>OZ023189.1:6706809-7306809 GCA_963995505.1 Hypericum androsaemum
ATAGGGTTGGACGTTAGATCCATCAGTACGAGTCACCAATCTATGCTTGGGGGAGATAGCGGCCAAGTCGAATTAAGTCTCATCCCCTAGCTGGGTCCCAGTAGTCAACAATTCGCTTATATGCCTCTGCATCTCGTAACGGCTCCAGGAGATGATTCTAAAGCGGCGAAGGCGTCAGCTAGGAATCATCCCAAAAAGAAGTATCAGCCACATTGCCACAACGGAGAGTATTTTTCATTGTTATAGACGGAGGACACACAATTCTTACTAGGAAAAAAAAACTCAAAACCAGAAAAAGAAAATAACGCATTTAAATCCTTAAAAAATTAGGAAAATCCGAAACGATCTTGACTATAATTCGATACCATTGATGTGCCTGATTTGTTTTTCGTAAATTGAGAAGTATCCAATAAATGACTGAGTTAACGACGTTGACTATTTGCCAACAGAGCTATTAGTGTCCGGCACCAATGGCCAATTTATTTATGTATATATAGCACCTCGAAATTTATGTCCAATTTGCAAGAAACATCTCCAGGAACACTTATTATATGTCGACTAATTACAACAAATTCACACTCGAATATTGCTGGATTTCATATGAGTATCTCAAATTAAAAAAATATTGTGTTTGCAAGATTTAAAGTTGAAACAAAATTACATAATCACGGTAAATGTCTTCCTTCCGAATTTTATGATGGCGACATTCTAACTTAAAGACATTTGATTACAAATTAGAACGACCCTTACAAATTGAGTGGTATTATTGTTCTTTTTAACTCCAGTCCACATTACTTGGAAATATTAAATTGTGACCATCTGATCATTACGTTTAATTTAATTTTTTAGTTTAACCGAGGTCTAGTCTACTAATTTTTTAGTTGATATCCTTTAGTATAGATTTTTTAAAGTATTTTTTTATAAGTTACTCAATGAGTTTTCTAATACAATTTTGAGCTGGGTTAAACAAATGTAATTTAATAAAGTTTTTTCAACAAAAATTTAACATATTTATATTTTGAAGAAACCGAACTTGAGACCTCTTATTTAAATTAGAATAATTCTGTCATAGATTAATCTAATTGACCGGTTGGTGGTCTACTTTACTATTTGACAATAGAAGGCGTCTATAACTTTGCCTTCCGAAATTGTACAGAAATAATTCATGATAATATGTGGTCCCTGGTGCTTTTCCATGATGAAACTCAGGAATGTTTTCCCAACTAAAAGGTAGATTTTTTTATCTCTACACGGTGGTCTGGAATCATTAATTTTTCGATAAGAAAGAAAGTGAATGGCCATTATAAATTTTAAAAATGATAAAATGGGTATGAATAATTTAATACCATTGATGACACCGAGTGATATCCAAATTAAATAATAAGAAAACGTGAGAGATTTACTATGAGGGAATTGGATTATCAAGGTTCTTCTCAAGTTTGGAATTAATGAATTTCTCACAAGAAAACGGCCAGGTGAATTATAACAGAATATGTGAATAGTATTTATCATGACATTGTCGAAATTAGAATCAGTTACATATAGATTTTGTCAAACACAAAATCAGATATATGTATCTGTTTGACAATCAACCAAACTTTTAGCGTATCAAATATATACGTCAGCTTAATTAATTGATTACAGTTTATCAATCCATTAAAAATTCGGATTAGTTCTTAAAAAGGGATTATTAGTCGGTTTAGCAACATTGTAACACTTAATTTTGAGAAGAAAAAAAAAGTAGTTTTAGTGTAGATTAGGAGTAGATTGACAATTTACCTGTTTGGTAAAACTAATAGATTGTAATCTACTAGTAGTTTAGGAATATTTTCAAAGGATTATGTTATTTTATAATTATCTAAAAAATTAAAGATTCTATTCTATTAAATAAATATTAGGAGATTTTTTTAACTACTATTTAAATGTTAAGAGATTTCCGTTCAAAAAATATATATTAAGAGATTTATTTGGCTTAGAAATTATTTAAAAAAATTAAAGATTCTATTTAACTAAACAAATATCAAGTGATTTTCGTTTAACTACTAATTCAAATTAATTTATTTTTTATGTTACGTTGGTATTAATTTTCTCTTCTTAGTGAATATATAATTATATGAAAAAAATTAATCACCTTTTTTCACATCTCTCTTGAGCATCATATTAAAATCTATACTTGTTAGATGATTTGTACAATTTATAGTACGAATTAACAATTATAATTTTTTTATCGTAATATAGATGTCTCAGAAAAATAAATATTGACCTTGTTGTTATTCTTATTCTTATTTTATTCTCCCACCAAATGTAAGAAATTAATATATTCAATAAGTTAACCATTTGTTCTTTATCAAAATATTTATTTGTAGAAATATAAATAAGACCATTTCTCCTTTATCAAAATTTTTATTTTAAAATATGAATAAGTAATATATTAAATTATTAATATTTTGATTTAAATAAATAATTTATATTTTTTAAGATTAATTTATAAATTAATAATTAATTTAACAAAAAATATATAATCTACTAAATCGAATCTGCTATCTGCTAGTTAATTTTACCAAACACATTCTTAAATCTGCTATCTTCTTTCTGTTATTTGCTCCTAATCTGTTTCGTCAAATAGAGTCATACTTGCGGGTGCTATCATTCTCTTGGTCTCTCTCTCACTTCGTAGAGTGTACTATTTAAAAGCCGCATACACTCTCCCCTCCCAGAAGATAATCATAATATTGTCATCATATAACAATGGAAAGTCACCTTTCCTCGTTCCTCGTGTTTCTCCTAGTCGTTCCTTCCCTCGTAGCCCATTCCCAAGGCAACAAGCAAGTTGAGGCCCTTGACAATCTCCGTAAAGCCAAATGGGAGGGGAATTCCGATGTAGACACCAGCCATTTCACCCCAATTTATCCTAAAAATTTAGAATCTAAATTAGTCGGTCCACAAGTTGGATGTAAAGAGAACGACCAAATTGTGATGTTGCCAGGGCAGCCCCAAGTTGGGTTCTCACAGTATGGTGGGTACGTGACGGTGGACGAATTGGCTGGTCGAGCTCTTTATTATTATTTCGTTGAGGCTCATCAATCTAAGGAGTCTCTTCCCCTTCTCCTATGGCTCAATGGAGGTACATTATCACATCTTCTCACCTCTTGTTAATTTAAGCTCTTACTTAAATTGTAATCGTTCCTAAGGATACTAGGTTAGCCGATATATGAGATTGTTGTCGATTTAAAGATGCACGGTGTCCTTGCTTTTTCTTCTCATTTTCCCTCATCTCCAATCATGGTCATATGATCCTTATTTTTTATTTTATTTTTGGAAAAACGACCCCTGTTTACTTTTCTTTTAACAATTATAGTTTTCCAGTTTGTGTAACCATTAAGTCCAAAAATGAGTGTTCTTTCACTAACCTCAACCACTATTGGGCAACATAAAAAAAATATTTTGTTAACAGACTGTATCAAATCTTGGAACGACCCCAAACAAGAAAGATTTCTGGAAAACGTGAGATAAAACAAAAAATAAAATCCAGCTGTAATAGTCGCAGACTTAATTAACTAATTTCTTTGTTTAGGTCCATGCACGTAATCTTTGGACAGAATAGCATTTTGTGTCCATAGGAAATAAATCAATATTGGATGAAAAAATTATAATCGGATGGTTAATCAACATATCTATAAAACGAGAGTTCGTTTAATTAATTTGCGACGTTTCAAATATGATTGCTCTGTTAGCTAGTGTTAAATCCAACCGAAATTTTTCCCTTTTTTTATAGAGTAATGAATTTATTTACCTAAAATAAAACGAGTCTTGGCTTCAATCTCAATACTTTTTATAGAAAAAGTAGATTTAACTGGGTAATGATGTCTCATTATTGTAATTGAAGTATTAACTATTTATTTATATCGCTCATACATTGAAGTACCATATTGACTGGTCGAAAATCAATCGATACGTTCATAAAAAAAATCTTAACGGCCAACAAGCTGTCAGTTCTAAAGATATGATTTTAATTTTTTGTGGTGGCTCTCAAGTAGCCAATAATGTTGTATATATCCTCTACTTTTTGCATTTTAATTATTAATATTCGTTTTACAGGTCCCGGCTGGTCTTCATTAGCCTATGGAGCCATGGAAGAGCTCGGTCCATTCCGAGTTTATAGCGACGGGAAAGCAGTTTACTCCAACAGATACGCTTGGAACTACGGTACAATTTTATTTGGTTAAATAAATTAAACACGAAAAATACAATCACATTCAAAGTAGGTAAAAGTTCATGTGGTTTACCGACTTATATACTATTATATTATGATTTTAAAATACTCGATTAAGTAATATAAATTTTTTTAGTTGCATCAACTTTACATTTTTTGAATATTCTACAGTAGATACACCAAATACTCTGCAGAATATTAAAAAAAGAGAGGTAAATTTCACTAGTACGAATAATCTGTAGAATAAAAAATATAATAAATGTAACTATGATTAAAAATTGCAGAAGTTTAAGTTTACATATTTTAAAAATTGGCACACAGTACACTAATCTTTTTTAATCACTGTTGCTATTGCTTTTTTTTTGTTTCGGTATAATAGTCATCTTTATTTGATTTTATAAATAGGCCCTTATTAATATAAATTTATGTATATTGCTCCATTTGTTTTACAGCTGCAAATGTGCTATTTCTAGAGTCACCAGCCGGGGTGGGATTTTCCTACTCCAATACGACGTCGGATTACTCGGATAGAGGGGACAGAAACACAGCTTTTGATAATTACGTATTCTTACTAAATTGGTTGGAGAGATTCCCAGAGTACAAAGGTCGGGATTTTTACATCGCCGGAGAGAGCTACGCCGGACATTACGTGCCCCAGCTTGCACACACCATTCTTCACCACAACAATTCCGCTATCAACTTCAAAGGAATTCTCGTACGCCCCTCTTTCTCTCGGTTCGGTTCGCCTTTCGAATATTTTCTGAGTTAAAAAAAAATAAGATAATGTTTGAAATATTTTCAAAAAAGTTTAGAAATATCATTGGAATCACTATTCTCATCTTTTTCTTTAGCCTGAATTGTCATTTTCGGTTTTCATTTTTTTAGCATGCTAAAACTTAACTTAGAAGCTGAGCAATGCTTGTTTGCCCCGGCTGGTCGTTGTCCGCTAAAGTTTATGGACCCGGAAGGCTTTATCCACAAGCCGAAATTGGGGCGACACTCTTTTTTCTGTAAATTAAATGAATATTTTTCAGTATCTATTCTCGTAAACAGGATTCGATTTGAAAATAATTGGCGTGAACTATTTTACTGGTTCAATGTTAAACCCACTTTGTAACTTGGTTAAAACCAGAAAATGTGTCACAGGGCTACTTCTGTACACCAAATAGAGCCGAATCTATATATTCACCTCTTGATTATATTCTAATAATCTGGTGTAATTATCTATTAAATAG
This sequence comes from Hypericum androsaemum, assembly GCA_963995505.1. NCBI lineage: Eukaryota > Viridiplantae > Streptophyta > Magnoliopsida > Malpighiales > Hypericaceae > Hypericum > Hypericum androsaemum. The sequence continues at coordinate 6,712,258 of OZ023189.1, forward strand.
ATCGGAAACGCGGTGATCAACGACGAGACGGACGATGTCGGAATGTACGACTACTTTGGAAGCCACGGTCTAGCATCGGAGGAATCTATTACAAGTGTAAAAAAGTACTGCAGTTTCACCGACGGGAAGCCCGATCCTCAGCACAAGGAATGCGACGCCGCAGGGGACAAAATAAGCCGAGACATTTACCATATCAACATTTACAACATTTATGCACCTTCTTGCTTCCTCGAGGGCACCACCCCCAAGCCGAAAATGGCCTCGGTACGTTCTTTTCAAAATCGCTCGGTATCTGAATACGCTACTGATCCGGATACTGATCCGCTCTTGGTTGTGAAAGCTGAAGGACTTCGATCCGTGCACGGACTACTACGTGTACGCGTATCTGAATCGAGCTGACGTCCAAGAGGCGATGCATGCCAATGTGACCAAACTCACACATGACTGGGAGCCCTGCAGCGACGTCCTCACCAAGTGGACCGACAGCGCTTCCACAGTCCTTCCACTGCTTCAACAACTCATGGAAAATGGACTTCGCGTCTGGATTTTCAGGTAATCATCAATTCGGACAGTTTCTAATTACGAATTTGCATATAATTAATTAGTACATTATCATCACCTTAGTTTCGAGTGCTCATTAATTATGTGGGGCCCGGATTGGGTAGGGGGGCCCGATTCTGTACCCGTCGGGGAAAATGGACTTCGCGTCTGAATTTTTAGGTAATCATCAGTTTGAGAAGCTCCTTAATTATGAGTTGCATCTCATTAGTTAGTTCATTATCATCATTAATTTCGGCCGCACATTAATTATGTGATGGTCTCTTCAACCATGATTTTGCTCACTTGATCATTTCCTTCTTACCAAATTGAGAGAGATGATGACTTTGGAGAAATAATTACTACCCTCTTTATTACGAACACCTTACGAATAACCTGATGAGTTTTTTGGTTCTTACGATTTGTTTAAGCCGAAAAATATTCTCCGGAGAAACAGATATATAAAATTAGTTGCATTTTGTACAAGAATTATTGTTTTACACGAAGATTTTGGAGCTAGCACCGCAAATTATGTTTAGATTTCAAGAGTTCATTTTTTATACTCAAAAGTGAAACTAGTTGAGCACGTGTAAATTGATTTTTTACATCGTAATTATTGTGCAGTGGGGATATAGATGGAAGGGTACCCATCACTTCTACTCTGTCTTCTATTAAAAAGATGAATCTTCCGGTTAAAACTGAATGGCATCCTTGGTATATTGGCGGAGAGGTAAATTTCAATCTGTACTTATATGAGATTATTCTCCTTAAACAACTTTGTATTATCTTACTTATACATATTTTCAAGTTATCGATAAAAACTTTATACAACACCATACTAAAATAAATTGTTAACCTGATATGTTTCGACTAAGAAAATCTAATAATTTATATTTATACTAATAATAATATGTTTGGAGCCAAAGGGCACCTCCCTAACATTACATGGCGTAATAATGAAGTGACAAAAATCCAAGTTTTAATTCCCAAAAAGTTTATCTTTACATGTTTGGAATTGCGTAGGTAGGAGGATACACTGAGGTTTACAAAGGCGATTTGACGTTTGCGACGGTGAGAGGAGCAGGGCACCAGGTTCCAAGCTTCCAGCCCCAAAGAGCTTTGTCTTTGGTGATGCACTTCCTCGCTGGGACACCTCTCCCAGACAACACCAGATATAACTAATTACTTGTCGTATTACCCTAAAATTAGCTTCTTCGAGGGACTCTACCAATTAATATTAAATAAAATTACAACGTGCTAAATTTGTGCCCCAATGTTTACCAGCTTTCTTTTGTTTATTTGAATATTTTAGTCTTCTTTTATAAGTGATAGATATTGTATTAATAAAGTACACCAAGAAGGTCGTTACGTAAGTTATGTAAAACCAAAGCTAACATCAATCACCATAAGGAGGTCTTGTTTGCCAAAATACGAATTAGAATTATACCAAATCAACCATTGCTTACATCTGTTCCTCCTGTCCACAAAAAATGTGACGGTCTCCTCTCGATTTGTTGTAGCACACCACCTGGAAGTTCGTATATCGAGAGGAAGTATATGTGAAGGCAGTATATGACGGATTTAGTCATTGTTACTCTATCCCTGAAATATAGTAGACTTCATGTGATATTCCGAAAATGAATATGTTCTGTCTGAAAATCATAAGTGATTTGATTGGTACTATCTATATCAACAAGGTGTACCTTCTTTTCTGATACACATCTTGAGAGAATTTCAAGGTTAAACGCGTTTGGCCCGAGAGTAGGATCAGGATGGATGACTTCCTGAAAAATTTTCGGGATGCGTGAGAGTGAGAACAAAATACGCTAGAAAAAACCCGTGTTGGTCTGTGGAGACAGTCGGTCGGATCATGGGGCGTTACATTTGTTATCAGAGTAAAAATGATTCTAAGACTGTTCTGTGATCTATCTGGCGCGACGAGGACGTCGCGTATTTAAGGAGGGGTGTATGTGATACCCCGAAAATGAATATGTTCTGTCTGAAAATCTTAAGTGATTTGATTTGTACTATCTATATCAACAAGGTGCACCTTCTTTTCTGGCATACATCTTGAGAGAACTCCAAGGTTAAACGCGTTTGGCCGAGAGTAGAATCAGAATGGGTGACCTCCTGGAAAGTTTTCGAGATGCGTGAGAGTGAGGACAAAATATACTAGAAAAGACCCGTGTTAGTTTGTAGAAATAGTCGGTCGGACCATGGGGCGTTACACTTCCATTTCACGAGGAGAGTCTATTGTCAATAGTTGTTAGTTGTTGTTGCTATGACCTTATTCTCCTCGTACTACATCCAAGAGGAAGCCCGAGATTTTTTAGTGGGAGAGAGTCCTACTTGCAACTTCAAATGTGGAGCACCCGATACAGTGAAGTAGAAAGGAGATTGATGCCAACGAACGATGATTTTTGGATTAGTTTACTTTAAGGCCCGAATACATGACCTCATTGTGACATGCACTTGCTCCCAAAGCCATGGCCCTCCTCCCCAAGTATTTATTACCTTATTGCTCCCAAAGCCATGGCCTTTATTGGAGGTCATGCATTGTGACCTGACCTCCAAGTATGTATTACCTTATTTTATTAACCGAATTTGTTCAACTTAATTGAAGTATATTTAATTTTATTGATGTAGTGAATTAGTTGCAATGCACATGCAGCTCCTCCCCAACAACTGCGTCGTCATTTTCGACCGCACCGACTTTGGCGTCTCCAACATCTCCCTATCAAATGGCACCTGCCACTACGACACTCAAGATGCCGCCCTTAAGATAGACTGCTCCACCCACTCCGTAGCGTACGATGTCCTCGCCAATACGCTCAAACCCCTCATTATCCTCAATAACACTTGGTTGTTGTTTTGTTTTATTTAATAGTTTTACCAGATAATTGATCGAACAGATGAAAGGCAACTCACATACTAACTAAAATTGGTTAACTATAAATGGGTATTATTGTTCGCTGTATGTGTACCATTGTTCGATACATGTGTGTCGTTGATCGACGCATGGTGTACCATTGTTCACTACATCCTGTACTAAATTAGGCCAACCTGAATTTCTTTATTTTTTTTCTCGATAATAACATAAATTAAACAATGATAAAAAAATAGAAAAATACAGGGTTAATTGTTTGATTTTTTTTCATGATTTTACTAGGCAATTGATCGAACATGTGATAGGCAACATGGATATTTTAGGATTGTAGGTATACATGCGATAGAAACTCATACATCATGCAATGAACACTACTACACAATACGGTAGACACTGATATACATGGTACCATGTAGTGGATACTACTCCATCATATTTTAAATACAAATTTTCAAACGTTTGAGCACCAAATCCAGGCCCATGTTGCACTAACCATGACAATGGGTTTTTATTTATTTCTAGGACCAACATCTCCACTGGTACAACCAATACTACCAACTACCATTGCCAATTCCATAGCTAAACTAATCAACTAATGTTTTCATACCAAAGCGAAGAAAAAAAAATTCTGACATCCATAATGAAAATCTAAACTTAAAAGAGATCATAAACTAATAATAAACGTTGGATGATGACTTATTCTTTGGGAGGGATTTGCCACTAAGGAAGTGGATGATCAATGCAAGCGCCCTAGCAGGTTGGAAGCTTGGCACTTCATGTCCTGCTCCTCTCACAGTAGCAAACGTCATCCCTCCCTTGTAGACCTGAGTGTATCCAGCAATCTAGAAACAAAGAGATTTTAAATTTAAAAAAAAACTGTAAGTCCCAATGTCACTAATACTCGACTGTAAATATGAAAATCTTATAACGAAATTTAGATAAGAGGATTACCTCCTTTTTATGTGTCCACGGGTACCATTCAATCATTGTCTCGAGTTCCATTTCGTTGAGAGAATATTGAGTGGATGTAACCGGTACCCTTCCATCTGTGTCACCGCTGCACATCCAATTGACAATCAATTAATGACATCTATTTTTTCAAAATATTATATTTTTATAGTTTAACTTTTTCAAAGTTTGAACCATGGTCCTAAGTTCTTCCATCTTGTTCAAGTTTTTTAAGTAAGAATATTTGTTCTAACGATACAATATATAATATAAATTGATGAAAGTACATTGTTCAATTTCTTATAGGTGTAATATTTTTGTAAAAAATTGCTTCTTAACTTTTTTTTAAGTCACGTTTGTCACATGATCGAGGCCACAATAGCAAATTATAGAAAATAAGTTAGTAAATGAAAAGAACATTAATATATATTTTGCCCTACATTTGCATAAACATAATCATGTGTTTACCTGTAGACCCAAACTCTAAGCCCATTAGCCATGAATTCTTTTAACAATGGAAGAACGGTAGAGACGCTATCAAGCCATGAGTAGCCGAAGCAAGGTTGCCAATCATAGTTAAGCTTGGTGACATTTGCATGCATCGCTTCTTGAACCTCCCTCCTATTAAGATACGCATGCACATAATAGTCGCTGCACGGGTCGTAGTTAGCCAACTGCATGCCAAAATCAAAAGCACCCGCAACCAAAAGTTTATCAGGCTGAAGTTTATTTGACACGTTGGTTGTGCAAGCAACAATGCGCCATTACGGTAATCCGTTCTAATTTCATATTAAAATTTTTATATTTATCCAAAATCTTAAGATTATTTGTACTTTTTTTTTCACACTTGTAAAATAAGTTCAACACCATTGGAACTAACAAGTGATAACCTAAACGTATACGTACCGAGGCTTTCTTTGGTTGGACGGTTAGATTGGGGGAGAAGCACATGGGACCATAGATGCTGTAAATGTCGATATCGTTGGTATTTGCGTCTGCTTGGTTCAAAGCGTTGATGCACTCGGAAGACAGGATCGGGGCGGTGAAATTGCACCTATTGTCGATGTTGCGAGCGAGTTGTGGTGATATTAGGGCATGGCTTCCAAAGAAGTCATACATCCCTTTGTCATCTGTCGGACCGTTGATCACCGCGTTACCAATCTGCATTCATACTTAATTAATTAGTCCATGAACATCATCTATCAATATACCATTTACGCAAAGATAAAAGTGAAGTCCAATTAGTCCGTAAGTGACAATGTTTCAATTATTGACATTTCAATAAAATTTAGGAGGAGAAAGCAAACATTCTAAGATCTACCATAAATTAAAAATTAATAAAATCCTAACTAATGATTGTATCTAGTCATAATTAGAATCATTATAAATCTTAATCCAATTAAAAGCATTTGACACAATAATCAATGAATAATCAAACAAAGAGTATGGGTGCCAACTGCACTTACAATGATTCCTTTGAGGTTAATGATTGACTTGTTAGCTTTCTGATTACGCCGGAGAATTTCATGTGCAAGTTGAGGCACATAATGTCCTGCGTAACTCTCGCCGGCGACGTAAAATTCCCTTTCTTTGTACTCCGGAAACCTTTCAAGCCAATTTACCAAGAACTTGTAATTATCTGATGCCGTGAATCTATCACTGAGCTTGTCATAATCCGACGAGGTATTTGAGTAGGAAAATCCTACCCCGGCTGGTGACTCCAAGAAAAGAACATTGGCAGCTGCAATTTCAATTTTATAAAAAAAAGAGAGAGAATTAATGACTGGTGAATATCTGAAATTAATATGCTTAGGTATGTAATTTTGTTGTCAAAGGTCACTTGTCATGGCACTTGATGGAAGTCTGGGTACATGTATAATAATTGGTGTAAAAATAAACTTCCAAGAAGAAATGAAATTTAATTACCCTTATGCCAAGAATATATGTTTGGGTAAAGTGTTTTTCCATCGCTGTGTACTCGGAATGGCCCGAGCTCTTCCATTGCTCCATAACCTAGAGATGAACATCCGGGACCTGAAGGGAGCAGACACAAGGAGGTTAACTGTGTATCACGTATTGAATTTGCATCAAGTGAAATTTTTGGAAAATAATTGTTATCGAAGTAAATAATGTTTGGTACATGACGTCCCAAGCCTTTTTAAATATAAAACTTGGAATTATGATCTTATTTACGTCATGATTTAGTAGAGGATATATACTATGGTCACATCACAGAATAATTAATATTTTCGATTGTTATATGTGAGACTTTTAAAGTTAATATCTGAGTTTGATAATGTTTGGATCTAATCTATATTATATTTGTAAATTCATAAATAAGACCATACTCTAATTAGACACTAGTTAAACATATCTAGATTAAATGTAAATATTTTTTTTCCACGAACTCAAAACTTCCGAGTGACACTATAAAGAAAAATAGGTAAAATAACCCGCATCTCAAAATAAAATTAAATATTACTATTTTATAAAATTGTGTATGATAATGTGAGGGTGAATATATTTTTTTCAATAATTTTATTTAAAATTATTTATAAACTAATAGGTAGGAAATAGATTTTATTTTAGACCCTCAGGATCGTGACGGCCTGAGTGTGAATCGAATTATAAAAAATCTTAATGGTCTAAAATAAGGTCTCCATCCTACATTTAAATTTAGAATTTGAGTTTGGAGCTATAGAGTTTGGGTTTGGATCTATGTACCTTTATTACCATACCTATTGCAACTTTTATTCTCACAATATACCAACTACGTCTAAATTATTGAGGTCCTTTTGTACTTTCAGATTTGAATGAATAATATATAATTTGGATTTACTTTAAAATATCAAATGTGTATTAGGAATTGTTCTTTTCTAATAACTGATTTAATAATATAGTAATTCAAAAGTCAATAGGCGTTTGACTTAACGACATAGGTGTAGTATGACTTGACAAAAATTCAGAATTTAATGACTGTATGTGCAAAAATTTTCCTTTACAAAAAAATATAATAATTCGAAAGAAACCCTCATCTCAGTGAGTTGTAAGAAAAGTTAACCTGTTTTATATTAATGCTTTACATTAAGTCGGAAAGTCCGAAAAGTGCATTTTCCTACCAAAAGATCAAGTGGGTAAAAGGTTTGGGAGCTTTCAAAGGAAGTATTTTTTATGGGACTTGATTAGCTTCATGCGTACATGATGGAAGTGCAAAGATGCAGTAATTTCTATTCTGGATTATTCCTATTTTAATATGTTAGTATACATATTAGTGGTCCATATGGGATCAAATGTCCCTAATCCCCATGCATATATTCGCTAGACACTTTATAACACTTACTTTTATTGTTTCCATCTAATTGGAAAGTTAATATTGGGCAAGTTAGCCGCAATCCTGGTATATAACCAAGTATGGAACTAAATACAATTTTCTTGCTAGAAAAGGTAATTTAATATAATAATAACGTGTATATTTTTGGTATGTTTGGAAAGTTTTGAAAAAGTGCCATAAAAGAGTGTATACTGGAAAATATACACGTTATTAGAAAAGGTAATTTAATGAAATAGACAAATTCACCTCCATGATTGATACGAGATACTAGCTATGAAGTTTCTCGGTTTATGAGTTTCCAAGTTGTGAAATTATATTGGTAGTGTAGCTATACGTAAATTTATAACGTAATTACGATCAAAAAACTTTATAATTAAATTAGAACTAGAGATACCTCCGTTAAGCCATAGAAGGAGCGGCAAGTCCTCCTTGGACGCATCGGCTTCAACAAAATAATAATACAAAGCCCGACCAGCCGATTCATCCACCGTCACGTAGCCTCCAAACTGTGATACTTTTGCATTTGGACCAATATTTGGTTGACCCGGCAACTTCTCAATTCTGTCACTTATTTTCAATCCCTCTTGACTCAAGATCTTCACCTCATCCTCGGCCCTATAATCCATATTCTCTGCCACTACAAAGAGGCTTTCTCCGATCCCGGAATTCTCATCGGCGACCAGCTTGGCCTTGAAGAGGTCACGAAGAGCGTCACCTTGTCTCCTTAGTCCATGACCTTGGGATACCCAGAAATAAGATAGGGCAAACAATAGTATAACTAAAGGGGTAGTGTTCTTCATCGTGGATGGGCAAAACCCTTTATTTGATAAGAAAGATGAGTCTAGGAGTGGTAATTTTTGGTGACGACGAAAGCTATTTATATTGTTCAATTTTATACAATACCTAATGTGCATTTATTGTAGGACTAAAAGTCATAATATTCCCAATTTGCCATCGAATTAGTTAGTCAACAACGTAACAAAAAAATCAGTTTTGACGAAATTGACTAGTTGTTTGTACCATTCGAAAACATATTTATTCCAACTCAGAAGAGGGCTTCTATTACGGTTGTAAATATTACGATAAATAAAAATTTACTTATAAAAGAGCACATATATCAACTATCAACAAAATTATTTTAGATTAATTGAAAAGTTTCGAATTAGAGACTTTAAAAATAAAATAATATTAAATACTGTGAATAAATCGATTTTGTTGGGATGGCGAGAAATAGGAAAGACTTATTTCCTATTCCTATTCCTATTCCTATTCCTATTCTGACTAGGTTTTGGACTCCTAATCTGACCTAGATAGGTTATTTGTACACCAAGGGTTTGTCTCTATATAAAGACATGTTACCTAGGTTTTTTGTATGGCTTTGTGGCTCGGAAACTCATCAATAAAAGTTCTCATCTCTCTCCGTGGACATAGGCATTAGGCCGAACCACGCTATCTCTTGTGTCCGTGTTCTTTGCGCGTTTTGTTCTCTAGTTGCTGAATTCATAACAATTGGTATCAAGAGCTTGGGTTGGAGGATGACGGACGGCGCGAAGTTTGCTCTTGTGAAGTTCGATGGTTCTTCGAATTTTGGGTTATGGCAAAGGCGTATCAAGGATCTCCTCGTGCAACAAGGGATGGTCATCGCGCTCTCGGAGAAGAAGCCCGAGAAGATGGAGGAGCAAGAGTGGAAGGAGATGAGGGCCAAAGCGGTGGCGATAATTCGCTTGTACTTGGCGGATGATGTGATGTATCACGTCATGGATGAGGAGTCACCAGCTGAGGTATGGAAGAAATTGGAGGCAAGGTATATGTCTAAGTCTTTGTCGAACAAGCTTTATCTTAAGCAAAGATTGTACGGGCTCAAGATGAAGGAGGTCTCGAATTTGAGCCAACACATTAATGGTTTCAGGCAACTTGTGAACGACTTAAGAAAGGTTGATGTGAAGTTCGAGGAAGAAGACAACGTATTGTTGCTGCTGAATTATTTACCTGGCTCCTACGAAAATTTGGTTATAACTCTAACTTGGGGGAAGGAGTCCCTGGTGTTGGAAGATATCACAAGTGCTCTGCTAAGGTTTCATCAAAGAAGGAAAATTGGCGATGAATAAGCGGAAGGGCTAGTTGTGAGGGGTAGCCATGATGATCGTAGCGGGGCAAAAGACAGGAAGGGATCCAAGTCATGGTCAAGGAGGTTCAAGAAAAATTGCTTCGAGTGCAGAGAAAAAGGGCACGTGAAGAAGGATTGTCCAAAAAGAACTCAGGATCGCGAGGAAAAAGGATCAGGTTTCGTGAATGTGGCCTCACATTCAGACGAGTCAGATGGTGATCTTCTTTCTGTTTTGTCAAGTACAAACCATTCTGATTCCTGAATTTTGGATAGTGCTTGCTCTTTTCAAATGACGCCCAAGAGAGGGTGGTTCGATACCTATAAGTTCTTTGATTCAGGTATAGTGACTATGGGTGATGGTTCTACTTGCAGAATTACTGGCATAGGTGATATCCAAATCAAGATATGGGATGGTGTTGAGAGAAAATTGTGTGAGGTTAGGCATGTTCCGAAGTTGGAGAGGAATTTGATTTCGTTAGGAGCCTTGGATTATAGTGGGTACAACTATAATATTGTAGGCAGGCTAATGGAGGTGGAGAAAGATGTTGTGGTAGTGATGAAGGATAAAAGGAATGCTAGGAACACCTACAGGTTAGTGGGAAATATGGTTGTAGGTGGAGTCACATCGTTGGGTTCCGATAGAGGAGAGAAAAGCTCTTGTGTGATGGAGCGAAAGCTTGACATGAATGGTTTGAGTGGAGTTGGGATTCGCGGAGACAAAGTTAGCAAGATCTCGCTATAGTTGTCTAAAAGGACGTGCACGTCAAAGGTATTGGGTAGGTTTTACATGGAGAATGCGAAGCCGTTAGTAGTACCACGGGCGAATCAGGTATCTCACTCAAGGCCGAACAATGAAGTTCGAAGCATGTCGAGGGTTCTACTTAGTGGAACAAAAGGTTGTCCTTTGTATGCTATGGCGAGTAGCATTGGTTTGAGGTAAAAAGGTCCAACGGAAGAGTAGTTCGAGGTTACGGAGCATAAGGCTGATAAAAAAATAGAGGGTACGTCTATTAGTCGCAAGGTTGCTTCAGAAAGTGGACTCGCTAGTTGGGGGTCGATGGAGGTTGGAGGGAATAGGCCAAGCAAACTCAGAAGCTCGAGTTTGGGGGCTGGCTCCAAGTGATTGAACAAAAGGTAAAGAGAAAGTTGAGATGGTCTTATTGATGCAGTTATCTATGGTCCAAGATGGAGTCGGTGGAGTCGGATTAGTTTTACAAGATCTCATGGTTCTTCATGGGGCGGTGTTTTGTCAAGGTGGAGTTTGTTGAAGTTCGGGTGGAGCTTCATGGTTCTTCCACGAGATGATTTCTCGCCAAGATAGAGATTGTTGGGATGGCGAGAAATTGGAAAGACTTTTTTTCTATTCCTATTCTGACTAAGTTTTGGACTCCTAATCCGACCTAGATCGGTTACTTGTACACCAAGGGTTTGTCTCTATATAAAGACATGTTACCCTAGGTTTTTTGTATGGCTTTGTGGCTCGAAAACTCATCAATAAAAGTTCTCCTCTCTCTCCGTGGATGTAGGCATTAGGCCGAACAACGCTATCTCTTGTGTCCATGTTCTTTGCGCGTTTTGTTCTCTAGTTGTTGAATTCATATTAGTGGGTATAAAGTGTCATTACAAAAACACAATAATGTGACCACGTTGTCATCAACACGATTTGTTCGTTGGTACATTATTGGCCAAAAGTGTAGATCCATTTTTCCCGTTTATATAATGTATTTTATTATATAATTCCGGTTGAGCGATATCCGCAGATTTACGTGGCCTACCCATTCCATGCGCTGGTCTCTTTCATTATTAACAATTTTTTTAGCAGCGATGTAGTTTAGATGTATTCAGATTTACGTGCGTCTAATATAATTGGAAGCACCATCTAAATGATACTACTAAATGCAATATGTGTATCACTAAACATAATTTGGTATACCATGAAATGCAACATGGTGTACTATTAAGATTACGGAATATAATGTACGACTAAACACAACATGGTACCACTAAATACAACATAATTTTGCATTTACAAATTTTTCATCCGCCAACCCATTTTGCGTTATCCATTTGGTACTGCTGGGCCATTGTCAGTATTCAATCTAGTCCTATTTGATAAATATCATGTTATTCTAAATTATAAATATAAATGATAATTTATAAGATGATTATATTTTGAAATGAATAATTCTGAAACGAAAATATGTTGTATGTATATATTATAAATTTGTGTTTAATAATTATTATTTCCTTTCAGTTTTCAATTTTCTAATGTTTATTCCGGCTTTTCATTATAACATTTAATAATTCCGCTTTTGGTTTTAGAATATTTGGACTAATTAAGTTAACATTAAATAATGAAAGATATATGTAAGTACCATAATACTGTCATAATTCAAATCGGAAAAGTAAAGGAAGCCTGAGTTAACTGGTTGGTATCGATTAATTTCGATTACCTTCCTACAATTGTAAAATTTACTCAATTTACCAAAAAACATTTTGAGCATTGATTACTAGAAATATAATAAGTAAATATAGGTTCTACCAAGTCACATTCCAAGGAAACCGAAATTACCAAAAAAAATTAATTTACAAAAACATTATTAAATAATTCATACCTAATACTAAAATAATGGGAACATAATAAAAATAATTGATACGTCAATATTGATATATACATATATATATATGTATATACATATATATATATATGTATATAATAAGAGTCAAACATCTACAACAACAACAAAAATGTGGAGAGTGCCGAAATAAGAGATCTCGAGGAATAAATAATTGATGGCATCACATGCGAATTTGTTGTAGCAGAAGGATGGTCAATGGGATATATGTGAATGTGATCCAATCCTACATCGTCCACGCACGGGACCAGATTGGGTCCGGAGCAACACTATTCCCACCGTACCGGATCAATGCATGAAGGGTGTGTCCCTTGTGACAATCTTGTAAATTAGACAACAAGTAAGGGCAATACGATTCTAAAATAGGTATCAAATAGTAATGGAAAGAGATAATTATGCATAATATTCTATTTCTAATAAAAAATTATTTTTAGGAATGAAATGATAATGATATAGTACGTGAAGTCACAATGGTATTATTTTTTGATAAGTAAAGTCACAATAGTATTTTTTTGGTTAGTAAAGTCACAATAGTATTTCATATGAAGTGATATCAGTACACCATATGAAGTGATAATTGATAATAGTTGACGAAGTTCGAGAATATATTGTACATTTATATACAAAAGGGAAAGGCTTATTGTTAGCCCAGGTCTTTGGTTTCTTGTTATGTGATACGGGTCTCATTTGAAAAAATAGAAAGCTCATGCTAGTTTGACATATATTAGTTGATTTTCCTTGGCTTCATTGATGTTTGCCATCAAAAGGAAATGACTAAATGAATAAATATCAACCGGTTCATTATATTAAAAGAAAAGAGAAATTAATTAGAATTTGATTCGAATTCGACGGTTCATAATTCGTATTCGAATTTGTTCTTGAACGATTTGAATACAATTTAAGATTTTGATAAATTCGAATTTGAACGATGGTCAGATCTACAATCAACGCACACTACGGATTTTACAAAAAATAACAATATAAATCTTATTAGTAAATCTAAATGCATATTGGTGGTCACATTATTATGTTGGTCAATTAAATTCGTTGCTAATTACAATGTTATTAGTTTTTTGGCAATGTTTTTATTCCACCAGTCTATCAGTGTCTTCCAATCAATCCACATACATTGTACAAAACCGAACAATATAGCCAAATTCATCTAGGTTCTAGTTGGTGATCACATTATTATATTGCTTAACTAATTTGATGGCAAATTGGCAATTTTATTATTATTGTTTGGCAATATGATTATTCCTCCGGTCTGTGTGTCATCCAATCAATGCACATTACACATTTTTAGGAAACCAAACAATATAACCAAGTTTATCAACCGAATTTGTAAATTGACATTACTTAATTAATTTGATGAACACATTATAATATTGCTTAATAAATATGAGGGCAAATTTGGCATTTTTTTGCAATATAAATAGCAATTATCGTCATCAACCATTACCAACATTATTTCTCTTATCAAATAAAGGGTTTTGTGAGATTTTTTTCAAAATAGGTAGAAAACATAGATATATTTCCTAAATAGATTAAATTTTAATATATTTTCAAAATAGGCAAAATTTTAATTAAAAATTTAAAAAATAAAGGAGATGACCAATGGCTAGGTCGACTCCTTGTCTATACCTCACATAAAAATAATATAATAATGGAGTCGCCTCTATGACATTAGTGGTATTAAATTAATACAATATAAGCGACGATCTAATACTAGGTCGACTCTTGTTTAGTTTAATTTCGGGCAATCTACTCGGCATCCTGAGCATATTTTCTGGCCACTATACTTCAAGGTATACATTGGGTATGTTGTTCTTTTGGTATAAGTTGTTTCGATATTATCTAAATTAATTAATTTTATTTTAATTCACATAATTAGAAATCTTACAAAAAAAATTAATTTTATAGGTCGCCTTTTTAATAAATTTTTTGTTTGTTCGTTAAGTTTTTTATTATAAATATTACCATCTCTAGTATGAAATAATACCTATAATATTATGACGTCCTGCCAGATAGATATTTTTTCCCATGTGGTGCTACGGTCGATATTTAATGTGAATGTGGGGGTTCAAGATAATTTTGTACGGATCTATTGTCCACGTCAGACTACAAAAAAAAAAGCGTACATTGGCCCCAAGATACGATATTTATACGTCATCTTTAAGAAAATAACAAAAATATAATCTAAATTATACAGCTCTCACATTCATCTCAAATAACATTTAACAACAACACAATACATGTACGACAGTCAAAAATTACCAGTTGCTCGGCTTAATGCCCAACTTGACTTTTTTATATAAAAATGAATTTCGATTAGTGAGTCGACCCTAGTTGGGTCAACTCTTTAATATTTTCCATAAACAATATGGTTGGTGGTGCGCAGATGGAGTCGACACAACTTTTTGTTGACTCCTTTATTTTTTAAATTTTTAATTAAATTTTTGCTTATTTTGAGAATATGTTAATTTTTTGCCTATTTATGAAATATATTTATCTTTTTTACCTATTTTAGAAAAAATATCAGTTTTTTCCTGGGGCCGAAAATAATGAAGAACACCACATCTTTAGTTATTCTATTTTTTTAAAGGTAGATGATATATTAATAAAAGCCACAGTGATAATTACAAAAGAGTTAAGCTGAGATTAGGGGTGAATAAATGGTAATTAAAATTCGGTAAATTCAGTAAAATTTTGGTAATATGTAGTTCAGAATTGGTAAATTGGTATTCGTTAGGAAGTTTTTGAAAATTTTGGTAAATATCGGTATTTGGTAAATTTTGGTAAATACTAATTTTTTTATCGAATTTACTGAAATGGTAATTTATCAAATATATTAATATGTATATAAGCCAAATAATAGACAAGTTATCAAAAATTTTCTTGGCCTCTTCAAAAAGTCGATGCTCTAAATAGACTTTATGCTAATTAGACTTATGACTTGTACTTATTAGATTAAATTTGTATTTATTGAAACTATGTTTGCATTTTTTGATCAAATATAATGATGAATTATAATTTTTCCAAAAAAAGGATAAATTTGGTAAATTTACTAAATACTATTCGGGATCAGAATTGGTAGAGCTTTTTTTAGCATTTTGGTATTCGATAAATTTAGTATTCGGTAATTGGGATCGATAATTCAGAATGCACACCCCTAGCTGAGATTGCACAAGAGAGCAATCAGCAGCACAGACAGATATTGATCCTGGACAGCACATAAACGCCACAAACAACATCGCAAGTACAAAAGAGTGAAAATCTATGCCATAGCCCTGAGAGCTAAGCATACATCCTGCAATTGGAACCGAGAGGATAAGCCCGACCAATAGGACCACTCCGAAGTATGCCTGGAAACATTAAGCAGCAGTTTGCTAAAGGAGAAGGACTCATTGTCGAAGACCACTTCGTTCCTAACTTTCCAAACACACCAACAGACAGTCGCAAGCAATATGTACCAAACTTTCTTGAATAACCTCCCATGCACCAAGCTGACCCACAAGTTCGGGAAGCGCAAGATCGAGCTGCAAATACACCAGTTAACCCCTGCCAAACGAGCCAGCGAATCCCAGACCTTCACAACAGGTGGGTAGCGTAGGAAAAGATGATCAAATGATTCGTTCTCCAACCTGCAAATCGGGCACAAAGATTCTGCCCTACCGAGCAACCTCACATGTTGCAAGTTATCCCTAGTTTTGATACAACCCTGCAAAGCCATCCAGAGAAAGAAATTAACTTTGTACGGGACTAACTTCGTCCAACCATTTTTAATCACAGCTGGGGCATCGAAGATGAAACTGTCAAACATCAAGCGATATAATCCCTTGATAGTGTAACCGCGGCAGGGTCAGGCCTCCACATAAAATGATCATCACGATCACACAATTTCAGGTTGACAAGTAACAAGGCCAGGAGACCCTACAAAGAGTCCTCCTCCCACGCCCGAAGACTTCTCGTCCAATGAAGGTCCTAACTCTACGAATCATGCCCACCACTACAGAATAGCATCAGCGGCTCGCCCCTATTGGAAGATGTTAGGAATTTAGCAACCAAAAGAACAAAACTCGCAAAGAACACAGACACAAGATATAACGTGGTTCGGCCTAATGCCTACATCCACGGGGAGAAAGCAGAACTTTTATTAATGAGTTTCCGAGCCACAAAGCCATACAAAATCCTTGGGTAATATGCCTTTATATAGAGGCAAATCCTTGTACATCAAGTAATTTATTTAGGTCGAATTAGGAGTCCAAAACAAGAGTCCGAACTAAACTGGAAACAAGCCCACAAATTGTTTCCTCTTTAATTTCTCCACATCTCTAACAATCTCCACCTTGGCGAGAAATCATCCTGTGGACGAACCATAAAGCTCCATCCAAACTTCAACAAACTCCACCTTGATGAAATACCGCCACATGAAGAACCATGAGAACTTGAGAAACCAAACCGACTCTACTAGCTCCACCTTGACCATAGATACACCGCCATCAATAATACCATCTCAACTTTCTCACCACCTTTTTACGTTCAATCACATGGAGTCAGCCCTCAAGTTCGAGCTTTCGAACTTGCTTGGCCTATTCTCTCCAATCTCCATTGAACCCCGACTAGCAAGTCCACCTGCTGAAGAAACCTTGCACCAATAGACGCGTCCTCTATTTTTCGGTCAGCCCCATGCTCAACAACCTTGAACTACTTCTCCGCTGGACCTTTTTGTCTCATACCATTGCTACATGCCATAGCATACAAAGGACAAGCTTTTATTCCACCAAGTAGAACCCTCGACATACCACGAACTCCACCGTTCGGCCTTGAGTGAGATACCCGATTTGCCCGTGGTGCTACCAACGGCTTCGCATTCCCCATGCAAAACCTATCCAACACCTTTGCGTGCACGTGTCTTTAGACAACCATAGCAGGAACTTGCTAACTTTGTCTCTGCGAATCCCAACTGCACTCAAACCATCCATGTCAAGCCTTTGCTCCCTCATACGAACCAACCTCATATGACCTAAGCTTTTGTCAACTCCTTCAGACCTATTGATGTGACTCCACCTACAACAATGTGCCTCACTAACCTGTAGGTATTTCCTTTCACCGTTCATCCCTACCATCGCATCCTTCTCCACTTTTATTAGCATACATTTATAACTATCACTGTTATAATCTATGGTCCCTAACGAAAAGAGATTACCAGGATGCATTGGACTTGATGAGACAGAAAACCAGTCACCATCTGATCCGTCTGAACATGTGGCCATGGTTGTGGATATCGATCCCTCCTCGTTGTCTTGATTTCTAGTTCGTCCTGGATATATCCCTTCATATGCCCTTCTCCGCACTTGAAGCCACTTCTATCAAACTTCTTTGACTCCGACCTGGATCCTTTTTTACATCCCAGCTGGTGGCTCCTCATCATCCGCCAAGCACAAGCGAATCTTCGCTACCGCATTGGCCTCCAACTCTTCCCACTTATGCTCCTCCATCTTCTCAGGTTTCTTCCCTAAGAGCGCGATGACCATCCCTTGTTGCACGAGGAGATCCTTGACACGCCTTTGCCATAACCCAAAATTTGATGAGACATCGAACTTCACAAGAGCAAACTTTGCGCCGTCCGACATTCTCCAACCTTAGCTCTTGATACCACTTGTTAGGAATTTAGCAACTAAGAGAACAAAACCCGCAAAAAATACATACACAAGATATAACGTGATTCGGCCTAATGCCTACATCCACGGGGAGAAAGCAGAACTTTTATTAATGAGTTTCCGAGCTATAAAGCCATACAAAATTCTTGGGTAACGTGCCTTTATATAGAGGCAAATCCTTGTACATAAAGTAATCTATTTAGGTCGAATTAGGAGTCCAAAACAAGAGTCCGAACTAAACTGAAAACAAGCCCACAAATCATTTCCTCTTTAATTTTTTGACATGTCTAATAGAAGACAACAAGTACAAGCGAGGAAACAAGAGCGAAATTGGGACATTTGTAGACCAAACATCCTCCCAAAACCTGACCAAATTGCCCCTTCCCAACACAAAACCAATGGAGCGCCTCAAGAAAACTGTCGAAGCCGCATCAGAGGAGGCAGTCCTCCAAATGTCAAACCATAGACTGGGATAACGCTGACAATGAGGGATCCTAGAAAGAATAGCCGAATAATCCAAAACAAGGGAGCCATGAATGCCATGAATTACCTTGGCCCATAGGGAGTTTGGGTTTGTGAGGTAGCGAGAGATCCACTTCAAGAGAAGAGCTTCATTTTGGATGTCTAAGCGGATAAGTCCCAGCCCGCCTTTGTCCACGGGGAGGCAGACATGGCTCCAAGACACAAAAGATAAACTTCACCGAGAAGAGTCGCCTGACCACATGAACTTTCGCATCTTGCCTTCTAATAGCTCCATGACACCAACAGGCACTTTGAACAAAGATATAAAGTAGACCAGTAAGCTTGAGAGGACATCTTTGATAAGCGTTACACACTCGCCAATGGAAAGAAGGTTCCCCTGCCAAGACGAGAGCTTCGAATTGAATAGTTCTACAATGGGCTCCTAGTGAGATCGCCGCCGCATAGAAGCTCCCACCGGAACGCCAAGATACTTGAAGGGGAGTTTTTGACTCCTGCACTCCCAGCAAGCAGTAGCACCAGCCATCCACTCCTCGTCCATATTAACACCTATAATGGAGCATTTGTCAAAGTTCAAAGTAAGACCTGAAACTAAAGAGAAATTGAGTAAGATAAGTTTTAGGTTTTGGTGGCATGGTTTGGAGAAGAGGATGGTATCATCCGCGTATTGGAGCAGGCAAAGGTTGGAAGTAATCCCGGGAATAGCTAAGCCTTGAATTAACCCCGAGTCCTCAATTTTTTAAATCATTCGGCGAAGCCCCTCAACTGCAATCTAAAACAAGTAAGGAGACATTGAATCCCCTTGCTTCAAGCCCCGTTCCAAGGAGAATAGGCCCGATGGTGAACCATTAATAAGTACTGATGAGGATGAGCCACGGATGCAACTAAAAAAACTAACTCCTAAAGCGTGGCCCAAACCCAGTGGCGCATATAAGATCTTCCAGGTATGCCCATGATACACTATCAAAGGCCTTTCTGAAATCCAACTTTACGAGTGCCCCTTTTGCCCCGGATCGCTTAAGCATGTTGACCATTTCGCAACAGATCATAATACCATCCATCAACTGCCGCCCTTCGATAAAGCTCGATTGCTTGGGACCTATGATTTGCCCCATGACCTGTTTGAGGCGTGCTGAAAGAATCTTGGTAATTATCTTATAGAGACTTCTGACCAGAGAGATGGGTCAGAAATCTTTGAAGTGCCGCGTGTCATGGCTCTTAGGGATAAGAAAGAAATTTGAAGGTACGCAAGAAATTCTTCACAAAAAATAGAAACATCCTTTGCAACAAAACTCCAGCAAGCCTTGTAGAAAGCCAAACCAAAATCGTCCGGTCCCGGGGTCTTATCACCGTCACAGTCCCACACAGACCTCTTAATCTCTTTATCGCTTGGTTCACGATCTAAATCCAGCCTTAAAGAATCAAAAAATTTATCAAAGAGGGGCATGATCAAGAGAGGGCCGAGATGAGCACACCTCCGTGAATAAATCCTTGAAGTAGTCCACCGCAGCCCGTTTGATGTCCACCAGGTTATCACATACACCACTAGAAGTATTAATGCTGTTGATGGAGTTGATCTTCTCTCTGAGACGGATTGATGTGTGATAGTATTTGGTGTTCCTGTCTCCCTTAATGCCTCGTTGAACACGCGAACGCTACCGCCATAGTGAGTCAAGTAGCTTCTAATCATGCCATAGCTTGCTGGTAACCTCCCTTCTCCTATTGTTTTGAGCCTCCGAGAAATCAGTGTCCTCATCCACCAAATCGAGATGATCCAACTCAGTCTCAAGATCTTTAACTTCATCAGAAAGCTCGGCAAAAGGTGCGAAACAATCTATATGAAGTTTTTCTTTGAGTAGCTTAAGTTTGAGCACCACCTTGTTAGGACCATAAGTTGAAGCATCGAACTCAAACCACCATTGTGAAACTTTGTCCATAAATCCCGGGGAAGATATCCAAGTAGAATAAAACTTGAAGGGCTTCGGGCCCCAATTGACAGCATCGATCTTGAGAAGGATTGGATTGTGATCGGACAGACCTTTGCACAAGCCGACTTGAGAGCAATAAGGAAAGAGATTAAACCAGGCTGGAGAGACTAGGAAATGATCCAGGCGACTGGCCGAGCCCACGGTGTTGCGCCAAGTGAATCTTCGACCATTTAACAGGAGGTCGATAACATTCATATCATCAATGAAGGTGTGAAAGTGTCTTGAAGCCTGAGAACTCGAAGTAGCAGCCCCTTTACGCTCGTGCCTTTCCAGGACAGCGTTAAAGTCTCCAATTATCAACCAATTGTCACAAACCACACAGTTTTTTAGAGTAACCAATTCCTACCGAAGACATCGCTGCTCTTGAACATCCGAAGGACCATAAACAAGGAGAATGCAGCAGGGAACAGCTCCATCAACCAGTTCCCCATCAAGTAACAGCCATCGAGCACCTCTGCGAACCGAAGAGCATTTGAAGAACAACACACCAGAACGACCCGTAGAGGGAATTGCATCCCAGCCCAGGGGTTCTGTCCGCCACAGTTGCTTAGCCAAAAAAGAAGAAGGATTTTCAACTTTAGATTCAGTTATTCCAAGTAAACCAATATTATTAAAGCGTACCAGATTTCTTATAACTCACCTCTTGGACAGGGCGTTAATGCCCCTCGCATACCAATAGAGCCAATTCATTGGTTCCGATCAACACCTTGGTTTTCGATAAGCAAAGCTTGGCCAGGTTCTGGACAAGAGAACTGGGGGGAAGAGTAAACCGAGGACTTCTTTTAAAGCAGCTTCGCCCCCTTTTGCAACAACGCCCGCCGCGGCCATTCTCCAGACATCATTAGCATCATCGATTACATCGAAACCCAACTTCTTCAAAATTAACTTATTTCTATT
This sequence comes from Hypericum androsaemum, assembly GCA_963995505.1. NCBI lineage: Eukaryota > Viridiplantae > Streptophyta > Magnoliopsida > Malpighiales > Hypericaceae > Hypericum > Hypericum androsaemum. The sequence continues at coordinate 6,733,729 of OZ023189.1, forward strand.
CTGCTCTCTTTTGTCACCTACATGGAGAAACCTTGTGTTTAAACTACTCCTAGGAATCCTCCTTGCACGCTTGAAGTTATACATAATCAAATTAATTGACTTCTTAAGCTATCTCCTTTTAGGCCTTTTCTCTTTTACATGGTCAGCTGGTTGAGAAGAAGAAACAATCGGGATAATATTCGTGTCAAGAGAGGGCATAACAGGCTCAGTGACTATTATTTGCATGTCATTTGGGTCTTGAGCGGGAGAACCAGGCACGGGCCCATTTGGGTGCAAATCAGCAACATTCATGGGCCTGTACAGTAGGCCCACGCTCCTTAATAAGACTATCCCCATAAGCCAAAAGTGAAGCATCCTGTCTAGAAGATAGCGCCGACTTAGCCATGGGCCCCAGGAAAATTAAGTCCAACAGTAGATGCAGCTGAATGGGCACCAGGAGTGTTGGAAGGTGCGAAGCTTTTAAAAATGCCTCGAGGAGTTGAAAGGTCATTCTTTGGGGTTCCCACTGCCGGAAGGCATTAGGAGCCGGAATGTAGCCATCTCCAATCGAACCTTCCATATGCGTAACATATGCGTCCAGTAGGACCAGTACCTTGACGTGCTTGGAGAAAAGATTACGAAGATCCTCGTGCCTCCATTGGGATGGGAGGCGATCCATGTAAAGCGTTGCCGAAGATGACTTAGAAGCCATAGGAACTTGGAGAAAATGCAAAACTTACCTAAAATCGAGAAAAGATCCAACCTTTGACGGCTCCAATAGTCGAAAAAGGCTAGGTTTAGGCTAGGTTAAGGGAAGGTTTAGGGTTTCAGTATGGTAAGAGGGAAGGGAGGGGAGGGGGAGGTGGAGATGGAGAGATCTTTAGTTATACTATTGTTTGCTCTATCCTCTTTCTGGGTATCCCGATGTGACGCTCTTCGTGACCTCCACATAGCCAAGCTGGTTGGCAGTGAGAAATTGGGGATCAGAGTGAGGGATTTCGGGACCGAGGATGAGTTGAAGATTATGAGCCTGGAGGGATTGAAAAAGGGTGCCATAATTGAATTAACAAGTTGCCGGGTCAACCAAATATAGATCCAAATGTTAAAGTATTGTCGAAGAGTATTTAGCCTAATAGTATAATAAAGATCCAAAGTTAAAACATTCGCAGGTGTAAAAAAATCAACTTTAAAAAAAAAAGCAAAGTAGCCGAGTTTAGAGGCTACGTGACGGTGGAAGAAATTCCTCTTGGGTCATTAGTCTCAAAAGGGTTGGGTCCTTTGCACCATTACGAATAGCAACGGGTAGGATTTATAGGACCCAGATTCTTACCCTTTTTTTGAATGGCGGGCCTATATCTTTATCAGTATCTTCTTAAAAAATAAGAATTCGACCAAGATCCGAGTCCTAAAAAAATGGGAAGGATCTGGGCGATCCGGATCCGTGCTATGTTAAAATTATTTTATTTTTTAAAATTAGACTGTCATTTGATTGTTCTCAAATAGCAAAGATGCATTTGGTACATCTTCCGTACAGGCCAAGAAAAATAGTACTGGACATATGCATTTAATCTAGTTATTTTGTCTAGTATTTGGTAACACAATTAAACATTTAGTACAGTTTTTGTTTGGTACATGTTAGCTCACCCTAAAGTTTGGTTAAAGACAAAACTTCCATAGAAACAAAAAAATGTATCATTTGTTTTTGAATGTTAACTATCTTAAATATGCAAACAAGTATTCTTTTGTATTCATAAACGTATCTGTATTCAAAAAAGAAACTATAACATATCCAAAAAAAATTGGATATGAATAATTCAAACTATCTAATTAATTAAATAACATGTCATGTTTGATTTCATTCAAAATTATTTACAGCGAATGAAATATCATCTGAATATTTTTAATATTTCATAACTTAATTTGACAAATATGTATGCATTTTTTAAAGTTATAAGTATTACTAAGAACTCTTTGTACATGTACAATGTACAATGAAATCGTACGTTGAATTTCTTTAGTTGAAACCGAAGACTTCATTTAAACCCTACCATGACAAACATGTATGTGTTTAATAAGATATCTTAATTGACTATTTTATTATGTTTATATGTATTCTAATAAAAAATATATAATTTAGAAAATTTGAATGAGTATCTAAATACTAATTTAAATCCGAATAAAAAATGGATATGAGAACAAAAAATCAAATATTAGATTAAATGATTATTCTTAATTGGGTTACACTTGTTAAAGAAATTAAAAAGGAAAAGAGTTTAGGGTAATATGATAAAAGCATATCAAAAGAAATTTCTGTCATTGATAGAATTTTATGTCCCATGGAAATAAATAGGACAATAATTTGAGGTGGGCTGCAAAAAACTTCGAGTTTTGTATGGGCCATTTCCAATGCCAAAGATAGGTTTGGAAAAAAAATTATTATACAGTCATGTTCAAGCCATGGAAACAAATGCAGCCCAAGAGATACTAAAAAATGTGATTATAATTGATTCGTTCATTAAAATAACTTAATATAAAGAGACCAATAATCAAATTTAAAAATTTGAAGTTGAGTAGGTTGAAAATTTGGTGTTATGTTTAGTAATTAATATACATATATATTATTTTAATATTATTTAAAAAAATTCAGATAGGATCATGTCACGATCCTATAGATCCATATACATGCTCTTATCCTTTTAAAATATCAAGATCTCGATCTAGACCCAGTTAAAGTCAATGGGTCTTGGACCCTTCGAATCTGGATCTGGTAAATTCTTAAGGTAAGGGTCTAATTGTCATCCCTATTCACCACCCCATCCCGACGAGAAAGGAGTTCGAATAAAACCCACTAACAATTTAAGTTCTGAAGATTTTTTTATAAATAGTTTGTATTTATCAAGAAAAAATCTTTTAAAATAGATAGTAATTACACTTGCAATTTGTTACATTCGTCAGTGCTCGTAAGTACATGTCGCCTAAAAAAATAAAATCATGCTAAAATATCCAATTCTAATAAGTATAGCACGGTCGTTACTCTTCCGCCTAAGCCTCGAAGATACCCATGAACATTATCCTACGCCAACTTATTTGATCGACTTTAGATATTTCGAAACTTGCCCATCCCATATTAAAAATAAGGGCAAATTACTCTCAGGTCTATCGTGTCTGACTAAATCGACGATTTAATCTCCCGTGTTTCAAAAATGATTTTGCCGTCCCACATGTTCAATTTTATTATACTCTCGAATCTTTCGGTGATGTCATCAGTCAATTTTTTTAATCTTAAAATGACTATTATACTCCTGGGTCAGCTTCTCCGGTAAGAAAGATGTTAGAGATGTCAAGAAATTGAAGAGAAAATTTTGTGGGCTTGTTTCCTATTCTATTCGGACTAGGTTTTGGACTCCTAATTTGATCTAGATAGCTTACTTGATGTACAAGGGTTTGCCTCTATATAAAGGCATGTTACCCTAAGGTTTTGTATAGCTTTGTGACCTGGAAACTCATCAATAAAAATTCTCCTTTCTCTCCGTGGATGTAGGCATTAGGCCGAACCACGTTATCTCTTGCGTCCGTGTTCTTTGCGCATTTTGTTCTCTAGTTGCTGAATTCATAATAATTGGTATCAAGAGCTTTGGTTGGAGGATGACGGACGGCGCGAAGTTTGCTCTTGTAAAGTTCGATGGTTCTTCAAATTTTGGGTTATGGCAAAGGCGTGTTAAGGATCTCCTCGTGCAACAAGGGATGGTCATCGCGCTCTCGGAGAAGAAGCCTGAGAAGATGGAGGAGCAAGAGTGGAAGGAGATGGGGGCCAAGACGGTGGCGACAATTCGCTTGTGCTTGGCGGATGATGTGATGTATCACGTCATGGATGAGGAGTCACCAGCTAAGGTATAGAAGAAATTGGAGGCAAGGTATATGTCTAAGTCTTTGTCGAACAAGCTTTATCTTAAGCAAAGATTGTACGGGCTCAAGATGAAAGAGGGCTCAGATTTGAGCCAACACATTAATGGTTTTAGTCAACTTGTGAGCGACTTGAGAAAGGTTGATGTGAAGTTCGAGGAAGAAGACAAGGCATTATTGCTGCTGAATTCTTTACCTGGCTCCTACGAAAATTTGGTTACAACTCTAACTTGGGGGAAGGAGTCCCTGGTGTTGGAAAATATCACAAGTGCTCTGCTAGAGTTTCATCAAAGAAGGAAAATTGGCGATGAACAAGCGGAAGGGCTGGTTGTGAGGGGTAGCCATGGTGATCATAGTGGAGCAAAAGACGGCAAGGGATCCAAGTCGTGGTCAAGGAGGTTCAAGGGAAATTGCTTTGAGTGCAGAGAAAAAGGGCACGTGAAGAAGGATTGTCCAAAAAGAACTCGGGATCGCAAAAAAAAAGGATTAGGTTCCGTGAATGTGGCCTCACATTCGGACGGGTCAGATGGTGATCTTCTTTCTATTTTGTCAAGTCCAAAGCATTCTGATTCCTAGATTTTGGATAGCGCTTGCTCTTTCCACATGACGCCCAAGAGAGGGTGGTTCGACACCTACAAGTTCGTTGATTCAGGTTTAATGACTGTGGGTGATGGTTCTACTTGCAGAATTGCTGGCATAGGTGATATCCAAATCAAGATGTGGTATGGTGTTGAGAGAAAATTATGTGGGGTTAGGCATGTTCCGAAGTTGGAGAGAAATTTGATCTCGTTAGGAGCCTTGGATTATAGTGGGTACAACTATAATATTGTAGGCGGGCTAATAGAGGTGGAGAAGGATGATGTGGTGGTGATGAAGGGTGAAAGGAATGCTAGGAACACCTATAGGTTAGTGGGGAACACGGTTGTAGGTAGAGTCACATCGTTGGGTTCTGATAGAGGGGAGAAAAGCTCTTGTGTGATGGAGCGAAAGTTTGACATGAATGGTTTGAGTAGAGTTGGGATTCGCGGAGATAAAGTTAGCAAGTTCTTGCTATGGTTGTCTAAAGAGACGTGCACGTTAAAGCTATTGGGTAGGTTTTGCATGGGGAATGCGAAGCCGTTGGTAGCACCACAGGCGAATCGGGTATCTCACTCAAGGCCGAACGGTGGAGTTCGTGGCATGTCGAGGGTTCTACTTGGTAGAACAAAAGGTTGCCCTTTGTATGCTATGACATGTAGCATTGGTATGAGGCAAGAAGGTCCAGCAGAGAAGCAGTTCAAGGTTAGGGAGCATGGGGCTGACCGAAGAATAGAGGATGCGTCTATTGGTCGCAAGGTTGCTTCAGCAAGTGGACTTGCTAGTTGGGGTTCAATGGAGTTTGGAGGAAATACGCCAAGCAAGCTCGGGAGTTGCTCAAGCTTGGGGCTAGCTCCAACTGATTGAACTAAAAAGGAAGAGAGAAAGTTAAGATGGTATTATTGATGGCGGTGTATTTATGGTCAAGGTAGAGCTGGTAGAGTCGGTTTGGTTTCTCAAGTTCTCATAGTTCTTCATAGGGCGGTCTTCCATCAAGGTGGAGTTTGTTGAAGTTTGGATGGAGCTTCGTGGTTCGTCCATGGGATAATTTCTCGCCAAGGTGGAGATTGTTAGAGGTGTCAAGAAATTGAAGAGGAAATTTTGTGGACTTGTTTTCTATTCTATTCGGACTAGGTTTTGGACTCCTAATTTGACCTAGATAGCTTACTTGATGTACAAGGGTTTGCCTCTATATAAAGGCATGTTACCCTAAGGTTTTGTATAGCTTTGTGACTCGGAAACTCATCAATAAAAATTCTCCTCTCTCTCCGTGGATGTAGGCATTAGGCCGAACCACATTATCTCTTGCGTCCGTGTTCTTTGCGCATTTTGTTCTCTAGTTGCTGAATTCATAACAAAAGACATCCTCTTACGAGACCAAGCCCGTCTTCATCGGACATATCCTTCAAGCCAAGCTCCAAAGTGAAATCTTTCACCGTTCATTTAGCCAGGCCACTCGAGCTCTTAAAGCTCCTCTCCTTATCCGGCAACAGCCAAAACCCAAAACAAAGAAAAGCCCAAATGCTCCTCTCCTACCGAGCAACCCAAAGCTCATGAAGGCTTCTCAAAAGCAGACCTAAGCTTATACGCTCGCATAAGCACTTGGAATTTCATCAAACAACTTATATGCTCCCTAAAAATTTTCTCGCAGTCAAGCTGAATGCCAAATCCAACCTCCCACCCGCTACTTTTGAGCTTAATTTTTTTAAAGTTAAATTTAACACAATGACACATGCCAGTGTTTGAATCCTGGACCTCCTAAATATTTACAAGCCCTGAAGTCTTTAGTGGGTAAAAAACAGTTGATGGAAGGCTACAATTTTATTCAAGTACAAACTTACTTATATACAAGTAAGAAGCTAACAAGAAAACAGAAATTTCTACGCATGATCCCATGTTCTCTCACTCCCACTAGTAGAAAACATGGCAACAACTTAGCTAAATTATAGCCACTACGTTTAACTAAAGGAAATGGAATAACAAACTCCTAAAAAAGTAGAATAAGTTACAGCACTTAGGCACACTTTCAACACTCTTCCTTGGATCAGTAGCTGCAAATTCCTAAAGCTTTCCTCAATGATTCAAACCTGCTCCTTGGAAGTGCCTTAATAAATATGTCGGCCAGCTCATCACTTGTGTTGCAGTAGCGCGAACAAACTTCACCATTCTTCTAAACTTCTCTAAAAAAATAGAGTTTAATATTGAAGTGTTTTGTCTTTCTATGAAAGACTGGATTTTTGGAGATTGCAATTGTTGATTGATTATCCACGAACACTTCAGTGCTCCCTTTTTACTCCAAGCATGGATTATTAAGAATCTTCCTCAGCCATAAGGCTTGATTTACAGCTGCTGTAGCAGCTATAATCTCTGCTTCAGCTGTTGATTGAGCCACTATATCTTGCTTTTTAGAGCTCCATGAAAAAATCCCTGAACCAATAGTGAAACAATAGCCTGAAGTGCTTTTCATGTCATCTAAAGATCCTCCCCAATCACTATCATAGAATCCATAAAAGTTGAATTCCTGACCATGCTTGAACAAGACACTATAGTCAAGAGTTCCTTTGACAAATCTCAGCACTCGTTTAGCAGCTGTAAGATGTTATTCACTAGCAGGATGAAGGAATCTAGATAGAACACTTACAGCTTGCAAAATATCAGGCCTTGTTGCTATAAGATACATTAGGCAGCCTACAAGGCTCCTATAGACAATCTCTTCAACCTTTTTTGCACCATCTTCTTTGCAAAGTTTTTCTTTCTGGTTCATGGGAGTACTCACTGGCTTACAATTCTCCATCTGAAACTTCTTCAAGATCTCCTGAGCATACTTTCTTTGACAAATAAAGACTCATTGCTCATCTTGTCTGACCTCTATTCCAAGAAAGTATGCCATGGCTCCCAAATCTTTCATTTCAAAGACCTTTGTTATCTCCTCCTTGAATTGTTGAACAAACTTGCCATTGCTTTCTGTCACTAAGAGATCATCCACATACAAGGAAACAATCAAAACATCAGCATTTGACAGCTTGACATAAAGTATTGGCTCACTTGGACTTTTTGCAAAGCCAAGACTAAGTAGATGCTCATCAATTCTGGTGTACCATGCCCTTAGAGCCTGCTTTAGGCTATACAAATCCTTTTTGAGCAAGTACACCTTATCTTCTTCTCCATTCACAACAAAACCTTCAGATTGCTCAACATAAATCCCCTCCTGCAAATAACCATTAAGAAAGGAAAATTTCACATCTAGCTGAAATAACTTCCACCCCTTTTGTGCTGCCAAGGCAAGAAGTAATCTGATTGTATCAAGTCGAGCAACAAGAGCAAAGGTCTCTGAGAAATCTACTCCAAACACTTGAGCAAATTGCTTCACCACAAGTCTAGCTTTGTGTTTGTTACTAGAACCATCTGCATTCAACTTGGTCCTGAACACCCACTTCACACCAATAACCTTCTTGTGATGAGGTCTAGGAACCAACTCTCATGTCTGATTCCCTTCAATCATATGAAGCTCCTCCTGCATTGCTAATGTCCATCTAAGATCATCCTATGCTACATTGAAATCTGCAGGTTCTGACACAGCCACATTGCATCTTTCATAGATTTCAGAAAGTAATATAGTTCCTCTAACAGGAGGATCATCTACATTCTCATCTTCAAATGAGAGAGCACTAGGAACTAGATTCATTTCTTCATCTTCCCAATTCCATTGTTGATCTTCAACAAAATGAACATCTCGGCTTGTAAGAATCTTACCAATTTCTAGTTGGTAGACTCTATAAGCCTTTGAAGCTGTACTATAACCAAAAAAGATTCCAGATTCTTCCTTTTTATCCAACTTATCTCATTTCACATTAGGCACATAAGTGAAACAAACACAACCAAAAACTTTGAGATTTTGAATAAAAGGTTTGTAACCATACCAAGCTTCAACTAGAGTTTTCTCTTGCGCTACTTTTGTAGGAAGCCTGTTCAACAAGAAAATAGCAGTATTTGCAGCTTCCGCCCAAAACTTCTTAGGCAGCCCTTTCTCACGTAGCATGCATCGAACCATCTCCATTATAGTTCTATTCTTTCTCTCACTCACTCCATTTTGTTGCGGAGTGTAAGGAGCAGTCAGTTGGTGCTCAATGCCAGCATCTTCATAAAACAAATTGAACTGGCCATGTACTCTTTCCCATTATCAGATCTTATGACATGAATTTTGCAGCCACTTTGATTCTCAATCCAAGCCTTGAACTTCCAGAAAACTCCTGCTACTTCAGACTTGAATTCCAGAAATAAATCTAGCACATTCTACTAAAATCATCAATAAAGAGAACATAATATTTACTTCCCTTTAAAGATAATTCAGGTAGAGGGCCTCCAATATCTGTATGTATTATCTACAGCTTTCTTGTAGCCCTACAGGTAGCATGTGGAAATGGCAGCCTCGTTTTCTTTTCATACTGGCATGCTTTGCAACTTGACAAGTGATCATCCAGAGGATGAATTCCTTTTGCAAGATTCATTCTCCTCATATAGAGTAGAGCAGCATGGTTGAAATACCCCAACCTTTTGTGCCAAAGCTCAGTTGTAGTAACTGAACTCATCACAACAGCTTGCTCTGTCTCCATCAGATCCAAAAAGAAGCTTTTTTCCCTTCATATTCACTTTGAACAGATCTGCCCCACTTGCATCTTTGATCAAACACATCCTGTCTTTAAACACAACCTGTCTTCAAACACAACCTTGTAGTCTTTTTCAAGTAGCTTTCCCACACTCAACAGATTTTGATTAATCTCAGGAACATAAAGAACATCTTGAATTAACTTAGTACTAAGACTACTTTCAATAGCAATTGTTCCTTTACCTTTCACAGGAATGAAATCTCCATTTTTAATTCTGACCTGTGACACCACAGCCTTATTGAGCTCCTTGAATAGCTCAATATCATATGTCATGTGGTTGGTGCAGCCGCTATCAATTAACCAACTTTCATTTGCATTGTTAGTTGTAAAACAAGAAGCCACAAACAGTTGATCCTCTTTTTGCTCGACAACCTGAGCTTCACTTTGCTGATGTTGTTCTTTGGACTTGCATATCTTTGCAATATGTCCTAGCTTGTTGCACTTGTTGCATCTAACATCTGGCTTCCTCCAACATTTGTGAGGTGGATGACCCTTCTTTTCACAATGTTGACATGGTGGATAGTCTGGTTTGTCACTCCCAACTCCTTTGTTGCAAGCTTGATCATCACTGACTTTTTTTCTATTTTTCTTCTTTCCTTTGTTACTCTGATTAACCTGCAACTATACTGGTAAAGCTCCTTCTATTGTGCCTTCAAATCTTATGAGCCTTCATTGCTCTTGAGCCTGTAAAGCACTCAGCCAGAGTAATACTTGACAGATCTTTAGATTTCTCCAGGGAAGAAATTATGGATTCAAACCTTTCTCGAATTGTAACCAGAATCTTTTGAACAATTCGAGAATCAGGAAACTCAGTGCCAAGTAACCTTACCTGATTTACAATGCTGAGAAGTCTATCAGAATACTCTTTGATAGTTTCTGATTCCTTCATCCTTTGCATCTCGTATTCCCTGACAAGGTTCAGCACATGCATCCCTTTGATCTTCTCATTTCCTTCGTACTCCTTCTTGAGAAAATCCCAGATTGCCTTGGCTGATTTCAAGGACATAATCTTGGTAAAAATTGATGGCAAAACTGTTATGAACAAGCACGCCTTGGCCTTCGATTTGAGCAATCGTTGGATTTGCTGGAAGAGGAGCAATTACATAATCCTCCTCAACAGCTTCCCAAAGATCACTTGCTTCCAGATAGGACTCCATTCGAATCGCCCAAACTTCGTATTTCTCACCTTAAAAAACTGGAAGTGCTAAAGCTGAAAAAGAAAATTCAGATTGCATTTTGAAGGTTCTAATTCCTAACATGGTGATTTGGTAGTAGTCTCTCAATCCTCACGTAGGTCCCTCAAGAAGTAAGCTCTGATACCAATTTGAAGTCTTTAGTGGGTAAAAAATAGTTGATGGAAGGCTGCAATTTTATTCAAGTGCAAACTTACTTATATACAAGTAAGAAGCTAACAAGAAAATAAAAATTTCTACGCATGATCCCATGTTCTCCCACTAACATGGTCACTACTTAACAACTACCACTAGTAGAAAATATGGCAACAACTTAGCTAAATTATAGCCACTACGTTTGACTAAAAGAAATGGAATAACAAACTCCTAAAAAAGTAGAATAAGTTGCAGCACTTAGACACACTTTCAACAAGCCCGAGAATTTTGAGGGAGAGATAATTGAGTGCATGCATGCTGCCATAACTTGGAGGGATTATCCCCGAGAGGTACAAGTTCCAATGTCGTGGCTCTCCGGTGAAGAGGTTGCTTGAAGCGTCGAGGAACTAGAGCTTGGACAGTTTCTGGATGTTGCGGGGGAACTCGTGGAAAAGCTATTTTCAATCGGAAGGGAGGGTCAAAGCCGACCGCGATTTTTGAATCTGGCGGCGGTGTTTGTGAGGTTCGCCGAAGAAGACAATTTTGGTCGCCGGAGATAACAAGAGAATTTATTGATTTTTATTGAGTTTTTGTAAAGGTATGTAAGTTATTTACATTAAAAATATCCGAGAATATAATAAAATTAAGGACAAATTGCTCTCAGCCTCTGGGGTTTGCCAAAATCATCATTTCGGCCCCTTCTGTTTCAGAATTGAAACTTTGGCCCCCTAGTTTGCTTTTATTGAACTTTAAGAACCCTCGCTGATGTCATCATTTGTTTTTTTATTTTTTAGTCAAGAAAATAACTATTATACCCTTCAATAAAAAAAGTACATCTTCTTCCCCGACCATCATCCCCGATTTTTGGCAAACGTCCAATCCTCTCCCACCCTTGTCGTCCTCGACAGAATCGGGAATCGTCGCCGGGATTGCCCAAAAATGTAATCTGGGTTGCCTGACCCTTGCTTGGACAAGGAGCTATCCCCGCCGTCGACTTCTATCTGAGAGTCTCCATCCTTATCAGCAAAAAAAGTTAATCCATCTGAACTGGATTCTTCGTCTTCTAGTGAATTAGCAAGAGAAATAGAGAAATGAGCCCAAAACCCATAGAATCAAAATTCTTGTTCCTTCTAAATTCTCCTCCCAATTCTTGTTCCTTACCATAGAATCAAAATGAGTCCCCGATTGAACAACCCCCCGATTAAGCCCAAAACCCAGCCTCGCTCCAGACTGGAAACCTCCACTTTGGCGTCGGTTGAGGACGGCAGAACCTCCATCCTCCAGGAGTCCCAATTGAACAACGTCGCGATTGAACCCAAAACAATAGGGGCGAGGAGGCGGAGAAGTACGAAGAGAAGGTGGAGTTCATGGAGAAGGTGTCGGCGGCGGTGGACGGTGAGGAGCTGACGGTTGAGAATGTGTACTTTTTTATTGAAGGGTATAATAGTTATTTCCTTGACTAAAAAATAAAAAATCGAATGATGATATCAGTGAGAGGCCTTAGAATTCAATAAAAGCAAACTAGGGGGCAAAGTTTCGATTTCCAAACAGGAGGGGATGAAACAATAATTTCGACAAATTCCAGGGGCTGAGGGAAATTTGCCCTAAAATTAAATACATGGAATAAGAAAATTATTTTTAAATTGTGAGAGACCAAATCGTCAATTTAAACTTACACAATAGACTTGAAAGTAATTTATACTAAAAATAATTTTCCGCTATGTCAGTAGCCTCCGCATGAGATTCATTTGTGTCGGTGGACTCGTCCAAATGTCCAAGCCCATTCCTTTGCAATCCAGAAGAACCTAGATCATCTAGGCCATTTAATTTCCCCACGTCAACAAATCCCTTTTTGGCCTTTTAATTTTCCAAGTCACCTAGGCCAGAGGCACTCAAGCCATTGCTCTCCATATGAGATCCAGTATCTTCCGTCAAAGGAGAGCTATCTCCAAAGAAAATATAGCCTGTAAAAAATTTGGGTTCCCTGGCTGCAGAGATTTTGCCAAAGTCGTTCGGAGCTTCGGAGACTTGGACGTCCAATTTCCACCGCCCCCAGACCTTCCCCCGTCGGAAGGTGGGTTCCCGGCGGCGTAACACAATTTTGACACAAACCTTGTTTCATCCGTTAAGTTCTAAAGGGGTAACGGATGACGTTCAAGGCGACATCTCTCTGGCCAATTTATTCACACAAGTAATGGAGAACGTACAAAATTGTGGAATATTATTTTCACGAACTAGAAAGAAACCCTTTCTTACCACAGACTGGATTGCTATTTCGGTAACAGATTGATATTGATCTTCGGTTTAAGTTTATAGTTCATCATGTCCATCACACTTGAAATTAGCAATGTGACAATCACAATACATTTCGTCAAATAAAGTCTGTTGTCTAAAATTTGTACAGTCTTTAAATTCGACAACGTGCCATGACATTTGTTGTACGAACAATAAGCTACCGTACTCCTGCTAACAATGTAGTAATCTTAACAAAAATTGTCACAACCTAGAAATCTCAACGAGGAAACGTATCATGATCGTGATTTCAACCATGACATCCCATGAAATCATAATTTGCAGCATGAAGTCATAAATCCAGAACATCTTAGGTAGTTTCGATAATTCACCCGAAATCCAGTCGTTTAACAAGCACAAAAGCCAAAAGGCATTAATGAAAGACGAGAAATACATGTGTGATAGATCAAAGACATAAGGCATTCCAATATATTTGTGCAGCAGCAGGACAAAGAGATGATAGGAGCGGAAAAAAAGACTCGGACTACAGGAGTTTCGCTACGTCACTTCTTTGTAAAGATAAATTTTTACACCAAGAGTTATACCTTGTTAAGGCAAGAATTGAACCTGAACTTTTGTCAGTTCTTATATGTCTTGTTTCGTTAGAACAAATGCCCTCTGACATTTTCATCATCACTTGCACCGGACATAACTATAACATGATTCTCTCATGACGAGCTGCATAGACTGCAGCCACCAGAGAGTGAAAAGAAATAGCAGCACTATATCAAAGCCTCATTCAGTATTTCAACCTCGGGCTTTAATCAATTCATAATTTCATGAATCTTCCGAACTGATGCAAATTGAAAAATAAGATTGCAACCGTCAGCACTATACCATCCGAAATTGTGAGACACAATTTCAACCTCAGCACTATACCATAGATGGAAGGAAATTGCGCGATAATAAACATACCAACAATAACATAAGATTTCGCATGTATGGAAATTACTCCTCTTTTATGGAATATTTTCAAAATTACCGAACATACTGAAAATAAGCACATTAGCACATCAGCAGTACATTAAATTAACTTTTCTAGCTTAATGAGACTTATCGAGTTAACTTACCAAACATTTACTTGCTCCGTCTAGGTCCCGGATGTTCGTCTCTTGCTTATGGAGCAAATTGAAGAGCTTTGGCCGTTCATAGTACACGACGATGGAAAATCACTATACCCAAACATATATTCTTGACATAAGGGTAATTAAATTGCATATCTAATCTTATTAATCCTATATGTTTTTACAAATGGATTGATTTATATGTATCTCCCAAATATCCAAATAGGATAAAAAGTGCTAAAGCTAAGCTAATTATACCAAATAAATATTTAAGCAATGGTGTGTTTCTAGAATTCGAACTCGAAACTTCTCGACTAAGTTAGAAACAACTCCCACCTAATTGATGTAAATAGATGTTGGTGGTCAGTTGCTTAATTAACTTGATGAAAAATTGGCAATGTTATTATTTTTTTGGCAATGATATTACTCCTCCAATCTGTCATCCAATCAATGCACATCACGCACTGTAAAAAATTGGACAATATAAATCTCACGTATAGATGTAAGTGGTTGTTGATGGAAGAAATTTTATGGTGGAATTTCAATACCAAATTATATAATGATTTGGTATAGACTCACCAATGCATAATTGATATTTGGATTAGTGACTTATTAATAAATAGTTGGCTAGGATAATAAATAAACATGGTAAAAAAATAAAGATATTATTGTGATATATATTTAAAGATATTGTTATTTCCTAAACATAACTCTTTAATTGGGAAATAGTAAAAAGTTAATAACATGAATTAATTTTGGGAAAAGTCTATTTTAGTATTCTGTGGTATAGCCTAAAATCAGTTTAGTATCTTATGGTAAAAAACTGACAAATCGAGTCATACTTATTCCAATTAATATCACTTAGGTCCACGGGCAGTTGCCTGGATCCAACTCGTCCAAACAACGTCGTTTTAGTAACGACGTGACATGCCATGTCAGATTTTCTAGCATACATGTACACATGACGTGACAAGGTGGCAAATATCAAAATAATTACTAATTTTTATTAATATTTTTAAAAACCCATCATTTAGCCCTCTCATCCTCTCTACCTTCCCTCTCCTCGTCCCCTCCCTCGCTCCCTCTCTCTCTCTCTCTCTCGTTTCCAAAAAAAAAAAACAAGAACAAATTAAAACCAAGAGCTACTCCAATTAAACCTGCAAGCTAAATTACTTTCTAAATTTATTGAAACTGTATAAGAAACTACTTAAATTAAGAGTTTTTTTTGGTCGATACTTAAATTAAGAGTTTGGGTTAACATTGAAGCCATAACAACGAGAACAAATTAAAACCTAGAACAGGCACCACCAACAACAAGAACAAATTAAATTAAGACCTAGAACATCAGCGACCACCAATCCCTAGACCCCAAATCCAACGATTCCTCCACCACCGCCATTCCCACTCATGAACAGAACTAGGGTAGTCGATCCCACGCTTAGAGGAGGGCCTGGCCTGTTCTCCATTGACGACCCCAAATTCGACGCTCTCTTCTCTGACCTCAACTTCATCGGCATCTTCTTCCACCTCGCCGTTGGAGGGCCTGGCCTGACCTGAATCTTCCGATGCGAAGCAGGACCCGAACCCTGCCGTCCCTCTGGGTCTTGCCGTCAAGCTCGGGGAGTTTGATTTCGGTGATTGGATCTCTGGAACGAGGAGGACCAATCGTGGGAGTGGATCACGTGGGACGTTAGGAGGCCTAAGGACGAGTACTGGGGCACCGCTTGAGCCTATCAGATTCTAACCTGGGTCTCACTCCGACAGAATTTTTTCCATTAGGAACGACTTCAAGGGGAAACCGCTCCAGTAGTGACGATGATGACTATGGTTGTTTTTTGTTTTGGGGTGTTCCTGGGTTGGGGTTTCTCAATTGGGGCATTCTAATTTTCAAAGAAGATGAATTTTTTGGGTGTTATTGGCCCTGGGTTGGAGTTTATTTTCTAGGTTGAGTAGTTTAAGTAGTTTCTTATACAGTTTCAATAAATTTAGAAAGTAATTTAGGTTGCAGGTTTAATTGGAAGCAGCTCTTGGTTTTAATTTGTTCTTGTTGTTTTTTGTTTTTGGAAACGAGAGAGAGAGAGGAGGAGGAGGAGAGGGAAGGTAGAGAGGATGAGAGGGGTAAATGATGGTTTTTAAAAATATTTAAAAAAATTAATGATTATTTTGATATTTTGTCACCTTGCCACGTCATGTGTACATGTATGTTAGAAAATCTGACATGGTATGCCACGTCATTACTAAAACGACGTCGTTTGGACGGGTTGGATCCGGTCAGCTGCCCTTGGACCTAAGTGATGTTAATTAGAATAAGTATCACTCGATTGGTCAATTTTTTACCACAGAGTACTAAAATAATTTTAGGATATACCACAGGATATTAAAGTAGACTTTTTCCTTAATTTTTTTCGTGTTATATTCTATTTTAGTGACTCTAAATAGAATTAGAAACAATAGAAAATATAATTTATTTGCAATCCTTTTGTTGGGGCCTACACACATATTTGAAGTGATCTCACTGACAAGACATATGGGTGACTAGCATATACAATTTTTTGGTTATTTTTTCGACTTTGTTCAAAGCAGACAAATTTTAGTTTACATACTATCAAAATTGAAACCTATTTATTATTATTTATGATTCCAATTTTTGAAAGAAATCGGGACATATTTATCATTTCGCGTACTATTGAGAAATTAAATATGCAACAACTTTAATAGCTTGTTTTTCTTCTATAAATACATCGTTTTCTTGTGGTTTAGTTATCATTCATGATCTAACGATACCGAAATTTTCTAGTTACATAAATCTGATCTCTTAGGAAAGTGACAAAAGAATAAATTCTCATAGGAGTTCTTCTTTATGAGTTTCTTAATAGCCTCTAGTAAGTGTCGAACCACTATTCATTTTCTGAAGCTGCAATGAACTGCATATTAGTTATTAGAATAATTAATTTCATGCTTCCTATTATTAACTTGGACTGTTTCCTAATTAAAGAATTTTGTTTAGGAAATAACATCTTTAAACATATATCATAATAATATCTTGATTTAGTTTCCATATTCATTTATCCTAGTCAACTATTTAATTAATAAGTCACCAATCCACATGTCAATTGTGGATTGGTGAGTCTATACCAAATCCACATGTCAATTGTGTATTGGTGAGTCTATTCCATAATCACATGTCACAATGTGACTTGCTGATGGTCACATTATTATTATGTTTCTTAATAAATTTGATAGCAAATTGGACATGTTATTACTTTTTATGGAAATGTTATTGCTCCTCTGATATGTCGTTGTGACCTAACTAATGTACATTACACATTATATCAAACAATACAAATTTCACCACTTGATCTAAGTACTTGGTGATTATATTATTATTTTGCTTAATTAATTTGATGACAAATTGACTATGTTATTATTTTTTTGGCAATGTTGTCATTTATGGAAATGCTATTATTTCTCCAGTCTGTCTCTATCATCCAGTCAATGCACATAACGAACGCATCATACGAAACCAAACAATATAAATAGCTCTGATCGTCGCCAAAAACCACCACCATCCGACTCATTATTCTTATCAAATAAAGGGTTTTGTCTTAAGGCCATCCACACAATGAAGAACACCACCTTATTAGTTATACTATTGTTTGCCCTATCCTCTTCCTCGGTACCTCAAAGTGATGGACTAAGGAGACAAGGTGACACTCGTCGTGACCTCCACATAGCCAAGCTGGTCGGCGGTGAGAATTTCGGGATCGGAGAGAGGGAATTCGGGGCCGAGGAAGAGGTGAAGAGTTTAAACCAGGAGGGATTGAAACTCATGGACAGAATTGAGAAGTTGCCGGGTCAACCAAATATTGGTCCAAACGCAAAAGTATCACAGTTTGGAGGCTACGTGACGGTGGACGAATCGGCTGGTCGGGCTTTGTATTACTATTTTGTTGAAGCTCCCGAGTCCAAGGAGGAGATGCCACTCCTTCTATGGCTTAATGGAGGTATCTTAAGTTCTAATTTAGTTAATAGTATTTTTGTGCTATTTTAAATGGCCTTATTTAGGTATAATTATATTATCTAAAAACGTATACAATTTGTATTGTAAAATGTTCTTTGGGCGTAATTCTAATCCAACTGTTCAACTTTAAATTAAATATAAATGCATAGACACAAATATGGAAGTCCATAGAAAAATAGATGGAAGGAAATTGCGCAATAACAAAAGTACCATCTATAATAAAAGATTTTTCTTGTATGGAAAATACTCCTCTTTTATGGTACCTTTTCAAAATTAGCTAACATACTGAAGATAAGAACATCAGCACCACATTAAATTAATTTTTCTAGTTTAATGAGACGTATGGAGTTAAATTTCTGAAAATTTATTTGGTGGAAATTCAATAGTAGATACACAATTAACTTACTTGTGTTTGCTCCCTTCCAGGTCCTGGATGTTCGTCTCTGGGTTATGGAGCAATGGAAGAGCTTGGTCCATTCAGAGTAAACAGCGATGGAAAAACACTATACCCAAACATATATTCTTGGCATAATGGTAATTAAATTGCATATGTAACCTTATTAATCTTACATTTTTCTACAAATGGATTGATTTATATGTATCTCCCAAATCGACTCACAAAATTATTTCAAACTCCTCCGGTTTTATCATTAACAACATCACAAAATGGCTTTACAGACACAATATTTACCAGTTATTAACTACTCTCTGTTTTTCTTTCCGAAATTGAAATTGCAGCTGCCAATGTTCTTTTCTTGGAGTCACCAGCCGGGGTAGGGTTTTCCTACTCCAATACCTCGTCGGATTATGGCAAGCTCGGTGATGAGTTCACGGCATCAGATAACTACAAGTTCTTGTTGAATTGGCTTGAAAGGTTTCCGGAGTACAAATACAGGGAATTTTACGTCGCCGGCGAGAGCTACGCCGGGCACTATGTGCCCCAACTTGCACATGAAATTCTCCAGCATAATCAGAAAGCTAACAAGTCGATCATTAACCTCAAAGGAATCATTGTAAGTGCAATTGTCCTCCTTAATTATTGCGTCCAAAACATGTTTTGACGAGTTCTACGGTTGCAATCACTGTACAACCGCGGGAGTTTCTATATTCGTAGGTTGTATATAATACTTAATATTAATAAAGATGATTTACCTACCAACACAATTGCCAAAACATGTAATCAGAATTTAGCTTTGCTATTTCCTAATTTTGGATCTGGTATATTCTTCTATGGATTAATAGTCAAAGTAAAAATACAAATAATTGCTGCCATAAATTTTCCCAATTATTTATTTAACAATACGTTCCACGTACATGGACTAATTAATCAAGTATATGCATGAAGATTGGGAACGCAGAGATCAACGACCCGACAGACTCCAAAGGGATGTACGACTTCTATGGAAGCCATGCCCTAATATCACCGCAACTCGCTCAAAACATCGACAACTGGTGCAATTTCACCGCACCGAACCTGTCTTCCGAGTGCATCAACGCTTTGAACCAAGCACACAACGACACCAAAGATATCGACATTTACAACATCTATTCTCCCAAGTGCTTCTCTCCCAATCTCACCACCCAACCGAAGATAACCTCGGTACGTATACGTTGAGATAGTTACAAGGGTGATGAATTTGCTTATAAGCGTTAAAAATTTCAGGTATTTACTTCCTGAAAAGTTTCCGGATGCGTGTGATTGGGGACAAAACATGCTGAAAAATATTTTTGTTGATTTATAGAGACATTCGGTCAGATCGTTACATATACATAGAACTAGTTGCAATGTGATGGACTCGTTTATAATTGTTAAGAACCCGTCTTAAAATTTTGGGCTAAATATAAAAAAATTCATGGTATTTGAGTGGGTTGATCCAACGGTTATCCGTGCAATCACCGTGTCATGGCACGACGTAAACTATTATATTAGGATTACTAATACTTGTTGGTGGTGGCGTTGGCATGCAGCTGGATAACTTCGACCCGTGCAGCGACTATTATGTGTATGCGTATCTTAATAGACCGGAGGTTCAAGAAGCAATGCATGCAAATGTCACCAAGCTTAACCATGATTGGCAATTATGTAATCTAACGTTGTTCGACTCATGGCACTATAGCGTCTCTACCGTTCTTCCATTGTTGAAAGAATTCATGGCTAATGGCCTTAGAGTTTGGGTCTACAGGTAAGCATTTCATCATGATGGTGTCCCTTCGTTCGAATTCGAGTCCTTAAGAATGTAAATGGAAGAAGTCGAGGATCATAGTTCAATATCTGGAAAAAAAATTAATCATCAAAAAATTATTTGTGACAAATAAATGTCATTAATCGATTGTCAATTGGATGTGCAGCGGTGACACTGATGGAAGGGTGCCTGTTACATCCACTCAATATTCTCTCAACGAAATGGAGCTCGAGACAATGATTGAATGGTACCCGTGGACACAAGAAAAAGAGGTAAGCCTATCTATATTTTATTGTGAACGTGAGCATCTGATATCCATAGTCAAGTATTGTCGAGATAGTTCTATCTTTTAGCATCAGAGCTACAATTGAAAAGGCTATTTATTAGTGACATTGGGGCTTACTATTTTGTTTTCCTTCAAAATCTATTTGTTTCTAGATTGCCGGATACACTCAGGTATATAAGGGAGGGCTGACATTTGCCACGGTGAGAGGAGCAGGACATGATGTGCCAAGCTTCCAACCTGCTAGGGCACTTGCATTGATCATCCACTTCCTTAGTGGCAAACCCCTTCCGAAGAATCAGACGTTTACTATTAGTTGACGAAGATCTCTTTACTGTTTAGATACTTGTTATGGTAGTGTTTTTTAGGTAGAGATTTTTTTGTTTGTTATTGAATATGTTTCGCCAAGTCATATAAATGGTTTGATCGAACATATCCATCCCCAGGGTATAGCAGTCTGATATATAAATAAAAAGCTGGTGCTGAATTCTTCCATACCTGGGCACGAGTTATGATCGCAGTCTCTGTTTGGAAACCCAAAAAATATGGGAATTGGAATCTAATTCCTGAGTTTTAAAAAGTTGAGTGTGTTTGGAACCAAATTTGCTCGGGAAAGGAATTCTATTTGAGTCCAAACCTCCAGAAAAGAATTCCTCTTAAAACAGGTTGGAATTCTAGGAGCAAAACAGAATTGTAAAAAAAAACTAATAATACCCCTAATTCTTGGTAAATATTACCCTAACCATTTTCTCTCCAAAGCTCGACAACTTTCTTTCTTCCCCAAGTCAATTGCGATTTCTCATGGGCGACGACCATCGGCTCCTTCTTGGACGTCTTTTACTGCTGCGACGAAGACTGGTTCCAATCGGTTGGTAAGCCTCCAAGTAATTACTTTCTTTTTTCCCTTGTCAATTCGGGTTTCTCGCATTAGGGTTCTTTCTGTTGTGGTCGGAGGGTTCGGTGTACTTGATTAGGATCTACTGCAGTCGAGGCAAGTGTTGGACACTTTCTCCGTAAGACGAGATTGCCCCGTATATTTCAGTGCAGTACGGGCTACGACAATCGTCCCCAAGATACAATGACTGTTCGGGCGTTTCCAAGAACGTTGCACACGTATCTCAAAATTTTCGGGCGAACCCTTATATGCCCAGAACTTTCGGACGGACTTTTGTAAGTAAAGAATGGGGGAGAGGAGAAGACAACAATGCTTATGTAATGCACTTATTGCTGGGATGATGGATATGGCAAGGGGGGCAGGCCTATTTATAGGCTGGAGGAGGCAAGGAAGCAGCCACCCCGAAGGGACGCGTCAGTTGGCTAGCAGGCTGGCTGGCTTCGCTCGTGGCTCTTCGGTGGCCATCCTGGACAGGCCAACGCTCGCACTCCTTCACGAGAGATCTCGTAACTCTTCGGCCTTCTGGAAATTTTCAGGATGTTTCAGCCCTTCGTGCCTCTTCGGTGGCCATCCTGGAAGGCGCTCGCAGCCCCTTGTCACTTCGGTAGCTGCGCAGCTCTCTCCGGACTCGGGCAAAATACTTAAGGCTCCTCCAGCTCCTCGCGATGATGCGCACGTGCGAAGTGCCAAGTGCGCCACAAAGCGCCCATTGCGACCTGCGTCCAATGCGCCATGCGCACACGTACGTGCATGTGCGCGTGCTCGTGCTCGTGCTCGTGCTCGTGCTCGTGCTCGTGCTCGTGCTACGCACCATCCTCGTCGCGGTCCGAGTTGGCTTTCCTTCCAGGTGGTCAACTTATTTCCTAGTCAACAAGGAGTTTCTCCTTATAAACTAGGAAATGTTGGTGCCACTTTCCAATGTGGGATTGCACTTTCCATTTCT
Source organism: Hypericum androsaemum (assembly GCA_963995505.1). Lineage (NCBI taxonomy): Eukaryota > Viridiplantae > Streptophyta > Magnoliopsida > Malpighiales > Hypericaceae > Hypericum > Hypericum androsaemum. Next base: position 6,755,863 of record OZ023189.1, read on the forward strand.
CTTTTGGGCCTCCCACTTTGGGCCTTTCCACTTTGGGCTTATTCACAAATCCAATAATCCCCCACATGAATGATGACCAATGCATGCAGACTTTAATCGAAAGTTCTGACGTGTTATTATTGCATCGAGACAGGTAGTTTGTGGCTTTGAACCTTCTCTAGTAATATATTATCGGATTTACTCGCTGTTCGATGAACGTGATGTCTTGAACCGTCAGCTTTTGGCGTAAACTAAGACAATAATATTTACACAATAATAACCCTAGTATATTTGGGTTCTCACGTTGTGTCCGTTTTGGCCATGGACTGTATCTTGGATTCATAAGTGTTTTTCCCATTTGAAGTGGCCTCACTTCACACTTACATAGGTGATCTCCTATCAGGAGTATCCTGCCATACTCCACCTTTATCAAGGTATAGGAATCATTAGAAGCGTAATGATTAACCTTACCACACCTCTGCAGGTTAATATCTGGGCAACTTCTGAGAATGAGATAGGTTCTATGTGATTAGCTGAACCCTCCATAACTTAGTTGTCTCATTGAACCAAGTTTGTGGGATCACCACTCATCATGGTTGAGTTACTGCTATGGATGTTCTTTAGTGTGTAGATTTTAATCCCATTCCCCTTACTGCGTTGTACATTTGATCTCTATTGATTCCTTTCGTAAAAGGATTAGCTAAGTTGTCCTTGGACTTTACGTAATTAATGGTGATTACTCCACTAGAGATCAACTGTCTAACGGTATTATGTCTCCGACGGATATGTCGAGACTTTTCATTGTACATTGTACTTTGTGCTCTCCCGATTGCAGACATGCTATCACAATGTATCAATACGGGAGGCATCGGTTTGCTCCAGCACGGAATATCTTCTAGGAAGTTTCTGAGCCATTCAGCTTCTTCCCCAGCTTTGTCTAGTGCTATAAACTCCGACTCCATGGTGGATCGAGCTATGCATGTTTGTTTAGAGGACTTCCAAGACACATCTCCTCCTCTTATGGTGAATACGTATCCACTCGTGAATTTGGAGTCCTTAGTGTCTGATATCCAGTTTGCGTCACTGTATTCTTCTAATACAACTGGATATTTATCATAATGTATGCCATGGTTTATGGTATTTTTTAAATACCGTAAAACCCTTTCCAGAGCTAGCCAGTGATCCTTCCCTGGATTACTTGTGAATCTACTAAGCTTACTAACTGAGTATGCAATATCGGGACGTGTGCAGTTTGTTAAATACATCAAGCTCTCGATAATTTGCGCATACCTCAGTTGAGAATCTGGGTTCCCTCGATTCTTGGCTAAGTATAGATTTAAATCTACTGGAGTCTTAACCGGAGGTTTGTCAAAAGCTTCTAATTTCTTGAGCACGCTTTCCACGTAGTGGGATTGCGTCAAGATAATTTCGTTAGCTTTCCTAGAGATTTTTATTCCTAGTATGACGTCTGCCAGACCCATATCTTTCATGTCAAAGTGGTCCTTTAACATGTTCTTAGTTTTCACAATAACCTCTTTATTGCTTCCCATAATTAGTAAGTCATCTACGTAGAGACATACAATTACGTAAGCTTCAGGTGTGCCCTTAATGTAAACACATTTATCGCACTCATTGATCTTAAATCCATTCGACAGCATTGTCCTGTCAAATTTCTCGTGCCACTGTTTCGGCGCTTGTTTTAGCCCGTATAGTGACTTGACTAGCCGACACACTTTATGCTCTTGATCGGGAGCCACAAACCCTTCAGGTTGCTCCATGTATATCTCCTCTTCCAGTTCTCCATTTAGGAAAGCTGTTTTTACGTCCATTTAGTAGATCTCGAGGTTATAGAGTGCCGCAACTGCTATGAGTACTCTAATTGATGTGATTCTTGTGACCGGTGAATACGTGTCAAAGAAATCATATCCTTCCTTCTGTTTGAACCCCTTAGCTACCAATCGAGCTTTGTATTTGTCGATTGATCCATCAGCTTTGTATTTCCTTTTTAGGATCTACCTGCATCCCAAAGGTTTGCAGCCCGGTGGGAGATCCACGATTTTCCACGTGTGCATAATATATTCTATCTCACTATTGATAGCTTCCTTCCAGAGAGGAGCATCTGGACTGGACAATGCCTCTTGGATTGTCCTGGGTTCATCTTCTAACGCATAGGTTAGATAATCCGGACCAAAAGATTTGGTTACCTTCGTCCGTTTACTACGTCTAGGTTCATCATCTTCCTGATTTGACCCTTGCGTAGTCTCGTGAGCCCTTTTCTTTGGACTTCCTTCCTTTCTTTCCTTATTAGGAAAGCTATTCTCAAAGAACGTTGCGTTCCTTGATTCTATGACCATTCCCACGTTTATCTCAGGGTTTTCAGATTTATGCATCAAAAATCGATAAGCACTACTATTTTGCGCATATCCGATAAAGATGCAATCAATGGTCTTGGGTCCTATTCTCACCTACTTAGGCTTAGGTACTTCGACCTTTGCTAGGCACCCCCACACTTTAAGGTAACCGTAGGAAGGCTTCCTTCCTTTCCATAATTCATATGGGGTTTTATCCCTTTTCTTGTGTGACAACTTGTTTAGAATGTGGTTAGCTGAGAGCACAGCTTCCCCCCACATGTTCTGGGGTAAGCCCGAGCTAATTAACATAGCGTTCATCATCTCCTTAAGAGTTTGATTTTTGCGTTCAGCTACGCCATTCGATTGAGGTGAGTATGGAGCAGTCGTCTGATGAATAATGCCATGTTCTTGACAGAGTTCATCAAACGGAGCTACATATTCTCCCCCTTGATCACTTCGGATCATTTTGATTTTCACGCTGAGTTGATTTTCAACCTCATTCTTATATCTCTTAAAGGCATCAAGAGCTTTGTCTTTGCCCTTTAGGAGATATACGTAACAGTATCTCGTGCAATCATCGATAAACGTGATAAAGTATTTCTTCCCGCCTTTAGTTTGCACGTATTTCATATCGCAAGTGTCCGTATGAATTAACTCTAAAGGCGTAGTACTTCTTTCCACCGAATGGAAAGGTGCTTTGGTCATTTTAGCCTCCACACATACTTCACATTTATCGGATGGGTTGAACTCTAGATTCGGTAATAAATTTAAACTTACTAACTTTTTTTAGCGAGTTTAAATTTACGTGTCCTAATCTACCATGCCATAAATTAGAATACTCGGCCAAGTAAGAAGAAGCGTTTACTTTATTTTCACCGTTAAAGGTGCGATGTACAGTTATTACATTCATCTTAAACAGCCCCTTTTCTAGATAACCCTTTCCTATGAATTGACCTGCTTTGGTCAGTACAAACTTATCAGCCTTAAATACAAGCTTAAGACCGGCTTTGCTTAACAGTGAGCCAGAAACTAAGTTCTTGCGGATGTCCGGGACATGCAGCACATCCTTGAGGGTCAGCTCCTTTCCTGAGGTCAGCTTCAGGACCACCTTACTCAGACCGACGATCTTGGACGTTGCAGAGTTTCCCATGAACAGCTTTCGGCCGGTGATCGAGATATAGTTCGAGAACATCTCCTTGTCCGAGCAGATGTGGTGGGTAGCTCCTGTGTCCACGAACCACTCTCTCGGATTGTCTACCAGGTTGGCTTTAAACACCACGGCTGACAGATCCAATTCGGACAAGTCTTCAGCCAGGTTAGCCTTTCCTTTGTCGTCCTTCTTCGGCTGGCGACAGTTCTTAGCCATGTGGCCGGGTTTGCCGTAGTTGTAGCAGTCGCCCTTGATCTTCTTGTTCTTTTTCTTCTCGGGCTCTTGCTTCTCCTGCTTATCCCCGGACTTCTTCCTCTTTTTGCCACCTTTTCCCTCGGCGAGGTGCACGGTGGTCTCAGAGTTGGCCTTGCCTTGCTTGACTTCGGACTTTTGGTTGTCTTCCTCGATACTAAGTCTCACTATCAGGTCTTCTAGGCCCATATCTTTCCTCTTGTGCTTGAGGTAGCTCTTGAAGTCCTTCCAGAATTGGGGGAGCTTCTCGATCATCACAGCTACTTGGAAGAACTCGCTGAGTTGCATCCCTTTGGCTTGGATCTCGTGAAGGATTAGCTGCAACCCCTGCACTTGGTCGATGACCGTCTTGGAGTCCACCATCTTGAAGTCGAGGAATCGTCCGACAATGAATTTCTTCGTCCCGGCATCCTCCATTTTGTACTTCTTCTCGAGTGAACTCTACAGCTCCTTAGCGATATTGGCTATCGCGTAGATGTTGTAGAGTGTGTCGTCTAGTCCATTCAGGACGTAGTTCTGACACAGGAAGTCATTGTGACTCCACGCGTCGAGAGCGTTGATCTTCTGTTGATCCGTCTCATTTTTCGCTATCTTCGGTGCTTCCTCTTTCAGAAACTGAACTAGGTTGAGCGTGGTTAGATTGAACGTCATCTTCTGTTGCCACCTCTTGAACTCAGTACCGTTGAACTTTGCTGGCCTTTCGGCGTGGACAGTTGCTGGTGCCATTTTTAGTGCTACGGTGCTTGACGATGCCATCTTCAAGTACACGAATCTCGTCTTACGATTGTTGTGGTCGGAGGGTTTGGTGTACTTGATTAGGATCTACTATAGTCGAGGCAAGTGTTGGACACTTTCTCTGTAAGACGAGATTGCCCCGTATATTTTAGTGCGGTATGGGCTATGGCAATCGTCCCCAAGATACAACGACAGTTCGTGCATTTCCAAGAATGTTGGACACGTATCTTGAAACTTTCGGACGAATCCTTATATACCCAGAACTTTCGGACGGACTTTTGTAAGTGAAGAACGGGGGAGAGGAGAAGACAACAATGCTTATGGAATGCACTTGTTGCTGGGATGAGGGATATGGCAAGGGGGCAGGCCTATTTATAGGCTGGAGGAGGCAGGGAAGCAGCCACCCTAAAGGGACGCGTCCGTTGGCCAGCAGGCAGGCTGGCTGCCCTCGTGGCTTTTTGATGGCCATCCTGGACAGGCCAACGCTCGCACTCCTTCGCGAGAGATCTCGCAACCTTTCGGCCTTCTGGAAATTTCTGGGATGTTTCAGCCCTTCGTGCCTCTTCGGTGGCCATCCTGAAAGGCGCTCGCCGTCACTTCGGTAGCTGCGTAGCTCTCTCTGGACTCAGGCAAAATACTTAAGGCTCCTCCAGCTCCTCGCGACGATGCGCACGTGCGAAGTGCGCCACAAAGTGCCCATTGCGACCTGCGTCCAATGCGCCATGCGCACATGCACGTGCTCATGCTCGTGCTCGTGCTCGTGCTACGCACCATCCTCGTCGCAGTTCGAGTTGGCTTTTCTTCCAGGTGGTCAACTTATTTCCTAGTCAACAAAGAGTTTCTCCTTATAAACTAGGAAATATTGGTGCCACTTTCCAATGTGAGATTGCACTTTCCATTTTCCGTTTGGGCCTCCCACTTTGGGCTTATTCACAAATCCAACACTTTCAATCCCCGCTTTTTTTCTTTCAATTTTGGGTCTCTCGCATTAGGCTCTGATCGGTGACATTGGAGCAGAGGTGTGCAATTCATTGTCGGCTGGCTTGGGCTCTGATGAGCATTTGGAGGATGCAATTAAGGTATTCCATGAAATGTGTAAAAGAAGTGCCAGCCATACAACTTAGGGGGTTGGGGTGTTTATATGGAGATTTTGCAAGAACTGCGATTTGGGTAGATTGATGTGTTGGATTAATTAACCTTAATCCATAGCGCAGCTCTGATCCAGGAAGACAGGTTGGCCTTCCAGGTTGTGACAAACCTTGAGAGAATTCCTTAAGCTTTCTCTCACCTAAACTCAGTGGGAAGTGTAGTGTGGTGGTGTGTCTAACCCGGGGACCAAGACCCTCCTTATATAGGGAAAAATCTTATTTCTAAATTACCGTTTTGCCCATAACAAAATAAGCAATTTACCTAATATCTCTACACATTAAAGGTCCGCACCCTACTAGATACATTAAAGCCCGAATACTTACTTGATCACTTTCAAGTGGGCTCAGCCGAATATGACAACCCATTATATGATTATTTCACATATAAGCCCAATGTTGGATTAAGGATCCAACAATCTCCCACTTGGGCTATATGTGCAACCTTGTAATCCTATAACAGATACCTTATTGAGCTCATATTGTTGTCATTACTGAAATGCATCTATAACCAATCTCGTCCATCAATCATATCAACATAGGATCAAAGAAGCCTTTGTTACATGCATTTTCGAAACTCGACCCAACAATGGTCACAATGCGATATAATTGAATGACATAGATTATGATGTGGTGTGTAGCATGGAAATTTCATGTAATGTGACCTAAACATGTCTATTTCCAACTAATCCAACCTTAAAACTTTAGTGAGATCAACCAAACAAAATCAGAGTAAGGATAAAACTACAAAATGTATTTCTGCAGAAAACAACCTCATAATATCCATAAACTGAAATAACCAAAATATATCCATCAGAACATCCAAATTACAAACTCCCACTGAAACTAAATATCCTCAATGAATATGACACCCATACGAGTTGTATGCTCATGAAACACCTTGGGTGTCAATCCCTTTGTAAGCGGGTCCACAATCATTGAGTTTGTCCCAATATGTTCTATAGACAACTGACCATCCTGAATTATTTCTTTAACAACTAGGAACTTGATATCTATATGCTTTGACTTTATAGAGCTCCTATTGTTATTAGAATACATGACTGCAGACTTGTTGTCATAAAATAGTTTGAGAGATTTTTCAATGCCTCCCACTATTCGCAGTCCGGTGATAAAATTTTGAAGCCACATTCCTTGACTAGATGCCTCATTACATGCTATGAATTCTGCTGCCATGGAAGAGGATGCTATAATTGATTGTTTGGCACTCTTTCAGGAGACTACTCCTCCAGCAAGCAGAAAGACATAACCAGATGTGAATTTCATGCTATCTTGGCATCCAGCATAATCTGAGTCAGAGTATCCAACGATCTCAAGTTGATCTGACTTCCTATATGTGAGCACGTACCCTTTTGTTCTCTGTAAGTACCTCATGACTCTTTTGACTGCTTTCCAATGATCTAATCTTGGATTACTCAAATATCTACCCAACATTCCTGTAATGAATGCAATGTCAGGACGCGTACAAACTTGAGCATACATCAGACTTCCAATTGCTGAAGCATATGGAAATTGATGCATTTCTTCTTTCTCTAAAGCATTCTTAGGACACTGTTCGAGACTAAACTTGTCTCCCTTAGCCACAGGGGTATCACCCGGTCTGCAATCTTGCATGCCATATCTCTTAAGAACCTTTTCAATATAGGCCTTTTGTGATAATCCAAGAATACATCGAGAACGATCTCGGTATATCTGGATTCCTAAAACAAAAGAAGCATCACCAAGATCTTTCATCTCGAAATTCTTAGCTAGAAATCTCTTGGTGTCATGCAAAATGTCAATATTGTTGCTGGCAAGCAAGACATAATCCACATACAAAACCAGGAAAATATGTTTGCTCCCACAGAACTTATGGTATATACATTCATCAACCAAATTCATCTTAAAACCATAAGAGCTGATTACTTGATGAAACTTGAAATACCATTGTCGAGATGCTTGCTTAAGCCCATAGATGGATTTCTTAAGTTTGCAACCCATTGACTTTGGATCTCCGGAAACAAAGTTTTCTGGCTGCACCATATAGATAGTTTTCTCAATGTCGCCATTAAGAAAAGCTGTCTTAACATCCATCTGATGCAACTCAAGATCAAAATGTGCCACTGATGCCATTATAACCCTAAAAAAGTCTTTCGAAGAAACTGGAGAGAAGGTCTCTTTATAGTAAATGCCTTCTTTCTGTGTAAAACCCTTTGCAACAAGATGAGCCTTATATCTTTATACATTACCCTTCGAATCCCCCTTGGTTTTAAATATCCATTTATAACCAAAAGGTTTCGTTCCTTCAGGCAATGAGACAAGATCCCAAACGTCATTGTCCTTCATGGATTTCATCTCTTCATTCATGGCATTTATCCACTCTAGAGATCCAGAACTTTTCATGGCTTTTTCGAAGTTGATTGGATCATCTTCCTTTATGCCAATGTCAAACTCATGTTCATGGAGAAATACAAGATAATCATCTGACAATGCATTCCTCCTTTCTCTAGTGGATCTCCTTAATGGCATAGGTTCTTGAGGTGGTAGAGCTTGTTCATTAGGAATGATTACCTCACTTTGAATGGGAGGTTGTTCGACATTCTCCTCTTGAGGTTCTGTATTTCCTTTTTGAGCAATGATAGGTATTAAAACATGCACATTGTCACAAGGAATATTAGGAATCGTGTTTGATTCCTCCTCAAAAGAAATATCTCTTACTTGATCTTCCCCTCAAAGCTCAACATCCTCAAAGAACCGGGCATTTCCCGACTCAAAAATTGATCTAGATGTGGGATCGTAGAACTTATAACCCCTGGATCTTTCAGAGTAACCAATAAAATAGCAACTAACCGTCCTTGAGTCCAGTTTCTTTTCATTTGGCCTGTAAGGCCTTGCCTCAGCTGGACATCCCCAGATATGAAAATGGTTCAAATTAGGTGGTTTGCCTATCCATATTTCATATGGGGTTTTGGTTGTTGCCTTAGTTGGAACTCTGTTCAGAATATATGCTGCAGTCTTAAGTGCCTCTCCCCAAAGCGATTCAGGTAAGGTAGAGTGAGAAATCATGCTCCTTACCATGTCCTTAAGCGTTCTATTTCAACTTTCAGCAACACCATTCATGGCAGGTAAGCCAGGCATGGTGTATTGTGGGACGATATCGCATTCCTCTAGGAATCTAATAAATGGTCTTGGACGTTGTTCACCTGAACTATCATATCTACCATAGTATTCACCAACACGGTCAGATCTGACGCTTTTAATCCTTTTGCCTAGTTGATTTTCAACTTCGGCTTTAAAATTTTTGAACACATCCAATGACTGTGACTTTTTACTTATCAGATATATATAGCCATACCTTGAAAAATCATCTGTGAATGTTATAAAGTATTGTTGACCATTCCAAGCTGCCGTTGGAAATGGCCCACATACATCTGTATGGATTAAATCCAAAACATCCACAGCTCTATTGGCATCATATCTTCTTTGATGGGTTGTCTTTCCCTTTATACAATTAATGCAAATATCAAAATATGCATAATCTAAAGGGTCTAAAATTTTGCTTGACACTAATCTTTCTATCCTCTTTCGAGAGATATGACCTAACCTTTTGTGCCATAGCGAAGCCGAATTCTCATTTGTCAGCTTTCGCTTATGAGGTCGTGTACTTAATTGTAAGGACTGGTTATATGAAGTGATTGTATCAATTGAATATAGATTATCATAAACCGATAAAGACCCAGAACCAACTAAATTTGAATCATGAAACAAGCTAAATTTTCTATTCCTGAAAGAGCAAGAATAACCAGATTTGTCTAATGTAGGAATAGAAATCAAATTCTGCCTAAATGACGGCACCACAAATGTTTTCGAAAGATCCAAATAGCATCCAGTCTTTAATAATAATCTAAAAGTCTCTATCACTTCAACCTCAGCTGAATTGCCATCGCCCACATAGATGAGTCTTTTAGCATCACTTGGCTTTCGGCAATTCAGGCAACCCTGCATAGACACACTTACGTGAGTAGTGGCACCAGAGTCTTCCCACCAAGTGTATCCAGGCACCGAAGTTAAATTTACTGTAGTACAATCCAAGTTAAGAAACATACCCTTCTTAGCACGCCAAGCGTGATAATTAACACTGCTTCTTCATGTGTCCTTTAGCTCCACAAAAGAAACAACCTTTGCCATCAGCTTTCTTTTGTTGTTTCTTTTCTGGTGCTGTATCTGCAGCATCCTTCTTCCTTTTCTTGCCTTTGTCCTTACGGGTAAAAGCAACATTAGCAATATTTGTCTTGTCTAACTTCATCATTTCCTCTTCTTGGACACAGTGAGAGATGAGCTCATTCAGAGACCAGGTCTCTTTCTGACAGTTATAGCTCACCTTAAATTGACTGAACTATGCCGGAAGAGATATTAAAACCAGATGCACCAACAAGTCTTGAGAGATTTCAAGCTTGAGGGCTTTCAGCTTTGAAGTTAAATGAGACATCTCCATGATGTACTCTATGATGTTGCCTTTACCCTTATACCTCATTGAAATAAGGTTTGTCAAGAGCGTACCAATTTCAGCTTTTTTATTCTCGACAAACTTTGTCTCAATATCGGCAAGGAATTCCTTAACCGTCAGAATTTTTTCTGACGTAGTGTCTCTAAATGCCTCAGGAATGGCTTTCTTTATGATCATCATGCACATTCTGTTTGACCGCTCCCACTTTTCTATCTCCCTCTTATGTTCAGAGGTACTCTCAGTTGTCAAAGTTGTAGGGCAGTCAGTCCTTATAGCAAAATCCAAGTCCATAACACCAAGAACTATAAGCATATTCTCCTTCCAGGACTTGAAATTTGTGCCATTCAGTATGGGGATCGAATTAATGTTGGCAGAAATATCCGCAGGATTAGATATAGCTGAATCAGAGAACATAGACAAAACAAACAAAAATTGGCTCACATTAGTCTTAATCCTGAAAACTTAATAAATTCAAATAAAGTAATATCCCATTTCAAGACATCGAACACTCCATTAATATTTTATCTTTGGACAAAATAATAACTTGTAAGTGATATCTTGTTGCAGTAATCGAACATTGACAATAAAGACATATCAAACAATAAACCTTCCTTTGGGCTGATTTATTATTTACATGCAAAACCAAAGATTATCACAAGTTCATCACTACACTAGTGTATGCTGCAAGTCAACGATAAATATTTATCTACCTTTGGGCCGATAAATACTTACAAAATTGCATATACACAACCTTTTGTATTTTATCACAAAATAATTTTCACAATAGAGGTCACTTTGGCGACACGTTGTGTTAATCAATCCATTTTAAAATACATATAACAACTTTATATTTGAATTTTAAAATTGCATATTTAGGGACTCTTTTGCAATTTCTGAATTAATTGAGGGATCAAAATGTAATTTGCCCAAAAAGAAAATTACAGAAACATCCGAGGACCAAACTGTAATTTTCCAGAAGTGCAAATTTACAAATAAGTCCCCAAAATTATCGAAGGACCAAATTGTAATTGTATGATTAATCTAGGTACCATACCGTAATTAACCATCAGGATCGAAATTGCAGAAATGCCCCAGGGGCATATTTGCAATTTCTAATTTTACGAAATTGCATTTTGACCCCTTGAAAACTTCTAATTCACAACATCCGGTCCTTGGGATAATTGCAGATTAGTCCCTCGACCACCGTCGACTATCGGCGCATCGCCGGTCGACACCACCAGTGCCAAAGTGTAGATCGGGACCTGGCGAGCAAGCCGGTGGTCTTCGATCACCGGATTGCCGCGCGTGGCGGCCGAAATCTGGCGAAGAAGCTTTCGACCCCGAAAACCATCGCCGAAGCTTTAAACGCTTCGATCTCTTCGTCGGAGCAACACTGGTCGACAACGCCGGTACCTCGACGTCGCTCGCGATGAGACGAGCACCTCGATGACCGCTCCGCGATCCCGTCGATCCGGAGATCACCGCCGGTGCCACCATGAAGCCGGCGCTGAGACGAGCTCGTCGGTGGTACCCGGAGCCCGTGGATCGGCGCGTGGACGACGGTGTCGTTCACGTCGTCATTCGCGGATCCAATCCGGATCGTTCGCGGAGCTCTGATACAACTTGTTGGATTAATTAACCTTAATCCATAGCGCAGCTCTGATTCAGGAAGACGGGTTGGCCTTTCAGTTTACGACAAACCTTGAGAGAATTCCTTAAGTTTTCTCTCACCTAAACTCAATGAGAAGTGTAGTGTGGTGGTGTGTCTAACCCGGGGACCAAGACCCTCCTTATATAGGGAAAACCCTTATTTCTAAATTACCGTTTTGCCCATAACAAAATAAGCAATTTATCTAATGTCTCTACACATTAAAGGTTCGCACCCTACTAGATACATTAAAGCCCGAATACTTACTTGATCACTTTCAAGTGGGCTCAGCCGAATATGACAACCTATTATATGATTATTTCACATATAAGCCCAATGTTGGATTAAGGATCCAACATGATGAACTCGTTAGAGGGGGTGAAGTCGGGTGGCGAAGGGTTGGAGGTTGATGGGTCAATTGTTGCTCTAATGGTTGTTCATGGACTTTACGATGCGTCAAGGGTGAGTGTGATGTGGGTTTTCAATGATTAGCAACAGTTCTAATGTTTGTTCATGGACTTTACGATGCGTCAAGGGCGAGTGCGATGTGGGTTTTCAATGATTAGCAACAGTCCAGGCAACTAATCTTTGACATTTGCAATCTGCAGCAATATTATGCAGCAACTTTAACTGTTGCTGCAGCATTATTCCAGGCTTCAATCATGAGCTGTAACTTGGTCTTGGATGATTATGAGAGGTTGCAGGGTGCTTCTCAACATGTATTTGTTTGGGTGTTATTTTGTGTATGCTTTCGATGCTCCAATCTGTCAGTTGCTGGTTAATTTCTGGTGGAGTATCTATTGGTTTTAATCTAATTTAAACGAGTAAGTATGTTGGTTTTAATTTAGTTTAAACGAGTAAGTATGTTCAATCTAGGTTAAAGGTGTTGCAAGGGTATTCAAGTAAGTTTAAATTTTTGTTCCAAACATGAAAATAGGAATTAAATTATTTTCTTATTTCTAATAAAATAGGAAAGGAATTTTTTTATCCTTAGGAATTGGTTCCAAACAAGGAATAAAATTCTATTACAATTGGAAAAAATTCGTAACAGAGAAATAGCGTCTACAAAATTCAACACATTGAATAAAAAATTCAGCACCAGCTTGTTTGGTTAAATATACACTAAAAAGTCCGCCGTGTTTGAAAAATAATCATGTTGTCCCTCTGGTTTGTTTTTATTATACTTTCGGATCCCTGTCGTCGGAATGCGCAATTTTCGGGTCTCATTTTTAAGTAGGAGGGACATTTTGGTCTTTTCAAGTGGGCATTCGCTAAAAAAATTGCATATTCCGACGACAGTGACCTGAAAGCATAATAAAAGTAAATTAGAGAGATAACAAGATCATTTTTTAAATACGGAGGCTTTAGTGTATATTTAAGCAAACACTGGACTTGAGAGTAATTTTCTCTTTAAAAAAATTATTGGGATTCTAAATGGGCTTCTTGGTATGAAATCCAATGGCCCATAGGACAGCAAGAAGCGGATGATAAATAAAGCCCCTAAACTCTCCAACAAACAAAATCACGACAAACGATAATCCCCAAATCGAGAGAAACCCTCCTCCCTCCCGTCGAGATGGTGTGCATAAGGAAGGCAACGATCGACGACCTTCTGGCGATGCAGGCGTGCAACCTTCTCTGCCTGCCGGAGAACTACCAGATGAAGTACTACTTCTACCACATCCTGTCTTGGCCACAGCTCCTCTACGTCGCCGAGGACTACAACGGCCGGATCGTCGGCTACGTCCTCGCCAAGATGGAGGAGGACTCCTCCGAATCCCACGGCCACATCACCTCCCTCGCCGTCCTCCGTACCCACCGCAAGCTCGGCCTCGCCACCAAGCTCATGACCGCCGCCCAGTCCGCCATGGACCAGGTCTCCCCCCCTCCTTGTTTCTTGCCTTCTTTTTAGGGTTTAGGGTTTGTAGTTCGTAGAGCGCGAGGCCAAGCTGACATAGGAGTGCGATATTAGGCACGCTGAACTCGGCCTTCTAGGGTGTTCCTTTGTAGATGATTGGATAGGGACAGGGAGATTACGCTGAGGCGGGTTTTCTAACCCGTTCGCGTTGCACAGATGGATGCTTGTACCGCTGTGCTCTAGACTTGACCCCTTTTACGGGTTTGAAGTGTTCTGAACCAGGGTTACTGGAGAATCGAGATTGATATAGTGGTTGCTAGTTTGCCAACTGTATTATCACTCAGACGATCGACTTGTGTTCTCGCATATGGGTTGGGCATGGATCTGTGCGAGTGAGCTAGAACCTGTTCACGCTACACAGTTGGATGCTTTTACCTATGTGGGCTGCTACTTCAGATTTGTAGCTTCTCCTGTTGGTAGGTGGGGTTATTGAAGTAAGAGCAAAGTATTGCTCACTGTTGTGCAATCAGCAAAAGCACAAACACTTCTTTCTATTTGGATCGAAAATTAAGATGCTTAATGTTGTGTTAGTTAATTCAATTTCTCTCCCGATACCAGGAGTCAATTTTCTGATCCTCTTTTGTTAGGAGAAGTTTTCCTTCCGTTGCCATGTTCAAAGCATAGGGATCTGGCCGTACGAACTGAATCTAACTATCAGTGCTTGTCTTTGGTGTGTGGAGAATAGGTATATGGTGCTGAGTATGTTTCGCTGCATGTGAGAAAGAGCAACCGCGCAGCATTCAATCTTTACACAGAAACATTGGGCTATAAGATTCATGATATGGAGGCCAAGTATTATGCTGACGGGGAGGATGCATATGACATGAGGAAGCAGCTGAGAAAACAGGGTCATCATCATCACGGGCATCACCACGGGCACCACCACCACCATGGTGGTGGTTGCTGCACGGCTGATCACAAAGCTCCTGAACAGAAAGCAGATTCGAAAGCTAGTTCGAGAACCGAAACCAAAGGAGGCGCGGAGGAGAAATAAGAGCACCAGAAGGCCAGTGTTATGCTGCGAGTCAATCCCCTTTGTTGCTAGTTGTATTGCTGGCTCAATTTGCTTTGTATGCCAATGTGAGCTTAAGGAGTTGGAGTTATACGACTTCCCTTTATGTGGTTTGGTGATTGACTGATTGTTGACTTCTATCTGAGTTTATCTGGGAGATCTCAATTTCCAAATATACTGTTGAGGCGTTTCTAATATTGCTTTATACTTGAAAGTAGCGGTCACTTATTTGAGGAAGATATTTATTTTGGGAAAAAGTATTTTCTTTCAAAGTTATTATTCTTGAAATTGAAATATTTGTGGTATTTAAAGTTAAATGAAAAATATTTTCAAATATCTGATGATGCCGTGGTGGTTGTCCTTCAGTGGAGGCTTCGGACCATATTGTCATATAAACGTGACAAATTATGTGCTAGGTCTCTCTCCATCTTTTCTTCTTTATTTTGCACCAAACTTTCGATGAATAAATATACAAACAAACAAAATTCATGTTGCCAGTATTACCACTAACCTTAAGTATTTATATTTTCAACCTCTTTGTCTCTATCAACACTACCTTTCATTTCTTTCGCAACTTTAATTAACCAACTTTTATTTAATTCAACAATTCTTAGACGAACTTGGTTATGTTTCATAGCTAAACTTTATTTTTTTCCTTTTGGCTCTTGACAGAATCTCATTGCATGTCGGAATTTGTCTTCCCTTCATTTTTTCCGAAGGGCGCCTCACAAAGACGGTCGGTCGTTTGAGCCTTTTTCGGTGTACCATCCATAACAAGATCATAAGTTGCGGCCCGTGACAAACGGGATGAACTGGCCAGAGAATCAAATACGGGAAATAGGACAGAGAAGAGAACTTCGATGCCCCATTTCGGCGCAAATGCTTGATGTTCATCACAATCAAAACTTTGAATGCCCAAGTTGCAGGAGTAACCAAAAAAAAAGAGATACCCACGAAGAGGAGAGAAAAAGTCGATGTCCGGATCTTTCAGTTGAAGGCTACTTAGGCTTTGCGGTACTAGCAGGTTCTTGTTGCGTTTTCACGAGGCTAAGCGGAGCACCTTCCTTGCCAGCAGCAGTTGCAGCTTTCACCTCATTGCAGTGATTTATGAACTTGGTTAGCTCCTGGTCCATGAAAGAAACAGTTTTGAGTCTATAGAGGCGGTTCGATACAGAACGCAGAGTAAAACAATTGTGTAAAAATGCTGAAAATTTATGGGCACGTCTTCCTCTATTTGCTAATTATGTTTGACATCCATAAAAGATCACGGAAAAGAATATACTGACACACTTATCGCATAGCCAATATAAAGCCTGAGAAGCGAATAAAATTTACCAAGACAAGAGTGTGTTCTATGCAAAGATTGCTACAACGTTAAGAAATGTATTTTTGCATCATCAATCTTCTAAGCAGGTAAATGAATGAAAGTCACTAAAACACAAGAAAATTATTATTGAGAAAAGATTGCTGCATTATAAAGTTCTAATATTTCAACTATTGCCCCTTGGAAATTCGGTATGAAATTACAAGGTGATCAGATGAGGTGACACAATGCTCTTTTCTTAAAGAGCAAATTCAAGAGGATATCTGATGCTCATAAATAATGCGAAGATACCGGGATCACCAAGAACAGCATTTTTTACATGTGAACAAGCTACAAGGACCAGAAGAAATCTAATGGATACCTGAAACGGGAAACAGAAGAGCATACAACACTAGTCAAAACTCTGAAATCCCAGGTTTGAAGGAATGATCCTCACCAGATGGTCAGACAACTAGTTTACCAAACACTTGGCATTCATTCCAGCCTGCTTGTGAAATTTCGATGTACCGTATTCTAGCAGCAGCAGCATACTTCGCAAGATAGTATTCTAACATGCAATTTTGAAGCAACTTCGAGGCCGTAGACTTAATAGCAAAGGTCAAGTAGACACGTTTCCAATTTATATTCAAATCTTACAGACTTCATCAAGCATGTGCTGCAGAGCACATTTAAAAGCAAAAAACACGTAGATATGGAAAACGGAAGAAAGCTATGAAAATCATCATATGACCACACGGGAACGAAACTCTAGCCCCTTTCGTACTGTTATCAGGCTTAATACAATATGGAAAGCATCGAAATACGGTGAAAAGGAAGCACACGAGAATCGCAGTTCAAAGTCGGGATGTTTCAGGTTCGTATTTACCCATGTTAAAGGGATTCAACCTCCTTCAATTCATCCTCATCCAAAAACCGAATAAATCGAAAAAAAAGGAGAAAAACAGAAGGTGTTCTATACCTTGTCAGCATCCATTTCATGTGTGACCTTTGAAGGCTTCACAAACCTCTTCCCTGCACCAAAAAAGAATCAGGAAAAAAACATGTCGAGCTTAGAAAATGATAATAAAATGGTACAAGTTAAATCTCGAGAGATTTAGAGAGAGAAACCTTTGCGGGTCTGAGGTAGTTTTCCATGGCGACTGGGAGGGATTGATTTCTTCTTCTGTTTCCCCTTGAAGAGACTGCCCTTCTGCGTCATCTCTAAAACCCTAACCGCTTCGATTTAGGGTTTGGCAATTTGGGAATATCAGGATAGGAGGAGACTCGAGTCGACTAACTTCATAAGCGGCGCCGTTTTGGAATAAAAATATTAACAGAACATATTTGGAATAAAAAAAAAAAAAAGGGCGTTTGACTCGTCGCACGGGGGTTCCAGGTCACATGTCGTCTGTTGGATAAGGGAATTCTTTAAGTTTGCAAATATAACAAGTAACTAAGCGTCTAAGCGTGTTGGGTTAATTTTACGGGTTTGGATTGGGTACGGAGTGAAGAAATTAATTTCGGACGGTTTGTACTGAAGGGGGACCGCAGCGGCAAGCGCAAGTATGTAATAATGGTAAGCGTAGTTATGTGATAATGGCAAGTGCAGTTATGTGATAATCGCATTTGTGTTTTGTGAAAACGGCAAGTCCCCGTTGATGATAATGGCACGCGTAATTTTTTTTATTTTGGTCCCCCGTATTTTAGCATTTTTGCAAAAAGGTCACACTGGCATGTACAGTTATGTGATACTGGCATGCGCAGTTATGTGATAATGGCATTTGTATCCGGCCTGTGTTTGTGCGTGGCATTTTTCATTTTGATCCCCGTATTTTAGCGCGTTTGTAAAAAAGTTCCCGCGTGTCTTCATTCCAAACGGTTCGGAATAGTGGCATTCCGTACCCAATCCATACCCTAATTTTACAAGTGTTAACAACATTTTGATCAGTTTTTTTTTAATGTGATTCGATTTATGATTAAATTGGTCGGGTTGTGACTAAGCATCTAAAGTAAGTCAGGTTGATCCTAAAACTCGGAATGTGATCGACCGATCAATTTACTTAATTGTAGTCTATCCAAAATCAACTCATCAATTTAAAAAATATTATTATATTTTATTATATTAATATATTGATAGGTAAAACATAAATTTATTGAAAGCGTTTCCCGGCGATCAACCAGTCCGGAGGCTTGGACGAGTAGGGAGCTTTTGTTCACGGCGGGGGAGGGGGCTGCTTAGGGATGAGAGGCAGACCGACGCCATGGTTTACCTGGTTCTCGAAGGCCATCCATCCCTTCGTCGCAAGCATTTCTTCTTAATTCACAGTTGTTGGTGGTGGAAGTGGTATAAGAACGATAAGACTTCCCAAGATGGATTCGTAATGAACGTCTCAAGGTCGGCCTAACGAAAAGGTGAAAAAAAGTACTATGGGCTATGAGAACGCTAAGAGAACTTAGTCGTCCCAAGGTCTGGCTTAACGGAAAGGGTGGAAAGAGAGCTACGAGCTAAGGAAGAACGATAAAGATAAATATTGTTGTTGTGTTGTTGATCATTTGCCCTCATGCCCATGCCTTTCTTATATAGAGATGTCGCCGACTTAGCCCCGTCTCGTGATGAGCCGCCTTAGTCATATCGATAACGCCAACCTAGCTCCGGCTCATGATAAGAAACGTAAACCGCCTTAGTCGTATCGATGTCCAAATCGCCTTAGTCATATTGAGGACGCCGACCTAGCCTCATCTCATGATGAGAAACCCGAACCTCCTTAGTCATACCGACGACGCCGACTTGGCTCTGACTCATGCTGAGAAACATAAATTGTCTTAGTCGTATCGATGCTCAAACCACCTTAATCATATTGAGGACACAGACCTAGCCTCATCTCATGATGAGAAACTCGGACTGCCTTAGTCATATCGATGATGCCGACTTGGCTCCGGCTCATGATGAGAAACACAAACCACCTTAGTCGTATCGATGCTTAAACTGCCTTTATCATATTGAGGACGCCAACCTAGTCTCATCTCATGATGAGAAACCTGAACTGCCTTAGTCATATCGATGATGCCGACTTGGCTCCGGCTTATGATGAGAAACACAAATTGCCTTAGTCGCATCAATACCCAAATCACCTTCATCACATCGATGACGACAAGCGCTCGACCGATATTGCTGGCGAAAAGCACTGCGACATTGGTCCAGCCCTAAGAAGCACCTCATCCGGCCTGGCCCAATAAAGGCTTGTTATCGGTCCGACTCCAAACACGAGCCTCGTTGGTCCAGCCTTAATGGATTGTTACCGTCGGCCCAGATTGAAATAATAACTTTTGTCGGTCCGGCCTGAATGAGCACCCTAGTTAGTCCGACCCAATAAGGGTTTATTATCGGTTTGGCCTCCTTCAAACTAACACATCGATCTGCTCCGCGATAGGTACGACGCCAATCCGACTTGTGAAGCAGAACACAAGAAGTCTGTGAATCGGCCTATAGCGGGCCGCCGGTCTTGTTATGGGCCGCCGATCTAAACATCATGAACTGAGGAATAGACTCATAAGTAGGAAAGCTTGGGTCCAACTCCCCTCGCTCCAACCTCACGAACCGAGGAGTCAGCTCATGAGTAGAAAGGCTTGGGTCCAACTCCTCTTGCTCCAACATCACGAACTCAGAAGTCAGCTCAGGAGTAGGAAAGCTAGATTCCAACTCCTCTTACTCCAACGTCACGTACTGAGGAGATGGAGTCAAAACGTGAGCAATGTCATTGCTCGTTGGATAGTCGCTAGCGGTCATATGAACCTCCTTGCTTGTAAAGGACTGTTGCACCACTGGATAATTAGGTGCCTCAACCGATGGGTATTAGCTGGGTAAATTTGTGAAGTCCGGAGTCTCGGCATCACGGTAAGTTAAAGACCCTTCCTCGAGTTGCTTTGGTATAGGTTCAATGAAGGATGGTGATCCTACACCAAGACCCAATTCGTCTCCTTGAGTGATGGTTGGACTAATCTGCATGCCATCGTTGCAGCTCGAGAGGTCTTGGTGAAATGCATACTTCTCGGCCATGTACTGCTCGATTTAGTCTCCGTAGGATCGGAGCGCTACCAATATTTCTTCCAACGCATTGGTCAATTCCATAGAGGGGGGTCATGACGAACAAGTCCTCTCTCATGTCTGGTTGGAGAAAGGAAGGTACAAGCTCTTCAAAGAAAGTCGCATCTACAACAAACTCGAACATCTAAGTTGGGCAAAGGTTAAACCGCTTTCTCAGACATTCTCCTTAGTCCCTGATGTGAGCAAGCCTAAGGACGCACCTACTATCAAGCTTGTAGACTCGCAGCAAGTTCAAGTTCCAATTGGGCCAATGACAAGAGCAAGAGCTAGGAAGTTGCAATCTGACTTCAATGGACTAATGCAAGAAGTTTGGGCTCAAGCAAGTGCGTGGAGGACCAAGGACGTCCAAGAAGTCCAAGGGAGGCCCATGCACGTTTTGGAAGCTAAATGGGAAGTTTGAGATGCACGCAATCTCCTGGATGCATGCGCACGTGAATTTCAAGCTTATCTTGGACATGCGTCCCTAAATTTTAGGAATTGCATCTACTATGTTTTAGGACGTGTTATTTACTAGATATTCTATTAGTTATCTATGTTTAGATTGTTTTCCTACTTAGTTGAATATTTCGGCCAGAATCCCTTTAAAATAGGAAGGAGAGTTTTGGCCAGCCTTGAACTCCTTATTTGGAGTTAGTTTTTGTTTAGGAAATTGTAAGACTTATGGAGCCTATATAAAGAGGCATCCTCATTCAATAAAGAGATAACAATTCGGAGAATTACTTAGCATTGGCTAATTGTGAGTTTAGATACTCGTTTGTTCTTGCTTAGGCTGGTGAGTCGTCTTGGCTAGAATTTATCTTTCACTTATCAAGCGGATCATCCATCCCCGCTCGTGGCGTGATACGACCTTAGGTCAAGGTTCAGAAGCTCTTGCTGCGGGTTAAGGTTCAATTTCGCACCTTAGTTCTTGTGAGTTCTTGTGAGTTGTGATCTGTTCCATTCTGAAGTAACAAACGGTCCGAGTTGTGAGTCTTTTCCGCTGAGATTCATATCATTTGGTATCAAGAGCTTAGGTTCTACTTTAGACCTTATATCTTTACATTTATTGTCTTTATTTGTTTGGTATTTCAGATTCGTGACTCTAGTATTTGTTTGGTATTTTGATCAAAAAGAAAAAAAAATGAAAAAAAAAGAAAAGAAAAAAAAGAAGTCAAAATTCAAGTAGGATTAGTAGAATCGGAATTCAAGTAGGACTAGTAGTATTGGATAGTGCAATTTCGTGATTCAAGAAGATAGAAGCGAAGGCAAGAACGAAAGCAAGAAGAAGAAAGTAGAATAGGCAGCAAGCAAGCTAAAGAGGAAGCAAAATCAAAAAGGAAGCTAGCGAACTAAAGAAGGCGCAGCAGCTGATCAAGAAAAGGGACAAGCAAGACTAAAGAGCAAAGAAAGGCCAAAAGAGGAACTTTAACATTCTGTGAAGCGTGAAGTTCAAGCAAAGGCTGTTCTAGCTTTAGTAAGAACATACAAGTATCACGAGAGGAAAAAGGCAAGAGTGTGCGAGTACCTTAGAGAGAAAAGAGAAATATTTGAGTGCAAACACGAGTGAACTTGAGTGCACCTTACATTGAGAGTATACACGTAAGGGAGTGAGCTTGTGAGGCCATAATTTTTTTTTATTACTAACCAATTTTTCTTGTAGCAAACATGTCGCATGAAGGTCAAACTATGGGAAGCATAGACCTTAAGTTATTAGTGGATGCCTTGGCCGGGAAGCTCGAGCAGATGGTGCAAGCTCAGATGGAGCCTTTGCAACTACGCGTGGATGCCGTGGAGAATTCTCATGACAACCCCCAAACGCGAGGCGAACTCCAAAGGCGTAGGAGAGGAGTACCTATTGGAGAGTCGAGCGGAGCTGATTCTGAATCTGAAGAAGGCGTAGGCTCTACAAGGAGTCTTAGGAGAGCAAGAACAAACCGCCCACCTAGGGAGGCGAGGCAAAAGAGAGACGACAACATAGGGAGTATCAAACTGAAGATACCTTCCTTTGCTGGTCGTTCTGACCCGGAGGCGTACTTAGAGTGGGAGAAGAAGATTGAGTTCGTGTTTGATTGCCACAATAGCTCCGAAGCAAAGAAGGTAAAACTTGCCATCACCGAATTCACTGATTATGCTATAACTTGGTGGGATCAACTTGTGACAAGCAGGAGGAGAAATGGAGAACGCCCTATAGCTACTTGGGAAGACATGAAAGTGGTGATGAGGAAGAGATTTGTTCCAAGTCATTACTATAGAGGGCTGTATAAGAAGTTACAAGGAATGAGGCAAGGAAATTTGAGCGTAGAGGAGTATTTCAAACAGATGGAGATGGCCATGATAAGAGCTGATATAGATGAAGATAGAGAAGTTACAATGGCAAGATTCTTGAATGGACTCAATCCTGAAATTCAAGACAAAGTTGAGTTGCAACACTATGTGGAGTTGGAGGACATGGTGCATATGGCAACGAAAATTGAGAAGCAACTCAAGAGAGGAGAGGGGAGAACAAGAGCTACATCGAGTTCTACTTGGAAGCCAAACTACCAAAAGAAGTTTGACAAGCCACAAGCAGCCAAAGTAGAGCATAAATCCGAGAGTTCTCAAGCTAATTCTCAAAGGAAAGTGGAAGTCACTCCAGCTAGGAACCGTGACATCAAGTGCTTTAAGTGTCAAGGAAGAGGGCACATCTCAAGTCAATGCCCTAACAAGCAAGCAATGGTGATCAAGGAAAGTGGAGAGATTGAAACTGAAGAAGAGGATTCGGAGCATGAAAGCATGCCTTCTTTGGAGGACGTATCCGAGGAAGAGTACCAAGCTGCTGAGAGGCTTACTCTTGTGTCTAGAAGAGCATTGAATGTGCAAGTAAAAGAAGAAAATGATGTGGCTCAAAGAGAAAATATTTTTCACACAAGGTGCTATGTCAAAGACAAGGTGTGTAGTGTCATCATAGATGGAGGAAGTTGTGCTAATGTCGCAAGCACTACTATGGTGGAGAAGTTAGGGTTACTCACTGGAAAACACCCTAAGCCTTACAAACTACAATGGCTGAATGATAGTGGAGAAGTACGAGTGATGAAGCAAGTATTGGTAACATTCCGCATTGGCAACTATGAGGATGAAGTGTTGTGTGATGTTGTACCAATGCAAGCTGGTCATCTATTGTTAGGAAGGCCATGGCAGTTTGATAGGAAAGTGCATCATGATGGCTACACCAACAAATATTCATTTATACTTAAGAAAAGAATAATCACCTTGGCACCCTTGTCACCATCACAAGTTTGTGAAGATCAACGACAGTTGCAAAAAGAAAGTGATGAGCAAAGAGAGCGTGACAAAAAGAAAAAGATTGAGAGGAGAGAAGAAGCCGAAAAAAAGATAAGAAAAACGGCCAATGGAGAGGAAAAGATTGAGAAAACAAAAGAAGCCGGAAAAACAGAAATTAAGACGGCCAATGAGAGAAAAACCGAGAGTTGGAAAAGGAGTTACTATGTGGGAGCAAGTGATATTAAGCAAGCATGCTTTGAAAAGAAGCCTATGATCTTACTTCGGTATAGAGAGGCGCTTTTAAACACTAACGAGCTTGAACCTCATGTACCTAGTACGGTTGTGTCTCTTTTGCAGGACTACAAGGATGTCTTTCCCGACGAGCTACCACCTGGTTTGCCACCTATTCGTGGGATTGAACATCAAATAGACTTTGTTCCGGGAGCTGCCATACCTAACCGTCCCGCATATAGAAGCAATCCTGAAGAAACAAAGGAGCTTGAGAAGCAAGTCAACGAGCTATTGGAGAAAGGGTACGTGAGAGAGAGCATGAGTCCATGTGCTGTTCCAGTCCTACTTGTGCCCAAGAAGGATAAATCATGGAGAATGTGTGTTGATTGCCGAGCAGTCAACAACATAACGGTAAAATATCGTCACCCTATTCCTCGTTTAGATGACATGTTAGATGAGTTGCATGGTTCTTGCATGTTTTCTAAGATTGATTTGAAGAGTGGTTATCATCAAATTAGGATGAAAGAAGGAGATGAGTGGAAGACTGCTTTTAAAACAAAGTATGGGTTGTATGAGTGGATGGTCATGCCATTTGGTTTGTCCAACGCACCTAGCACGTTTATGCGACTCATGAATCATGTTCTACGTCCATTCATTTGTAAATTTGTGGTTGTTTACTTTGATGATATACTCATTTATAGCAAGAGCATGGAGGATCATTTAGAACATTTGAGATCTGTCTTAGATGCACTTAGAGAAGATCAATTGTTTGCTAACTTGAAGAAGTGTACCTTTTGTACGGATAAGCTTGTATTCTTGGGTTTTGTTGTTGGAGCTAACGGGATAGAGGTTGATGAAGAAAAGATCCGAGCTATCCGTGAATGGCCAAGCCCTACAAGTGTTGCTAATGTTAGGAGCTTTCATGGACTAGCTAGTTTTTATAGGAGATTTGTGAAGGACTTTAGTAGCATAGCCGCACCCATAACTGGAGTCATCAAGAAGAATGTGGGCTTTACTTGGGGAGAGGCTCAAGAGAAGGCCTTCCAACTACTAAAAGGGAAGTTGACTAATGCACCCTTGTTAGCTTTACCTAATTTCTCTAAGACTTTTGAAATAGAGTGTGATGCTTCTGGTATAGGAATTGGAGCTGTCCTTATGCAAGAGGGAAGACCCATTGCATACTTTAGTGAGAAACTAAGTGGTGCAACCTTGAATTACCCGACCTATGACAAGGAGTTGTACGCACTAGTTCGAGCATTGGAGACCTGGCAGCATTACTTGTGGCCAAAGGAGTTCGTGATTCACACTGATCATGAGTCACTCAAGCACTTAAAGGGGCAACACAAGCTGAACAAGAGGCATGCACGATGGGTGGAATTCATTGAGACATTTCCTTATGTCATTCGCTACAAGCAAGGTAAGGAAAATGTAATGGCTGATGCACTATCACGAAGGTACGCCTTGATCTCAACTCTTGATGCTAAACTACTTGGCTTTGAACACATTAAAGAGATGTATGTTGATGATGTTGATTTTAGCGAGTTGTTTAGATCAATTGAAAGAAGTGCATTTGGTAAGTTCTTTCGTAATGAAGGTTACCTATTTCGTGAAAACAAACTTTGTGTGCCTAATTGTTCGATGCGAGAATTACTAATTCAGGAGGCACATGGAGGTGGCTTAATGGGGCATTTTGGAATTGCAAAGACCTTGGCAATGCTACAAGATCATTTCTTTTGGCCACACATGAAGAGAGACGTTGAGAGAGTTTGTGGTCGTTGCATCACTTGCAAGCAAGCCAAGTCAAAGGTAAAATCCCATGGTTTGTACACCCCACTACCTATACCTAGTGAGCCTTGGATTGATATCTCTATGGATTTTGTGTTAGGACTACCTAGGACTAAGCGTGGAAGAGATTCAATTTTTGTGGTAGTGGATAGGTTTTCTAAGATGGCACATTTCATTCCATGTCATAAGACTGATGATGCTTCAAACATTGCTGATTTGTTCTTTAGAGAGGTTGTTAGGTTGCATGGCATGCCTAGGACAATTATCTCTGATAGAGATGCTAAGTTCCTAAGTTACTTTTGGAAGACCTTGTGGTGCAAGTTAGGTACTAAGTTGTTGTTTTCTACTACTTGTCATCCTCAAACTGATGGTCAAACTGAAGTAGTGAATAGGACTTTGTCTACACTTTTGAGAGCACTCATTAAGCATAACATTAAGACTTGGGAAGAATGTTTGCCTCATGTTGAGTTTGCTTATAATCGTTCTGTCCATTCTGCTACTCAATTCTCACCATTTGAGCTTGTTTATGGATTTAATCCTTTAACTCCATTGGATTTATCACCTCTACCTTCGAGTGAGCATGTTAACTTAGATGGCAAGAAGAAGGCTGAATTTGTCAAGCAGTTACATGAAAAAGCAAGAATGAACATCGAGAAGCGCACGGAGCACTATGCGAGGTAAGCAAACAAAGGAAGGCACAAGGTTGTCTTTGAGCCGGGAGATTGGGTTTGGCTACATATGAGGAAGGAGCGTTTTCCTGTCCAAAGACGTTCAAAGTTGCTACCACGGGGAGATGGTCCATTCCAAGTGATAGAACGCATCAATGATAATGCCTACAAGCTAGACCTTCCGGGTGAGTATAATGTAAGTGCTTCGTTTAACGTGGCTGACTTGAGTCCGTTTGATGTAGGTGATGATTTGAGGACAAATCCTTTTCAAGAGGAGGGGACTGATGTGAGCAAGCCTAAGGACGCACCTACTATCAAGCTTGTAGACTCGCAGCAAGTTCAAGTTCCAATTGGGCCAATGACAAGAGCAAGAGCTAGGAAGTTGCAATCTGACTTCAATGGACTAATGCAAGAAGTTTGGGCTCAAGAAAGTGCGTGGAGGACCAAGGACGTCCAAGAAGTCCAAGGGAGGCCCATGCACGTTTTGGAAGCTAAATGGGAAGTTTGAGATGCACGCAATCTCCTGGATGCATGCGCACGTGAATTTCAAGCTTATCTTGGACATGCGTCCCTAAATTTTAGGAATTGCATCTACTATGTTTTAGGACGTGTTATTTACTAGATATTCTATTACTTATCTATGTTTAGATTGTTTTCCTACTTAGTTGAATATTTCGGCCAGAATCCCTTTAAAATAGGAAGGAGAGTTTTGGCCAGCCTTGAACTCCTTATTTGGAGTTAGTTTTCGTTTAGGAAATTGTAAGACTTATGGAGCCTATATAAAGAGGCATCCTCATTCAATAAAGAGATAACAATTCGGAGAATTACTTAGCATTGGCTAATTGTGAGTTTAGATACTCGTTTGTTCTTGCTTAGGCTGGTGAGTCGTCTTGGCTAGAATTTATCTTTCACTTATCAAGCGGATCATCCATCCCCGCTCGTGGCGTGATACGACCTTAGGTCAAGGTTCAGAAGCTCTTGCTGCGGGTTAAGGTTCAATTTCGCACCTTAGTTCTTGTGAGTTCTTGTGAGTTGTGATCTGTTCCATTCTGAAGTAACAAACGGTCCGAGTTGTGAGTCTTTTCCGCTGAGATTCATATCAGTCCCACCGAGTGTGCCAAAAATATGTTTGTGGTGGAAGTGGTACAAGAACTCTAAGATTTCCTGAGACAGATCCAGAATGGACATCCCAAGGTCGGCCTAACGAAAAGGGAGAAAAAAGTACTATAGGATATGAGAACGCTAAGAGAACTTGGTCGTCCTAAGGTCAGGCTTAACGAAAAGGGTGGAAAGAGAGCTATGAGCTAAGGGAGAACTATAAAGATAAATGTTGTTGTTGTATTGTTGATCATTTGCCCTCGTGCTCATACCTTTCTTATATAGAGATGTCGCTGACTTAGCCCCGTCTCGTGATGAGAAACCCAAACCGCCTTAGTCATATTGATAACGCCGACCTGGCTCCAGCTCATAATGAGAAACGCAAACCGCCTTAGTCATATCGATGCCCAAACTGCCTTAATCATATTGAGAACACCGACCTAGCCTCATCTCATGATGAGAAGCCCGAACCTCCTTAGTCATATCGATGACACCGACTTTACTCCGGCTCATGATGAAAAACATAAACTGCCTTAGTCGTATCGATGCTCAAACTGCCTTAATCATGACTGAGGACACCGATCTACCCTCAACTCATGATGAGAAACACCGACCGCCTTAGTTAAATCGATAGCGCCGACTTGGCTCCGGCTAATGATGAGAAATATAAACTACCTTAGTCGCATCGATACCCAAACTTCCACATCGATGACGCCGAGTGCTCGACCGATATAGCTGGCAATGAGCACTACAACGTTGGTCCAGCCCAAAGAAGCACCTTATCCGACCCGGCCCAATAAAGGCTTGTTGTTGTTCTGGTCCCAAAAAGACCTACTTATTAGTCCGACCCAATAAAGGCTTGTTATCGGTCTGACTCCAAACACGAGCCTCGTTGGTCCAGCCTTAATGGATCTTTACTGTTGGCCCGGCTTGAAACAAGAACGTTTATCGGTCCGGCCTGAATGGGTACCCTAGTCGGTCCGACCCAATAAGGGTTTATTATCGGTTCGGCCTCCTTCAAAATAACACATCGGTCTGCTCCGTGATAGGTTCGACGCTGGTCTGGCTTGTGAAACAGAACACAAGAATTTTGTGAATCGGCCTATAGTGAGCCATCAGTATGGTAATGGGCCCATCTATCTGACTTTGGTCAAAGGTGCATCATCGGTCCACCTCCAAAATCCATGGTTGTTGGTCCAACTCTGAGGACCAACCTTCTCGGGAAGGGACCTTCGGTCTAACCCATAACACCAACAAAGCCAGACCGGGCTTGTGGCACTAGACTCGGTCGGTCCGGCCCTAATAATGGGTGTGGTCCGTCGATCTTGTAATGGACTGCCGTTTTAGTAATGGGCCCATCGATCTAACTTGGTCAAAGGTGCATAACCGGTCTGCCTCCAAAATCTATGGTTGTTGGTCTGGCTTGTAGCCAATCGCATTATCGATCTGACTCAACAAAGACTCTCCATCAGTCTTCTTCTAAGGCTCATCCGTGCCGATCTAACTCCAACCGAGGATGTCATCGGTCCAGCTCCAAATGAGAACCATATCAGTCCGGCCAAATGGAGCATCATCAGTCCGGTCATGTGAAGAAGCACCTGGTCCGGTCTTGAAAGAGGGCATCCGGTCTGGTCTAAAAAGTTGGGGATCGTTGGTCCGGTCTTACATTGGATTTTCTACCTTCTTAAGCTCCGAATCTGAAGGAGTCGTAAACTAGAAAGCTATAGCTCTTTCTCTTACCTTTATATACCAAAGAGCATTACCCAGGCAGACAGACATGGAGGACGGACCAGCCATATAAGAAAAAAAGCAAGCAAGTCGGACCGACCATATGAGAGGAAATGCAAGCAAGTAGGCTGACCACACTCCATTCATCTCCAAAATGCTTTAAGCCTCCATGCTTGAAGATAGGCGAGCACGGAGAGCACATCATGATTGAAAGTAGGCGAGCACGGAGAGCTCACCAAGAATGAAGACCGGTATGCACGGTAAGCAAACTAAAGGTGAGGGCTGACGTGCACAAAACTAATTTTGGCCTTGGTCTCTCCAAAGTGGCCAAGCGTGAACCAAATAAAGGGGAATAACGTGAAGGCAACAAGCACAATCCAAACGAAGACCAAAAATGTGAAGGCGGCGGGTGCAAACCAAAAGAGGGTGAGTGAGACCGGGGCAAGCACACACGAACAACCACTAAGCAATTTTAGGCCTCCAACAACAGTAGAGGCAAGTGAAATGATTGCTTTTTTTTAATTGCTTATTGCTTTTTTATTACTTATTTTAAGTTTTAGAGGCTATAGTGTTTGTTTTCTTGAATTTTACTAGTGTTTGCAAGTATGTTTTGCTTAAAATTTGTGTCTTTTATTTTTAATTATAAATATGTAATGAACTTCTAGAAATTTATTTCAGTTTTCAGTAATTACGTCTGTACGGTGTCTGCGTCAGATAAATAGTATCTGCCCTGCTTCATTTTTGGGTTGGTCTCGTCGTGCCGCTATCTGAGATTAATAACATAGCTCCATAGGTTTTTCGTGAATGTAAATTACAACAAGAATTACATCTGTCTAGATTGAACCCCGAACTTTTGTCAATTCCTATACGCCGAACTTTAGTCAATTTTTATACACCTTGTGTTATCATGGCTTTTCTTGCCTTTTCATGGCTTTTCTTGCCTTTTCTACCCATTTCATGCCTTTTCTTGCCTTTTCATGTCTTTTCTTTCCTTTTCAAGCCTTTTCATGCCTTTTCTTGACTTTTCATGCCTTTTCTTGCCTTTTAATGCCTTTTCTTGCCTTTTCTTACCTTTCCATGCCTTTTCTTGCCTTTTCATGCCTTTTCTTGCCTTTTTTTGCCTTTTCATGCCTTTTCATGCCTTTTCATGGCTTTTTTTTCCTTTTCTTGCCTTTTCATGCCTTTTCTTGCCTTTTCATGCCTTTTCATTCCTTTTCTTGCCTTTTCATACTTTTTCTTTCCTTTTCTTGCCTTTTCATGCCTTTTCTTACATCTTCTTGCCTTTTTTGCCTTTTCATATTTTTTCTTGCCTTTTCTTTCCTTTTCTTGCCTTTTCATGCCTTTTATTGCCTTTTCATGCGTTTTCTTGCCTTTTTATTTTTTTTCTTTCCTTTTCTTGCCTTTTCATGCCTTTTCTTGCCTTTTCATACATTTTCATGCCTTTCCATTCCTTTTCTTGCCTTTTCATGCCTTTTCAAGCCTTTTCTTGCCTTTTGATGCCTTTTCTTGCCGTTTCTTACCTTTTCTTGCCGTTTCTTGCCTTTTCTTTCCTTTTCATGCCTTTTATTGCCTTTTCATGCCTTTTCTTGCCTTTTCATGTTTTTTCTTTCCTTCTCTTGCCTTTTCTTGCCTTTTCTTGCCTTTTCATGCCTTTTCATGCCTTTTCTTGCCTTTTCATGCCTTTTCATGACTTTTTTTGCCTTTTCTGCCCATTTCATGCCTTTTCTTGCCTTTTCATGCCTTTTCTTTCCTTTTCAAGCCTTTTCATGCCTTTTCTTGACTTTTCATGCCTTTTTTCTTGCCTTTTCTTGCCTTTTCATGCCTTTTCTTGCCTTTTCATACCTTTTCATGCCTTTTCATGCCTTTTCATGACTTTTCTTGCCTTTTCTACCCATTTCATGCCTTTTCTTGCCTTTTCATGCCTTTTCTTTCCTTTTCAAGCCTTTTCATGCCTTTTCTTGACTTTTCATGCCTTTTCTTGCCTTTTCTTTCCTTTAATGCCTTTTCTTGCCTGTTCTTACATTTTCTTGCCTTTTCATGCCTTTTCTTACCTTTTCATACCTTTTCTTGCCTTTTCTTGCCTTTTCATCCCTTTTCTTGCCTTTTCATGCCTTTTCTACCCATTTCATGCCTTTTCTTGCCTTTTCATCTCCATAGTTTGAATATAATTATACCGAATAATATAATAAACACTTAGACTACCTATTGAAAAAGTTGTCATTTGCAATCTTATAAAGATCCTACTTGTCTCGAAGCCAGATTTGTCCTTCACACCTGGAGCTTTTTTCCTAAGTGTGGTACACATCGAGAGTCTCAAATGCATATGTCCCATAATTGCAAGTTTTCTAGATCAACATAGGTATGCAACTACCCAGAACAACACCAAGTTTCTACATAAAGATGGGCCCTAGAGAGTGGCTGTGGACCAACATCACTGATAGGTACTGCAGTGGCGACACCCCTTCAGCGACTACTTTTGTGATGGTGTGCTGGTAGCCATGGTGATGGCACACTGACACGGTATTTAAGAAAGGTACTTGCATGGGGCATACGCCCTCCATCATCATTACACAGTATTGTGGGAAAAAGAGAACAAGTAACTCGAGACAAATCCGGAGTGGTCGTCCCAAGGTCAGTCTAAAGCTATGCTAGGCTACCAGCTGTGCTAGGCTACGTACTAAGGAAAAACGATAAAGATAGAAGAGTAATTGGTTGTGGTGTTTGTGTATGTCCGACTTCCTTGCCTGAGCCTCCTCATATAGAGTGCCTTGACCTAACCTTCGCGCCTTCAGAATAGGAAATCCTAAACCGCCTCCAAGATCTTCGGCTCCAAGTCTCAATCCCGAGAGATCCGCTTCAAGTTATTTGTTCCTAATATGACGAGATCCTCCTCGCTCAGTACAAGCCATCTTCCTTAAATGAGTTGATCCCGTCCTCGAATAGGAAGCTTTCAAAATGTAACGACCAAGAAACCGCAGCCTAAAGAGAAACTTACCAAGTCTTACAAAATATTGAGAATCTCGGCTCAAGTTAAGAAAATATAGATCGACTTGACCTTTTCGAATCTCCCATGCAAAATCTCGACTCAAGTCCGTCATCGCCCAAGATGGACATCTCGTCAGGCCTAAAGTGAATCCCAAAATGGGCTCAAGCTAACAGCCTCCTCAACCAAAGTGGACCTATTCCTGGAATTGCCTTCCCGCCTACGAAGGTCAAATGAGCTTCCCGCTCGGGTCCAAGTTGGCTTCTCACCTTCAGCTTCTCGCTCGGCTTCTCGCCTTAGGCTCCTCGCTTGGCTTCCCGCCTTAGGTTTCTCGCTCGGCTTCCTGCCTTAGGCTTCTCGCTCGGCCTCTCGCCGTAGGCCTCTCACTCGGCCTCTCGCCACTCGGCCTCTCGCCGTAGGCTTCTCGCCTTAGGCCTCTCGCTCGGCCTCTCGTCACTCGGCCTCTCACTCGGCCTCTCGCCTTAGGCCTCTCGCTCGGTCTCTCGCTTTAGGAATCGCGCTCGGCCTCTCGCCGTAGGCCTCTCGCTCGGCCTCTCACTTTAGGCATCGCGCTCGGCCTCTCGCCTATGCGAGGGAGAGGGGCCTCTTGCCCGATCATGCCTACCCGAGCGAGAGAGGCATCTCGCCCATTCTCGCATACCCGAGCGAGAGAGGAGTCTTGCCCATTCTCGGCTACACGAGCGAGAGGGGCATCTCGCCCGGGGTGAACCGAGTAGCCCAATAAGTTGCCCCCATGCACTAACGAGCTTGAACCGATTCACACAAACTCGAAGATAGGCCGTCATTAATTTGCGGTATTAATTTTGTACTCTAACAATCGGTCACCGGTCACCAGTCACCCAGTCACTTTGAGACCACACCGAGTACCTCAAAATATGTTGACAATGCCAAGATTATTTTTGCACCTCAACAATGCCCCCCGCACGTTAACACTTTGGTACGACCAGGCGAGAAGTGTTGACGTGGTCCTTCATCTCCGGGTTGGCATCCTTCAGCTAACTCAGAATGAAGATGAGCAGCTCGAAAAGGACTAGGCCGTCTACCTGGTCAACTTATAGGGCAACAAGGTTTAAACCTCCAATCACCTTATCACCTCGCCTATTGCTTCATTCCCCATAAGTAAGGAGGAGTACTTGCTCCCTGGGTGTGGCACTAATCGATCGTTGGGTTAAAAGGATGTCCCGCTTGATCAAACTCGAACACCAGGCAGACCAGCCATCTACGTTGCTCCAGACCACCCTTATTGGTATTGTGGTCCCGTCGTTGAAGGCCGCCTCTATGTAGTATATGGCCAGGATGAATGGACATGCATCGGCCATCATAATCTCCAACTTCCCATATGACTTCTATCGGATTAGACATTGGTGGATGGAATATGGAATTACCAGACCGGAGCAGATCAAGTCTCGCCCTTTTCCGTCAAGATTGGTCATGACCATGCTAGTCAGGCTGACATCCTCTTTTCCTTATCGTAATCCCTGAGGAGCAACTGAAGAAAAGCGTTCGCCACACCCATGCCATCCACGGGTACTCTCTTGATCGGCTCCCCAAGCATGTGAACCGTGATGCAAAGAGGTTTTTTGTGTCCGCCTATTCTTTGGGTTGGCCTCACAATGGTGACGTCGCCATTGAAGGCTTCCACAATTGGAACGATATATGACATCTCTCCTATCTGTGGCTCAGGTGTATCTTCCTCACTCATGTCCCCCTTCAGATGACTAGGTTGGTTGAGTTTCGGCTTAAAGATGGCCGGGAGGGTGAACAACTTGTGGATCGACACCTTGTCTGGGAAGTCTCCAAACTTAACATAACCAATGTCAAGACCGACCGAGACATCTTTTTCCTTCCAATCGTCCTTGCCCTCACGAAGGTTACTTTCCCTGGAATGGATCTCACTTCTCGCTTTAGGTACCCACTCCCGGATCAACTTCTTGTGTCAGTTTTTCGGTGCCTTTGGCCGAACCTCCTTGATGTGCTTGAGATCCTTTCCCTTGATTGTCTTAGAGGCTTCAACCTTCTTGGCCCGGCCTCGGGTCTGGGTCGATCGGTGTTCAACTCGTGGGCGAGCTAGGAGCACCTTTTGTTTTTCCAACTAGACCCTTTGCTCCGCGAGTTGCCTTTCGAGGTCCTTGATGGCTTGCTTTTGTTTCTGGACCTTCCTCTCAAGGCGACGTCTCTGAGTCTTAATCAGGACGTCTCGCGTTGGTAGATCAAGGGTGATCCTCTTATCTCAAAGTCTGTTAAAAGAGTATCGGTGTGGGTTGGACCCGTCTTGAAGGTCTACCTTGGTACGGGGATGACAGAGCCTCCAAATCTTGTTGACTTTCCTCGAAGGGTAGAACTTCTGAGTTTTTGGTATACCGCTATCGGATGGTCATCCTTGCCCCCTGAGTTTTACCTCCCGGGTCTTAAGGTCGGCCTTCCCTCACTTAGGACCATCGGTTCCCTTTGGACGAAATGACTTCCAAGCTTTTGGGACGCCGTTATTGGGTGGCCTTTCTTGCCCCCCGAGTCTTGCCCTTCGGGTCCTAGGATTGGCCTTCTCTTGCTTGGGGCTTCTTTTTTGGCTTCGGTTGAAGCCAACCATGGCGACGTGAGCAATACGGTAAGGATCCATCGATGACTGATCCTCCAAGAATTGATGCGGGATGAAGTCCTCGGATTGGGAAGATAAGGGTTGCTCTTCCATCCTTTGTCGTCGGGTAGATCCCAATGTCAGCTGACAGTTGACTTCGTCCTCATTGAGATCTTCTTTTCAGTTGACGTTGTCTTCATCGAGCTCTTCTTCTAGGTTGATGTCATCCTCAGTGAGCTCTTCTTATCGGTTGACATCGTCCTCATCGAGCTCTCCTTGCTGGTTGACCTCGACCTCATCGAGCTCTTCTTGTCGGTTGACATCATCCTTATCGAGCTCGTCATCCTCATCGAGCTCTTCTTGTCGGTTGACGTTGCCCTCATTGGCCTCATCATCCTCATCAAGCTCTTCTTGTCGGTTGACATCATCCTCATCGAGCTCTTCTTGTCGGTTGATGTCATCCTCATCGAGCTCATCATCCTCATCAAGCTTTTCTTGTCGATTGACGGGATGGCAGTTGTCCTCGTCATCTAAGCCCATCCGCGCTTGATGCATGACTTGGGGGGTCGGGATAGTATTGGAAATCCTTGAGTCGAACAAAGGATTAGTGCAGACATCCCTCCATTTGAAAGAGCTTTGGTCGACCGAGACCCTAGATGGGTATGACCAATCTTTGGTCAGGGCCGGTTGGTACCAGCTCGATTCCACTTGGAGATTGCTAGCCCCCGTCCTTGCAGTCTTGTAGTGTCCCGAGTGGTTCACTCCTTGTGTCCCCATCCCCAAGTAAGAAGTTGTTTGGCATGGGGGACTCGTAGGGGTTCCTGGTTGTGGACAATAACCAAACACATCTGGCATTGGCTGCGCCATGGTGCAAGGCATATGACCGGTCCATGGTTGTCTGAAGGTCGGTTGGATGGGTACAGCTGGTCCGATAGATACGCTCATCCCTTGGTGTTGATTGTTGACCATTCGTGAGGATGTCTCGTAGTGCCTACAAGACTCCTCGTAGAGCTTCCGAGCACGAAAAGCGGCATATGTCTCCATCGGGATGATGGGCATATAGAACTCCATAGAGGCGATATTTGTCTCAGCCAGCTCTTTTGAGAAAGCCGAGGTAGATGAATCCCGCCTCCATGCATACGACTGGGAAACGGAAGGTATCGACTCCTCGTAAGGAAACGGAGCAACAAAGTAATTGGTCATCTTGGCCAGTAAAGGTTAGACCGCCTTCTCAGACGCCCTCCTTAGTCCCACCGAGCGTGCCAAAAATATGTTACGGGGAAAAGAGAACAAGTAACCCGAGACAAATCCGGAGTGATTGTCCCAAGG
This sequence comes from Hypericum androsaemum, assembly GCA_963995505.1. NCBI lineage: Eukaryota > Viridiplantae > Streptophyta > Magnoliopsida > Malpighiales > Hypericaceae > Hypericum > Hypericum androsaemum. The sequence continues at coordinate 6,791,623 of OZ023189.1, forward strand.
TCGGTCTAAAGCTATGCTAGGCTACCGGCTATGCTAGGCTACGTACTAAGGAAAAATGATAAAGATAGAAGAGTAATTGGTTGTTGTGTTTGTGTATGTCCGACTTCCTTGCCCGAGACTCCTTATATATAGTGCCTTGACCTAACCTCCGTGCCTTTAGAATAGGAAATCCTAAACTGCATCCAAGACCTTCGGCTCCAAGTCTCAATCCCGAGAGATCCGCTTCAAGTTATTTGTTCCTAATAAGACGAGATCCTCCCGGCTCAGTACAAGCCGTCTTCCTTAAATGAGCAGATCCCGTCCTCGAATAGGAAGCTTTCAAAATGTAACGACCAAGCAACCGCGGCCTAAAGAGGAACTTACCAAGTCTTGCCAAATATTGAGAATCTCGGCTCAAGTTAAGAAAATATAGATCAACTTGACCTTCTCGAATCTCCCATGCAAAATCTCGACTCAAGTCCGTCATCGCACAAGATGGACATCTCGTCAGGCCCAAAGTGAATCCCAAAATGGGCTCAAGCTAACGGCCTCCTCAACCAAAGTAGACCTATTCCCGGAATTGCCTTCCCACCTACGAAGGTCAAATGAGCTTCCCGCTCGGGTCCAAGTTGGCTTCTCACCTTCGGCTTCTCGCTTGACTTCTCGCCTTAGGCTCCTCGCTCGGCTTCTCGCCTTAGGCTTCCCGCCTTAGGTTTCTCGCTCGGCTTCTCGCCTTAGGTTTCTCGCTCGGCTTCCCGCCTTAGGCTTCTCGCTCAGCCTCTCGCCGTAGGCCTCTTGTCGTAAGCCTCTCGCCGTAGGCCTCTCACTCGGTCTCTCGCTACTCGGCCTCTCACCGTAGGCTTCTCGCCTTAGGCCTCTCGCTCGGCCTCTAGCTTTAGGCATCGCTCTTGGCCTCTCGCTCGGCCTCTCGCCACTCGGCCTCTCACTCGACCTCTCACTACTCGGCCTCTCGCCTTAGGTTTCTCGCCTTAGGCCTCTCGCTCGGTCTCTCGCTTTAGGCATCGCGCTCGGCCTCTCGCCGTAGGCCTCTCGCTCGGCCTCTCTCGCCCGATCACGCCTACCTGAGCGAGAGAGGCATCTCGCCCAGTCTCGCCTACCCGAGCGAGAGAGGAGTCTCGCCCGTTCTCGGCTACGCGAGCGAGAGGGGCATCTCGCCCGGGGTGAACCGAGTAGCCCAATAGGTTGCTCCCATGCACCAACGAGCTCGAACCGATTCACACAAACTCGGAGATAGGCCGTCGTTAATTTGCGGTATTAATTTCATACTCTAACAATCGGTCACCAGTCACCCAGTCACTTTGAGACCACACCGAGTACCTCAAAATATGTTAACAATGCCGAGATTATTTTTGCACCTCAACACACAAACACAAGAATTTGTTCGAGTCTTGACAAACCAGATTACTCCATTACCACCCAGACTGAAGATTTTAGTGGCCTGTTGGCTATGGTGATGGCGCACTTACACGATATTTAAGACAGGTACTTCCATGGAGCGTACCCCCTCCATCATCATTACACAGACACAAGAGTTTGCTCGAGTCTTGAGAGACCGGATTACTCCACTACCACTACGACAGAAGATTTTAGTGGCCTGGTACGTCCAGCAAAAGGCTTCGTCAAGTTAAATAGTGACAGAGATTCTATGAGCAATCTTGGCCCCGCAGGTGCAGATGGTGACATACATGACTCTATGATGTAGTGAATCTGTGGCTTCGTGAAGGGCATTAGTCATTGAACCCGTGCTCTTTAGCCAGATTGATTATTAATAAAAGTTAGGGATCCTCTGTCAGCTCGTTTATACTAAAAAAAAAATACAATCTTGCTCATACAATAGTGAACATCTCATCAAACATCAGTTGACTTAATAACAAGATCTCTCTACCAACTAACCCAAACGAAAACAAGCGACCCTAGCTAACCACACACGTAGCAGACGAATACCCAATGGAACAGACGAATACCGAAAGAAACCAAAATGAGACAAAGAAAAATCCAACAACGATCATAAAAATGAACTCGGCACAATATACACATATAACACACATAATCCACAACCAGCACATAATAATGTAACAAGCGACTAACTTACATTCATCGTACCAATTTCTCTTTTTATTCAAATTCGTTAATTTCAAAATTGAATTGTGCAGACAACTCTAGAAACCTCCAAACAAGATCTTTACCGTAAATAAGTTTTTTTAAGATGTAAAGAACACAATCACAAAGATCACAAGATTTCACTGTTAGATTTCTTTGATAGACTTACAAATAACATCTTCACTCTCAAGAATTTTTCCCAATGTGTTATGAAGCACCTCCTGAGTTTCGCTTCAATCTGATAAAAATTCATTGTTGGATGTTACCGACAACGGAGCTGCTCTATAAAACCCGAGATTATTATTTCTCCTCCAAGTTAGGATTTTCTCTTCGAAAAATAAAAAAAGTACAGCCTACTTTCTCTTATATATAAATTGTTTTTTAACTTTGTCTAATTATCATTAGATCATTAAATTTCGTATTATTGTCCAAATAGGTTTCACGATTCTCATGCTGCAAATAATTTCGTACAAAATCAAATAAAAAGCAAAATAAGAAACGAATATTGAATCTCATTAATAGCACAACGAAAACTCAATTTTATTTTTTTGGATACTTGAATGGACACTCAATTTCATAATTGTAAGTACATAAGATATTATTCTTTAACTTATAACGGACGTATTTAAGAACATATGAAGTTGCAGATGTTATAAACCATCTTCTAAGTTAATTGATATATTTTGTGTGTGTGTTTATTTTAAAATTACGATAGGCCTGTTGAACGATTTGGACGCTGGATTCTTGGATCTGCAGCTGTTGTGTTCTTAGCTCTTACTCCGTTTCAATCTGTCAGAGACTTTGTTCACCAATCCAAAGTACATGTCCCTCCATGGTCTTGACATCGACAATGCAAGAATAGGACCGAGAAGACCAACAGCGAATCCGAGGCCAAGGCTCAAGAAAAACGACTCATCATCAATAAACCTGCTGCCACCGTTATGATCATCTTGACAAGCTGTGCCTCCTCCATTAGTGGAATTATCAGCCTGGCAACCTCGGCCTACTTGCACACCACAGAGGAATGGATTCCCGGCGAATGAGGATGCTATGAAGGTACCCATCTGGCCCGCGGCAGGTATTGTTCCAGAGAAGTTGTTGCGGGACAGGTTCAAGAATGACAGAAATGTGAGGGATGACATGCTTGTTGGGAGTGTCCCGTAGAGTCGGTTGTTCGAGAGGTCGCGGAGATTGGAAATGGCATCAGGAATCTGGCCTGTAATTTGGTTATTTGATAAGTTGAGAGCCACTAGTCCCTGAAGCTTTGTGATCTCTTCAGGAAATCCTCCACGCAAGTTGTTGCTCGAAAGATCGATGGAAATGACAAGAGAAAGTGTCTTGGTGTAAATTTGAGGGTTACCTTTTATGTTCACGACAAAATTCTCCTGGTAGTAGACTCCTCCTTGTCCTCCGTAGATTAGGTATCCGTCCAGGTTCTTCCTGAAATGCATAGACTTTAGATTACCTAGTGCAACTGGAACGGTTCCTGTCAGGTTGTTCCCCGCGAGATCCAGGACTTGCAGTGAGCTCAGACTTGACAATGTAGAGGGAATTTCCCCAGAGAATGAATTGTAGCTGAGACTTAGGATCCGGAGCTTCGGGAATTTGTCATCATCAACCCACACGGGAATGCTGCCTGAAATCCCGTTGTATCCGAGGTCTAATGTTTCCAAGCTTGACAAGTTCTGCAGTGATGGTGGTAAACGCCCTGTGAGACTGTTGCTTTTTAGGTGAAGTGAGTGAAGTTTGGTTAAGTAACCCAATGTAAGTGGAATAGTCCCTGATAAATTGTTGGAGCTGAGATCCAGAACTTCTAAGAAAGAGCAGTTGCCTATGCTTTCCGGGATTGTTCCGTTCAGGCTGTTGCTGGAGAGATCAATCACATAAGGAGATGCGACGAAGTATCCCAAGGTGGCTGGAATATTTCCAGTCAATTTGTTTCCTGAAAGAGAAAGGAAGTCCAAGTATGGCATGGTCTCACTGATGTTCTGGGGGATAGGACCTGAAAACTTGTTGCTTGAGAGGTCAAACAGCTCAATTCCCACAGTAGGGAGAGGCAGTGGCCCTTCAAAGAGGTTGGAGCTGAAGTCAACATCAGCGAAGAGAGCGACAGCAAAACGGACTATGTATCTGGCCTTGTAACTGATTGGAAGACACATTCAAGAGTATGAGGTTGGAGGAAATCTCCCATAGCCAATCGGGAATGGCGCCTTAGATGCTGGCATTGGCAATGTTCAGCATCATTAGACTCCTTTGATTTCTGATCCAGTTTGGGAAAGAAGGTCCCAAGTTACATGAACCCCTGGAATGGAGGTGTCCAACTGGGACTAATATTAAAGATGAGGAAGTTAGAATCCAGGAACAGAAACTTCAGGTTTTTGAGCTTTGCAAAATGAGCTTCAGTGATAAAACCTGACAGATCATTGAAGGAAACAGCTCGGTTCAACAACTGAGAAAGCTCACCAAGAGTATCAGGAAGTGTTCCATTTAGAAAATTATATCCAAGGCTAAGGTTGGTCAGGTTCCTCAAGTTTCCCAGTGATGAAGGGATCGGACCCGCAATGGAGTTACCATCTAGAGATAGCTCTACCAGATTTCCAATCTGTCCCAGCCATTCAGGCAACGTGCCAGATAAGTTGTTGAAGCTCATTTCCAAGTGCATCAGCCTGGGAAAAGGCCTATGTCCAAAGCAAGTTGTTGGTTCAAGCACTTCGGGGAGAGTACCGGTCAGGTTGTTGCTTTCTAAGTCTAAACTTCGTAAATTGCAGAGTTTGCCTATTGAACTAGGAAGCCGGCCGTGCAGTTTGTTCATACCTAGAACCAGATCCTCTATCTTTGGCCAGCTTCCTTGGAACAATTTGTAGCAACTTGCAGAAAGATTGTTGTTCATGAAAAGATTCAAGTACCGAAGATTTGGGAGTTCGCTGAGACCAAGTGGTATCCTACCATACAAGCTAGAAACACTCAAATCAATATAGGTTAGGCTACTTATGTTGAGGAGCCAACTTGGGAACTGAGAATTGAATGGATTATAGCTAAGGTCCAAGACAGAAAGGGAAGTAAAGTTAGCATGATCCAGATTGGAAATAGGACCAGACAAGCTACAGTCTGAAAGATGTACTTCAGTTAAAAGTGGTAGCAGTTTTAGGACATTGGCCCAGTTGGAACCCACCAAGGAAAGGTCAACATAGCTCATTTCAAGATGTTTTAGTGACACAAGACCAGACATCCAGTCAAGGGTAGCAGCAGTTAGACCAGTGAAATCAGATGAGATATCAAGTGTCTGCAGCCTTGTGAGGTTGCCTAAATTTGCAGGTACAGGACCACCAAACCCGGCTGTCGACAGGTTCAGATACTGCAAACTTGTCAAGGAACCGAAGAATTCTGGAATCGGGACTTGGCCAAATGTGTTATGGCTCAAGTCCAAGTACTGTAGGGACTTAAGTTGCAGCAAAGAAGATCTAATCTTCCCACTCAGGTTCCAGAATCCGTACCTGCTTGGAGAGGCCGATGAGAAGCTCGCAGGGTACGGGTTGTGGAGATCAATGGAAATCACAGCTCCAGTAACATTGTCACAGCTGATCCCGCGCCATTTGCAGCAGTTACTTCCTTTCCACGAGGAGAGGCGGTTTTCCGGATCGTTTAGGCCGTTTTGAAAATCAATTAGACCTCTCAGATCAGCCCCTGAACAGACCGAATTAAGTGTTTGTCCTAGGCAGCCAGGCTCCGTAGTTAGGAGGAAGAGGAATGTGAAAGCAACTAGAGAAGGTGCAAATCTCTCCATGAGATGTAATGGAACTTTTTTATGCTTGTTCTTGACCAATGGAAGTTGACTTATATATGAATTACATGTAGTTCTTGTTATCAACGATCTTCATATAATAAAATAGGGTAATGATTTTTATATTGTACTCCGTTGTTTATAATTGTGCATGAAAAGTCAAGCAAGGAAAGAGTTTACTTTGCAGCTGATAAGATTTACAGGTATTATAAAAAAATGGTCGGCATTTTTGTGTTAAAGAAATCATTTGCTTAAGAACCTAAGAGACAAATATATAGTTCTGTCACTGTTCTTAAGAGCCAAAAAATGGTCGGCATCTTTCTGTTCACATTTTATGAAAATGCCACTTGTAAGATTTTTTTATCTTATCGTTGCCCAGTCGTATTTTACATTTCTAGATTAGCATTAATCCTCATAAAACCCAGTCGAATTCCAATCATCTTATGCTCTTTCCTCTCGGCTTCTAATAGAGTTTTTTGTGAGACATCTAGATCGATTGGATAAAGATTTGGCTAGAAACAGGTCATTTTGCAGCGGTCATTCTGTGTTCTAACGCAGGAAAACAAGAACTCGAAATATGCACAGGAGAATTACATGATTCGGCAAACTAATTACGTCCACGGGAGAGAAGGACAGATCTTGTCGGACCCAAGCTCTAGCTCAACTTAGCTAAGCTCAATTAGTGTTGCAGTCATCCTATCCATATATGGGTTTACCTTAACCATGGAGTCTAACTAAACCACCTAGAAATCTAAAATCGAATCCAACTAGGAGTCTAATGATGTGAGTTAGATCGCATACTTATTTGTTGTGCCAATTGTGTTTTCTGTTCAGTTTCGTTTTTCGTAGTGGCCTATTTTTTTACAATTGAGTCGTGAGAGTGGACGTTCACACTGTTTATTGTCTTGTAGGAGTTCGAGAATTGTGGAGCTAAATACATGTGTAGAGCAAGGAGCAGAAAAGCAGTGGAGTTCAAGGAGATGCACTTCGAAGGCCAAGTCTGATTTGCGTACGCCAAGACCCAGCTTGCATACCCCCAAATATGAGATCAAGCCTAATTGTGTACGCCAATCTCCATCTGTATGCCAAATTCTCCGATTACCTACATTGGTGTACGCCAAAGTCTAGCTTAGCATACGCCAATTGAGCCACGTCAGAAAAGTTACATAACATTATGTCGTCATTTTGCCATTTTCTTTACATTTTTAGGGGGCGACTAGAAGCTGGGGTTTTTTCCTATTAGCCGCCTCCTGCCTGTTAGGTTTTTTCCATCCTAGTTTTCTATATAAACCCTGCTAGTTCTATGTTTTAGGGACATCTCCCTCTTGACATTTTATTTGATACATTTTGGTGTTCTTTCAATTGCTAGTGAGACTATCGTTATATTGATGACTTCTTTCCTCGTTCTTTTATTAATGCTTTTCATTTTTGTTATTGTGATGATGTCTAGTTTAACTGATATGAGTAGGGAGTAGTCCTCCATTGGGGGCGGTGCGTAAGGCATAGTTGATGGATTGGGTTATGGATTGAAAATTTGAAGTAGTGGTTATTATTCATTATGCTTAATGCTGTTTCTACTTGATCATTGTTAGTTTCGAGGTAGGTCTCCCATATGAGACCGAGAGGAGATTAGGTCTACACTATTGGTTCGAATTGACGTGGTTGAGGGAAATATGATTGTAGTGACCTCTATGAGACTGAGAGGAGATTAGAGTAGCGAATTAGTCGGATAATATACCCCAAGGTTAGGGTAGAGAGACCTAACTATCTAAAAGGTGATCCTTAGAAAGGAACTTCATAACTAGAAATAGATCTACTAGGTTGTAACACTGGTTGCCAGCGAAAGCGGGATTATTACCTTCGACTAGATGGATATACAGTTTTGTTATTTCGCAACAAGAGCCGGGAATAGTGCTTAAGGAACTCTTGATACTTGTCGGTAATAAATCCATAACCATTATCTGTCAACCTGCTAGGGTACTCCATTCTGCTTTGTCATTGATTAAGTCATCGTTTATATTCTCGTTGTTTTTATTACTATATAACAAGATTTTTTTTGGCAATACATTCAACCCCTGCATTTCTTGTTAATCCACAGCAGAGGCAAGTTTTTCAATTCCTATACGCTTTAGGCCATTAATTCCGTTTGATTTTCCGTAGTTGAATATAGTTATACCAAATAATACAATAAACACTTAAACAAACTAGTGAAAAAGTTATCGGTTGCTATTTTTAAGGTCTTACCTGTCTCGGACGATATAGTGGGATAGTAGGTGTTATAAAAAAAAGTTATACCAACTAGTGAAAAAGTGTAATGTGTTAGTAGAGTGAATTAGAATGGTGAAATTGGCGGGAAATGTTGATGAGCTGTTGATGAGCTGGCTTAGGCTTTAGGTAGGAAATGGGCCTTAAAAGGGAAAGCCCATCCCTATTGTGCTTGGGTATAAATAGCTAATAAGAAAAAGTGAGGAATTATCTTGTCACTTTGCCACATTACTTGAAGGAAATGATAACCGTTTCCACTTCTCCTATTCCCCCTCCCTCCCCCTCCCTCCTAATTTTCCTGCCATTGGCAAGCTTGGAGTATAACAGTTGTTATCAGAGCTACTAAATCCTTGGAACTAGTAGCGGATGACGCGTTCAAGAAATCAGAGATTTATGGAAGAACAAATCCTTGGGGTCGACCAACGATTGATGCAACAAATGGAGTTCTTGGAGGGAGAAAATGGAACCCGACGAACTCAACTTGAGGAACTGCGGAGAGACTCCGAAGAGCTTCGTAGTCAGTCGGAGTTACTTCATCGGGAAGCTACAGACAAGTTAGCATTGGTGGAAGCAAGAATGGAGGCTTCACGCCGAGAAATGATGGAGGTGATTAGGCCACTCAATGTAGCGATTGGGAAGATATCGAAGGAAGGGTGACATGTTGGAAACCGGAGTGGACCCAAGCAATACCCATGACACACAAGCGAACCACAATCACAACGAGAAGCACGAACTAGCAAGAAACCAAAAGAAAGGCACAAGAGATAAGATGTTTGGTTATCCGGTTCGATCCACAATGATCTACGTCCGGGAGCGTACCAAGCCAGGAGAGAGTTCACTAAGCTTTTGAGCTTCACTTGCTCTTTACAAGAAAATGCCACACTTTTGGCACCCACACTCACCTAGGGTTTTCTTTTCTTCTCTAGCCACTCTCTCTCTTTTCTATCCTTGTTCTTAGAGGTTACAAATGAGTTAGAAGGGGTATATATAGAGCCAATAACCCTAGGAGTCAAAACTAACATGCAGGGGCATTTTTGTCCAACACATTTGCTATGTCTGGCCTCGTGCAAACTATAGCATACATCAAGCTACCCACCACTGATGCATAGAGAGTCTTCTCCATTTGAGCCTTCTCCGCCTCACTCTTAGGCGAATCCTTCTTGGACAACTTAAAGTGCCCACATAAAGGAGTCAACTTGGGGTTGGACTTTTGCATGTTGAATTTCTTTGACACCTTCTCAATGTACTCAGCCTATGAGAGAAACAGCTTCCCCTCCGCCTTGTTCCTCTCAATACTGATCCCAAGAATTTGCTTAGCCTCTCCCAAGTCCTTCATGGCAAATCTCTCGGATAACTGCTTCTTCACCCTGCTCACCTCTCGAGCACTTGATCCCGCTATCAACATGTCATCGACATACGGCATGAGGATGATGTAGCTTCTTTCAAAGCTCTTGTAATAGCAACAGTGATCCGCTTCACACCGCACGAACTCAATCTCGTGCATGAACCTGTCAAACTTTTTGTACCATTATCTCGGGGCCCGTTTCAGCCCGTACAAACTCTTCTTTAGTCTGCACATGAGCTTCTTATCACGTCTCGACAAGTACCCCTCGGTTTGAACCATATAAATCTCTTCATCAAGATCTCCATAGAGGAATGCAGTCTTCACGTCCATTTGCTCTACCATCAAGCTCTCTGAAGTAACCAAGTTCGACACCATCCGAATGGTGGTAAGCTTCACCACGGGAGTAAAGACATCGGTATAGTCTATATCATACTTCTGCTGAAACCCTTTCACCACGAGCCTTGCCTTATGACGTTCAGAGCCGTCTGCCTCATGCTTAATCCTGTACACCCATTTGTTCTGTAATGCCTTCTTGCCTTCCGGGAGTCGGACAAGTTCCCATGTCCCGTTACTCCGCAATGATTCCATCTCATCATCCATTGCAAGTCTCCACTTATCCTGTTGTGTGCTCTCTCAGACTTCTGCAAACTCCTCGGGCTCTCCTCCATCCATGAGGAGGATGTACAAATTAGCTGGCGAATATCTATCTGGAGACCAACGTCGTCTAGTGGACCTCATCACCATAACTACTAGCGGTGGAGAACTTGGTCCTGCTTCCTCCTCGGCCTCTTGGCTACCTTGTACCTTCTTGCTCCCACCCGAGTTCGAGATGTCTAACTCGACCATCTCATTACTAGAACCCACCTCATCGGGTACACTCCCCATGTCCATGTGCAACACCTTCTCATTGAAAATGACATCCCGACTTCTAATAATCTTACGGTTATTCCCATCCCATAACCTGAAACTGAAATCATCTCCTCCATATCCAATGAACGTGTACTTCTTGGACTTGGCATCTAGCTTGCTCCTTTCACCTGCAATCACATGAATATAGACAACACAACCAAACACCCGAAGGTAGGTTGGATCAATCTCCTTGCCACTCCAAGCCTCCTCTGGTATCCTGTTCTCCAAAAGGCTTGATGGTCCTCTATTGATTAAGAAAGCTGCGGTGTTCACTGCATCTGCCCAAAACATCTTTGGTATGCCACTCTTCAACCTCATGGCCCTAGCTCTCTCGTTGATTATCATGTTCATCCTCTCTGCGATGCCATTTTGTTGAGGGGTTCCAGCTACTGTCTACTCCATGCGAATCTCATTTACCGCACAGTACTCTTTGAACTCTTGAAGCTCGTACTCTCTGCCATTGTCGAATCTCAAGCACTTTACCTTAAGACCCGTTTCATTCTCCATAAGGACTTTCCACTTCTTGAAGGCATCGAAGGCTTCAGACTTATGTTTCAAGAAGTAGACCCACAACTTCCTTGTGGAATCATCAATGAAGATCATGTAGTACAAAGAACTACCTAAAGATGCCACCGGTGCCAGTCCTCACAAATTACTATAGACCAACTCAAGCTTCTCCTCCTTCGGGGGCTTGCCACCTCTCGAGAAACTCACTCTCTTTTGCTTCCCAAGAACACAATCCTCACAAAGACCCACATCCACGGTCTTGAGGCCCGGTAACTTCCCCTTCGAGTGTAGCACCCACATCCCCTTCTCACTCATATGGCCTAGGCGACTATGCCATAAGCCCGCATCATCCGTAGCTCCCACTAGATTGATGCTATTGGTGTTCCTTGTCGTGTACAATGTCCCTTCCTTCTCACCTCGAGCAACCACCAATGCTCCATTAGTTATCTTCCAAGTCTTGCATCCAAAAGTTACCGCGTAACCTTCGTCATCAAGTTTCCCAACACTTAGCAAGTTCCTCTTCAACTCCGGAACGTGCCTCACACTCTTCAACACCAACACCGAACCATTTGGAGTGTGAATTCTAACATCCCATTTCCCTACAACATCCAAAGCCTCATCATCCGCTAGATAGACTTTTCCCATGTTGCAAGGGATGTACCTTTCCATCATACTCTTATCACTACAAGAGTGGAACGAGGCACCCGAATCCAATACCCATGCTTCTAACAGGTTTCCCACGCTCAAAATCAAAGCCTCTCCATGGTCTTCCGTCGTGGCATTAGCTGACTTGTCATCCTTCTTCTTTGGGCCATGCATTAGTCTCTAAAATGACCATATCTCTTATAATTCCAACATTGAATGGAACTCCTATCCTTCTTAGACTCACCCTTCATCTTGGACTTGGATCTCCTCCGTTCCTTCTTCCCTTTTGACTTGGAATCAGATCTCCCCCTACTACCCGTGCTTAACGCTGCTTCCGAGGCTACACTGGACTCCTTCCTTCTAATCTTTTCACTCATTATCAAGTCCCTCACCTCATCAAACTTGAGCGTTACCTTCCCCGCCGAGGCACTCACCGCCGTGACCGTGCCACTCCAACTATCGGGCAAGGAACTAAGTAGGATTAGAGCTTTTACCTCGTCATCAAAGTCAATCTTTACCACACTCAATTGAGAGAGCGTCATGTTGAAATCATTGAGATACTTGGCCACCATCGCTCCCTCCGTCATCCTAAGATTAAAGAGCTTCCTCATCAAATGAACCTTGTTGGCCGCCAAGGGTTTCTCATACATATCGGATAACGTCTTTAGCATGTCCTTCGTGGTCTTCTCCTTCACGGTGTGTAGAGCCACATTCCTAGACAACAAAAGGGGCACTACACGCATGGCCTTGCGGTCTAGGAGCTTCCATTTCTCTTCCTTCATATCATCCAGCTTCTTCTCACCCAAAGCCAAGTGTAAATCCTTCCCACACAAGTAGTCTTTGATTTGCATCTTCCAATAGGCAAAATCCATGCCGTCGAACTTCTCTACCGGTGACTTCACTTCACCCATCATGGCCGCTCCCACCATGCTCTAAACCCGAGCTCTGATACTAATTGTTGGGAACCAGAGTGGACCCAAGCAATTCCCACGACACACAAGCGAACTATAATCACAATGAGAAGCACGAACTAGCAAGAAATCAAAAGAAAGGCACAAGAGATAAGATGTTTGGTTATCCGGTTCGATCCATAATGATCTAAGTCTGGGGGCGTACCAAGCCAGGAGAGAGTTCACAAATCTTTTGAGCTTCACTTGCTCTTTACAAGAAAAAGTCACACTTTTGGCATCCACACTCACCTAGGGTTTTCTTTTCTTCTCTAGCCACTCTCTCTCTCTCTTCTATTCTTGTTCTTAGAGGTTACAAATGAGTTAGAAGGTTATATAAAGAGCCAATAACCCTAAAAGTCAAAACCAACACGCAGGGGCATTTTTGTCCAAACACAGGCCGGGTGGCATCCGCTGGCCTCCCGGCGTCCGCCAAGTCCGAGCGATGATTTGCTTCGTCGTCTCGACTTCTCGACTCCGCCTCTTGACCCCAATGATCCCCCGAGCGTCCCCAAGCACCGGATCACTTCGATCAACTCCCGAACTGCCTCTCAGGCTCCATACCCAACACGACGCTCTCCCATCCTACCCGCACCTAGGGGTGAGCATTCGGATAATCCGAATCCGAATTTTCCATTATCCGAAATATCCGAAATTGCTATTTCTCGATCCGAATCTGAATCCAAATAGTGAATTATCCAAAATTTAAAATCCGAAATTATTTCGGGTACGGATTCGGATAATCCAAATTATCTGAATTTTTAGAAAATAAACTAAATTTTGATTTTAAAAACTCAAACAAAAACCTCACAAATATCTCCAACAGAACACAAACATAAACAATGCAAAGCAAAGTAACAAATATTGTGAAATTGTCGAGAGCTTCCAACTACACTTGATAACACCCAGCAAGCAATTAAGGCCCACCACTAACGCCTAACTCCCTACCCATAATCATAGCTCTCACCTTTACGAGAAACTCCACGAACAAAAAGAAAATAACACAGCTCAATCTAGTATGCGACCGGAGAAGGGGCTCAGCGATTTGGAGAAGAGGAAGAGGCTGAGGTAGGTCGTTGGGTAATTTGTTTTGAGGGCCTTAAACTTACTAATTTAGTTTCATATAGTAGGCCCAGCCCAGAAAAGCTAAGTATATGGGTTAAAAATTTTGGATATTCGGATAATCCGAATTTATATTTTTTTTATCTGAATCCGAAATAAAATTTTTAGATAATCTGAATCTGAATCCGAACAAAAAATTATCTGAATCCGAATCCGAAAAAATTTCGAATATCGGATATCGGATTTTTTGCTCACCCCTACCCGCACCACTGAAGTATCAACAAGGAGTCGAATGAAGCGAGGGTAATCAGTCCAGAGTTGGAATCAGAGGATCAGGGGTTCTAAGAACTAGCAAGAGTCCGATGTTTAACTCTTCGACCCAGAGTCAAAGGCAGGAGCTTGGGCAGGAGGTGAATCAACGCATCTATGTTCAAGAATGTCAAAAAACCTAGGTAACCCATGCTTACCCAAAGATTGATATTCCATTCTTAAGTGGGTCAAATCCAAGGGTTTGGGTGCGTAGGTGTGAGAAGTTCTTCATGATTAATAAAACTCCTGAGAATAGAAAAGTGTATACTGGAGCCGTATACTTGGAGGATAAGTCAGATTTATGGTTTCTGTCTTGGAATGTTGACCATGAAGGAGCAAGTTGGAAAGAGTTTTGTGGAAGCATTATATGTGAGGTTTGGTGATAGAGGGTATACCTCATTGATTAAAGAGTTTAACCGATTGAGACAGACTGATATTGTAGAGGAATATATAGGAAGATTTGAAGAATTGAAAGGGATGATGTTGATGGAGAATAGACGAAGCATTTCACTTCGAGTTTTTTGGGTGGTCTAGCTTATGATATACAAGCTTTAGTGTTAACTTCGAGGCCTACATCCTTAGATGATGCTATTACAGCTGCCCAGTTGAATGAGAAGGCTATTTTTGCCATGTTCAAGAGAAATAACCAGTACAGTAGAGGGTCAGTTGGGAGCAGTAGTGAAAGCATTGTGCCTGCTGCAAGCTACTCTGCTAACAATAGGGGAAGCAACAACTTCTCTGCTAATGGGAGCAATGGAGGTAGCAATAATTTGAAACAATCTGGAAGTAGGTCCGTGAGAAAGGACCCAACTTGTTATACTTGTGGTGATTCTTGATTTACAGGGCATGTATGTGCTGCTAAGAAGAAACCGATTTGAATGCCATGTCTTGTGATGAGGAGGAAGAATTTGTTGAGGAAATTGTAAAGGAATTGGGAGGTTGAATAATATTCTTGCAAGTAGTAGATGTGGATAATGATAGCAAAAAAAGAACACTTAAAATCCAAGGCAAATGTCAGAGCAAACCATTACTGATATTGCTCGACTCTAGAAGCACATTCAGCTTCATTGATGACAAGGTAGTGGATGCTCTGTCATTGAAGTATGAATCAACTTCCTCTATGGTTGTTACAATTGCTAATGGGGAAAAGATGATGAGCAAGGAGCAGTGTAAAAATTTAACAGAGATATGAGAATATTGAAGATGGAAAGTTATGACATGGTTCTTGGTACTAACTGTATGAAAGGGGAGAAACCAAGAACGTAAGTTGAGTTTGACTTCTGGAAAATGCAGGCTATTGTTAAGAAAGATGGAAAATCAACAATCTTAAAGGGCATGAATGGTGATGAGTTGTATCAGTTACAACAGCTGAAGTCAGGTTCTATATCTAGCTCTACAGAACTGATTTATGCAGACAACTACATCATGAAATGTGAACATCTACAGCAATCTATGTTTCAGAAGAAGGGTCATCAGTTAGAGTTGGGTGGTGGAGGACTTACATAACCCACAAAATCTGTACATCAAGACAACAAACCCTACGTTCCAACAGAAACTGCAAAAGTTACTAGCAGATTTTGAAGACATTTTCCAGGAACAACCTCCTTGCCACCACCAAGGAAGTTTGATCATGAAATTAGTCTTTTTTTAGGGGCTAAACTAGTAAGTGTGAGATCCTATAGATACCCCTATTTTCAAAAGACAGAGATTGTGGAACAAGTCAAGGCTTTGCTACAAGCTTCCTTCATTCAACCTAGCAAAAGTTCTTTTGCTTCACCTGTCCTTTTAGTGAAGAAAAAGGAGGAAACATGGAGGATGTGTATTGACTATTGACAGTTGATTGACATTATAGTGAAGAATAAGTTCCATATACCCATGAAAGATGACCATCTTGATGAGCTAAAGCGAGCAGCTATCTTTTCTAAGTTAGATCTAAGGTCAGGACATTACTAGATCTGTATGAGGGAAGAGGATATCCCAAACACAGTATTTAGAATACATCATGGTCATTTTAAGTTCAAAGTGATGCCTTTTGGACTCACCAATGCACATGCAAGCTTCCAAGCCCTTATGAATGATGTGTTTAGTGAGTATTTGAGAAAATTCATTATGGTCTTCTTCGATGATATCTTGATCTACAACAAGAATCAAGAGGACCACATCACTCATTTGACAGTAGCACTGGATATCTTTAGACAACAAAGATTCTTTGCCAAATTGAGCAAGTGTACATTTGGAGCAAATCAAGTAGAGTATCTAGGCCATGTGATAATCAGAGAAGGGGTGAGTACTGACAAGAACAAGATAGCAGCTATGGCTAATTAGGAGGTACTAAAAACTGTTGCTGATGTGCAAAGTTTCCTGGGATTAACTGGGTATTATAGGAAGTTTATAAAGAACTATAGATTGATTTGCAGGCCACTGTATGACTTGTTAAAAAGGGCGGGTTTATGTGGAACTTGAATGCAGAGCAAGCTTTTATGATTCTGAAAAAGATGAAGATAGAAGCCCCAATTCTGGCTCTTCCAGATTTTACTAAGTCATTCGTTGTTGAAATTGATGCTAGTCAGAAAGACATTGGAGTAGTTCTTATGCAAGAGGGAAGGCCTTTAGCTTATCTCAGTCAGTCATTTTGTCCCAGAAATGAAGGAAGATCAATCTATGAAAAGGAACTTTTAACTGTTCTTGTAGAAAAATCGAGGCCATATCTAGAGAATGGTCATTTCTACATTAAAACGTATCAATCTAGTATCAAATACCTATTGGAATAGAAGGTGAAGACTAGTCTACAAAAGAAGGCAATATCTAAGCTACTAGGTTTGGACTTTTCTATTCTTTACAAAAAAGGTAAAGAGAATATTACAGCAGATGCTCTGTCACAAAGAACACATTCTGCAGAGGAAGTAGCTCAAGGAGATCTGCTGCAGATATCTATGACAACTATGTACCCTTAATGGCACTTAGAGATACTAGAATCATACAACTAGGATCAATTTGCACCAGAATTGCAAACTAAATTATTGATTAATCTCTTGATGTGGCTGATTATAAACTGGTTGATGGGTTGCTCAGATATAAAGGAAGGGTCTGTGTTGGAGATGCTGGTAACCTGAGGTCCCAACTGGTGACTAAAATGCATAAGTCAGCTGTTGGTGGTCATTCAGGAATGGTGGGCAGCTATGAGAGGATAAAATGATTGTTTTAATGGCCAGGATTAAAGCAAGAAGTTTATGCAGCAGTCTCTAAATGTGAGGTATGTAAGAAATGTAAAGATGAGCAAGTTGCTTTGCCTGGTTTATCGCAACCTTTACCAATTCTAGAGCAAACTTGGCATGATATTTCTATGGATTTCATTGATGGTTTGCTAAATTCACAAGGAAAGAATGTTATTCAGGTAGTGGTGGACATGTTTACTAAATACAGTCACTTCTTGGCCTTGGCACATCCTTATTCAGCAATGCAGGTTGCAAATTTATTGCTTGATGGAGTCTATAAATTGCATGGTATACCAAAAACAATAGTTTGTGACAAGGATCGAGTTTTCAACAGCAAGTCGTGGCAAGAGTTGTTTTCTCTGTTGGAAGTAACTGTCTAGTTAAGTATAGCTTATCACCCTTAGTCTGATGGTCAAACAGAGAGGATAAATCATTGTCTTGAGACCTGCCTGAGATGTTTTTGTTTTGAGACGCCTAAGATTTGGACTCATAGGTTGGCATTGGCTGAATATTGATACAACACCAACTACCACCAGTCACTCAAGATGACTCTGTTTGAAGCTTTATATGGTTATTCTCCTCCGGAATTACCTGGATGGCACACACAATCTAGTGCCATTATTGCAGTGGATGATTTCCTTATAGATAGGGATGCTATATTGACTGTCATTGCTGTAAATTTGCTCAAAGCCCATAGCAGGATGAAGATTCAAGCAGATAAAAGAAGGTCCGAGAGGGAATTTGTTGTTGGTGATTGGGTTTATCTCAACTTCAACTCTACAGACAAACTAGCCTTGATTTACAGAGGAACCTCAAGCTTTCTGCAAAGTTCTATTTTCCATATCAGATTCTGCAGAAGCTAGGGACAGTTGTTTATAAGCTAGTGTTACCAAAAAGCTACAAATTTCATCCAATCTTTCATGTGTCTTTATTAAATAAGGGATTGCCACCCATTGTTGAAGTTATGCCTGAGCTTCCAGAGATGAATGCAGATGGTGAAATTGTGGTGCAACCAGCTGCTATTCTTGCTCGTGGACAGCTGCAGCGTGGTAATCCACTTGTTGATCAAGTACTGCTATCTTGGTTCAATATATCTGCTGAGAAAAATTCATGGTAGGATTTATTGGATGTTCGTAGCAAGTTCCCTCAATTTGCAGCTGCGCTAAACCTTGAGGACAAGGTTAGTTAAAGGGGACGGTTGTGATGTGTTAGTAGAGTGAATTAGAATGGTGAAATTGGTGAGAAATGTTGATGAGCTGTATTGGGTTGTAGATGAGCTGGCTTAGGCTTTAGGCGGGAAATGGGCCTTAAGCGGGAAAGCCCATCCCTATTGTACTTGGGTTTAAATAGCTAATAAGCAAAAGTGAAGAACTATCTTGTAACTTTGCCACATTACTTGAACGAAATGGTAACTGTTTCCACTTCTCCTATTCCCTCTCCCCTTTCTCTCTCTCTCCTCCTCCTAATTTTCCCGCCATTGGCGAGCTTGGGGTATAACAAAAAGTAGTCGGTTGCCATCCAGTGATTACTTCCATGATCTCGCTTCAAGAACCTTGTTTTTACCGTTTAGTAAAGATGAACCTCTGTATGTTATGCATGATCTTGTTCATGATTTATCAGTAGAAGTTGCTGGTAGGACATGCTATAGATCGGAGAAACACGAAAACCGGGAAGTTCTCGACACTTTGACTTTCAATCCAGCGAAGAACAGAAAACTTGAACTTGTTGAAAAGATGCACCTATTGAGATCAATGTTACCTTTACCAGTGAATGCAACCGGCTCGAGAAGTTACCTCGGGATATCGGGAACCTAATCTACCTGTACGTTCTTGATATTAGAGGTACGAGGTTGGACGAATTGCCTCCAGGGATTAAGGAACTGAAAAATCTTGGAAGGCAAGGGCCGCGGCTTGGCTATAACTTCGCCGCGGGACTTCAAATGCCTACGCGGAGAAGTCCGTATATCCGGACTAGAGAATGTAACAGTTGAAGATGCAAGATCCGCTGCATTATTTGATAAGAACTTGAAAGCTTTGTCGCTAAGATGGGGTCCGGAGCCGAGAATCGAGGCAGCAGTTGACGATGGGAGTGTGCTGGAGGAGCTGCGACCTCACAAAGGCTTGAAAAACATCTCTGTGTTATGCTACAAAGGTGCAAGCATTCCGTCTTGGATGGTTGAGCTTTCTCAAATCCGCGAAATTAAAATCGTGAAGTGCCCCCGCGTTTCAGCAAGTTTGCCGTTGGTCTTTATTTCATTGGAGAAGCTCGTGGTTGTTGAATGTCCGCTGTTGGTGGTTTCACTCCCAAGGCTACCGGAACTGTCCGAGCTCGAAATCCGCCATTGCAAAGAGGTGGATCGTGCGGAGGATGCTAACTTTGGCTCGTTGAACAAGCTGACACTCTCAAACATCACAAACGTAAGTTCAACGGTCCAAGACAAGGTTGTGCAAGGGATGAAAAATGTCAACTCACTTGTCCTAAATGCAACATGTCTCCGTGGTGATGTAGTGTATAGGAAACCCTTGTGGACACTTGAGGAGTTGCCCCTAGTGCCCTCTCTGATGATGGATGAAAGAGATCCGGGCCAAGTTCAAATTGAACATCTACATCTTTTTCGTTTTCGGAATCTCGACAAGTTGCCTCTATGATAGAGGATTCCAAGACCTTGGATCACTTGTTAGTCTCGAACTACTGAACTGCCCGAAGCTTGCCTCGTTTCCGGATGATGGTCTGCCTCTCCCTCTCCAGGAGTTGCATATCACTTCTTGTCCTTTGCTTAAACCGAGTTTCTTAAACAGAGGATGGTCCAGCAGCTCTCACATCCCTCGCGTCTTCGTAGATTCGAATTTGTTATACGAATCAGGTACGTGGCTTCGGAATTCGGCATTTTAGTCAGCTTCTCTAGCAATCTTGATGAGACTCTAATTAAACATTTTATGCATCCAGACTATCGACCGCAGAGAAGAAGCTGTGTTCCTTGGCTCGGATAAGATTTGCACATCAAAGTTGATGAACGCGCTTGAATGGGAGGTTCTTGCATCAAGGACAACATGAACTTGTGTTTGTTAGCGGACTTTTGTTTCGGCAGTTATCCATTTAGGTCGTTAGCTCTCGTAACTTTTCGGCCGACTTTCATTTCCGACCATGCTACTTTGTTGTGTTCGGATTGGTGTTGTTTATCTTTTACGTGTCCTTGTTATATGTCTATGTATTTCATTTTCTTGTATTGTAACCTGTTTTATTAATATAGGTTTCGCACCATCCTTCTAAAAAAAACATGACCTTGTGCTGATGGAATAATGAGCAAACACTTGTGGGACAAGAAAATCATAACCATATCGAGACGAGCATTATGATTTAAGTGCAAGTTCCCATAATTAAAAGCAAAAATGTACAATACAAATTTGGAATATACAAAATTTTGCAGCAACAAACAGCATGGGTATTGTAGGTGACACATACCACAATTGAAATAGATTTCAAAAGGCAGCATCTGGGAGAATGAAATTGACTCGAGTCCCTAAATGTATAGGACACATTCAAGAATAAGACGTTCCCGGCCAGAGCCACCTAATCCTGAAAGTTAATAGTTGACAAGAAGAGGATGCACTTCCCAATTTAACTGAAAAAAAGGAATATATCTGAGTGCACTAAATTTATAGTGGTTGGACGACCTGTTTGTCAAACATGAAACAGCTATCCCTAGAGTGATCCGGATGGTGACAAAGAGAGAAGAAATAAATATATTTTGTACATCAAAATTAGTGATATGTCATGATAAGTTGATAAAATTAATGACGTGAAATAAAATGCAGAATAACTCAAATAATTTGGGTTATTCGATGTCACTTGGTTGTTAATTACGTAAAATTCGTGTCACTTGGTCTGAAAATTTAAATCCACGAGATAACGTACAAAACAAACCTAAAATATATCAGTTGAAAGCTGTTAAAGAATCCTTTTATCATTTGTCCTAATTATAACACTAATGATAATTTATAGATAATAGATATGGTTAGGATAGATAAATTTGCCCCTCTAAAGCAATGTTTTTAAAACCGACCCGAAAGGCGACCCGTAATCTTTAAAATTTTCGGTTCACCTAGTCCGACCGGTACTTATATTTTTATATTAATATTATAAAATATGGTTTAATAAATTTAATTTAGCATTAAAAAAAATAAAATATTAAATAAGTTCAAATATTTAGCAACTTTGTTATACAATTTATCCAAATAAAGTCTTCGAACATCTATTTAACAAGTATAAAAGTAAAAGAAGATGATTATACATATTTTTTATTTGACATATTAGTCCAATTCGTTTGACATAGTTAATATATTATCGATAATTATTTAAAAAATAAGTTTGTTATGATCAAAAAATGATGTACACGCTCCGAGCTTGGAAATAGATGTTTTATTTCTAAATTAAATCCGATAAAATGGAAAAAATAAACATTAATTTTTCTGATCCGGGCCACCCGAAAGTATCTGACCGAGCTGTCCGACCAGATTTTGAACGGTCGAACCACTAACTGGGTTTTAGGCAAAACTCGACCCAAATTTGATTCTCAGTAGCGGTCGGACCGGTCGGACCGTAATTTTTAAAACATTGCTCTAAAGTGAAAATTGTGGTATATATATATATATATATATATATATATAGAAAAAACAGAAGGACCAGCACAAAGTCGGACATTGACCTTTTAATGGATAAATAGATAAAACAAACACAATAGCCCCTAAAGGCTAAAAGGTCTCCTCTTCCAAGAAGAGAGTAGAAACCCAGAAAAGCATAATCCTAAAAAATGGCAACACCAACCTCATGTACAACTTCTTCCCTTATGCTGCCCTACGCTGGGTCCCACCCGCAGGACTTGTCCCAGTCCTTCAAGCCCAAGTCTTTCTCTCTCTACCCTGTGGGTTTCAGCGGTAGAGAGAGGAAACCAGGGAACTGGGTCAGCTTTACTTCCTCCCCAAAGGAGTCAAAGTTTGGAACTTTCAACATGGTCGTGGCCGCTGCTGCTTTGGCTGCTGAGGCTGACCTGGAGGAGGAGAAGCCGGGTGGTGACGTGGCAGCTGCTTCTGTGGCACCCCCACCTAAGAAAGGGAAGGCTGGTTTGCCCTTTAAGAGAGACAGAGTATGATTTTGAGGGATTAAGTTTTGGCTTTTCATGTTCTATTTGAATTGCTTGCAAGATCTTATTAGCTTTCTGCTTCTCTAGTTAGTGAATTTTGATTGATTATGATGTGCAAGTTTCCGGAGGTTTATTTATTTTTGAACCCGGACCTCCTAGATATTTACAACGCCTTGTGTCGTTAGGCTACAAGCTCTTTGGCTTTCCCGAGGTTTATCAGTATTAATCCGTCCTTTGCTTCCTGATAAGTTTACTTGTGGTTTTTTAGGTTCATTTCTGTGATCTTATAAGTTCTTTCCTAAATGTTTTGAGGCTTTTGATGGTTTGAATTTTGATAGAATGATCCATTAGTACAGATACTATGATTTTTTTTTGAGGTTTTGGTACTTTTTGATTAGTTCATTTCGCCATTTTCTTTGGAAGTGTTGATTACCACTGCAATTCCTCCTGGTGATCAGGATTTGACTCTTGCTAGTATCTTTCTGTTGGTTATGGATTTTTTTTTAATTGAATTTTATCCTCTACATAGTTGAAGCGAGCTTCCTTCGTCAAATTTAGTCGAGGATTTACGTGATATCTTTTCGGTTTTGTTTGTTTCCATTTTTTCAAGATATTGGTTCAGTTTCAAGCACTAAACTTCTCCCATTTTCTTGGAAATTCCAGACAAGGTCGAAGAGATTCTTGGAAATCCAAAAGTTGAGGGAAAACAAAAAGGAGCATGATGTACCAACAGCAATATCTCTGTTGAAGCAAATGGCGAGTACAAAGTTTGTTGAAACTGTGGAAGCTCATTTCCGCCTTAACATTGATCCCAAGTACAATGACCAGCAACTGAGAGCATCGGTGGGTTTTTTTCTTCAGTTGATTGGAGACAATATCCTCTTGGCATTTTGACCATTGTCATTGTTGTGGAGACTAGTGTCGAGTATTTTCTTTTGTTCATGTGTAGGTGAGTTTGCCCAAGGGAACCGGACAGACTATTAAAGTTGCAGTACTAACCCAAGGTAGTATTCTTTATCGGCATCGGGACCACTAGTGCAATGGTTACTGACTGGTGATTCTGAATTATTTTCTTTAATCTTTCTCCTTTTCTTATTGAGAACACTGTTTTCTTGTGAATTCTTTGACTGTGTTGACAAACTCGTGTTAGGGCAGTCTATGCGCCTTTTATTCATGAGTTAAAAATCAGGAAACAAGTATATTTTCCCTTTATATAATTCATAACAGTTGGCAAAAGTTTCAGACCTGCGTATTGGTTGAAATTGCAGTGTGTCTTAATTAACTTCTGCTGACCGAGGTTCCATCACTGCCTCTGATGGCAAGTTGGAAGCCTTACAATTCGGCCGTGTTACAGACGATTTTCTTGTTGATGGCAATATCTTCTTCCGGCCTGTAGATTACACATGGAGGCAAAGAGACATGAGAATAGTCGATGATATTTACTCATGAGCGGATGCAAACTCATGCCTTTTCAATTGCTTCCTTAGAATTAGACTGGACCTGTAAAATGCTGTAATTATGTATCAAGTTTCTTCTCTCAGAGTGACTCGGGGGATATTAATAAAGTTTGACGCAATGGAGTGAAACCCATTTCTGAAACTTGCTCTTCAACCGCCCTATTACTTCTATTGGTGTTGTCTCTCGTTGCATTTGTTATAGTTTTGAGCTTAAACATGTGCAGGTGAGAAGATCGACGAAGCAACAAAGGCAGGAGCAGATGTGGTTGGTGGTCTGGACTTGATAGAACAAATAAAGGGAGGATATATGGACTTCGACAAACTAATTGCATCTCCGGACATGATGCCTAAGGTGTTACCGCTTTTCTGACTCTATTTGCTGGCTGCGTTGGATCCTTGTGATTAACTCGATGGATGTTTCATGCGTGTTGTTGTCTTCATATCTTTTTGGTGATCTTATTGATTGGTCAGACTCAATTGACTTATGTTTGAGACTTGTGTCAGGTTGCTGCCTTGGGTAAAATTCTGGGACCAAGAGGACTCATGCCGAACCCTAAAGCCGGAACTGTCACCGCCAATATACCTCAGGTGCTTCTTAAACTATCAACATTTGATACAGAACATTGCTTGTAGGTTTAACCGTTTTTTTTCCGCTTTAAAGCTGACAAAAAGATTTCCTTCCGATGTTTTTCAGGCAATAGCAGAATTCAAACAGGGGAAGGTGGAATACAGAGCTGATAAAACTGGAATTGTCCATATACCTTTCGGAAAGGCTAACTTCTCAGAAGAGGATCTGCTCATAAACTTTCTTGCAACAGTAGTATGTTGACTAATCTCCCTCATTTTGATAACTACCCTTCGGGTTTGGTCACGGGTGCGTAGTTGAAGAAGTTAAGTTTGTTCACTGCTTTCTTTGTTGGCCTTCCAGAAATCAGTTGAAACGAACAAGCCAACCGGTGCCAAAGGAGTGTACTGGAAAAGCGCGCATATTTGCTCATCCATGGGGCCTTCAATTAAGCTTAACATCAGGGAGATGCTCGACTTCGGGACTCCAAAGACAACCGAGGCCTAACTGAACTTGTAGATGACATTTTGAAGGCCATTGTTGCAGTAAAGATGGTACAAAGTATGGATTCAGGTAACAGCGCACTTGTAACATAGGTTCCGTCGCTAAGATTCCGTGATGACAGTATTATCCGATATATACATTCTTCGGTCATCGTGATGAAATTCCTGATTCCAGTGCTTGTTTCTCAATCTCCACCTCGGTTGATGTCTCCCTTGATTACAATGCTCTTGTATCTGGTTATAAATGGATGGAACTTATTTTTATTAAGGCATGTTTTTGATCTCCACAACCCGTACCCTGCTATAGCTTCTCATCGGCCTCTCCAGGCAGGTACGGATTCTGGAACCTGAGTGGGAAGATTTAGATCTTCTCTGCTGCAACTTAAGTCCCTACAGTACTTGGACTTGAGCCATAACACATTTGGCCAAGTCCCCGATTCCAGAATTCTTCGGTTCCTTGACAAGTTTGCAGTATCTAAACCTGTCGACAGCCGGGTTTTGTGGTCCTGTACCTGCAAATTTAGGCAACCTCTCCAGGCTGCAGACATTTGATATCTCATCTGATTCCTGATGCGATTTCCAGTCTCCGCGACCTCTCATCCCTCGACCTCTCGAACGACCGACTCTCCAGGACCACTCTCAACAAGCATGTCATCCCTGACATTTCTGTCATTCTTGAACTTTCCTACAGCAAGTTCTCCGGGACGATACCTGCCGCGGGACAAACAGGTACCTTCGGAGCATCCTCGTTCGCGGGGAATCCATTTCCATGTGGAGTTCAGGTAGACCGAGGTTGCCGGGCTGATAATTCCAATAATGGCGGAAGCAAAGCTAGTCAAAGATGATCATAAAGGTGGCAACAGCTTTGGCCTGGGTTTACTGAAACGGGTTAAGAACTAAGAACACGACAGCTGCAGATTTCCAAGAATCCAGCGTCCGAATCGTTCAATGGCCCTATTGTAATTTTAAAATAGACAGACACAGACAAAAGCTTAGATGATGGTTTATAACATCTGCAACTTCGTATTTTTTTAAAGAAGTCCGTTGTAAGTTGAGAATAATATCTTATGTAATTTACATACATTTCTGAAAGTGAGTGTTCAGTTAAGAAACAGACAAAATAAAATTCAGTTATTGCTGAGGTATTAATGAGATTTAATTTTCGTTTATTATTTGATTTTGTACCAAATTATTTTACTTTTTATGTGAGAATCGTAAAACCTATTAGGACAATAAAAGAAAATTTTGTAATCTAATGATAATTGTACAAAGTTTGGTTATTATATTCTTATATAAGAGAAATTAGGCTGTACTTTTTTATTTTTCGAACTGAAAATCCTAAGTTGGACGAGAAAGAATAATCTTAAATTTTATAGAGCTCCGGTTGTTAGTGACATCGACAATGAAATCTTATCAAATTGAAGTGAAACTTCGAAGCTTATTCATAATACTTCGGATACTGGACAATGGAGATGTTATTTGGAGGTCTTTAAGAGGAGAAAAATTTATCCAAGGAGTATTACTCGTTGTCGGTGAAATCTAACAGTGAAATCTTGTTCGATTTGAACGAATTTTGTGAGCTTCTTCTTTACATCTTAAGAAATATTATTTATGGTGAAGATCTTGTTTGGAGGTTTCTAGAATTGTCTGTGTATTCAGTTTTGAGGTTTACAAATCTG
This sequence comes from Hypericum androsaemum, assembly GCA_963995505.1. Lineage (NCBI taxonomy): Eukaryota > Viridiplantae > Streptophyta > Magnoliopsida > Malpighiales > Hypericaceae > Hypericum > Hypericum androsaemum. Next base: position 6,818,052 of record OZ023189.1, read on the forward strand.
AATAAAAAGAAAAACTTGTACGGCATTTGTCTTACTATAATTATGTGCTCATTGTGGATTATGTGTGTAATATGTGTTTATGATGCTGAATTCGTTTGTAAGATCATTGTTGGATTTTTCATTGGTCTCATTTTGGTTTCGTTTGCTATTCGTCTGTTCCATTGGGTATTTGTTATCGACGTGAGTGGTTCGTTTGGTCCACTTTGTTGATAGAGAGGTCTAATTATTAAATTTTTTTTGCGGGGCAAAAGATTCATTCCATTGATGAAAGAGCAAGACCAAAATATCGAATAACGCATACAAAACAGCTCACAGCTAAACGATCCTAGGCACTCTTATGCACAATAGCACACAGGAGTCACTACCCACCTAGGCCCACCACCCACCGCCAGGCCTTACAAAAGAAAACTACTCTAAACTACCCTTCCTGAGGTCCAAAAATGTACAATAGTACGCAGACACTACCCACCCTAGATCTAGCCATCAATACGCACCATTCCCCTCCAAGGAGGTTGCAGCTGCTGGCCTCGTTAAAAATCTAATCTAGAAAACCCACCCCGAATGGAAAAAACCGGACTAGAAAAAGAGCACACAGCGATAACACCGCACGAAAATGAATGCTACGTATTGCCCCTTTTACACCCATTCCCCAATCAAAACCCTCCCAAACCCACCACGGCCCCAACCCACCCCAGACCTAGCCTACGTTCTTGTATCCGATTGCTTTTGGTCGCCAGATTATTCATATATATATATATATATATATACATATATATATATATATGTATATATATACATAGTTAATTGTTTTGATATATATATATATATATATCAAAACAATGCCATCATGGTTAACTGTGTAAGGGGTGATTAAGTTGATAAAAGGTGTTCCAATAATGACAGTATGGTTCATATTGGAAACGAGTAAAAATGTAGTTTTGATGCAAGTGTCTTCCTGCGGAACAGGATAATAATACAGAAATAAAAATTATTCTTTAAGCATAGACTTTAAGAAATTACAATATGAAGATAAGCTTTAAAACTAGTAACAGAGATAAGCAATGAACAATAAGGAGGGAGAGGATTACAGTGGAAGTCTGGAGAGAGGAGCGGAGCTCTGGTGACTATGGGCAACTATCCAACTAAAATACACTCTGCCTGATAACAATAAGGAGGGTTCTATATATAGGGGGAGCGAAGTGGCGTTGAGGCAGGAGGAATCTTTCATGTTTGCCTGCTGTCTGCTTTGTGCTTTCGGTGGCTGGGGTCCACCTCGTGCGTTGCTTCTTCTTGTGACTGCTTTTCGGTGGCTGGGGTCTACCTCGTGCGTTGATTCGTCTTGTGACTATCTTTCGGTGGCTGGGGTCCACCTTTATTATGGCAGGAATAAATCCTGTGAATCCATGGGAAATACGTACAATGGTACGTATGATTTTGTTGTAGCCTTTGTGGTATGAAGTCGTTGAAGCCGTTGTGGTATGAAGTCGTTGAAGCCGTTGTGGTGAGAAGTCTTTGGAGAGTTTGTTCAGGGGAGGCCGAAGAAGCCGGCTCCATCATCTTCATCGAGGGAGATGAAGGGCTCATCCTCGTCTTCTCCTTCCGTTGCGCATGGCGATGAAGAGGCGTTGGAATGGGTCTTTGTTACTTGGCTCATTATGGCAAAGTAATCCTTCTCTGTGCTGGCTGATGCCAGCATTGCCTGGATCTTCGCCTTCTGGGCCAGAAACTGTGCGATACTGTTGTCAATGGCGGTGTGCTTTGATTTTCCGACGGCGTTGTCTTTGAACCACTTGAGAACTATCTCTGTGGTCAGTTTCTCTTCCGCTCGGAAGGCGTTCCACCATTTTACCTTGAAGCGGCGGACTAACATATTGACATCAGTCCGATCGTCATAAGGGGTAAATTCATAGTGCCAGGTGCATACCCATGGAAGGTAGAACTTGGCGCAAAATAATAACAATGGGCCAAATGGCTTTTCAATGGCCGAAGGGTTGTAGCGGCCTTTGAAAAGGTTGTAGCATCCAAGAACGTCATCCGTAAGGATGGTTAAGGAACAACCATAATAACTCCACCAGGTAAGGAACCCTAATGGAAGATTGAGACAATCAAATGGCTGTCTGAAATAGAACAGCCATGTGTGAGTCATTTTAGCATTTTGGTTCAAGAAAGCATTGAACCAGGCATTTTGGTAGTCCCAGTAGCTGTATAGGGTGCTATGGGTGGTGTTTGGGGTCAGTGGTAGATGCTTTGGTTTGTGCAAGGGTTGTCCTTGTAAGGATGTCCATTGCGATGGATGTATGACTTTTGCAATTTGGCAGGTTGAATAGGCTGGGGAGGCTTTATCTGTGTTGCTATAGAAGTGCCTGACTTTGATGGAGTCAGTGTGTTCTAATATGGCAGCATAGTAGGCTTGTGTTTTGGCTATGTCTGAGGGGATAGAGTGTTGGCCAGGAGGGAAAGTTCTTGCTGCGGCAATAGTTGGGTCGTTTTGGTTGTAATCTCGTTCAACAAACACAAGAGATTGGGTTTGGGGTTTGTGGTAATAAACAGCTCTTGGTTGGTTACGGGGAAGAGGTTGGGTTTGAGAAACGATTGTATGGCTAACGTTAGGGGAGGTCATTTGGGTGTTGGTTGTTGGGGCTTGGGAATTCTGGGAGAGGCGTTGGAAGACCTCAACAAATTTAGTCGGGTAAACTGGATTGTTTTGGAGTTCAAGTAACCATTTTTGCACTTCAGTGCTGCTTTCGGATCCCCTGCGAAGGGCAAGGGGAAGTTCTTTATGTTCGTCATCTTCAGTAATAGCGGCCCAAGTTCGGGCTGGCTTTGAGGAGGATGAGGCAATACTTTTGGCTTTGCTCCCTTGGGAGCTTTTTGGTGGCATAACTGGCTACCTATTTGTCAAAAACTCTCGCGTTAGGAAATCAGGTAGGGAATTGCTTTCTCCTTTAATGTATTCAATGTCAAAATCAAAAATACTTAAAATAGCTTGCCAGCGAGCAAATATGTGCTTGGAGGCAATATTTTGAACATCTTTTTGAAGAATATCTTTAGCCGCTTGGGCATCTATACGTAATAAAAACTTTTGGTTTAAAAGATCACTTTGAAACTTTGTAATACATAATACAATGCTCAAAATTTCTTTTTTGATTGTTGGATACTTGCGCTGAGTATCATTCCAATGTGCTGAAGTGAATGATATGATATGTTCATGATCATGGGGGCGTTGTTTCAATATGCCACCGTAACCTAAATCTGAGGCATCAGTTTCAACTATCTTGAAAGCAGATGGATCAGCTAAATGTAAACAAGGAATGCTTTGAACTTGACTTTTAATGCGTTGGATTATACTAGTACGAATATCTGTCCATGGCGTAGGGTTCTTTTTAAGCCGATCATGTAAAGGTTTTATGATGCGGTTGATGTTGGGAAAGAATTCTAAAACATAGTTTAGAGATCCAAGAAAACGTTGGAGTTGAGTTTTGTCCAAGATTTTGTCAGGAAATTTGGATGCAAAAGTAATGGAGCGTTCGATTGGGGTAATCGTCCCTTGGTGGATGTAATGACCAAGAAAACGAATTCTTGTTTGGAACAAAACGATTTTGTTTTGGGACAAAACAAGACCATTTTTCTTTACGACATTATAAAAAGCATGTAAATGTTTGAAATGTTGTTCAATTGATTGGGAATGGATCAAAACGTCGTCAATATAGACTATGCAGAATGATGAAAATGATGCAAATATGTCATTCATGACATTTTGAAATTCGCTTGGGGCGTTTTTTAAACCGAATGGCATAACGTTCCATTCATACTGGCCAAAAGGAACAGTGAATGCAGTCTTATACCGATCCTTTGGATGAATCTGTATTTGCCAAAATCCCGATTTCATATCAAATTTTGAAAAGATGAAAGAGTTATGAAGGCGATTGAGTAAGTCTTTTTTGTTGGGAATTGGATACCGAATCCATTGTAAAACAGCGTTCAAAGGTTTGTAATTGATAACGAGGCGAGGAACACCTCTTTCAATTTCAGAGTTTTTAACAACATAAAATGCTGCGCAACTCCAAGGTGATTTTGATTTAGAAATCAAACCCTTGTTTTCTAAATCATTGATTTCTTTTCTACAAAATTCAACCATTTCAAAGTTCATTTGAATTGGTCGGGCTTTTGTAGGGATTTGGCGTTCTGAAAATGTTGATTCATAGGGAAGTTCAACCACGTGCTTCTTGCGATCCCAGAAAGCAGTAGGCAAATCAGAACACAAATTAGTTTGAAGTTTATTTTTAAAACAATCAATTTGGTTTTGAAGAGCGAGATCTTCAAGTTGTGTTGAAATTCGTTGCAAATGAATATGATGTTTTGTGTCAATAAGATCATGTTCTTTAGAAGAAATTAATGAGTTTATGTGATGTTGTTTTAATAAGTGTAATTCTCGTGTTGTTGGTTTTTGTAAAAACGGGAAAAACAATGTCTTGGAAGTTGGTTTTTTAATTTTAAAAATAATGCCATCATGGTTAACTGTGTAAGGGGTGATTAAGTTGATAAAAGGTGTTTCAATAATGACAGTATGGTTCATATTGGAAACGAGTAAAAATGTAGTTTTGATGCAAGTGTCATTGTTTTTGATAAAAGCGTCAGTTTTCTGTGTAATCAACATTTTTGAATTGTTGGCAGCAGAAAGTTTTTCATGTGTACGATGTAGAAAGCGTTTAGGCACTAAACCATCTTTGATGCAATTTAAATCAGCACCCGTATCAAATAAAGCAATAGTATTAAGTTGGAAATCATCAGAAAATTTGATAATAAGTTTAATGAGGTACTTTCGAGAAGTGACCTGTTTCAAAACATGTAAAAATTCATTGGAATCAGGTTGAAGCGGGAAATCATCATCTGAGTCGCTGGAGTTTGGATCGATAGGCTGTTTGGTTAAAAGGTTTTGGAGGACAGTACTTGTTTCCTGTTGCTGTAAACGTAAATCTTTGAGCTCAGTTTTAATGAGCTTGATTTCCGTTTGTAGCTCTGGAATGCTGGGAATATTAGACTTCTGAACTTGCTTCTTTTGAAGGATGCGAGTCAGATCATAAGTCTTTGGAGGGATGGTGATGGAAGTTGAAGGGCCTTCATCAACACTGTTAAGCATTTTAGATAAATAGTCCTTGCGTTTGGTGGGATCTTCGATTTCATTTGCCATGGCGAGTAAAAACTCTTGGTCTTTAGTCAAAACACATATACTGTGTTCCGAATCAGACGAAGATGAAGAATGGATAAGTTCATCTAATTGGTCAGAGTCTTCCGAGACTGAGTCAGGGTCGGAAGAAGAATCGTTAATCAGAAGGGCGGATATTTGGGCAATAATATCAGGATCAATGTTTAAGGCATGAAGTTTTGTGTGTATGCGACAGTGCCGGGCGATGTGTCCTTTTTTGCCACACTTGTGACAAATAGTATCCTTGAAGCGGTCATCCGTTGGCGGACGATCACGTCTATAGGACTTCTTTTTGTCGTTGTCTGGAAAACGTCTTGAAAAGCATTTTTTGAGGTGAGAGTCCTTATTACGCTTGTCAGGTCGTTTGTAATAGGAAGATCTTTTATGATGAGAAGGCTTGGATGAGGAAGGGCAATTGCAATTCTTGGAATCAGGAACTCGAGAAATATCAAACTGTTGACAAAACGATCCAAGTTCTTGTTTCGTTTGCCTTAACTCACGCTTGATATTTTTCTGTAACTTTAAATCTTGACAGATTTGGAGTCCCTGTTGTTGTGTTATGCTGATGAGCTCACCATAGGTAAGTGCTGCATAGTTAATAGGGGTTCCATGGGAGGCTTTAAGAGTTCGTCTGACCTTTTCACCTAGCATGAACGGAAGACCATCAATGAGCTTTTCTTTCCAGAAAGGCTGATTTGAATCTTCGCGAAGCATTACCCTGGTGAGGAAGGTGTTTTTATAATGCTGAAAATCACTCAACTTGTGACATTTCAAGTTGGAGAGAAGTTCGGCATTTTTATCTTTAAGGTGAGACGAATCACCGATGAAATGAAGTGATATGGCAAAGATAAGAGATGAAACCGCATCTTGGATCGGTTCATTGTTAGGTGAAAGAACTAACGAATGGTTCTCATCACGTTGAAGGCTTTCTAGGATTTCTTTTTGTTGAGTCTCAGTGAGGTAATAGTCCCACCAACCTTTCAGTTGGCCGGAGAATCCCGAAATGAGAATCTCAGCAATGGATTTGTCAGATATGGTCGTCTGGGTTTTGTAGGCGTTGGCGGCCATGGTCATTTGTTGGAGTAAACTGAGAATGTTATACTCTGTCATGGCATCAATGTTCCATTCGTAAATGGAATTAGCATTGAACTTAGCCTGGTTTAGGGTACTGGGCTTTTGTTCTATGGCAATGTCTGGACCCGGAACAGGGATGGACTGTTGGGGCCAGTGAAGACGATGGATCATGGGGGTGGTAGATGAGGAAGATGATCGGTTGGATTCAGAATCGGAATCTTTGTCAAGGGTGTGGATGGTGTTGGGTTGCGTGGGAGGAGTATCAGGGGCGATGAGAGGAGAGGGAGGGGTGAGATCAATACTAGATATTTGCCTTCGCAAAATATCAGCAAAATCTCTGTTCTCCTGGATTTGGCGTGTGGTTGTTTGGGAGACCTTAAAAGGTCTAAAAATGGGTTGTTGTGGTTTAGATACAGGTGGAGGGTCAGGAATAGACGATGATAGGTCTTGAGAAGATGGGAGATGTCCTTCAATGCGTTCCAGTTGTTTTCCTATAGTACTCAGGTGAGTATTACAGAAATTGTTCTGGGCAATTATTCGTTTTGAATTTAAAAGGACGTCATCTGTTGGGGTCTTGTAGGGAGCGGCTTCTATGGTATTATTGGCAATATTGAGATTAATTTTGTCTCAGAGGGGGGTGAGGGGATGATATTGTTTCACCATTCGTGGTATCCCATTGTTCGCGATGACGTTGGGCACGAGTGATGGGATTTGCAGTTTGGGTCTTGGAGTTATAACTGTCAATCATCTCTTGTATACAAGTAGGCATTAAGAATTGTTCGAACCAGTCAAAAAATAAGATCTGGCAACGATATTCTGTAATCCACTCATAATAAGAGGTTTGAACTCCATCACGTTCAGGTTTTAAAAAGTTCCGAAAGAACCATTTGACCTTTCTTTGGTTATGAGGGGCGTTGAAATCAGATCGGAGAAAATCCTTATCGATCTCGAAGGGGGCTTCAAGAACGTTAAGTTCATTCCGATATTGTTGATTTTCTATGATTTGGCTTGGGGTAGGGGAAGAGGGAGGAGAATCTTCTTCCACAGGGGCTTTATTTTGTGTATAAACAGGGTGTGGGATTTGGGATCTATAGTTGATATGGTGGAGTGTGGGGTTGGGTATATCTGATGTTGAGAACCTTGGTTTGTCAGGTAGGTGGATAACAGATGGGAGATGGTTGGGGGCTCTCATCGATGAAGATGTGCTTTCACAGCGAGAAAGGGAGGGGGTCCCTGTAAATCTCGAGCTCGTAGCACGATTGAACGATATTCCAACAGTACCACATGAATAACGGTTGATACGTGAAACATCATTACTGGGTTGGGCTTCAGGCATTTGAGTCTCAGATTGGTCTACACCTTCTAAGATCCATTCGTCAGGAAGGGTTACATCCTTCCATTGGATGGCTTTAGGAATGACAGTGTTAGCCCGAGTAAAGTCAGTTTGCAATAAAACGGTTTGTCCTTTGGTTGGTTGAAAACGATGCTTCGTTGCAAATGCAGAAATCATGGCTTTATAATGCACTTTAAAACTCAATGAGATGTTAAGGGAGTAATTAAATGTTTTTAATTGAAGTGTTAAGGCATGCAGAATGTTTGGTTCTTTAAGAGATAAAGTAAGATTTGGATGGCAATCAAATGATAATGGACCACCGGCGAGGCTTGACTCGACGGAGCTCATTAAAGAATCTTTAAAACGCAGATGTCTAGCATCCCGGAGGATAGCTAGGATCGATGCATCCAATCCGGCCACAGGCAGGGGTATAATACCGACCTGGACGAGTCCTATATGGATGAAATTAAAACCCTTTTTCAGATGATTTTGAAGAGAGGTTTTGGACAATAGTTGATAAGTCTCAATAGGTTTGGAAACAGACATTGAGTGTTCTTCTTGTTTGATGACATAGTCATGTTTCAAAAATGAAATCTTTGGAATGTGATATATGTCATGTTTTGAAATTTTTGGCAATTTCCAATTATTGATGCAGCCTTTAAAATCCTCAATGATCAGCTCATTACTGTTTATTCGGCTTTGTTCGTTACTGGATTCAGCCAGATCACTCGTAGATGAGATGCATGATGCATTACTACAAACAAACGGATCCATGACAGATGAGAGGTACAATATGCAAATACAGGGAAGTAATCAACACAAAGCCACGGTCTCACTGCCCCTCCAGGGTCTTACGGCCTACTACCATGCTGATCTAACCCTTCAGATGCAATATGCAACCCTAACCAGCCATGAAGGCGGAGATCTATAGTGGATGCAAGATGGAGCTGTACTGCAATAGTGAAAATGGCATTGCTACAGTAACTCACTATTCCTATGAACAGTAACAATGATGAATGAGCAATTAAAGTCCGATCAATAGCAAAACTGTTGATTACCAAGAGGCACCAGGGAGTTTTAACCCTTTAGGATCCACAAGGGATGCGAGGACAGTCCAATTTGGAGACACCTCTCAACAGTTGATCTAGAGATATAAATGGCTCTGATACCAATATGCGATGCGGAACAGGATAATAATACAGAAATAAAAATTATTCTTTAAGCATAGACTTTAAGAAATTACAATATGAAGATAAGCTTTAAAACTAGTAACAGAGATAAGCAATGAACAATAAGGAGGGAGAGGATTACAGTGGAAGTCTGGAGAGAGGAGCGGAGCTCTACAGTGCCGTACATGATGGCATTGTACGTATTTCCCATGGATTCACAGGATTTATTCCTGCCATAATAAAGGTGGACCCCAGCCACCGAAAGATAGTCACAAGACGAATCAACGCACGAGGTGGACCCCAGCCACCGAAAAGCAGTCACAAGAAGAAGCAACGCACGAGGTGGACCCCAGCCACCGAAAGCACAAAGCAGACAGCAGGCAAACAGGAAAGATTCCTCCTGCCTCAACGCCACTTCGCCATCATGCATCCTGTAAAAACAATGCCATCATGGTTAACTGTGTAAGGGGTGATTAAGTTGATAAAAGGTGTTCCAATAATGACAGTATGGTTCATATTGGAAACGAGTAAAAATGTAGATGCAAGTGTCAAAAACAATGATTACGCGTCAAAAATGTAGTTTTGAGCACAAAGCAGACAGCAGGAAACGAGTAAAAATAAGTTTAACACGTAATTACTCATTAATTACGCGTCAAAAATGTCAATTGGTATCAGAGCATGGTTGAAACCATGTTTTGATGATGATATGATGTTTTAATTCAAGTAATTATGTGATTTATTGAGTTAAAAATTGTATTAATTGTGATTTTATTGAAAATCATAATCTGTTGGACTTTAAAATAATTAATTTAGAACCAGCGGTACTAAATTAAATTTTGCCTAACTGCGCGGGCAAATTCGTGCACGCGCGAAACCTTAAGGTACCAATCTGAAATTTGATCACTTACGTGGCACTTACATGTCATGGACTTCGGTGCAATTTTTGGAAAACTTGGGGATTAATTGGAAATTTTCCCAAAAATCCCAAAATCGACAGAACCCTAATCGGGCGATTTGGGGGCGATTTTTCCCCAAATCGAATTCGGTTGATTTCGTAAAAAATCCGATGATTTTGACGCCGTAGATCGACGATAGTCGATTCTCCGGCTTCTCCCCGACGTCCCGATACTACGTTTGTGGATCGACGTCACCAGAATCGCGAGATCGAAGACGACGACGGTGGAGAGGCGCGGAACAGAGAAGACGTTCGTGACGGAGAACGGCTGGACGACGGCCCACGAGGCTGCTACAGACGTGCTCGCGAGGCCGAGACAAGTCAGTTGCGACCGTTCTCGGCCGTTGGTTTACCGTCGTTACGCGGCGGTCGTAGGAGGGCGATGTGGTGGCGATTTCGCCTTCGCAATCGGGGAGAGAGAAAGAGAGAGGGAAATATGCGAGGGGAAAAATCGTAATTTCATGATTTTTCCCGAAAATATTTATACCCGGGTCAAGAAAATCAAAAATCGGACGAATTGGCCTGGTTAATTGGTTCGACCTAACCTGATTTACGGAATTGGACTTAAATATTGAGTTTTTTCTCTTTTAATTGGATAAAATCATTTTTTATTCAATTAAAATCCAATAAATTGATCCATAAATTGATCCATAGTATGATCATCAATAGATTGGAAAATGAGTTTTTCAATCCTATTTTGGGAAAATATGAGTATTAACCCGAAATTGAATTGCAATTGTTGCAAGATTTGATGGCTACTGGAGACAGGTATCTGAACTTCTGTGCAACAGAACTTCGACAGAAGATTCTGAAGCGCCGTTTACCGCTGCGTGTGCCTAAGGATGACATGTATGTTATCGTCGAGCACATTGAGGCTGTTCACCGGGAGATGCAAGAGTGCGTCTGGGCCGGAGGTTACGATCATGGAGAGGACTGACCCTCTACGTTTCGAGACCTCCTGGTCACGATGAAAATTCGAGAAGATATGTGTGTCTTCTCGGCAACCGAGTTCAATACCCATAGAGATGCCCTCTATGGTCTGATCCATTATCTTGAGGATAAGGATCTTCGCAGAGAAATGATAACTTCTCCTGTTCTGGAGCTGCGAAGCGGTTTGATCTTGAACCGCTACCTCGCTAAGGATTACTATTATAGTTTTCCTCCGCTCCTGATCATCTGGATCATGGAATCGATCCCGGTTCTGGCAGTGAACTTGGAACTTCTCGCCGGATCGTCCTCGCACCCGGTCCCGACAGGATCGTCTTTGGACCCGGATCCAGATATGTATCTAGATTCACCTACCGGATCGCCTGGACATCCGATCCCCGTGTGATTACATGTTTAACTGTCCCCATGTACATATGTTATTTTTTGGGAAAATTTTGTACAATAGGTTGAGACCTTGTCTGAGTTTGTTGTACATGTGTGTATAAGCTCAGAATGTACAAATGCATGTAATTAAATAAAAATGTTTGTTTACTTACTTCCACATGAATTTACTATCGATGAACTTTAAACGGTTGAAGTTTAAGATTAATACTTGAATGGTAAGGGGAAGCATGCCCGCGACCCACTTCGATTTTGAGATTAATCAAGAACTTCATATCATTAAAAAGTTATGAGTGGATAGTAAATTGTATCATATTGCCAAATCAAACTTCTAATATGTTCTCATATTAAAAATCCCTATAGAGATGTTAGTCGCTTCTAGATCCATCATAGCAGAGCTAAACCGTGAGTTAAAACTCAACGGTGAAAACTATGAGAATTGGAGCATGAAAATCTAATATGTGCTTGAAGAACAAGAGGTTCTGGAGCACATACATGTGATAATGGATGAGCCTGAAGAAGGCACAACTGCTTAACATAATCGAGATAAGGAAGCTTATGTTATTTGGAAGAGAAAAAATACTACTGCTCGATTGATCTTGTTGAGTTCAATAATGGATGATATCACCAGACAATTTCGCGTGCATGACAACGCGAAAGAGTTATGGGATGCTCTCAAAAAAAAATTCGGAAAGCTTTCAGTGTCGAAGCTGCGTGCTTTGACCATAAGGTTTGACACCTTTAAAAAGCGTCCGGAGGTTCCCATGAGGAAACACTTGAGAGTGATGTCCAATATGATCAGTGAACTGGTAGAGGCTGGTCACATACTCAGCAACGAGCAGCAGATTCAAGCTATCATCCGTTCTCTACCACCAAGTTGGGAACAGATGAAGATGAATCTGACCCATTCCGATCATTTGGTAACATTTGATGATGTTGCCAGACATCTTGAGCTGGAGGAAGATCGCCTCCTAGCTATGAAATCCCACCCTGAAGCCCATTCGATTTGTTCGACTGGGAGTGGTGGAAAAAAGAAGAAAGGTAAAGGGAAGGGTAAGTATAAACAAACTCCAAAGGCTGAAAACCATGGAACCAAGTTGGATGGCTCCAAGGCTAAAAAGAACAAGCGGTTTAACATTTCAAAAGTAAAATATTTTAACTGTCAACAGAAGGGACATTTTGCAAAAGATTGCAAGATGCCCAAGCAGGTACATCTAAACTCAAGTGTGAGTAAGTTGTATGTATCCACTTGTACCCTTCTAACTAAGTCACATTCTATGTGGGTGATTGATTCAGGAGCGACAGACAATATAGCTAGAGATCGTTGTTCGTTCGTTGAGTACAGGCGGTTGTCGGCTGGAGCAAAAACCATTTTTATCAGTAACAACTCGTGCGTGGATGTGAAAGGCCTGGGCACTTGTAAATTACACCTTCGTGGTGGTCGTGCTCTTCTTTTACATGACGTGTTGTTTGCTCCAGACATACGAAGGAACCTGATCTCAGTTTCGGCCTTAATGTCTTTAGGTTTTCGGTTGTCATTTGAGAACGACACTGTTAGATTATTTTTGGATGATGCCTATTTTGGCCTTGGATATATATCGGAAGGTTTTTTGATACTGGATATTGATCCTTGTGAAAGTTTTTCCTTTGTCACTAGTTCAAACTCATCAGAGGATGATATTAAACTATGGCATTCTAGACTTGGCCATGTCGGTCAGGATCGTTTAAACCGTCTAGCTAAGGCAGGACTGTTAGGCAATATAGAGAAATCTATATTACCTAGTTGTGTATCCTGTCTAAAAGAGAAAAGCACTAGGAAACCTTTCAGTACTGGGGCTAGAGCCAAATTTCTACTACAATTAGTCCATTCTGACATATGTGGTCCAATGAACGTGAGGGCAAGGCATGGAGCATATTACTTCATCACCTTTATTGACGACTATACTAGATATGGTCTGATATACCTGATTTCTCACAAGTCTGAAGCCTTAAACTGCTTCATGACATACATGAGTTTTGTTGAGAATCAGAAGGACAGAAAGATAAAGGCCTTACGAACTGATCGTGGACGTGAATATCTTTCTGATGAGTTCAAAGCTCTATGCATTGAAAAAGGAATTGAACATAAGTTGTCTATTTCTTATACACCACAGCAAAACGGAATTGCTGAAAGAAGGAATAGAACCCTTCTTGATATGGTTAGATCGATGATGGCAGAGGCAAGTTTGCCTATATCATTCTATGGAGATGCGCTCCTGACTGCCGCATACGTTCTAAACCGTGTTCCCTCTAAATCTGTTACAGCCACTCCTTACGAAATGTGGACAGATCGAAAGCCCGATTTATCCTATTTTAAGCCAAGGGAGTGTGCGTCATATGTCCATTCTACCTCCAGTGCATTCGGTAAATTGGGACCGAGAGGTAGAAAAAGTATCTTTATAAGATACCCAGAGGCATCTAAAGAGTACGTGTTCGTGGGTGAACTGGACAATGGATATGTAACAGAATTTGAATCACGCGATGTCACATTTTTGGAGAATGAATTTCCAAAATTGGGAGAGGTTAGTAGTGACCTTACCCTTTATGAGACAAATGAACCAGAATCATCTGGATCACTTCTTCCAAGTGGAAGAATTGAGGAGGAAAATAGAGATTTTTCAACTCAAAATGATCCGGAAGGTCGTGATCTGAGTCCTGAAAGGGAGGTAATTCCTTATTCCAGTGGGAGTACGGTATTTCTACCCAGTGGGAGTGCGATTCCTGGATATGATGAATATATGAGAGATGTTTATCAAAATCGGGAATACCGTAGGTCTAGCAGAACTAGCATACCACATTGATGATTTGACATCGAAGGTGAGGCTAATGCATTCTTGGTATCACTAAAGAAATTTGGTGGTCCAAGTAAAATTCTTCTGGCCATCCTGCAGGATGAAGATGAACCAAAAAATGTATCTTGAGTTTTGTCATCTCCAAAACGAAATGAATGGATGAATGCAATGGAAGAAGAAATGTCTTCTATGATCAAAAACCAGGTTTGGGATCTGGTTGACCTACCTAAGGGACGTAGGGCAATTGGGAATAAGTGGATTCTCAAAATCAAGCAATGCAGATGGCAGTATCGAAAGATACAAAGCACGTTTGGTTGCCCAAGAGTTTAAACAACAGGCTGGGATAGACTATGAGGAGACTTTTGCACCTGTTGTTAGATTTACGTCAATTAGGGTCATTTTAGTTATGGTTGCTAACATGAATCTAGAATTACATCAAATGGATGTAAAGACTGCTTTTCTCCATGGAGAATTGGATGAAGAAATCTATATGGTTCAGCCTGAGGGCTATATTCAAAAAGGCTGCGAACACAAAGTTTGTAAATTGAATAGATCAATTTATGGCCTTAAGCAGTCGTCTAGACAGTGGTATATTCGCTTTCATAATACGATCATGCAGCATAATTTTATAATGATAGACGAAGATCACTGCGTGTATGTTAAGCGATCAGGGAAGAAGTTTGTTATCATCACTTTATATGTTGATGACATACTTTTAGCTGGAAATGACATGAGATTTCTTGTCGAAATTAAAAATTGGTTATCTTCCAACTTTGAAATGAAAGACATGGGTGAAGCGGATTACATACTCGGAGTTAAGATTTCGAGGAATCGTTCGAAGAGAATAGTGTCTCTTTCACAAGAGACATATATTCGTAAAGTAGTAGAACATTTCAATTGTGATCACAGTAACCCAAAGTATGTCCCATTGGTTAAAGGTCATAATTTGTGTAAGGACATGTGCCCAAAAATAGCTAAATAACGTAGGGACATGGAGAAGATTCTTTATGCCAATGCAGTTGGATGCCTGATGTACGCAATGTTGTGTACTAGACCTGATATTTGCTATGCTGTGGGAATAGCAAGCAGATATCAGTCTGATCCAGGCAGTGCTCACTAGAAGGCTGTCAAAGAGATTTTGAAATATTTGAACACTACTGCAGAATACTCCTTGTGCTATCAAGGCCATGACCTGATATTGAGTGGCTATACTGATGCTGATTGGGGAGGCGACGTGGACAAGAAAAAGCCTACATCTGGATTTATTTTTTTGTTAAATGGGGGTGCTATCTCATAGAGCAGTAAGAAGCAAACATGTGTATCCCTGTCAATAATAGAAGCAGAATATGTAGCTTCAGCTCATGCTGTACAAAAAGCGGTATGGTTGAAAAGATTCTTAAGCCATCTCTCCCTGATCAACTCGACGGAGCCCGTGAGTCTATTCTGCGATAACCAGGCAGCTATAGCATATGCTAAGGATCCTAGATTCCATAGCAGAGCTAAACATATAGATATTAAATTTCACTTTGTTAGAAATTTAATAAAATATAAAGAACTGTGTATGAAATATATATCTACACGAGATATGGCCGCAGATCCAATGACTAAAGCATTACCTCGAGAAGTGTTCGAGAGACATGTTAAGTCACTGGATTTACGACAGTTTCATTTGTAATCCAATTAGTTAGAATAAAAGAATTTTGTTTAGCAATATGAGTTAAATGTGAAACATGTCGGACAGAGAAGTAGCCCACTCACAAGGGTGTTTACCTCAGTGGGAGTTAAGAAGTTGATTCCTAGCTGAGATGAGGCAGTTATTGGACATTCATAAGTACATGTCCTATGACGGAATGCCGTCTTGCTCAAGAGCAAGTTTCCTTATGGGATGCAGGAACAAGTTGCTGCATTTGGATTATCTACAATCCATATGATAAGATATAAGTGGAACTTATCATACTGTCTGTCCTATTAGCCTAGAGTTAAGCTAAGGCTGAGACTCTAGTATGGTGTTAAATGACATGTGTTCCTTTAAAAAGAAAAGTGCACCGTAACACGTAATCAGTATCATGTGTGCTACTCGACCACTGGATGGGATGAAAATATTGAGTGATTTCACAATCCCTGGTGTGAGACCAATTTCTGAGAACTGTGATTCCCGAAACCTAACCTTAAGAACCTAAACGTATTCTAGAAGTATGATCCAGTGCTGCTAGCTTGGAAAGTTCAAAAAAAGGTTATGGCATAGCGATTCGACCTGGCAGGGCTGACCAGAAAAGCAGGCTGTATCATTATGAAAAGAATATAGTTAAGGAAAAAGAAACTATGTTCATCACATTCTGAGTTTCGTGGTTCAGGTGCACCAATTGTATTGAAAAGTACAATAGTGAACCTGATATAATTATTTGAAATCACTGATGTGAACAATAGAATGTGACATGAGTCCTGGGGTAATAGCATACATTATACAAGAAGGTAGTCGAGATGCTACTATTCAAGTAACCTGAGTGTCTGTACTCTTGAATTTGGCTTAACATACTCGACGTGTGCTGGTCGCACGAAATCTTTTAAAGAAATCTGATAACTGTTGATCAAGGTCAATAATAATTGAGTGGGAGATGTTGGACCTTGGGCCCATCAGGCAATTATTATTGTGCCTAATTGGGCCCGGGCCCATCAGGCCGATAAGTTGGGTTGGATGGGTCGGTTAACCCGCGTTGACCGGCCCAAAGCCACGCAAGCACCACGTCAGCGTGACGTGGAACTGGCGTCATATGTGGCAGTCCACGTGGCGCCGCATGGCAAAGCTAGGGGTAGCCTCACCACGTGGCATGCCACATGGCGGACATGTAGTCAGAAGTGCCACGTGGCACACACCGCTGTGGACATGCGGTCCAAAGTGCCACGTGGCGGACATGCAATCCGAAGCGCCACGTGGTGTGACACGTGGCGGATGTGTGGCCTAAAAGTGCCACGTGGCAGCCATGCGCGACACGTGCCGCATTTTGGTTGTCCGGATTTCCCTATAAAAAGAGAAATCCGGCTAGACCAATTTGTAACTTTGCCGATAACCACTCAATAAGAAAGAAAAAATTCTGGATTAGTTCATGAATTTTGATCAGATTTTTTATAGAGGAAATCTCGTGAAAATCAATTACGAATCTGTTAAAACGTGATCGTAATTCGACTAGCACGAAGAAATTGTGGACCCGAGCCTGAGGACCTCTTGCTTCAACAAGTAAGTAATTTATTATTAACGAATTAGTTTATTAATTAAACGGGTTTAACACGTAATTACTCGTTAATTACGCGTCAAAATCGTCAATTTATTTTTACTAAAAATAAAATTGGCATAACTATATTAACTAGTATCAACATATTGTGAGGGAGTTGGATCCTTAGACGTAAAACTACTAATTCTATTTTTATATTCATTTATTAAATCAAAAATATTCTTTTTTACGATATTTATAATTATCATAATAAGCTATTAAAAACGTTTGTCAACCATCAAGTTTATTGTTCACATTAAAAATGGTTACTAAATTAAGCATTGAATGTAGCTAAAATACTTTAACCATTTTTAGCATTCGAAAATACATAGGCGACAATTCAATATCTTTGACAGTGTCACTTATTGCAAAGAAAATATTAACATATTTCATAAATAATAAATTAGATGAGGATAATAAAATCCGATAAAGAATGTATTGCATCATAAAAAGCTTGTAAAAGATCAACTATTTTTTTTGCAAATATTTCAATAATAAAGTTGTAATATAACATTGGTAGATTCACAAGTTAAACAAAATGAACATAAAATATCTTTGAAAGGAACAGTTCACTTGATAATTCATAATTTTGATAATCCATAATTTTAACTATGTTTATATCTTGTTGAAAACTTTTTGGTCTCATATTTTGAAATTTAAAAAATTTTCCCATTCTTCTTAAAAATTTAACCAAGTCCATAAGAAAACCAACTGCTTTCTAATTGGAGTTAAAAAATCTTCGAAACTTTTAATTCCATCTTTGACACAAATATTAAATATATCACATGCACATCATCGTGAAAATATTTTCCTCCAAGGAGGATCTACAAACATTTTCCAATTCGTTAATTGCTAATGACAAGTATCACACTAGTCGGATGATGTAATTTGTACATAATAACATTATTAATAAAATCTACCTTTTATAAAAATAAAAAATATCACCAAAATATAAATGCATTTGTCAATGATCACTTCATGTATCACAACTTAAAGAAAACACAACCATTAAAGTTTAAGTAAAAAAAGTTTGATATCCTTGTGTAATTTTCTTATTGTTTGTGTTAATGTAGTTCGTAAAATACGTTAAACACTAGGATTTAAAATATTTTAATAATAAATATTAAAATTTAACTTTTAACCGAATTAAGCATTTTGACAAAGCTAAAACAATTAGTTCGCAAGAAGATAGTAGCTAACAATAAGTACTTAGATCAACTACATAATTATCCATAATAATTATTTCTCGAATTCAAGTACTTGGGAATACAATAATATTAAATATTTATTTGAAAAATTTTACATCATTCAAAATTTCTATTTGACTTGAACTAGAACTAGTAGGCGCAATAGACCCAACTATCCCCTAGTATATAAAGTTTTGAGTTTTGACAACTGCCATGTTTTTCCGTCGCGCGAAAAGTTGTTACATAATCCACCTGCCTATGTTTTGTAAAGGACGAACCCAAATTGTCCATAACCACAACAATAATATTTAAGCGAGTCTTAAGTAAATAAAACTTACCCGAATAGTTACTCATTTAACGAGAGGCAGTAAATGGGATCAAGGTGGACAAAACGGGTATGGATTGGGTACAGAATGTCCAGATTCCGAACCGTTCGGAATGAAGACACACGGGGCTTTTTTACAAAAATACTAAAATATAGGGACCAAAATAAAAAAAAGCCATGCGCAAACACAGGCCTGAAACAAATGCCATTTGACATAACTGCACATGCCAGTAGGACTTTTTTGTAAAAATGCTAAAATACGGAGACCAAAATGAAAAAAGTACTGCGTGCCAGTATCATAAACGGAACATGCCGCTGTCACAAATACACATGTCATTATCGCATAACTGCGCATGCCAGTATCACATAACTGCGCTCATCAGCGCGGTCCCCCCTTTACTCCAAACCGTTCGGAATGATTTTTTCACTCCGTACCCAATCCAAACCCGAAAAAAACATCAAAACCGTAGTTTTTTTTGTCGGTAAATATGTATATTAATGAAATATAATAAGTACAGTCAAAAAGGGACCTTGAAGAATCCTAGGACCCATTGATAGCTAATGTCTCTGGTAGTGTTCGCCCAAAGGACCCATTCGTTGGCATGGAAGTAGATAGAATTAGTGATGAGCTCTCGGTTGTAATTAGCGTCATCGAAAATGGCCTTGCTACGAAGTAACCAAATCTCCCATATGATCGCCCCATATATAGCAAACTAGACCTTGTCGAGCATCCCGCCAATAACCAGCCCCATCTTAAAATTTCAAAGAAGAACCCAAAGATGGCCCTGAGCACCAGTCAACACCAATTTTCTTTCCAAAGAAGTTCCAAGTGACCCAAGTGATTGGGCAGTGTAAGAAAAGGTGCGCTCATGTCTCATCATCAGTTCCACAAAGTGGGCATAAATAGTCCCATGACTTAAGGCGATTGGCTCTGATAAGGTTGTCCTGCATAGGAAGCTTCCCTTGCAACGCCATCAACAAGAAGCATTCGACCTTGGATGGAACAAGATTAGTCCAGATCCTGCTCAAATAAGCAGCCATCGGGGAAAGGGAACACATTGTCCTGTTAATTTTATCTCGCATTGCTTTTGTGGAGAAAACCCCATCGGAAGAGCCCCTCCATAACACAGAGTCAGGACGGTCCACCGGGGAGGTAGAGGATATGGACAAGAGAAGGGCAGCCTCCGACTCTGCCTCCCATGCCCTTAGAGGTCTTCGACAGCTAAGGGACCACTTCCATGATGTCAGTGACCTCCCACAAACGAGAACCCACAAATCTTGTTGGGTCGAGATAGAGAATAACCTAGGATACACTTTCATAAGCGGACAATCAAGCAGCCATGGATCTTTCCAAAATTAATATCTCTTACCCTTTCCTAGTTTTAGAAGAACGTCTTCTTGAAAGAGATTGTAGAAATCACAATCCACAACCAAGGAGCATATTTCAACCCAAGTACCCCCGCCCCCGACAACAGGGAGGGATAGTACGCCCTAAACACCCCGACTATGGATGGCCACCAGAGAGTTTGCTCAGATGGAATTGAGATTCACGAAAAACCTCCAAATCCATTTCAATATGTTATTTTTCATCAACTACTATCAATACCCAGACCCTTCAATTCGCGAGGTTGAGTAACCAACTCCCATCTTACCTTGGAAGCTTTATGACTTCTTCCCCACCAGACCAGATAAAGTGCCTGATTTTCTTCTTGATAGCTTTTAAAACACCCGCAGGAATCCTATAGATTGATAAGAAATAAACCAGCAGGCATAATAGCACTAATCTGATCAAAGTGACCCTACCACCAAAAGATAATAGGTTTCCTTTCCATGTAGCCAATCTCCTGTCCATAGTATCGATAACGGGCTGCCAAAACCGTAGCCTCCGCATGTTATAACCCACTGGAAGGCTAAGGTACTTCAGGGGAGTGCGCCCAACTTGCATCCCCAAATGTCAAGTGAATTGACCAGTCGATCCTCCATGATGTTGATACCATATATAGCCAATTTGAAAGCGTTCACCTCCAGCCACGAAATCAACCCAAATATGAGGACAATATGTTGCAGGCTAGCCAAGCTTTCTTCATAGTTGGCCCAAAAAAAAGGTAACATTGACCAATTGTAACAAATTGTGCTCCACACCATTAGGAAGCGAAATGCCTTCAACAATCTGTAAGTTAGCTGCTCCTTTGATCAAGACATTCAACCCCTCCGCAACGATGATGAACATAAATGGGGAGAGCGGGTCCCCCTGGCGAAGACCCCGATGATATTTGGACAAATCAGGCAGTGATGCATTTACCAAAATAGATGCCAAAGCGCTGCGAACACAAGCATTCACCCATCGCCTCTAGTTGTCCCCAAAACCCATAGATCTCAACACGTCGTCAAGGTAATTTCAGTCAAGGTAGTCAAGAGCTTTCTTAGAATCAAGTTTAAGAAAGACACCCTCCGTCCCATAGTAAAATGTATTAAGATGTCAAATGCGGAATAGTTTAAGGAGATCGGGACTATTATCCTATTGATTTTATGTCAGGCGTACTCTAATCCTACGAGTAGGTAATGGATGATTTTGTATAGACCCATAAGACCATCAGCATCAACAACTCAGGGTCACGGAATAAACAATTAATTTCTCTCTCATCTATACCCAACCCAATCTCATTATATATTTTCCTACCCACATCAGCAACCCAGAGTCACGAAATAAATAATTAATTTCTCTCTCATCCATACCCAACCCAACCCCATTATATATTATCTATTATTATTTTTTGTTTATATAAAAATTATAATTAATTTATGAAAATGATTATTTTGTAATTATAAAAAAATAAAATTAAGTAACAAAATTAGGATTACAAAAGTTGCAATACAATATTAGAAAATTGAGTGTTATAAAAAGATTGAGAGGTCGGATACTCTTCAGAATTTGGATAAGATGAAATCAAACCCGAATGGTTGATAGTTTGAAAAATTAGGATCATTTGGATCCATAGTAAAAATAATATGAAAGAGATTTGGGAATTAAAGAAGATATTATGCACTGAAAGAAGAGAGAATTTTAGATTGATTGTGAAAATATGTTAGACATTGGACTCTATTTATAGATGAATAAAAAATATGAATTTTTATATTATTTATTTTTAGTTTTCTTAAAGATAACTTCAATTTTTTTTAACCACACAACTAATAACCGAAAAAATATATTTATGTGAATAACATTGTGCCAAGTGTAACTAAAGTAGATTGAAAAAAATAAAATAAAATATTGGGGGCAAAAGCGTGCACCCAAGAGCAGTCAGGTCCCAAGGGACGCCCCCAACTCCCTTTTCCCATCAATTTTATTTTTTGTTATTAATAAAAAATTCATGCCCCCATGGCCCGGGGCACTAATGCTCCTAGTCTAAGTCACTTTATGTGGGTTTTTGCCCAAAATGGTGTTACAGTAGAATTGTATCCCCAAAATAGTGTTAATGTTGAAAATATTGCGGAAATGGTGTTGCTTTTCAAAATTAAAAAAAATTTTCGACCTAGGGACCTCAGATCAAATTTTTTTTTCGACTAGGGCCCAAAATCGAAAAAAAATTTAGACTTCCGTGGTCGAACAAATCTTTTCGATTTGGACCCAGGTCAAAAAAAAATTTCGACCTGAGGACCCAGATCAAAAAAAAATTCGATCTGGGGATTGCCTTATCCTAAAACCCATCCATCCAGATTGCGAAAGTTGTGGATTGGTCCCAGATCAAAAAAATGTTTCGACTTGGGTCATCCCCAACTACAAATATGGGGCAAATACACCTACCTACCCACAAAAATTTTGACCCCCGCCGTTCAAGTTCGTCCCCTCCGTCCTCCCCACTGTTCGCCACATCTCTCTGTCTCATCATCATCACCATCTCGTCATCATCACCGTGTCCTCGTCGTGTCCGCTTCCCCGCCCCCATCGCCGTACGGTATATATTATGTATTTGAATTTAATTGTAACGTTAATAACGTTAATGTTAATTTATTTATTTAATTAATTGAACCGTTAATTAAATTGGATCGTTGGCTCGTCCTTGCCGTTAGTTAATTGTTTGATTTAATTGAACTGTTAATTGAACGATTAATTTTTTGATTTAATTAATTAGACTATTAATTAATTGAACCGTTAATTAATCTGGTCTGAGCACGCAGTCTGACCACCTGGTCTGACCACACGGTCTGACCATCCAGTCTGACCACCCAGTCGGACCACCCGGTCTGACCACATGGTCGGACCGGATCAATATATATTTTTGATTTAAAATGAGATTTTTAAAATTTTTTGGTTTGGGTTGGGCAAAATCATATCTGACCACTCGGTCCGAGTGATTCTACAATTATAATGATGGCTTAACAATTCATATTTTTACAGTATCATTTGGTAAATATTTAATTAATTTATTAATTTCGAATTTTGATTGAATTTTTTAACGAATTTAGATATGGCTTCACAATCAGACTTATCTCAATATTTGGGGAATGTAGGACCCGTAGATGACACTCTGTTACGTTACCAGAATGTGCACCATTCTCAGAAAATTTGAAATTGTGAGGTACGTAATTAAAAATTTTGTATTTTATATTAATTTTTTTAAAATAATATATAAATATGTTTTTATTATTGGTTATTTTGTGTAGGTTGAGAACAAAAGTCCAAACAATGAGCCGTTGAGCTTTCGTCGTCGCACCCTGAGAACAGGAGGCGTGAGAAACCAGAAATTCATTGAGTATATGAAGGACGCCGGTTTTTGGGACGTATGGCGCATTGGCAATGTCGTTGTCGCTACTGCACTGGTTACCGCACTAGTTACCGCCCTGGTGGAGAGGTGGAGGCCAGAAACACACACTTTCCACATGCCTGAGGGAGAGATGACCATTACTCTCCAAGATGTGTCTATGTTGCTCGGTCTTCCTATCAATGAAAAACCAGCAACGGGATCGCAAACACCTTCCCAGTGGAAGGAAATGTGTTATGGCCTATTTGGCATAAGCCCACAGGATACTCCAGGAGCTTTCACAGGCAATAGAATTGCAATGGAGTGGTTTGACACCAATTTTTTTCCTTCTGCTCTTCCAGATGATGCTGATGATGAGCTAGTGCAGCGATATGTTCGAGCAAACATAATGCAACTTATCGGATGCACGCTTTTTTCTGAGTCCTCAGACCGATTGGTCCACGTCTGCTGGTTGCCAATGCTTATTGATGTTGCAGAAATTGGCACATATAGTTGGGGTAGTGCGTGTTTGGCACAAGTGTACCACCAGTTATGAAAAGCCACAAGTCCAAAAGTGACATTAGTTTGCGGGGCTATGAACTGGTTTGTATGTGGGCTTACGAAAGGATAATCCCGACTTGCCCCATTTTTCGTGAGCCTCGAAGGCAAGCTGATGATGAGCCACTGGGCATCAGGTACTCGTATTACTATTTAATACCATTTATTTTGAAATGGGTTGATGTATTAGTATCCAATGCATAATTACTAAGTTTCGCAGGTGGACAGGCCCTATAAATCGACATCAGACCGAAAAAATTACCAACGTTTCCTACTACCGCCGCATGTTCGACGAGTTAAAAGATTCAGATGTATGTAACTTTTGGAAAATTGTATTTTATTCTGCGTATCTAGACATATTATTATAAAAGTTTTTTTATCTTATTCGCGTGGCTGAATCGTAGGTGGTTTGGATGCCGTATACTGACGATATCATTGCTAAGTTGCCCCCCATATGCCACTGGGATCAGGCTTTGTGGTTGGCACGAGTCCCGTTGATAAACTTTCTTCATGTGGAGTGGCATTATCCCGACTGGGTGTTGCGACAATTTGGAATAATGCAGTATATTCTAGCAAAACATGAGAACGATGAGGGGACATATGGTAGTTCAGACCATCGTAACCAAACTGCTCAAGATTGGGCAGAATTTTATAGCAGCCATGTGGCAGTATGACAGGATCGATTATGCTACGTGTTTCCAATAGTTCCTGCACCGCCACATATCCATTATTATGATGGCTATATGGATTGGTTCAGGAGGAGTACCCGGCATTTCATTACCCATTCTGGCGCTAGGTTTTACATGACTGTAAGTATTGTAAAAGATTATATGAATTATATTGTATGCTAAATGTCTAATGATCTTTAATAATTGTAATGGTATAATATTGTTTTGCAAGCTGATGTTGTTGAGCGCATACGCCACTCATCTGACAATTCTTATATTAGATGTTTGTCTGAGGTGGCACTGGGACATGCTGGAGAGAGGAGATGATATCTTGATTTACCGGACTCCCAACCAACTATAACACAACCAGAGATACCATCATATGCTATTCGACAGGATGAGAGGCGAGCCCGAAATAAAGGCGGTAAGACCCTTCTCAACAAGAGGACACCGTTGCCTATGATTGAGATGATGCAGTATTTAACTGTGCCACATATGGAATGGGGAGATTATCATTCCACGGCCGAGATCCAAGCCGAAGGGTCGAGCTCGTCATCGTAAGTGCCTATGCCAGACTCCCAAGTTGAAAACCAGATGTTGTCCAACCCATACGAGATTGCACCCTCCGACCGCGTGCATCATATGAGGCCAATGATGCCTTCTGCCAAGGATACCATCTACCATCCACAAATGGACTACTCATTTGAGCATCAGAACCCCTACCAGACTCTGTCTCCCTACAGTTCCTAGCCTCCGATGGGTGCTAGTGGTAACCCAAACTATTACCAATACCGGACTCTGATATCTAATGTGCCAGGCATGTCACAGTTCGCTCAGATGGGCGCGAGTGGTAGGCCAGACTTGCAATCAGACGATGGGAAACCTCAGCCTCCTCCGGCCAGCCAACATTTAGATCATGGAGCAAGACATGCGATCAGACGATGTCTGAATGAAAGTACTTTAGATGTTCGTGGCCGGCATCGTAGATAGAACTAGTTTATGTCCATGGATATTTTTCTTGTACCGAACATTATATTTTTATATTGACTCAGGTTTGTATACTTTTTTTTATCACGGTTGTTCAATTTTTACACAGCTATCAGGGCCAACTGCTGGTGTTCTCGCTCTCAAGAGGAACCACATTGTCTATGCGTGGAAAACAGTGATAATATACCCATTTTACAACAGTTCCAGGATTCTTAGCCTTGCATGCTGCAAACCATTGTGGAAGGCGATTGTATGATTCATCCCAATCCCCCCATAAATGTTGTAATGCCCTCTCTCTTCCCCACCAAGCCTTCTTGCAAGAAGGTTGGAATCCAATGCAGTCTTGTATCTCAGTAATTATATACCTAATTAAAATGTCTGGTTGTTCAGCAACTATATTCATAATAACTTCTGCAATGTGAGCAGAACAGAGTTGTCGATGATCTTTTGAAGGTCGTTCTGCGCTACAGGTATGTGGGTAGGTGTATTTTACTATTTGCCACGTACGAAGTATTAGTCCCTTTGCTGAGACACGGATCTTCCATTGACATCCTTCTTGCCATTTTTTACACTTCACAGCGTAAGTGCGGGGTCTTATTTTCTTAAGCTTCAACTCACGCCGCACTTTCATTGAGAATCTCTCGATCTCCCTCTTTGCATCTTCTTTGGTATTCCAAATCGTACCCTCCTTCAATTCACCGTCATAACTTCCATCCATTTCGGTGTGAGGTCCCCAATCTTCATCATAAATGCTCATCGATTCTTGTCCACCATGCTCAGTTGCAGCAACTTCATAGTGACCTGCAAACTGTGGTTCTCCGTATTATTCTTGTTCTTCTTCTTCTTCTCCTTTTCTGTATAGTTCTTCTTCTTTGGTATGGAAATTTGTAGTTGCATATGGATGTACTTCTGTAGGATCATATTCAAACAATCTCTTAGAACTTCATAATCATCAACATCAGGATCCCTTATGAAAGGAACAACAAAAGGCGTCACCCTTGACGGACAAGCTCCATGACCATCCCTTATGGACGGAACTACAAGTGGCGTCACTCTTGACGGACCAGCTCTATGACCATCCCTTGTGGAAGGAACTACAAGTGGCGTCACTCTTGACGGACCAGCTCCATCACTACTAAGTAACTGGCTTTCATGAACATCCAACATTTGGTAATTACTCGACACCGTCTTCTCCACAATTATTTTCAAATAAATCACACTCTTATACGGTCCTACAAACCTGATCATTGTGTGAACCATATTCCTAACATCTCTATCATTGTCAATAGGCATTTGATAAAATTTCTCTCTGTCAATAGGATATCTAAATAGCAGCCTACGAACTTCTTCACCAGGACCAATAGTCTTTTCATATACTTTTGCCAATAACAAATCATAGGACAAATCTTCATAACACTTGAACTTTTTTTCTAATCCACCCATGTAATAAAAACCAATTTCACTGTTGTGGTACATTTCTCCACCATATTTGAAAGTTATTCGTACATTCCGTAAAGCCATTTTTAACACTATAACAAAAGAAGTTGACATATAATTAGAATGACTTAATTCATAAGTTCACAAAATAAAATTGCAGAATTTGATTTACTAAAACAAAATTTATGGCAAATATAAATTGACACATAATAAGAGGTGGCATAATCCATAAAAAAATTTTCACATATTGGCAAATGAATTCAATAGACAACCAAACAAGATCCATGTTCTTTTCAAATGAAATAGAAAAATTTTCTAGTATCTAATGAACTTATTATTACCAATCAAATTTCCTTGGATTTTTTTCTTATGAACCAATAATAATATTTCATGGTAGCATAATCCATCATCATAAGTTCACAAAATAAATAGCAAAATAATATATACTGAATTGAATTGATAAATAAAAGTAACGTACCTGAGGAAGAGGGCAGCCAAGAATTTCTTCGCACTTTGGTAGTTCTACGAAGAACTTGGCGGGTTATATAGGACCCAGAACGGAATTTTTCTTCGATCTGGGTCGACCCAGGTCGAAACTTTTTTTTGATTTGAGACTTTTCCGGACAGGAATCCAGCTTTAAGCCAGAACATGTGGGGATGACCCCAGATCGAAATTTTTCTTCGATCTCGGTCGACCCAGGTCGAAAAAAAATTTCGACTTGGGATAAATCCGCGACAAGATCCAATTTTACCGGTGGTGGTTGGAGATGACCCTAAATCGAAAAAAATTTCGATCTGGGTCCCCAGGTCCAAAACAATTTCGACCTGGATCCAAATCGAAAAGATTTGTTCGACCAAGGAAGTCAAAAAAAATTTTTGATTTTGGTCCCAAGTCGAAAAAGTTTTTCTATCTGAGGTCCCCAGGTCGGAAAAAAATTTCGATTTTGAAAAGCAACACCATTTCTGGAATATTTTCAATAGTAACACAATTTTTGGGATAAAATGCTACTATAACACTATTTTGGACAAAAACTCCTTTATGTAAACATTGTTGATATAAATTTTTGCCTATAAAAAACTAATTACTCATTTAACAAAAATACTTCTGAACCAATTTTCCTTGACCCGTGCTTCCATGTTTTCAACTGAGTGACGTATATCGTGAGCGAAACTAAAATAATTATTCTACAAGAAGATAGCAGCTGCCATAATTGACCGTCGCGTGAAAAGTTGATTACAGTAATCCACCTGCGGCAGGTGTGACCTGCCTATGTTTTGTAATGGACGTGAAGGTTTTCATGCATATACATAATTAATATGAAACCAATATAATTAACGAACACATCATTAATCGAAATAGCCATATCGAAAAGGTTTACTTCTTGTAGCGCAGTTCGTTCTTCGAGAGGTATATCACAGGATCGAGGGAGGCTTGTCACTGGTCGTCCTTGCTCACGTACACGAAGCGGGGATCGGGTTTCACCGCCTAAAAGCCTTGAGAGTCTCCTAGAGAAAAAGCTACGTATCTTTTTCTCTGGTGTGTGTTTTGTGTCTTTTTTTTTCTCCCCAGTAAAAACTCATATTCCGTATAAATAGAGAATTCTGGGAGTAAAAAAGGGGGTGGGAGAGTTATTACGTATAACAAACTCTCCTAATCCAAATCCATTTCTAATTTAAATTAAAACTAAAAGATATCCAATATCTTTTATTTAATTTAATAGGATAATCATGGGTGGATAATCCTTCATCTCCCACTCACACATGATTGACCATAATCAATCTATTCTCTCATTTTCGCGTTTGGCAGATAGGCCGTGCGACCAGCATACATCGAGTGCACTTAGCTAAACCCAAGAGCACATAGTGGCCACTTGGATGATAGCATCTCGATTAGCACCTCCATCGTATGTAGTATGCATTACCCTAGGTCTTATCTCACAATCATTGTTTCTCACATGTGATTTCTGAAATAATTTATTCGTGTTCACTATTGTATTGCTCTCAACACAATAGGCATGCCAGTGAACCACGAAACTTCTAGAATGTGATCGATAGAGAACCTTCTTCTTTAACGATATTTCTTCCATCATGATCCAGCCAGCTTTTCCAGTTAACCTTGCCAGGTCGAATCATAACCATGACCCTTTAAAGACTTTCCAAGCTAGCGGCACTGAATCATACTTCCAAAATACGTTAAGGATCCTAAGGGTAGAGTTCCGGAAACCATAGTTTTCGGAGTTAGTCTCACACTAGGGAAATTGAAATCACTTTTTAATAAATTGATCTCCCATCCAAAAGGTCGTAAAGCACACATGACACGAACCATGTGTTATGATGTTCTTTCCTTCAAAAGGAGCGCATGTCTCTCACTAAAACACCATACTAGAGTATCAGCCTCGATGTTCACGAACAATGGCTTTAGTCTACCCAAAGACTACTCCAGGCTATCAAGACAGAATTATGGTAAGTTCCACTTATTTCTTACCATTGGATTCCATATAATCCTAATAAGTTTCGAGAACTTATTTAACGCATCATCTATTGCATGCACCATCAATAATCTTGCACTTTAACAAGTCCCTTTCTTGTAGTTAAGCAAGACGGCATTCATATTTTAGAACAGGCACTCGAATGATGTCCTAAAACTGCCTCATCTCAATCAAGAATCAACCCATTGACTCCCACTGAGGTAAACACACGTGTGAGTGGGCTACTTTTCTGTCCGACATGCATTTAAGTAAATGTTACAAAAATAACATTCACACAATATGTATTGCTTAAACAACTTTACTTTTATTGAATAACAAATTCATTACAATACGAGCGAGCATACACTAACATCTTCGCAAACCCTGGGACCTTACATGTTTCACAAAAACATCTCTAGATAGGCCTTTAGTCATTGGATCTGCTATCATATCCTGTGTAGGTATATGTGTTATGCTCACTTCCTTACACGCAACCATATCTCTAACAAAGTGATACTTGATATCAATATGCTTTGCTCTGCTATGAAATCTAGGATTCTTAGCATAAGCTATTGCAGCTTGATTGTCGCAAAATAAGCTCACTGGTTCTCCTGCGCTGGTTAGGGATAAATGGTTTAAGAACCTCTTTAACCATACTGCTTCTTGCACAGCAGCTGCAGAAGCAACATATTCAGCTTCCATAGTTGACAGGGAGACGCATGTCTGTTTCTTGCTACTCCATGAAATAGCACCCCCGCCTAGCAAGAAGACATATCCAGATGTGGATTTCTTTTCGTCCATATCTCCTGCCCAATCGGCATCAGTGTACCCTTTTAGCGTTAGGTCTTGACCTTTATAACACAGTGAGTATTCTGCAGTTGTATTCAAGTACTTCATAATTCCCTTGACTGCTTTCCAATGTGTTCTTCCTGGATTAGATTAGTATCTGCTTACTATCCCAATAGCATAGCAGATATCTGGCCTTGTACACAACATTGCATACATGAGACAACCCACCGCATTAGCATAAGGAACATTCATCATATCCTGTTTCTGCTGAGCTATTTTTGGACACATTTCTTTGTTCAGATTATGACCTTTGACAATTGGGACATATCTGGGATTACTGTCATTACTGTTGAACCGTTCTACTACTTTACGGATATATGTCTCTTGAGAAAGAGACAATAGCCTCTTTGAACGATTCCTCGAAATCTTAATTCCGAGCACGTAATCAGCTTCTCCCATATCTTTCATTTCAAAGTTGGACGAAAACCAAGCTTTGAGCTCGTTAAGATATCCCAAGTCATTTCCAGCCAATAGTATGTCATCTACATACAATGTAATCATGACAAACTTTTTACCTGAGCGTTTAATATAGACACAATGGTCTTCATCTATTATTTTAAAATCATACGACATGATAGTGTTATGAAAACGAATGTACCACTGTCTAGAAGACTATTTTAGGCCATAAATTGATCTCATCAATTTGCAAACTTTACGTTCGCTGCCTTTTTGGATGTAACCCTCTGGTTGAACCATATAGATTTTTTCATCCAATTCTCCATATAGAAAAGCAGTCTTAACATCCATTTGATGTAGCTCAAGGTCCATATTTGCCAACATAGCCAGAATAATTCTGATGGACGTGGATCTTACAACAGGTGAGAAAGTCTCATCATAGTGAATCCCTTTCGTCTGTGTGAATCCTTGGGCAACTAAGCGGGCTTTGTACCTTTCGATACTACCATCTGCTTTTCGCTTAATTTTGAGAATCCATTTATTCCCAATTGCCCTACGCCCTTCAGGCAGGTCAACCAGTTCCCAAACATGATTTTTCTTCATGGAAGCCATCTCTTCCTCCATTTCTTTAGCCCATTCATTCTTCTCGGGAGATGATAAAGCATCAGAGACATTCTCAGGTTCATTATCATCTTGTAGGATAGCTAAAAGAATCTCACTTGTATCATTATCTGTAAATGTCAAGAGAGCATCTTCCGCACCTTCGACCTCAAATCGTCTGCGTGGAATACTTGTTCTTTTAGTTCTACGAATTTCCGTACTCCCACTGGAATTTGGAATTGTACTCCCACTAAGATGATGATCATATGGATCACGAACTTCCGAATCAGTTGGAGGTGGTAAATCATGATCTTCCTCCTCCATTATTCTCCCACTCGGAGGAAGCGATCCAGATGATTCTGTCTCATCAGTTTCATATAGGGTAAGATCTTTACTTACCTCTCCCAATTTTGGAAAATCATTTTCCAAAAATGTGATATCTCGTGATTCAAATTCTGTCACTTGTCCATTTTCGTGTTTGCCCACGAACACATATCCCTTTGATACTTCAGAGTATCTAATGAAGATACTCTTCTTACCTCTCGGTCCTAATTTATCAAAATTACTGGAGGTAGTATGGACATAAGATGCACACCCCCACGGTCGTAAGTAGCTTAGATCCGGCTTCCGACCTGTCCATAATTCGTAAGGGGTGGTAGTGACAGACTTGGAGGGCACACGGTTTAGAACATATGTGGTAGTAAGGACCGCATCTCCATAAAATGATATTGGTAAATTTGCTTCTGCCATCATAGATCTAACCATGTCTAGAAGGGTCCTATTCCTTCTTTCTGCTACCCCATTTTGTTAAGGTGTGCGAGGAATGGACAACTGATGTTCAATTCTTTTTTCATCACATAGAGTTTTAAACTCATCGGAAAGATACTCACGACCACGATCTGTTCGTAAGGCCTTGATCTTCCGTTCTAATTGATTCTCAGCATAATTCATGAAGGTCTTGAAGCAACTTAATGCTTCAGACTTGTGAGAAATCAAATAGATTAGACCATACCTGCTATAGTCATCTATAAATGTGATGAAATAATAGGCTCCATGCCTAGCCCTCACATTCATTGGACCACAAATGTCTGAATGGATTAATTGTAACGGATAGTCGGCTCTAGTTCCGTTACCAAATGGTTTTCTAGTCGATTTTCCTTCTAGACAACGTTCGCAAGTAGGTAAGATGGCCTTTTCCAAGTTACCTAATAGTCCTGCCTTAGCTAGACGATTCAAGCGATCTTGACCAATATGGCCTAATCTAGAATGCCACAACACAACATCATCCTGAGATGGTGGCGTGGTAGTGACCATGGAAAAACTTGTTCGAGGTAAATCACACAGATCAACATCCATAATTAAGAAACCATTTGATTGATAACCAGATCCATAAAAAACATGTTCCAAAAATAGCTGAACAGAATTGTTCTCAAATATCCAACGAAAACCAAGAGACATTAAAAATAAAACTGAAATTAAATTCCGACGAATCTCTGGAGCATATAGCACGTCGTGTAGAAGCAGGGTACGTCCTCCACGTAGGCTCAATCTACATGTGCCCATGCCCTTGACTTCTACTCGTGCATTATTGCCTACATAGATAGATTTTGCTCCAGCAGGTAGACGTCAAAATTCGACAAAGATGTCACGATCCTTCGTCACATGGTCTGTCGCTCCTGAATCAATCACCCACAAAGGTTGACTTTCAGTTAGAAGGATAGTACTAGATACATACAATTTACTCGCACACGAGTTAAAGGGATGTACCTTCTTTTCTTCTTTACAATCTTTTGCAAAGTGACCCTTCTTCTGACAGTTAAAACATTTCACCTTAGAAACGTTAACCATTCTCTTCTTCTTACCCTCAGAAGTCTTCTTCCCGGGTGGAGAATTTTCAGTTTTGCTCTTTTTGTTTTCCCAGCTTTTATTGCCTTTTTCCTTCAGGACCGTCTTCCTTTTCCCACCTTTTGAGTTTGAAGCAGCCATATGCACCTCAGGATGGACTTTGATCGCAAGTAGACGATCCTCTTCCAGCTCAAGGTGGCGGGCCACGTCATCAAATGTCTTGACATTATCAGCGTGGGTAAGGGTCATCTTCATGTGTTCCCAATTTGCAGGCAGGGAACGAATGACAGCTTGGATCTTCTGCTCGTCACTAAGCACATGGCCAGCTTCTACCAGCTCACTGATCATGTTGGACATTTCCCGAAGATGCTTCTTCATTGTATGATCAGGACGCTTCTTGTAAGTGTCGAACCTTATGGTCAAAGCTCGCAGCTTTGAGGTGGAGATCTTCCCAAATTTCTCCTTAAGCGCATCCCATAGGTCCTTTACATTTTCGAAAGCTCGAAATTGCCTAGTGATATCATCCATCATAGCGCTCAATAAGATGAGACGAGCAGTAGAATTCTTCTTCTTCCAAGCCAAGTAGGCGTCCTTGTCATGCCTATGCTGAGCAGTTGGACCATCTTCAGGCTGGACCATAATAACATTAATGGTCTCAAGAACTTCCTGTTCTTCCAGGACATACTGGATTTTCATGCTCCAGTTGTCATAATTATCGCCGTTGAGCTTCAAGTCCTTGTTGAGCTCGGCGATGATGGATTTGGAAGCAATCGACATATCTATAGGAAATTATAAAGAAATATTGCGTGTTAGGAATTTGTTCAGCAATACAATTATTAAATTTACTACGCGGTTATAACTTTAAGCAATATAAAGTTTTTAATTACTCTCTGATGGAAGTAGGTCACGGGCATGTTTCCCCTCACCTTCCGAGAATTAATTTCAAACTTTAAATGTTAAAGTTCTTTGCATAGTAAAACAAGTGGATATTTCACGTGGTAACAATAACAATTAAACAAACGAATTTTATTCAATTGTAAACATGAATTGTCTTAACAAAAATAAATAACCACGGAAATACTCGAAGTTCTTAAACACATAGTTCAAAAAACTTCCAACAAGACTCAAAACAAATAAAATTCACGCATTCTTGCATCTCCTTGTGAACTGCAATAATGTGCTCCAGAAGCACTCTCACATTATCGTTATGTTCCCACCGGCTGATACGACGCTTCAGTATCTTGCTTCGCATTTGGTGTTCGATATGCCATCTTGATCTTGCATCATAATGCAAGTGAATCGGGTTAACTCTTAAGTAGTCCCAATAAGATAAAAAATATATATAATTTTTCAATCATAATGATGACAATATTGCATAAAGAATATTCACTTTTGGGCTTTATTGCGTGATTTATAAGTCTTGTTATTTTCCATAATTTTTAGTGTCCAAACTTCAAAATTACGGAAAAATATTTTATGAACATATTCAAAAAATATTATGGCTTTAAAAAATTACCACATTAATTTTATTAAAACCACCTTGTTAAAAGATTTCTTTAAAACCTTTAAAAAATATTATATTGAATAAACCAATAGTCTATTCAATTAGGCCCAAAAAATTTTAAAATTAAGAGCCCATCAGACATACTCAATACGGGCTTACTGACTTTTAAAATCTGATTTGGAGTGGATAAAAATGGGCCCGAGACTTAGACAATAGGCTAAAGGCCCGTGACCGTCTTGTGGGAGGCCCGCGTTGACCGGTCAACGTGGTCAGCGGGCCGGGTTGAGATCAGGCCCGTAAGGCCCGAACCTCCTTTTTTTTAACAGATTTATTTCCTTTTGAAAAATCTGATCCAGGCCCGAGTTAAAAAAAAATTGGCCCACCAAAAACATGATCTTGGTCCAAAATGAAATAATTAACTCACCCATTTTTGACCCAAAAATTGGCCCATTTACAAATTATCCCAGAAAACGTAAAATGGGTTTTTGACATACAAAAAATCTGATCTCCTCTGAGGTCACGCCGCTGGCCAGGAACAAGTCCATCATCGAAGAACAGCCGACCTGAACTTCTATTCGGGATCCACATCGATCAATCTTCTTCTCTTGTTGACGGCCTCAAATTTCTGGAAGTCGAATCCAGTTTCCTCTTCGGTTGCATCGCCTTCGAAGAAACAACGTATCTTACTTCTGGAACTTGAGCAATTTGACAGAAATCAGACAAAGTCAAGTGGACTCGTCCGTCCGTCACAATCACGGCGATACCATTCGTCTCGGTCTCATCCCTTGTTCGTCGAGAACGTCTTCCTCGGCTGTGAACCGCACCGATGCTCCAGGGTGTGTCCAAGTTCCGTCTGAATCCCGCTCGTCTTCGATCTGGGTTTTTCGTCCGACGGGTTTGGACGACC
The DNA here is from genome assembly GCA_963995505.1 of Hypericum androsaemum. Taxonomy (NCBI): domain Eukaryota; kingdom Viridiplantae; phylum Streptophyta; class Magnoliopsida; order Malpighiales; family Hypericaceae; genus Hypericum; species Hypericum androsaemum. Next base: position 6,853,691 of record OZ023189.1, read on the forward strand.
ATATGAGGTCGTCGGAGGTCGTGGAATCGGAGGGTCATCGCCGGTCGGGGTGATGGGAATCGATTGACATCGACGGTGGCTCGCTATCGAAGATAGCAGAGTCGAATTTGGGGACGAGAACTCCCAATTGAAAAATTAGGGTTCATCCCTGATTTGGGGATTTTTGAGGAAAACTTCAGTTTAATCTCTCAGGTTTACACGCGTTTCACATAAGGACGAAGTCCTTTTGTACGCTCAGAATGCATAATTTCAGAACAATACAAAAATTTATACGCGTGTGCAAATAGGTACAGAAACGTGCTAACATGCATAGGTTCAGCAAGTACAGTTCAGTCCCTAGACTATTACCTTTTATTCACGTAAGGACAACAGTAGGGTTTTTCATGAACAAAAAATTCGATTTTTGACAAAAAATTACACAATCGATTTTCATTAACAAAAAACGAATTTAACCAGAACAAACCTCAATACGGCTCTGATACCAATGAAGGTTTTCATGCATATACATAATTAATGCGAAATCAATATAATTAACGAACACATCATTAATCGAAATAGCCATATCGAAAAGGTTTACCTCTTGTAGCGCAGTTCGTTCTTCGAGAGGTATGTCACAGGATCGAGGGAGGCTTGTCACTGGTCGTCCTTGCTCACGTACGCGAAGCGGGGATCGGGTTTCACCGCCTAAAAGCCTTGAGAGTCTCCTAGAGAAAAAGCTACGTATCTTTTTCTCTGGTGTGTGTTTTGTGTCTTTTTTTTTCTCCCCAGTAAAAATCCCTATTCCGTATAAATAGAGAATTTTGGGAGTAAAAAAGGGGGTGGGAGAGTTATTACGTATAACAAACTCTCCTAATCCAAATCTCTTTCTAATTTAAATTAAAACTAAAAGATATCTAATATCTTTTATTTAATTTAATAGGATAATCATGGGTGGATAATCCTTCAGGACGAATCCAAATTGTGCATAGCCACAACAATAATATTTTTTGATAAGTACAGAAAAGTCATTCGAATACTTACTTGAATATCTAACAAAAATTTGACTAACTTTTATCTAATCGAGTCTAAAAAAAGATAAAGTTTTGGTTTACATAAAAGCAAACCTCGCATACTTTCTCATACAGTTTTGTCCCCTCGAAGGTCGCATAGTAGCAAAATAAAAGCAAACCAATTTTTCTTAATAATTTTCCTCGGAACAGGACTACTAATACCCAATTTTTCCTCAAAAAAAAAACCCAATTTCATGGCAAAACTACAACAATAATATAGGTGCATGTTACAACTTTTTCTTGCAATAGACTTAATTGCAACGGCAGCCACAAGTACCATTCTTGATTAGGGACGTGGTCCTGCAAATTTTCTAACTACTAGTGGATTTCAGATAATTCGTTGATGGACTTCAATTCGTTGAATTCAAAAGATTGCGTTCTGATTTAGCCTTAGATTTTAACCGCCAGGCTATGAAAACGACTCACGTGATCCCGAAGCTTTGGTATTACTTGAACGGTACATTTAATGGTGAAATTCCCGTATTCCATTACAGATAGATATATAATAAAATATTTCTAAAGTGGATCAAAAATTTATCATATAAGAAAATTTTCTATTTTCAAACTTTGAAATGATTAAAATTGAGTTTTTGCTAACTAAATTGCGAAGCCGTTGGTAGCACCACGGGCGAATCGGGTATCTCACTCAAGGCTGAACGGTGGAGTTCGTGGCATGTCAAGAGTTCTACTTGGTAGAACAAAAGGTTGCCCTTTGTATGCTATGGCATGTAGCATTGGTATGAGGCAAGAAAGTCCAGCAGAGAAGCAGTTCGAGATTGCGGAGCATGGGGTTGACTAAAAAATAGAGAGTGCATCTATTGGTCACAAGTTTGCTTCAGCAGGTGGACTTGCTAGTTGGGGTTCGATGGAGATTGGAAGAAAGACGCCAAGCAAGCTCGGAAGCTCGAGCTTGGGGGCTGGCTCCAAGAGATTGAACTAAGGTAGTGAGAAAGTTGAGATGGTCTTGTTGATGGCTCTCAACACCATCCCACATCTTGATTTGGATATCACATATGCCAGTAATTCTGCAAGTAGAACCATCACCCATAGTCATCATACCTGAATCAACGAACTTGTAGGTGTCGAACCACCCTCTCTTGGGCATCATGTGGAAAGAGCAAGCGCTATCCAAAATCCATGAATCAGAATGCTTTGGACTTGACAAAACAGAAAGAAGATCACCATCTAACCCGTCCGAATGTGAGGCCACATTCACGGAATTTGATCCTTTTTTCTCGCGATCCCAAGTTCTTTTTGGAAAATCCTTCTTCACATGCCCTTTTTTTCCGCATTCGAAGCAATTTCCCTTGAACCTCCTTGACCACGACTTGGATCCCTTCCTGTCTTTTGCCCCACTACGATCACCATGGCTACCCCTCACAACTAGCCCTTCCGCTTGTTCATCGTCAATTTTCCTTCTTTGATGAAACCCTAGCAAAGCACTTGTGATATCTTTCAATACCAGGGACTCCTTCCCCCAAGTTAGAGTTGTAACCAAATTTTCTAGGAGCCAGGTAAAGAGTTCAGCAGCAACAATGCCTTGTCTTCTTCCTCGAACTTCACATCAACCTTTCTCAAGTCGCTCACAAGTTGACTGAAACCATTAATGCGTTGGCTCAAATCCGAGCCCTCCTTCATCTTGAGCCCGTACAATCTTTGCTTAAGATAAAGCTTGTTCGACAAAGACTTAGACATATACCTTGCCTCCAATTTCTTCCATACCTCAGCTTGTGACTCCTCATCCATAACGTGATACATCACATCATCCGCCAAGCACAAGCGAATTGTCGCCACCGCCTTGGCCCCCATCTCCTTCCACTCTTGCTCCTCCATCTTCTCGAGCTTCTTCTCCGAGAGCGCGATGACCATCCCTTTTTGCACGAGGAGATCCTTGACACGCTTTTGCCATAACCCAAAATTTGAAGAACCATCGAACTTCACAAGAGCAAACTTCGCGCCGTCCGTCATCCTCCAACCTAAGCTCTTGATACCAATTGTTAGAAATTCAACAACTAGAGAACAAGATCGCACAAAGAACACGAAACAAGAGAATTACGTGGTTCGGCCTAGTGCCTACGTCCACGGTGAGAAAGGAGAAATTTTATTGATGGATCCGAGTCACAAAGCTACGCAAAATCTTAGGGTAACATGCCTTTATATAGAGGTAAATCTTTGTACATCAAGTAAGCTATCTATGTCAAATTAAGAGTCCAAAAACTAGTCCAAATAGAATAGGAAACAAGTCCACAAATCGTTTCCTCTTTAATTTCTCGACATCTCTAACACTTTAGTCAATTAGAAAGACCCAGAATTCGATATTCTCGACTGTGAATTTATTCAATTACCTTAAGTCATCTACAAGACGAGAGCTATCGCAAGCTTTTGTCATCTATGAATACATAAAAAATTTCAGAAAAATGAAAAAATTGGTCAGGTCTGGCAGGGCGTTTCAAATCCCCGAGCTACAAAGCAATAATATTCAACCTCCAGTTTTGTATCAGAAACAAATTCAACCAACTTTTTATCGGAAAAGTATACAACTTGAACTTTCGGTTCCAAAGATTGTATTGGAATTCTCTCCTACAAATCAAGGTTTAATTTAATATTGAAACATTTCTCTTTATTTTTTGGAGGGGAGGAGATAGTGTGGCGGGCCTCCCACCCTCTATATAAGTACTAGCATTAGCAACATCAATTAAAGTAACAACCATAATTGCTAAATATTTTCGTAAGTTAATTATTACAAACTCTTGTTCTAGAGTTTATTATAACCTAATTAACAAAATGGTTGGAGAAAGCAAGGTAGTTTGTGTCACCGGAGGAACTGGTTACATAGCGTCTTGGCTGGTTAGGTACTTGCTCGAACGTGGCTACACCGTCAGAGCTACCGTTCGTGACCCGAGTATGCTTTCTTGTCCAATTAATCCACTCCATTATTATTGGGATCATGTTTAAGTTTGTTTATTTTTCAAAAACTTCAAATATAAAATTCTCTTACAATTTTATGACTACTGTATATTTTTGTAATTCAAAATTTTATGTTTGAAATTCTTAAAGTGAATTTAATCTACTAGCCATCATTTTTTGGGGCATGATTAAATTAAGGTAGGGATACTTTTTTAATTAATTTATTATATTAACTCCCAAATAGTTACATATCGACAGAATTAAATTGTTCAGTCACTTTAGCAAATCAAGGTATAAAAAATTCCGAATACACAAATCAGATGTTAAGTTAGACCAATTAGTCATTCTTGCATGTGAAAGAGAACATAATATAGAAGAAATTCCTGGTTGCTTATAACACCGTGGAGATCAACAAATGTGAATTATTTCAGTTATCATAAATTCGAATACTAAAAATATACAATTTAGAATTTGATAAACATTTAATTTTAGATGAATATATATAATTTTTCGTGAAGCCAACGAGAAGAAGACAAAGCACTTGATGTCAATGGAAGGGGCCAAGGAAAGACTCCATCTCTACGAAGCTGACTTGTTGGTGGAAGGATCTTTTGATCGTGTCATTGATGGTTGCGAGGGTGTTTTCCACACTGCCTCACCAATTTTACTCAATGTCACCGACCCTCAGGTATTACTGTATTTGTGCCCATGCTTCAATTGCCGCTCTCAAGGAATTGGACTTGTAGGATTTTCAACTAAATTTAGAGCCCATAAAATTTAATCTCAGATCAATGTTTTTTAAAAATACCACAAAGATCTTGTTGGGGAAAAGAGGTACAAGAACGAAAGATTTCCCGAGACGGATTTGGAATTGTCGCCACAAAGTTGACCTAACGGAGAAAGGAAAAAAAGTGCTAGACTAAGCTACGAGCTAAGAAAAAACGATAAAGAGTAAAGTTGTTGGTTGTGTTTGTACGTCAAAAGATGTATTGTTAAATTAAATATTGGTATTTTGCAGACTGAACTAATTGACCCGGCGGTGAAGGGCACGCTGAACGTGCTTGCATCATGCGCTAAATTTCCGTCGGTCAAAATGGTTGTGCACACGTCATCCATGACAGCCGTGACATTCAACGGGAAGCCCGTTTCTCCTGAAATCGTAGTCGACGAAACCTGGTTTTCTGATCCCCGGTTATGCGAGAAAAACAAGGTACATCATTTTGTTAATAACCTCTTATTATCACATTTCTAGTTTCAAATATAGTCGAATTTATTATAAGTCTTGAAAATTTATCGATCTATTGCCTCAATTTCAGGATTGGTACGTGCTTTCGAAAACATTGTCTGAGCAAGAAGCGTGGAAGTTCGCGGAGGAGAAAGGAATAGAAATGGTAGCGGTCAATCCAGGGTTGGTGTTTGGGCCTCTTTTGCAGCCCACTCTCAATGCAAGTGCTGCCATAATTCTGGACCTCATAAACGGTACTTTTTTATTTATTTAAAGTGACTATTTTCCTCCTCCACAGTGATATTTTCATCAAGTAGTCTTTGAACTCGTTACCGATTAGTTGGAAAAAAAAATCCGTTCTTGATAGGCTAATCCTTACCCCAAAAAAGTTAATATGATAAAACAATCTTAATAATTAATGAATTATATTTTTGGATGGAAAATTAAATTAAAGATGACGATGTGCAGGGGCAGAGAAGTACCCAAATATAATCAATAGGTTAGTGGATGTTAGAGATGTTGCGGAGGCACACATTTTGGCGTATGAGAACCCGTCAGCCACCGGAAGATACTGTTTGGTCGGAACAGTGATTCATGTCTCTGACATTTTGAAGGCCTTGGGTACGCTTTATCCGGGAATCGAACTTCCTACAGAGTATGTTACATATATATTTCATCTGATCTTATAAGCTAAATTAGTTGTATTAAATAAAAAGATAAATATTTTTAATTATTTAAAAAAAGTATTGTTCTTAGATGTGGTTAAAGTTATTAGAGGAATTTCATCATCTGATCACTTGGTGTAGGACCAGTGATGGGAAGCCGCCACCACCAGGGTATCAAGTGTCTAGAGCAAGGGCGGAGAGCCTTGGGCTTAAGTACACTCCATTCGAGGTGAGCCTGAAGGACACAGTGGAAAGCTTAAAGAAGAAGAATTTTGTTAAAAAGAGCTTCTGAATTGCCATGGGCTCTTCTTCTCTCTGGAGAGGTCCTACCCTTTTTTTCGGGTTTTTTCTTCCCTTTTATTTCCCTGCCGCCGGCAACCAGTTCTTCCTCATCATCTTCTTTGCTCGACCTCCCCTAGCCGCCCTCCTCCACTCAGTTGCTCACCTCTTTCCATACCCTCCCTCTTTCCCGAGATCGTCGCTTACCTCTGTCTTCACCTCCAAGGCGTCTCCGGCATCTTCAGTCCACCGTTCGCTGATTGACGCTTGTCGGTTGACCCCACCGGCTCCGGGGTCCTCCGTTTCTGGCATTCCCGTCATTTAGAGGTCAGGTTCTGCCAAGTCTGGTCCAACTCCTAGCTCAGTCCAGCACTCAGTCTGCTCCCGTTCCCGCTCCGGTCTCGCCGTCCCGCCAAGCTCGGCCCCATCGTCCCTCGCCTCGGTTCCCACCAGGTTCGGCGCTCCAGGCCCACCCTACTGGCCTCCTCTTCGGAGCTCCAGGGGAGGTCGCTGGGGTTTGGACGTCGTCGACCTCCTCCCGGCTGGCATTTTACTTTATGTGCTTAGTCTTAATTGTTATTTATGTTGTGTTCTTAATTACGGATGTCTATGCTGTGTCTTATGATGTTGTTATGTTGTCTAAACTTGTGTTTGTAGTTTTAGTCCCCGAGTCACTTCTATTTAGTAGTTTTTTTGGATTCTTGTTTAGCTTTATCTGTTTATGTTTTTGCTTGGATCGATCTTCGCTTGATCTTAGATCTGTTCGGTTTTCAAAACCTTGCATGTTGGTGCAGGTGGATAGCCTTGCCTTGGTTGGATTCGTTCGATCTTGACATTTATTTGCGTGCATCTCGTATGCATTCAAATGCCCATGAGATTGTGTCTATGACGCGACCTTGTGGTTATTAGTTGTAGTTTGTCTCGGCAGCTTTTTCCTTGGACGTTCGGCTCTCATAACTTTTCATCCGCCCTTCATCTTCACTCATACCTCTATGTCTCCTCTAGGGTTGGTTTCGTGTATTGTTTTAGTTCTATGTTTATATTTTTCTCTTTCTGTTTGTAATCCGCTATTTAATATAGACTTTGCGTCACACATCTATAAAAAAATTGCCATCGGCTATGGAGACAAATATCAAGCACCTATATATATATATATATATATATATATATATATATATATATATATAACTTGACCAATTGTGGTCAATGTTTGCTTTCGTTACTTTCTGGTGCAAATAATGTGCTTTTATATTTCCTTGGAGTATGGGCTACGCCAATATGACTCATATTATATGAGACATGAGATAAAATGTTTCCTTCACTTACTTTTTTTTGGGAGGTTCTCCTTGAGTTACTTTTTTTAATATATAAATAAACATGTTTTTTTAGAAGGAAAAAAAATGTTAAATAAATAAACATGTTCATTAGCTCTCCGGTTGTACTTTGTATCTTTGGTGGGAGTAATAAAATATACCATAAAAAACATGTTCATTTATATTTATTATGTCAGAAAATCATTATAAAAAGAGTATTCAACTCCTCCAATATATGAAGTGCATTATGTGTCTATAGTTTCAATCTAGACCTCGTTATTCTCAATTGTCTACTTTATTCGTGGATTTTGGAATATGCATAAGGTAACACATAGAATGATAAGAGCTAGCCTGGCCAAATATAGCATCGAGAATTTGCCATCCAATCGAGCTAGAACCACCATAGATGAAATTAAATAGCAATTTTACAATCTGATTGAACTCGGACCTTAACTTCCACTTGCAAAGATGTACAAGTAGTTTTTAAGGCCAGGGTTTGGTGGCTTCACAATGACTTTGGAAAAGGTGGAAGGATGGGATGCTGGATTTTTCAAAGATCCCTAGTACTATTAGGCCAAAGAAAAATTAATTTTTTCGAAAAATTGAATCTGAACCTTTATCAATTCATTTTTATCCCTATTGCTATTATGTCAAATCTCCTCTGGCTTTTGCTTAGAATGACTTGCCTGAAGGATGAACTCAGGCAGCGGACGAATCCAATTTGTCCATAGCCACAGCAATAATATTTTTTGATAAGTAAATAAAAGTCATTCGAATACTTACTTGAATATCTAACAAATTTTTTTATCGAATTTAGTCTAAATAAAACATAAAGTTTTGGTTACATAATTTTGCAGTGGTGTATGATAAGTGTAATTTCTTCTTAATGCCTGAAATAATAATAAAAAGATTTGGAGATCTTAATTAGGCTTGTCCCCTCGAAGATAACTCGCACAGTAGCAAAATAAAAGCAAACCAATTTTTCCTAATAATTTTCCTCGGGCCAGGCCTATTTAATTGCTGACAGATGACACCAAGTTTGAACCAGAACACCAACTCCGAGGAGCGGTTGCCGGAACCGGAGCCTGCTCTTCCTTCGTCGACGCCTTTAGTTCAGGTTTCGGTGCCATAGAAGGAGGGCAGGCATGTGGGTCTGAGTTCGGAGTTCATGGCGGTGCCGTGGGGAAAGAACCTTAAATTCGTTTATTTTTTCTTGAGGGTATGTAAGTAATTTCTATGTAAAAAATGGCTGATAATTTCAACGAGGGACTCGAGAGCATAATAAAACCAAATACAGGAGATTGATTTACAAAATGAGTGACGCGAGAGACGATATTACAAAACCCGAGAGACTTAAATATAATTTGTCTTTTAAAAATTGAAATTTTTTTTAAGCGAGCAAAGTGTAAACGTGTGTAACGTTCTTGATTAAGAAAGGGAAATCAAGGAACCCTAATTGGGAAGGAATTGGGAAATTGAGAGAAAGAGAGAGAAAAGAAAAAGAGGAAGATAGGAAGAAACGATCTCTGTTTCTATTAGAATGTGTCAAAATATTTCAATGGTCCCACAATATATTGATTATTCTATTTATAACCCCAGGCCTAACTCTACCGTAAGCCCATGGGCCTTATCATACTAGATCCTACTGCAATTCCAAACAAGTTGTACATTACAGTTGTACATCAGCTTATAGCACATTACAACTCTCCCCTTCAAGAAACCTTGTCCAGCTCGCATGTACATCATAGCTGCTCTATTAGCTTCAGAGAAAACCAAGCTGCACCAAAAAGTCAAAAGTGTGCGCCAAGATCTGCCTACCCAAACAATTCACTTTGGTTGTTGCAGCTTGTGGCAGAAGTAGATTCGAATCAAGAGCATCAAGGCTCCCTCCTACTAAGAATTCATTTGCAAAGTTGCACATCAGCTGAATCTTTTGCTTTGTTTTGGCAAGCAACTTGATAAAATTGCCATATGTATCAAAACGCAGATCCGCATATGCGTCTGCAAAAATTGCAGAACTTGTAGCAGATGGTAAGTCTACATCTCGCATAGCTGCTGCAACAATGTATTGTAGACTTGGAAAAATTGACAGATCTATAGATGGTTGATGTTCTGCTACAGACAGTTGCAGTGTTATTTTTGTAAGGATTTCCGAAAGATTGCTGCTAAAAAATGCAGCAGGTAATGCATCTACAGCAAGGATTAATTCTGCAGCAACTGATGATTCTGGTCCTTGATCAGTAAAAAGAACACCCTGATCAGAATCATTAACTTGAGCTCGCATTTTAGTTACACCATGTTGAGTCTTTTGCAATAAGCCACCTACTGGCTCCACAAGAATTTCCATCGCAGCAATCATACGAATAACCTTGATTTGAATTAATTGTTGAAGAAAAATCAAACCAACATCGTTGCCCCCATTTATGAACTTGTAGAATATCTCAACTATTTTTCTGTACTTACTAGTACTCAGGTCAACATGTACAAGACATGCTTTTTTCACTTCCAAAACCTCGGCATTGAAGGCCATGATGGGAAAATTCTGATTTATTTTACTAAAAATGGTTCCGGATGCTTTCAATTTCCTGTAATGGCACTTGGCCACTTCTCTCTTGTAGATGGTTGTATGCTTCTCATTCCAAAGCCTTGGCTTGCCTTGGCCTTTACTTGCACCGGCAGCTTCTCCCAACCTATCAAGAGATGACAGACCCAAATTTTGCAGGTGCAGCTGTTGCAAAGACACAATAGATGATATATCTGCAGCCATCGTCAAATCTGTTCACATACCTACATAATCTGCCAATATCTGCTGTAAGAACAATGAAAACTTGATACGAAAGTTGTCAGAAACCAGTTCGTTCATTGCCTCAGGCTCAGGCTCAGGTTCAAGTACGTCGTTCTTCATCAAAGAAACACTCCCAATTGCAGCTGCTCTTTTTCCTCTCTCACCAAGAATTCCTTCTAACATAACAAGGGAAACAGAAAATTGCAGATCTCTCATCCATGTTATTTCAGCAACACCATCTACATCATTGAGCCTAACGTTGCATTTCCTCAACAGAACCTGGAAATAAATTTTCAAAAGTATCTCAATTTCCTTATTTTTTTTCTCCAGCAATCTGATTTTCTAAGCAAACAGAGGATTCTGCCATATCATCTCCAAGCAGTTTACAACTCTTAGTAAAAAATATTTCAGCTTCACACTTTCCCAGCCATGGACAAGACTCAGTACCATCAGCTATTGTAGCTTCAAAAGTTCTTAGTGCACTCTTCCAATCATCACCCTTGAGTGTACAAAGAACAAATGAACAATCAAGTCCTTTCTTTGACCTCCACTTGGGCCAAAATTCCCAAAATTGTAGCTGAAATATCTTGAAAGCAGCCATCTTCAACACTTTATTTTGCTGGTCTTCAAACACCTTATTGAGCCATGATAAAAACACCATCTCTACCACTCTTTTTCGATGCAGATCGCCTTCTATTTTTCGAACAATACCTTCCAATGACTCATGACCAACAACAACATTGATACCGAACACAACACAATCAGCAGCCATGAGGCCCACAACAATCTTGATTTCACCTTCAACAAGACTACAAGAATTTGGCTTGACCAACAAGACTCCATCAACGTCAGAATCTTGGTCATTAACCTCCTGTTTTTCCTCAGTTGATTCACAACCCACTGGTTCATCAACATTCTCGTCATCGCCCTCAAATCGCTCACATAAAGCATCTGTAAAATCATCCCAATAAGCCTCTTCGCTGCCATTAAAGGACCACGACGCAAACCACTCTTTCGCCCTACCGACCAACAAACCTGCCACTAGGCTAAATTGATAAACCTCCACAGATGGGTAAACATCGAAATACTCCTCGCAACCGTCAATCCAATCCTCCGGGTTGACGCCCGAAAATGAAGGGAGACTAGAAAAACCCAGTCGAGTCAAGAAGAGATTTACCTTGTTTTGACGAATTTCCGAGGCCCATTTGACCAAGAACTGATCCAAGAACTGGCTTTGGCGAGGCTCCGTACCAAATTTCTGACGAACTCCGGGTGTCTCTCCTGCGCGGGATGGGTGTTCTTCGCTTCTCGGAATCGTTCTTGAGGGAGAAGAGAAGATTCCTCTCTGGCCAAGGCCTCTACGCGGGACTTCCTCGAATCCTCGCGAAGCTCTTTTAAACCCCAGCGAAGGTCGTCGCCGGTCCTCCGGAGCTCACCCATCTCCGTTGACAAAATCTGATTCACCATATATGCCCACCTTGTTATTAGCTAGCAATTCCGAGGATTGATAGCTCTGATACTATGTAACGTTCTTGATTAAGAAAGAGAAATCAAGGAACTCTAATTGGGAAGGAATTGGGAAATTGAGAGAAAGAGAGAAGAAAAAGAGGAAGATAGGAAGAAACGATCTCTGTTTCTATTAGAATGTGTCAAAATATTTCAATGGTCCCACAATACATTGATTATTCTATTTATAACCCCAAACCTAACTCTACCGTAAGCCCATGGGCCTTATCATACTAGATCCTACTGCAATTCCAAACAAGTTGTACATTACAGTTGTATTTCAGCTTATAGCACATTACAACGTGATCAATAGTTGTCAAACGAGAAACTTTTGTCACACCATGATGCGATTGAAATGGTAGGAAATGTATAAATTTATCGAATTACAAAGTAGTAAAATAGACTTTTCATCTGTTAATTATGAAAAAAGTTCATTTTAATACCATATAGTTTGGTCTATTTTGACATATTACTTTATGGTGTAAAATGCATAAAATGAGTACATGGGTTTGGTTGACCAATTGCTTAGAGGCTCAGCTAGCTGCCCCATGCTACCTGGACACCTTGGCCTTCGAACAACATCGTTTTTGCCGCTGAAGTAGCATGACACCTCAACAAATTTTTTCAACTCATCAGGGATGAATTGTCTCGGTGATAAATTTTAAAATAGTCCCAACTTTATTTAAAAGTTTTGAAATAACCCATCGTCTTCTCCACCAAAACAACCAATTTATTTCCCATTGGACCACAGTCTCCATCTTTTTCTTGTTCTCGTTCGCCACCGCCCCCTCGAAACCACCAACATGTCCAAAACTTGTAAAACTTTCTGTCCAAAACCAAAAATCCTAATTTACTATAAGTACATGGCCAAGTAAATCCAAACAAACTTTCTGTCCGAAACCAAAAATTTAATTTACTAAAATCCTAATTTTCAGTTCCGCTTCAACATTTCCCCCCTAAGGTCTCCACCTTTATTCAGGAAGGAGCTGTCGTTCGTAAAGTCATCGTCTTCGTGGTTGTCGTCCTCCAAAATGGTGCCTCGGTGTTCGAGGACTTCTCCGTGGACAAGCTCCTCGACTTCTCCAACCAGGAGGAGCTCTTCGAGATGGCGGACGAGAAGGAAGACGACGACATAAGGAAGAAGACGAGAATTTTGACGAAAAGACGTTTTTGATCAAGTGTCCAGGCAAGTTCCCGTGCAGGTCAGCAAAAAACAAAGTCGTTCTGAGGCAAAGTGTCCGGGCAGCTTCGGGTAGTTGCCTAATTATCTAAGTGACCCATTTTATGCGTTAAACCATAAGATATATGTTGAAACTGGCCAAACCAAATGGTATCAGAGTGAATTTTTCCCAATAATTATTATTAATGATAATTAGGTGGTTAATTTTTTTTAATGAGGTGGAAACGGTTTAGTAGTAGTTCTGTCTATAAAATAAGGTGTGAGGTTTTTTCTTTTATGAATCTCTAATAGTCAAAATCTAATATTGCAAACTCTTATTAGGAATAGTTCTTCTACTAATGTCTGTAACATATTAAACTTGTTAAAAAATATTAAATCTTTTATTACTTGAACCTATTAATGGAGTGAGCTTGACGACGTGGAGGATTGATCACATGGTCCGCAGCGGTACCGCCAGCAACTAATGCGAAGACTTTGCATTAAATACGTACCCCATCAAAAAACGAAGGGTAAATTATTCTGAAGTCTCTCTAGTACGCCTAAATCTATGATTTAGCTCCTCTATTATCAAAATAGATGATAAAATCCCCCGTATTTAGTTTATTATGCTATAGGGTCCCTCATGCCGGTATTAGAGTTTTTTCCAGCGAAGTCCTACCTGAAAAGACGAAATTGTCCCCCTTTGTAAAAACCAAGTTTTTAACTTTCCCCTCTCTTAAAAATTACCCCGACATCCCCCAAACCCCTTCTCTCTCCCTCTTCTGTCCGTCGCCTTCTTGTATTCCCGTTGATTAGTCTTCCCATCTTTCCATCTTCACGTGCTAAACCCTAAACCCAGCTAAATTCCTGTTGTTCCCCTAAATCAAATTGGCAAGGGTTTCCCCCAATTTTGACTGGGGAAACCCTTAACCCTAATTTTTGTAAGTTCGTCGGAGTTGCGGGAATCTTTGGAGTTGCGAGAAGATGGATGGCAGGGTGCACTGCTTATAGAGTTCATCTTGGATGGTAAGTCCAAAATTTATGACAATGTAGACCCAGAATGTTATAATTTCAAAATGCTTGTTGAAGATTCATACAAGATATCTAATTTTAAGATTGAAAGTTCATGGTGCAAGTACAGCCTTGAAGCGGGATGGCAAATTGCTAGTGATGCCGATGTAATGTTTATATTCGAACATCACAAGTGGGATAAAATTATTCGAATTTACATGCAGCCTCAGGAAATCAGAATTCTTCTGACGGCTATGTCCAAGAAGGGAAGGTATTGTTTGTTCGGGATTTGACCCCTAAGACGAAGAGACTATGTTGGCCTTCAAATGAAGAACCACCTGCTGTTGCTGGGGCCGGTTCCCAAAAAGGAAAGATAGGATCATTGATTACAAGAAAAAGGGGGGTCGACGAACTTGACTATAGGACGTGTCCCAGTCGATTTGAAGCAACCAGCCTGCCAGGGAATTAGTAGGGCCCCATAGAACATTTTTAGATTCTTTGTGGAGGGAGGTCGATAGGATGTGTCCCAGTCGATCTGAAGCAACCACCCCGCTAGGTAATTAGTAGGGCTCCATAGAACATTTTTAGATTTTTTGTGGTGACTGTGATTCAAACTATGGTCAAATTCCACTCCACTATTTTCTTATACTATTGAAGTAAATGGCCACTTGTGCTCCATAGACCAATTAGAGCGTCTATAAATATTACAGTAATGTAAAAGACGTGAACAAAACTTTTATTGGAAGAATAAACTTAAAATAGAGTTCAATAGTACTGAACTATAAATATAAATATGAGAAGTAATTAAAAAATATTGAAAAGTCGATTGGTCATAAATTAATTGTTTTCTAATTACACTGTTGTATTTAACTCCCAACATGTTTTTCGATTTACATAAAGACCATTCTGATTTGAGTGTATATTTTTTCTAAAGCATCTCTTCTTTTTATAGCTAAATGTAAAAAAAATCCTTAGATAAGTGAATTGATTTTTTTATAGAGAATCAATTTATCTCTGATCATCCTTCTTCATCGAGGGTAATTCCCCATAATTTTCGACGAGAGATTCTGATTTACCGTAAATAATCCCTCAATGACATTATGAAGCTCAACATTAATAGAATTTCATTAGGCTTGTCATGAGAAAAAATTGGTATTCAGAACATAACCGGTAACTAGAATTAGATTAATAAATTGATATTGGACTGCGAAGCGGATGAAGAGTTATTCGGGATATAATCGATAACTGGGTATATGGATAAAAATTGTCAGACTCCAGTACCATACCGACCGAAATTATAGATGTCAAAAAGATAATCTTCGATGAAAAAACAAAGTGAGAGTTCTGCCAAAAAAAAAAGATAATCTTCCATGAACCACATTTCTTCGACACGTGCTTCCATATTTCCAACTAATTGACGGATGCTTAGCTATGAGCTCTCGTCAGCAAAACTAAAGTAGTCCACATGAAGGAAACAGCTGCCACAATTTACAGTCTCGTCAAAAGTTGATAACACCAATCAAGTATGTTATGAGAATACCACATTGAATTGAATTATCTTAATATTTTATATTGGATATAAAAATTTTAACATGATATCAGAGAGAATTAATATCATATTTATTATTATATTCGCATAACTCTCATTTCTTATACATTGTTTCTAAAAAAAAAATTATACATTTACGAAATTAAAACCCCAATTATTTTGGTTCGATAGATCTCATTTGAGAATGGTTGAAGACGTGATGAGAATCTCTACGATTACCATTCTAGATTAGGAACGTGGTCCTGAAAATTTTATAGCTACTTTTGGATTGCAATTAATTCGTTGATGGACTTCAATTCGTTGAATTCAAATTCGTCTGCTTATTACGTCCTGATTTTTCGGCAGCCGGCGATGAAAGATGAGCAGAAAAAAGATTTCCCTACGAATTCTACCATGTTCCATAATTACAGCTTTGTGCAATCTTTTGGTAGGTGGGGAAGTAACTACTATCAACATTTTATTTTATACGCCCAATCTAAATCACTTCACCAGATTTGATCTGTTTTCATTCAATTATTTAATTATCGATACTAAAATTTAAGATCTACTTACCAATCCCGAATAATTACGAATTCAACCCTCACATCGGCTACTATTATTTTCTTTTCTTTTGATAACAAAATTCTCAATTTATTAAAAAAACACTCGCATCAATATTTTTTGAGGGACGTTTTACGAGATGGACTATTACACTTAGGGGTGAGAAAAAAAACCAGAAACCATATAATCGATTCAAACCAAACCAAAATATCTGGTCCAAAACTAGATCCAAAATAAAATAGTTTGGTGCGGTTCTTTGTTGGTCAACAACAATAGTTCTCGGTTCTGGTTCGGATCTTTTTATAGAGAACCACAAAGATCCGGACCAAACCGTAATTTTTTTATTAGTCAGATTTAGCGCTAACGCTAAGGCCTAATCTATATAAATAGTGACAGCCGCTTCTTAGGTTTTATCAAAAAATTTCCACAACTCCTCCTCTCTCTTTTTGGTGATACGACTCCTCTCTTTAAGTACAACAAATATTTTTTTCTCTTTCAAAGCTCAGGTACAATCTATTGCAAAGACTTTGCTGCCTGTTACTGTCGAGTTGATGTTTGTGCAACTGTTGGCTTTTATGTTTTCTTGTACTCTTGTAGTGACTTTAAGCCTTAATATATTATTCCTTCACAGAAAATCCGGACGATCAAGAGAAAATTTCATCTGGTAAGTTTCATTTTTTTTATTTTTTTCATAAATTATTATCATTGTAAGTATCTAATATATAATTTTATGTCACTTGTCAGAGAATGCTCATGCTTCATTGGATGCTTCCACTGAGATCGTTGATGTTAATGGAGATGAATGACGATGAAGTTCCGCACCATGCGTCAAATATCTAGCATTATAGTATTTATTAAGTTGCAGCATTTAATTAATAAATGGCATAGAAGTTTTAGACTTCGAGATGCCTAATTTTTTTAATAGGTAGATGATTTTTTTAGATAGTATTTATTTATCTTGCTCTGAGTTTGTAAGAAACCTTGAACTTTATATTTTTAAGGACGTGATGAAGTTACGATTTATAAACTCTATTTTTGCATATCTCACTTTTTAGATGCGCAGTATTTTTCGTTCAATAGATTATATTTCACCAAGATTTTTTTGGCCCTCGGGTTCTGGACCAGACCAGAACCATTTTTTGGATTCAATTCTGGTCCGGATCCATAAGAGAATTAGATTGGTTCGGACATGATTTTTCTCCTCTTTTTGATTCTCAATTTTTATGGTTCAGTTCGGATCGGTCCGGTTCGAATCAATTGCTCACCCCTAATTACACTACAGAAATACCATATATGAATCGAATTCTATGACAACTGCCAAAATTGTTAATTTTTTTTAAAAAGAGTTGAGTGTATTCATTTCTGAAGTGCGAAAAATTACCACAACTCTTGTTGGCGCACATGGACGATCACTAATTCAATCCAAAAGAATCTGCAACCATGACAGTCAATACATTGAATAGATACTTGTCTTTATGCACCTCTATGACTCCATCATGATCGATCTTGTACAAATTCTGATTTCCATCATCTCAGGAGACGACAAGATCTCGGACTAAAAGTCTTCGTCTACCAAAGGGTACTTAGTCTAGTAGTACAAGGCGTTGATAATTTGACGGAGGTCCAGGGATCAAACCCTGGCAGGGTCTCAAGATATCTATGTGCTCACGGTTTTCTTGAGACAGAACTTAATTTTATGTGACGAGTAAGAGCCCTATGTCCTTCGGTGATTCGACCATATAGTTATTGTTGAAGGTTTTTAAGCTTTTGTTCTACTTTTGAATCTTGCGTAGATCCAACTATAATATTGTGTTTCAACTTTCTTTTATTTCTGATAAATAAATTCTATTACTCCTAAAAAAATTCCAAGAGTAGTTATATCAAAATAATTGTATCACAAAGGAAGCAAGATAAAATATATCAAAATAATTAGCTACAAGATAAAAAAAATCTAACTTATCAATCCAATATCAAATCTCATAGGCAGGTCATCCCTCATGGGTCATGCCTCTCATGGACTATCTTTTCACATCAACGAGGTGTTTATGATATCAATGCGAAATTCATAAAAAATTTTGTAACGATATATGATATTTGTAAAAGAATAATTTGTGGTGACAATGAAAATTGGTTATATGTTTGTTAATGACCATCATGAATATGTAAGTTTTATGGCTCGTGTAACAATATTATTCTTTTTTAACAGCTTATTTATTGACTTTAAATGATAGGGAGTGACGACGATTAATTAATTAAATTAACTTTCTATCAAATAATATAGTGGAATATAATGATTCTAATTTAAAATCGTGAGCTTGACTTTGTTACCCCATCTTCAATGTCATTGATAGAGACACCCATTTGCCATATAGTGGTGCTTCGTATGAGATATCTGAATCTCTACTTTGGACTGGCCTGTGCAGGGTGCCAATTTTCCATTGTGGACAACCCCCGCTGCACAACAACACATTCTCTACAATTGTGAACGGTCTTTTAAGGTTTGATCAAGAATTTGACCTAAAATAAAGAAAAAGGAAGGTTTCCCTAATCCAAATAACCGCTAACAACTTTTTGTTTCCAAATAACTCAGTTCCCAACTAGGAATGGCAATGGGTAGGGTCGGGTAGGATATTGGTAGGACCCAATCCATACCCTAATTTTTGGAGTTAGACCCATACCATACCCTCGACCCTACAAATTTTTTATTGTTAGACCCATACCCGACCCTCCAGGAGACCCAGCGTTTATAGGGTCTGCAGGGTCCGACCTTTTAGCATTCTATCTTTTTGATAATTATTTTACAAGATACTTTTATTATTTCAATATAATCCAAATAAAGAAAAAATCAAAGTCTATGTAATAAAATAATAATCTCAAATTAAAGTTGAGAGTAAACTATAAACCAACTGGTTCAACATAAAATGAAACACATACGACTACCTCGTCAATAAAAAACTAAAACTTATAAGTGTTCTTGTATAATATAAAGTTTTAACTTCAAAATAATTTATTTCTAAAATTTCAAGCGACTTTTGAACACGTTTTCTCGATCATCTTCTTGCTCTTGTAATCTAACTCTTCTCGGTAGCTTCTGTGTCTAACCAAAAAGTTTAATTACTTAATTAGTCATATAATATTTGAAATTTTAAATTAAAAAAAAGTATTATATTAGGTTTTTTTTGTGTGCGCTTATTCTTTTTGCGGCTGTATTATAATTATCTTAGTAATATAATAAATATGGATCTAAGTAGGATCTAATTAGGGTCTAACTAGGGTATGGTCTAATTAGTGGGTCTATGGGTAGGGTCTGGGTCTGAGTTTATATAGACCCTATCCAGACCCGAACCCTATCTAAATCTATAGACCCAAACATAAACCCTACCCAAGACCCATAGACCCTAAGATCCACGGGGTAGGGTAAGGGTCTGATCTACTGGGTCTGGGTCTTTTTCCATCCCTATTCCCAACACCGACGCCAATTTGACGGACAATTAATTAACTAAATTAACTTTATATCAAATACTAGAGTGGATTCCAAGTAAGGGTTCTTAAATTGAAAGTTTGGTCCACAAAATATTTGATTTTCTTGTTTAGGGCTCAAAAACAATAATTTGGGTTTGTGTCACAGGTCAACAAAATCGAAGTTTTTATACATAAAATTTTTACCGACCAAAAAAAAATGCAAGGAAACATCAGAAGCAACAATTTTGATAACAATAGAAATATGGACTCGATACTCCTAAGGAAAAAGTGCTCATGATATGATTATAGGTTTTATTAAGCACGGACTATTAGTCGAAGTTGTCATATGCATTCCCCTACAATTCTCGCTTATTAGGGTGATAAAACCAAGATATAAAAGATCTAAGATTACTAATTAATGTTTTTGCTTATTAATCAACCAAAAACCTAATCTAATTTTCAATTATAAAATTCACTCCTTATGAATTATTCTTCTATATCAAGATCTCTCATTAATATTTAAGAATATGACAATTGATTCTTTTGTTAATTCTAATGCCTTTCAGTCCATTATCATTAACTAAGATAATAATATAAGTAGTCAGCTTAGAATTAAGTTTTGCGTGCATCAATAAATAGCTATTACCAAGCATATTTAAACCATAACAAATCACAAAACAGTTGACCAATAATTAGGACATCACACCCATTAAAGGAATGCTCGCAATTCATGGTAATCAAAGAGGGTTGAGCAATGAAGAACATGATGTAGAAGAACATAGAACAAGATAAAGAGGGAGAAGAAAGAAAACCAAATAAAAAAAGAAAAAAAAAGTATGTTTCTCTATGAAAATTGAAACTAGCTCTCTAGCTTCTAACTTGTGTTTAACAAATGGAAAACCTCAAAGAAAAAACTAAAGAAAAAACTCTAAGGGACAAAATAGGAGGCCAAAAAAAGAAAATCTAAAGAGGAACTCTTAAGGACAAAAAATGAGGAGTCAAAAGAAGAAAAATCTAAAGAGGAACCATAAGGCAACATGTTGCTTAATCACGCTGCTATGTGTAGGCTCTGATTATGCATAAATCTGAAGAGCTCAACTGATAAATGGAAAAAAGGATAGGCTCTGATCATGCATACATTTTGCTTAAGTACGCTGCTATGTGTGGTAAGAGGCAAATGATCTTCCAATTTGAAGAATGGTGGACTAAAGAAGCTGCTTGTCGAGAGATTATTACTACTAGTTGGCGACAGCAGGTCCAGGGCAGTTAATTACAGCAATTCCACAAATATAGCACCATCTGTGTCTTAAACTTACAAAAGTGGAGCAACAAAGTCTAGGGAGAAGGAAAATGCTAATTAGTCAAACAACTTCTAAACTGGCTCTGCTACAATCTGACCCTAACAAACAAGGCAACAGAGAAGAGGAAGTCAGGACAAAGAAGGAACTTGATCTTCTATACAAGCAAGAAGAAATTTTCTAGCACCAAAGGTCCAGAATCAATTGGTTGAACTATAGTGATCTTAGTACCAAGTTCTTCCATGCCTCTGCTACTCAGAGGAGGCAACAAATAAAATTCTCAAGTTGAGAGATTAGGATGGCTCTTGACAGGAAGATCAGAGTACAATTAGAGCTACAATTTAAGGCTTTTTTAAAGAGCTTTACTCGACTACTGTCAATTCTGATGCTGGTCAAGTGTTGAGTTGCATTCCGGTCGATGAATGCCCAAGCCGCTGTGAATTTAACTAAACAGCTCGTTGATGCTGAGATCAAGGAAGCCGCATTTAAAATGGGAGGTTCTAGAGAACTAGGATATGATGGCCTACCAGATTTATTCTTTCATAAGTATTGGAATACTGTTGGTAGAGAGCTTACTTTTATGATCAAAACCTAGTCTAATGAAGAATCTATCCCTATGTTCATGAATAGAACCTACATCAAAAGTGATGGGAGCACTTGGTTTCCCTCCAAAGTGGACAAAATGCACTATGAGCTGTATCAAAAGTGTATCCTGTTTGATTTTGGTAAACAGATCTCCCCTTGGATGGTTCTCTCCCTCGCGAGGAATCAGACAAGGCAATCCTCTTTCTCCCTTTTTATTCCTCCTCATAGCTGATTCTCTGGCACATTTTATCAATTGGAATCAAACTATAGGAAACTTAAAAGGTTTAAAGATCAGGAGCTCTAGTCCTATAGTAACTAATATCATGTTTGCGGATGATAGTTTATCGATGGGTAGAGCTACTATGAATAAAGCACTTAATTTATCAATGGGTAGAGCTACTATAAATAAAGCACTTGCATTTAAGAATTTGCTTGATAAATTTGTGTCTTAGTCTGGGAAACAGATTAATTTTGACAAATCAAGTATTCATTTCACTTCTGGTTTAAAACAAGGAACAAAATCTGACATTCTTAATATTCTTGGCATGAAACTTATGGATGAAAATGATAAGTACCTAGGTCTTCCCTCATTTTAAGGTAGATCCAAGTGTAATGCTGTGAGTTATATTTATAATGGAATGTGAAAAAGATCTTGCAACTGAAAAAAAAAAAGATGTTATCCTTTGCTGAAAGGGAAATTATGATTAAATTAGTGCTATCTTCGATTCTAACTTATGTTATGCAATGCGTTATGTTTCCCAAGTTCATATGCAAGCAATTAGATGATCTTATGGCCAAATTTTGGGGGTAAGGGATATTGAATCTGGGAAAATACATTGGATCAGTTGGGAGAAGATGTCAAGCACTAAAAAAGGAGGTGGTATTGTCTTCAGAAAGATGAAAGACTTTAATTCTGCTCTCTTGGCTAAACAGGCATGGAGGATTCTGAACTCACCTGACTTCTTGTGTTACAAACTCTTGAAGAGCATTTACTTTCCTAATGTTTCTTTTTTGCAGGTTCAGAGGAGGAATGGTTCCTCACGAACTTTGACCAGCCTACTGCACAACATTGATGTGCTGAAACCCAATATATACGGAGTGTGGCAAGTGGCGTGGAAGTTCACATCTGGCAATATGCTTGGTTGAAAGGAATGCCAAACCAGAATATAACTTCTACACAACCACATGTTCCAGCAGTAGAAAGAGTTTCCAATCTAATACTGATGGGCCAAGATGCTGGAATGTCGAGGCATTACAGTCCCTGATCTCTGAGGTGGAGGTTAGGGAGATTCAAAAGATTAAGCCTAGAAGAAACCTTGGCAGGGACAAGTTAATTTGGATCACTGCCAGCTCAGGGAAGTATAGTGCGAAACATGGTTATCACTCTTTAAGAGCAGCTAGAATTAATCCTAGCCTAATTGAGAATGATTTATGGTGCAAGATTTCGAGGCTTGATGTCTTTCCAAAGATTTAAAATCTTTTTTTGGAAAGCAGCAAACAATTATATTCCTGCTGCATCAAATCTTGTTTGGAGGCTGATCCTGCTTGTTCCTTATGTCAAGCTGCATGTGAAGACATTTTACATGCCTTATTATTATGGCCACATGCAAGATCCATGTGGTTTTGTCCCCCGTTGGCTACACTAATGCTGTCTCTAAGGAAGTCCCTGATTTTAGAATTTGGCTTGAGAAGATGCTGCAGAATTTGCTACAAAGGACCTGCAGAATATTTCACAATAAATTAATTTCAATGCGTGACAAATTGGGTTAGCAAGAAACGAACACCATTTTGAGGGAGTGAAGCCTGACCCCGCCTCAACTTGGAAAAGATGTAGTACCAAAATTCTGGAATATAGAAATCTACGAGGACTAGCAGCTCCTGCTTGACAGATATCTGCTACTGATTGATGGAGGCCACCTGATGCGGATACAATCAAAGTGAACATTGGCGCCTCTTGGGTTTCATGCTCAGAGGTCTCAGGCTTG
This sequence comes from Hypericum androsaemum, assembly GCA_963995505.1. NCBI lineage: Eukaryota > Viridiplantae > Streptophyta > Magnoliopsida > Malpighiales > Hypericaceae > Hypericum > Hypericum androsaemum. Next base: position 6,877,009 of record OZ023189.1, read on the forward strand.
GCATGGGCAGCAAAAAACCATCTGGGCTGCCTGAATGATGCAAAAACTGTTATGGTTATGGCTGAGATGGCCATGAAAGCCGAGTTGAAGGCCATCCAAGTGGCAACGAAGTTCACAGAGCTCAATCTACCTCTTAGTTGCACTTTGATGGAATCTTACTGCAAAGTCTTAGTTGACTTTCTCAATGGTGTTACTTCCTCAATCGATTGGAACATAGAGTTATTAGCTTTGGAGGTACAATACACCTTTTTGAGTTTACCTTTGTGTAAACTAGTATATATATCTCGTCTAGTGAATCAAGTAGCAAATTGGCTAGCTAAGACCACTAAAATGGGAGCCCTTTTGGACAATGTAATAAATTGTCGACCATATGATCTCGAGGATCTTATTTTATACGACTCTTATGATTAATAAAATTCTAGCATTTAACGTTAAAAAAAGGCCATAAGGCAACATGCAAAAACTTTAGTTGGTTTTCTCTCCCTTCCAACAAAAAAAAAGTGGTGTTCTCTCTCCCTCAAAAAATATCTAGATATTTTTTCCGTGGAGCTACCTTCTTCCTTCTACCTCGGCTCCGTCGCCGCTTCCTTTCTGTCGCTGCTTCCGGGCAGCTTCACCTCGCCTTCGCCCACGTCTTGGCTCGCTTTGCCTCTCCGCTCGTCGTCCTAGCTCGCCTTCGACTTCGCCCTCCGTCTATCGTCGTCCCGCTCGTCATCCCAGCTCATCCTCGACCTCGCCTCTCCGCCCTCGACCTCGCCTTCCGGTCCCAGCTCGCCCTCGTCCTCGCCTCTACGACTTCGCCCTCCGTCCACCGTCGTCCCGCTCGTCGTCCCAGCTCGCCCTCGACCTCGCCTCTTCCGCTCACCACTTCGCCCATCTCGACTCATCGTTCCGCCGCCTCTGCTCGCTTTTCTGCTTTCGCCCTCACCTTGTCGCCCGCCTCTGGTCACTCTGCTTGCTTGTTCTCCGCCTGCTTTTCCGGCCTCCCTGTCCTCTCCATCTCAAGCCACTTCTTTCTCATCACCGTCGCTTTCCGCCCATCTTCCGTTGTTCTCCACGGCTCGGCCCTTTGTAGTCGTTGGCGGTCCCCGGGGAGGATGGTCGCCTCCGATCTCCTCCCCGGACAGCTTTGTATTTTTCTGTCTTTTTATCTCGTCGTCCAGTTTTGCTTGTGCTTGTGCTGTTGTTTCTTGTTTTCGCTTGTTTTTTGTTGTTGCTTTTGCTCCCGAGCCACTTCTGTTTAGTGGTTGCGTCGGGCTCGTGCGTCTGTTGTTCTGTTTTTGCTTGGACCTGGTTTCCTTTCGGTTCTCATTGCTGATTCGATGGTTGTGGGTAAAAATCCTTGTCGCGGTCGATTTACGTCGACCTTGGCTCTCATCTGAGTGCATCTTGTATGCATTCAGTTGCCCTCTTGACGTTGTCTTGAGGTTATTAGCCGAAGCTTGCTTTGGTAGATTTCCGCCCCGATCGTTAGCCTTCGTGCTATTTCAATCGTCCTTCGCTCCCCCCTTTGTGCCACCCTGCTGCCATCGGATCGGCTTTCGTTTTTTGCTTGGGTTTCTTATCTTTTGTCTGTACTTGTCTTTATTGTTCTGTAACTGTTGTTTAATATAGGCTTCGCGCCACTTCTTTCCTAAAAAAAACTATAAGAAATCCAATCTTGTATGCAGCCGTAACGTCTGGCGCATGTCTGTCTTATGTGTAGTCTTGTCCATTATGTCTTGTCATCCATTCGCCACTCCAGATGTCTCCGACAAGCTCCATATCCTATAAATGTACAAAACACGCAATAAAAGTTCAATCAATAACAAAATACAATATGACAGTATGAAACTCAACTAAAACATAACAAAAACAATGACAATGAAATACAAAATACCCAAAACTAATAAGTATATTTCACACTCATTAGGGAGTTAATGATCGTCATTACTCTAACTGTAAAGGAGTTCTCTGAGCCAATATACAAAAAAGAGTCTTTTCCTTTCATTTTAAATAACACTAAAACTCCTTTTTTTTCTTCTCTCCCATATACCCCTTAGCGCATACAAATTCTTGAGTTTGAGTTCTGCAATAATTAAATGTTTGCAAATCAATTAGATAGTTTCTTCCATCTGATTGAGGAAATTGAACTTTAGAACTTGGCTTACTTACTCTCAAGGAAAATTTGAGCTCAATGGTCGAATTAAATTTGAAGAACTTGATATTTAAGAAGATGGTATTTCTACAATTTGCTCAATTATTTTGAGTTTTCTCATCTGTTCAATATTATATGTTTACATTCTTTATATACAAATCATATAAGAAGTTAGCTTGTCAATAATAATAAATAATTAGATTACTTCCAACATAATTCTGATGCGAAAATTTGGCTCGATGCCCCTATTTTGACCCAAGGTCAAAATAGGTGAACAATGTGTCAGGGGGGGTGGGGGTGGGGGGATGGGGTGTGGAGTGGGTTGTGTCAGATCACAACAGCCAAATACACATATGTATTTGAGTATGACAATGTAGTATTTATTAAGCATGACATATGCTCTCGTAGATCAAACATTTTTATTAATGCATTGCTGAAATATTTACATAGTACAATTACAACGTTTCGATATTCAAATTCGTTGTAGGGTCTAATTACTAGCTTACAAAATACGGAGAGCAACTTCTCGACATTTACAAGTCTTCACCCAAGTCAAGCTGCCTCACATGATCTATTGTGCAACAAAAACTTTTACCATAGTTTCCATATTTAATGATTTTTCGATATATTTTTAATTTACAATAGATTCAGTATGGTTTATTTTCAAATGAGTCTCGAGAACAAAAAGTCACGTCCCTACACTTCAGGTGGCCCTGTTGCTTTTGTTTCTGTGTGGGGAAAGAAATGCATAAAATTTTCAGAAAAAAGAAATTAATAACAAAAAAAAATTGGTCAGGCCCGGCGGCGGCTAATATTCCCCATATCGTGCGTGTTTCATGTTGCGGAAGCCCATAATACCCTTCCAGAAAAAATCAAGAAAGTCAACTAAACAATGGCCCAGCCTTCTTCAATTTTGGGAAAGTCTAGATGGCGAAAGTCCAGTAGCCGAAAGCATCACTAGCTTACGCTCAACTTAATTTTTTTTGTCTAACGTCTGATATATAAAGTAAAGTATCGTGGAGTCTTATTTTAGAGAATGATTTTTCTAATAATTTTTTTTACATTCGTGAGACTTAAATTTAAGACTTTTTTAAATGAATCCAGATGAAAAATTATTCAACTTGTTTTGAGTGCCCAAGTTAAATTCTCTCCTAAAATAATTTAAAATTAATACTGGAATATTTTCAATTTATTTTTTGGATAGTGTGGCGGCCTACCATCCTCTATATTAAGTACTAGCAGTAGCAACACCAAAGAAAGGTACCAAGCCAAGTTCTTTTGGTCTCTCCTTACACTTTCTCTGCTCATAGAGTAACACATATCCAACCTTAATTTTCCAACCTTTTCATAAGTTTATTATAACCTAATTAGCAAAATGGTTGGAGAAAGCAAGGTGGTTTGTGTCACCGGAGCAGCTGGTTACATAGCTTCTTGGTTGGTTAGGTACTTGCTTGAACGTGGCTACACAGTCAGAGCTACAGTTCGTGACCCAAGTAAGTTTTGAGTTTTTGCCCAATATGGTGTTACTGTAGATGTATAATACCAAAAATGGTGTTACTGTTCGGAAAATTCCCAAAATGGTGTTCCTTTTCCAGGTCGAAAATTTTTTTTGACTTGGGGACATTAGATCGAATTTTTTTTTCGACCTGGGATCAAATCGAAAAAAAGATTCGAATTCCGTGGTCGAACGCTTGTTTTCGACCTGGGACCAAAATCGAAATTGTTTTTTGACCTAGGACCAAAATCGAAATTTGTTTCGACCAGGGATCAAATTTGCCTTATATTTTTGAAAAATAGGTCTGAGTTTATTTAAATATCTTTTTTTTCGGTACTTTTAAATTTTTGGGTGGCTCGCGTTAGTTTGTATATTTGACACGCTAACTAATATAAATCGTATGTCGGTACGAGACCCAAAAATTCTGATTTTATTAATATGAAGGTCTTTTTAAATTTACATTTTCAAATTTAAATTCTAACAAACTAATGCGACATACGGTTTATATTAGTTGGCGTGTCAAATATACAAACTTGAGCCACCCAAAAATTTAAAAGTACAAAAAAAAAGAAATTTAAATAAATTCAGACCTTTTTCAAAATTTTATGACAAATTTGATCCCTGATCGATAAAAAATTTGATTTTGGTCCTAGGTCCAAAATTTTTTTTGATTTTGGTCCCAAGTCGAAAAAATTCTTTCGATAATTTTTTTTTCAATTTTGGGCATGTATGTGAAATTCCAGGACTACTATACTGATAAGTATATTTTAACTTACATTTATATATGTATATATATTATTTAAAAGATTAAAAAAGAAACTGTTTTTCGACCTAGGGACTCTATCGAATTTTTTATTCGATCTAGGACCCAGGTCAAAAAAAATTTTCGACTTGGGTACCAGACGGAAAACAAGAGTTCGACCACGGAAATCGAAACCTTTTTTCTATTTGATCCCAGGTCGAAAAAAAAATTCGATCTAAGGTCCCCAGGTCGAATTTTTTTTCGACCTGGAAAAGGAACACCATTTTGGAAATTTTTCGAACAGTAACACCATTTTGGGTATTATACATCTACAGTAACACCATATTGGGCAAAAACCCGTAAGTTTTCATGTCCAATTAATTTCACTCCATTATTATTGGGATAATATTTAAGTTTTTTTATTTCTTCGAAAAATCTAAATCTAAAGTACTCCGACTCTAATCGATTTTTAAATTTAAAACATTGTATTAGAATATAGATTTCTGAACACGGTATCAAATGATTTGATGTACTAGGCATTATTAATACACAAATATTCATTTACGGGTCGTGAGAAAATTTATACAATCATCGATGGTTGGTTTATTATGTTAATTAGAAGATCTTTGTGTGTGTGATGATATTATTGTTGAGGGTCAGGTTTTAAAAAAAATTAGGAAAAGGGTTTGAAATTAAAGAAGGATTATTAATTATCTTTATGTTCCCAGAAACTATAGCACGGACTCTGTCCAGTCCAGATTCACATGCTTTGGGGCTTTTATCATTTAACACAAGTTGCATTGTATCGATTAGTGCTAATCGCCAAAAATTATTAATTATTGCTAATGCCAATCATATATTCACATGTAATAACCGGTCGCCGTCGGAGATTGATCATTTTTATATTTGGCATCAATAATATCAAACAATCAGATTAATTTAATCAATTATCTTAAATTTGAATTCCAAAAATTTATGGTGTTATAATTTAATAAATATATAAAATTTTGTATAAATATTCGAATATCATATAGTTTGACGGAAAAAAATCGAGCAACACACAAAAATGTTTAGCGTGGCCTAACATCATATATGCATTTTTCTCCTGAAGCCAACGAGAAGAAGACAAGCCACTTGATGTCAATGGAAGGGGCCAAGGAGAGACTCCATCTTTACAAAGCTGATTTGTTGGTGGAAGGATCTTTTGATCATGTCATCGAGGGTTGTGAGGGTGTTTTCCACACCGCCTCACCATTTTTTCACAATGTCACGGACCCTCAGGTATATATATATATATATATCACTTTTTTCTTTGACTAAATTTAGATATAATGTGTGTATCAATTGAAAATTACTATAATATCTCTTATTTAATATTGTTTTGGTAGGCGGAACTAATCGACCCAGCAGTGAAGGGCACGCTCAATGTGCTTGCCTCATGCGCTAAGTTTTCGTCTGTGAAAAGGGTTGTGTACACGTCATCCATGGCAGCCGTGACGCTCAACGGGAAACCTGTTTCTCCCGACGTCGTAATCGACGAGACCTGGTTCTCTGATCCTCAGCTTTGCGAGAAAAACAAGGTACGTCGGTAATAACCAGATGGAATATTCCAAATAAATTGATATCATTAATTCAATAGGGTATCTGATCTAGCGGTACAAGTCGTAATACTATTTGATGGATGTCTAGAGTTCAAACCCTAATAAGATATAATTTCTTGGTCTAAAAATTTACCTTTACAAAAGAATAGTCATAAAGGTATAAAACTATTTTTTTGTGTGAAGAAAATAAGGCAATTGATGTATTCTTTTTTTCAATTTCAGGCTTGGTACATGCTTTCCAAAACATTGTCGGAGGAAGAAGCGTGGAAGTTTGCCAAGGAGAAGGGAATAGAAATGGTAGCGGTCAATCCAGGGTTGGTGTTTGGGCCCCTTTTGCAGCCCACTCTCAACACAAGTGCTGCCTCAATTCTGGACCTCATTAATGGTACCTTTTCATTTTTTATTTAAAGTGGCACAATTATACTTTCTTAAAGTAGCAGGCGTTCTTTATACCATTAGACAGCCGCCCAACAAATTAGGTCCCACTGTATACATTGAACATAAAAAATTCGTACAAAAAATAGTTGGCTTTGATTTAGAATGAGTAATTAATCTGATAATTACCATAGCAGTAATCTAGCTGATTGAGATTGAGATTTTTAAAGAGCTATATTTTTTATTATAACATCCTCGGAATGAGTAAATTATTAAAGTTCATTTATTAAGGTTCCAGGATTTCATTATATGGGTAACACTGATGCTTATTATTAGTGAATTAAAATTTTTGATGGTAAATTAAATTAAAGATGATGATGTGCAGGGGCAGAGAAGTACTTAAATATAACCCACAGGTATGTGGATGTTAGAGATGTTGCTGAGGCCCACATTTTGGCCTTTGAGAACCCTTCGGCCTCCGGAAGATACTGCTTGGTCGGAACAGTTATTCATGTTTCTGACATTTTGAAGGTTTTGGAGGCACTTTATCCGGGTATCGAACTTCCTTCAGGGTACGTTAATTTCTCATTATCATATATGTTTTATCCCGGATAAACTAAATTAGTCGTATTAAATAAAAGATAGAACGGAATTATTTGTAATTATTCAAAGATGCATAGTGCTTAGGTGTGGTTAAATAATTAAAGGGAATTTGGACTTTTGATGACTTGTTGTAGGACCATTGATGGGAAGCCACCAACACCAGGGTACCAAGTGTCTAGGGCAAGGGCAGAGAGCCTTGGGCTTAAGTACACTCCATTCGAGGTGAGCTTGAAGGACACGGTGGAAAGCTTGAAGGAGAAGAATTTTGTTCAAAAGAGCTTCTAAATTGTCACGGGCTATGAAGAAATGATGTGTTTTTATAGTTCCTTGGGTTATGGGCTACGCCAATATGAGGCCTGGGATACAATGTCTTATTCAGTAAGAATAAGCGCTGTATGATGTATTCTGTAATATGTTTTGAGAAATATAAATTATTTTTTCCCTATAAATTCAGCGAGTAAAATATAGTTTTGGTTTCTTAGTGAAATGTACTAATATGTTTCTGTGATTAAAAAAAGGTAAATTACTCTCGAGTCCTTTGTGTTTGGTCTTATGATCTAACGGGTCTCTCATTTTTGAAAAATAATTTTGTCATCATCTGTATTTGATTTTATTATACTCTCGGGTCTTTTGTGTTTGGTCTTATGAACTAACGAGTCCCTCATTTTTAAAAAATGATTTGGCACCTCCTGTATTTGATTTTATTATACTCTTGGATTTCTCGCTGATATTATCGATAAATTTATTATTATTTTATCATTGAAATGATTTTTATACTTTACTCCAATATATCGAAGTCTCGGATCATCTTATCTGATTATCTTTTTCCGGTGAGCACGAACTGTAAATTGGAAAGAAAAAAAAGTAACCGCTTGTCCTGGCTAAACTAAACCCCAACTCTCTCCCATAACCAAAACAATAATTAGCAAAATGAAATCGGAAAACTACTCTAATTAATTCCCGGTCTATGTTCGCGGTCGATCACGTTCTTCCCCGACCCGCTTAACAATTAATTTCAAAGGGACTAAGGCAACACCACGACGTCGGGCTACCCCATCTCCAACAACCCAACAAAAAGATATTTGGGGTCCTAATTAGATTAAAATTCAACTCAGCATAATTAGAAATTTTGAAAATCAGCTTAATTAGATTAAGTTGAGACCGGTGATTCCTCCATTCTGGAAGGCTCGGCTTGAAGACGAGAAAATATATTTGGAACGGGGGAGTGTCGTGTGTGGCGGTGAAGTTGCGGTCGAAGGAGGAGCGACGGGTATCAAGGTTGTGGAGGGTTGAAGAAAGGGGATGAATCTGTGTTTAATTCAATTTATTGTTTAATTCAAGTTAAGGACGAAGGTGGTCTTGAAGACGAGCTTAGAGAAATTATTTATTTATTTTTAGAGATATATAAGTAATTTTTATGGTAAAATTGATCGACGAGAGACTCGAAGGAGTATAAGGCAGAAGTAGAGAAATAGCTTGAGAAGAGTATTAAGACTCTTCGATTAGATCAAGGAGATAAATATCTTAGCCAAGAGTTCTTGGATTATTTAAAGTTACATGGAGTCCAATCACAATTGACACCTCCTGGAACACCACAGATGAATGGTGTGTCCGAAAGGAGGAATTGAACCCTGTTAGACATGGTAAGGTCCATGATGAGTTTCTCATCTTTTCCAAAATTTCTTTGGGGTTACGCACTCCAATGCTCAATCTACATTATGAATAGGATTCCATCTAAATTAGTTGAGAGAATGCCATATGAGTTATGGTATGGCAAGAAGCCATCATTCTCACATATTAAAACGTGGGGTTGCCCTGCGTATGTGAAAAAAATGCTCACTGATAAGTTGGAATCCAAAGATGAAAAAGGTTACTTTGTGGGAAGTGGCTAGAAGTCATGAAATTCGAGATGGACTCGATGTATACAAATCAAGTCTGGGACTTGGTAGAATTGCCTGAAGGGGTTAGACCTATCGGCTACAAATGGGTCTTCAAGAAGAAGACCGATGTAGATGGCAAGTACAAACCTACAAGGCTAGGTTAGTGGCAAAGGGTTATAAGCAATGTGAAGGCATTGATTATGACGAGACCTTTTCATCAGTTGCAAAGATCAAGTCCATTTAGAATTTACTTGCTATAGTTGCATACTATGATTATGACATTTGGAAGATGGATGTCAAAACGACTTTCCTTAATGGAAACCTCGAGAAACGTGTATTTATGACACAGCCAGAAAGTTTTGTATCCAAGTCAAATTCACAATTAGTATGCAAGCTACAAAGGTCTATTTATGGATTAAAGCAAGCTTCTAGGAGTTAGAATATCAGTTTTGACGAAGCTATCAAATCGTTTGACTTCGTTAAAAATGCGAAAGATCTATGTGTTTATCGAAAATGCCAAGGGGATAAGACTGTTCTCATTATCATATATGTTGATGACATATTAATTCTGGAAAATAGTATTCCGCTAATACAATCTGTGAAGGATTGGTTGTCCAAGACCTTTATGATAAAAGACTTGGGTGAAGCCTACTACATCCTTGGAATAAAGATTTATAGAGATAGATCTAAAAAGATATTGGGGCTACCACAATCCACATACATAGACAAGGTACTAAAGTATTTTAAAATGGAGGACTCTAAGAGAGGTTACCTGCCAGCGAATCATGAGATTAAGCTGTCAAAGAAGGATTGTCCTTCTGAAGAAGTAGAAATCGAGTACATGGAAGATATCCCATATGCATCTGCGATTGGATCAATCATGTACGCCATGACTTGTACTAGACCCGATGTGGCCTACGCTGTTAGTATCACTGGTAGATACCAGAAGAACTCAGGTAAATGTTACTGAGTTGCTGTTAAGAATATTCTAAAGTATCTTAGACAAATTAAAGAATATTTCTTAGTCTATGGTAGGCAGCCAAAACTTGTGATAACTGGGTTTACCGATGCCAGTTTTATGATTGACTGTGATGACTTTAGGTCACAGTCAGGGTACGCTTTCATGCTCAATGGCGGGACCGTGTGCTGGAATAGTTCTAAGCAAAACACGACCGCAAATTCAACAACCGAAATAGAATTAGAACATATTCTCACAGGGGATAACCTTGCTGATCCTTTCACCAAACTACTGGGTGTGCAACAACACATCAGACACTTTGAAAGTCTGGGTGTTACACAAATGGGTGATTGGCTCTAGGCCAAGTGGGAGATTGTTAGTATAGATATCATAGAGACAATCGATATAAGGACATTATACTTGATGACATTCAGTTATATTATTAATGTGCATTAATAATATTCGGCATTACATAAATGAATATAATGTTTGATTTTTTGCATATATTTATGTTTATGTTTCCATGAACTAGTGTTGTCATTAAAAATATGAGATCTCAGATAACTATGCACGTAGTTCTTAAATAGCCACAATCAATGATTATCGAGAATGGAATATCGATGATGCGATTGAGATTGGTGTGCGATCTGCATTATATCCTTAGAGGATGTAGTGATTCTCACAACTACGAGATACTAGGTATTTTATGATGGATGCACAGATACTTTGGAGAGTATTGGTATACCCGACAGAGAAACTGTTTGGTGTATTCTATTTACGTGTCTATAGAAGTATCGGTTTGTGGAGTAGTGTAATAGTCCTCTGACTTGAGGTCAATACGCACGATATGTACGGAGTGATGGACTTTGACCATGACCAACGCTTACACTCCTGACGGGGTAGATACGGCATGTGTTAGGTACATCACTAAGTGCATGTGCGTGGTAGTTGAGCCAAGAATAGGATTCATTCCTCAAATAGACTTGGAGAGAATACTTGTCTTCTCATAACTAATTGGATCGTTAGTCATTGGCCAATACACGTCACTTTTGGAATGGTGTCTAAAAGTGACAATATGATCAATTAGTAGAATGAGATAATATGATTAAGTTATTTGAATAGATATTTAATCATGTTCAAGACTTAATCGAGTATTCGCGAATGAAAGGACCGTATCACTATGAGCTTCACATTACAGGTAGTTGCAGTATCCTCGCAACGTACCTCATATATTGAGATTGTCTGGTCTATTGTCTAGGGTTCGACTAAGACCATTAGTTCGACTAATCGCTTGGCATGTGAGGGTCTATGGGTCACACAAAAAATAGTCATAGTTTACGAATTGAAGTTGGTTAGATTAAATATTGATTTGATCAAGAATATTTAATCTATAGAGAAATATTATAATTCTATTAGATGGAATTATAATTATAATTATTTAATTAAGTTAGATTTAATTAAATACTAATATGTATAGTAAAATCTATTAGATGTTGGACATATTGACTAGGTCAAGAAAATAATAGAATGGGCTTAGAGGCCCAAAAGGGAAGTCAATGTTGAAAGCCACTAAAGGCTTCTAACCTTGCCTCCTACGAAACCTACTCCTAAAAGGGTAGGAGTTGGTTAATTATTTTACTATATATACATGTGTGGGTATCAAGGGTTTTGACATATAGAAATTTATTAACCTAGATACAAGACACATATTTTCTCTAGTTTCTTCGATAAAGAATTCTCCTAGCAAATTTTCGAAGATTTTAACTGTCAAGGAGTTCGTAGACGAGGACTACGTGGATACCGTAGTTGAGGATCGATCTACAACGCACTGTAAGCATCCTCTAACGATGCTGTTATGTTTTATGTTATACTGCCATGATCTGGTTTCGTGTTGGTAAAACTTTTATCTTCCGCTGCTGCGAACCTAGGGTTCGTGTTTATAAAATCTAACAGTGGCCGCTTCTTTTTTGAACTCTGATGCTTTAATTCCATGGCAATTGGAGTCTCTTGTTCTTGACATTAGACAATCTTTTGTTCATTTGCTTCTTTGTAAGTTTATTGTTATCGTGCGTACCTATAATCGGGTTACGAATTGGTTACGTAAGTAAGAGAGATTAGATTTTCTTTAGAGAGACTGGTTACATTCCTATCCCTTAAAATTAAATGTTCTGTTGTTGACAGACTTGCCTATCTAAGTTTCTAATATGCAAGTGGTTTGGTTTCTAAAAAAAGTCTGCAAATTAAAATAATCCACCTTACTGTTAGGATTCAACGGTAGTAATTGTTTTGGTGTATATAATAATCATCCTAACAGTAGAGTGGATTATTTTAATTTTAATGTTAGCGCTGCATTGACCGTGTAGACAAACCGTTTGCATTTGAATGTTAGGTGCGGAGGCACGTGTAGTAAACGTTCACGTCCTAAATAGCGAGGACCTTTACTATTTTTTTAAACAAAATTGCTCATTTCAGCGAGTACCGATTATCAATTTATATAGTGAGATCGAGAAAAATAGTAACCGCACATGTTTCGAGTGCCCTGAGATTATTAGATTGTTAGTTGCAAATTGTTTGAAAGTTTAATTTCAATTCAAAATTACAAAATAATCGTTTCAAATGTGTTGAGATTACGAGATTGTACAAAACAAGTAAATTTATTTGTAAGTAAAAAAAAATTCAGATTCCAACTCAAAACTATTGGGCAACCGTTTAAGATGCATTCCTAATATGGTCCTATAAACTTGTTCCTTATTTGCCAGCTCTTCATAGAGCATGACTCATGCTAAAGGTCATGCTACAAGCTATAGAGCATGACTCATTCTAAATGTCATATGACTTCTAATTTATTTTGTGAAGATAAAAGGGATCCAAGTTGTAATGAATTAAAGAGCTTAAAATACATGGTTGGCACTAATGTCATTGAAATCCGTTACAACTTTTGACATATTTTTGCTGTCATTTAAAAAAAATCAGATTGGGTAATCTTTTGTTATAATATATGGATAAAGGATGCAGATGTAACAATCTAATATAAGGATATTGGTTTCGTGTTTATTCCCTTCATTTACAATATTATAAGGATTAAGGATTTTTTGGATGTAAATGAGTCAAAAGCACACTTTTTGTTTATCCGGTCTTCAAAATTCTAACTAAAGACATGTACAAGCGATAAGAGACTTGTGGATTCTTAGATTCAAATATTACGAGTATAAAAAATATTATTAAGGGAGTCGTCTCCTAAATTTAGTCTGATAAAACTCAACTCAGAGATTCACCAAAAAAAATTCTTTAAAATTCAGTGAGAAATTGTATATTCCAAAAAAAAAATAAAGAGCTCTTCTGAACTGTATACCAATATTTCGTGTTGTATGGGCATTCCGAACTGAATAAAACTATTGACGTGGACTTCTGCATTGAATACACAAATGTCATCGAAATCCATTATAAATCTTGACACATTTCGTGTTATAATAATTTTCTAATTTTATAGGCCTTTTATTATAATAATTGCATCCGTTCATGGAGAGTGTTATAAGGGCAAAGGATTTTTGGATGAGAATGAGTAGCCAGAAAGATTTTGAAGCAGAAAATAGAGTAGCCACTTGAAGGATAAACACAATATGAGTAGCCAGAACAATTGTGAAGGTGCAGGAAAGGTGGTATGTGTAACTGGAGGGTCAGGGTATATAGGTTCATGGCTGGTCAACCTCCTACTCCAACGTGGGTATCAAGTCAACGCCACTGTTCGTGACCCAAGTCAGTTCCTTTCTCTTTTCCTTGTCTTAGATCCTTGATTTCCTCAAATGGGTACCTGTTATTTGTGTTTTTCCATGATGATGCTCGATTGCATATTGAGTAAGTGTCGTCGGATCTGGTTGACCATGTTTGTCATGTTAATGAAACTTGAACCAAAACCTCGTTAACTGAATCTAAATCGTTTATCACATGGACCAACTCCGGTTTATAGATGAATGGTTGAGGTTTTGTTGCTGTTGGTTGACTAGGTGTATTGTGGTCCAGCAGATGGTATTGTTTCTGAAATTTATGGTGTTACAGATGATGAGAAGAAAACTGGGCACTTGCGTGCACTTGATGGGGCAGAGGAGAGGCTTCATCTTTTCAAGGCTGACTTGCTTGAAGAAGGATCCTTTGATTCTGCCATTGCTGGGTGTGTTGGCGTTTTCCATACAGCCAGTCCGGTCCCATCGAAAGTCGCTCCGGTTGATCCACAGGTCGGAAATGCCTTCTAACGTTTTTCGCCTTAGCCTCCGAATTCTACTCTGCTTGCACTTAAACTCTGCATCTTGCAGGCTGAGCTAATTGATCCGGCACTCAAGGGGACGCTTAACGTTTTGAGATCGTGTTCGAGAGTTTCTTCTATCAAGCGAGTGATCCTAACATCGTCTGTAGCCGCAGTTGCATACAATGGCCAGTCTCTCACCCCCGATGTGGTGGTTGATGAGACTTGGTTTACGGATCCAGAAGTCGCAACGGAAAAGAAGGTAGGTCTGTCTTCAGGTTGCTATCTTTCGAAAAAACCCGCGGTTCTTCATTCGTGGTGATGTTATAACATCAACATTTTTCTCTTCCAGCTGTGGTACCCACTTAGCAAAACTTTGGCAGAGAAAGCTGCTTGGAAGTTTGCAAAAGAGAACAATATCGACCTAGTTGCAATGCATCCAGTATTTGTGATTGGTCCTCTACTGCAGCCAACACTCAACGGTTCAGCTGAGCTTATTCTGAATCTCGTAAACGGTACGATTTTATAGTGCAAACGTGATTTTGGTGCTCTTTTTTCCTGTCGCTGGTTTTTTCCACGTGGGTTTTACTGTCTTTTTACACAGGTGCAAGGACATATCCAGAGTTGCATTTCAAGTCGATTGATGTTAGAGACGTTGCGCTAGCACACATTCTAGCTTTTGAGATCCCTTCGGCCTCCGGGAGATATCTTCTCATCGAGCGTGGCGAGTACATATCCGAGGTTGCAAAGGTTCTGCACCTGCTATATCCAACCCTGAGCATTCCTGAAAAGTAAGTTGCTCATCGATATTGTCGAACCGAGCATCTAATTTTCTTCTTGCTAAAATTCCTATGTTATCGGTCTTAGTTATGATTCTTCTTCTCATTCGCATGCTTGTTATGAATCAATTGTCAGGTTTAATGAAATAGAGACAGTCTATGTTAAGTTTGGGGTATCTCAGGAGAAGTCCAAAACCTTGGGAATGAATTATATTCCATTGGAAGTAAGCCTTAAGGATACTATTGAAAGCTTGAAGGAAAAGGGCTTCCTCAGCTTTTGATCAGGACAATGATGTACAATAAAAAGCATCACTACTTCAAAGTAATTGTATGCATGGTTTGAGGTGCTAGTTCCTTTTTTTTCTATCAACATTGGATTCGGTATCTAAAAATTGTCATGGACTTGCATCTGTAGTGGCTTCCTTTATGATTCCTTTGCCTCATTTTGAGCTTGGCCATCCACCTTTGTCGCACCCGTGTAGTGTTGATTGTTCGAGAGCGATTTTCGAGCTGACTTCATTGGATCCGGATCTATGTCTTCAACACTTCCTGTTTCCTAGTATCCAATATCTCTCATATGATGAACTCTGGCATTCTTTTGTCTTCTGCACCAAATGTGCTGCAACCTATTTAAAAGTCATCTGTCTTCTAGATGTATGACGAACCCGGATGGCAGAATCTGCACTCTATCCGGGTTTCACGTTGTATTTATTGGTTTCTATGATGGAGATGCAGCTTTTAGGAACTCCTCTAGGGACAATCCACTCAAGTTCTTTGATCTCATGTAGGAAAGAAACAACATCCCACTGCATATATTGAGCAGAGTAAAATTACACCATACCAACACTATAATAAAATTATATATGTATTGTGAACATAGTAAAAATCTTCCCACCGGATTGTAACATAAACAAAGTACCTTAATTGAATGATGGATAAGTACCTTGGGTCGGGATTTAGGATCCTTGAAAAATTTAAATTCCACATGAGGACGAACCGAAATGAACAACTGCTTTCAACGAAGTGAACAAGATGAAGGTGGACAAAATTATTATGGCTAATGGAAGTCACCGCACTGCGATATCCTTCTCTACATCAATTTTCATTTCAGTTCGTTCCCACTTCGTATTTGAATTCCTCAACAATCCTAAATCCCGACCCAAGGTACTTACTTATCAATCCTTCAATTGAGGTGATTTGTTCATGTTACAATCTTGTGGGAAGATTTTTAAAATATGTTCAAAACACGTGTTTTTACTATAGTGTTGATATGGTGTACTTTTACTCTGCTTAGTGGAATGTTGATTCTTTTCAATATATGGATAGGTAAGTACCACGGGTCGGGATTTAAGATCCTTAGAAATTTAAATAAGACATGGGAACGAACTAAAATAAAAACTGATGCGTAGAAGGATATTACAGTGCGATGACTTCCATTAGCCATAATTATTTCACCACGAGAAGACCCTTTTCATCTTGAACTTTTGTACTTTAACCTCTATTGTAGATCTGTCACAACCAATTCCAAAAATCTATTTCCATGCTAAATTACGTGTGAATATATTATAAATAAATAAAGTAGTAAAAATTCCCATTTCACAGCAAAAAATTGAAGATCATCCTATGATCTTCCTATCAAAAAGTCAAAAATAATATTCAATTAAATTTGGGAAAACTATAGAAAAGGATCGTCAAGGAGGCGAACAAAAATCGATGAAGAGAAGAAAAAAATGATTTAGTTGAAGAGAAGAGAGCAAAATATAAGTATTTTGCACACCCGCCACTGAAGGGAGTAGTGTAAAGTTTTACTAAAGATGACTAAATCTTTGATGGATTGGGCATGGTCTTCACTCCATTATATAGTGTTATTTGAGGTGCGGATCACTTGTGTGAACGGGCGTGAATACAAATTAGGAAGGTGATTGAAGAATATTAGGGTTACTTATCTATTATTTCATTTGCTATATTCGGAAAGCATTTTCATTAATAATAATTCTAAAATTAGAGATTAAATTTAGGTAATTTTTCCCTACCAATTTGGTAAGTAGAGATTTGCTGCCACAGAAAGACTTGCTATATCGAATTTGACTTATTCGGTACGGTGGATATACCGATAACATGTATTTTTTAAAAGAAAGTGTAATAACAATAATAACAACATATATGTACGAAAATTAATTGGTTTTGAAATGTGAAATATACTTATTATCCCCACGTGGTGGCATCATAGGCACCTATGCTCCAATATTAAGAACATTATTAAATACGTTTTGATGTAACATCCAAGATCAAGAATGGCGCGAAAGGATCAAGAAATAGCGGTTAAGAGATCGTAGAAGAAAATAGAAGGTAGAAGAAGCGGTTACGTTTCTAGTGTTGAGTTGTTAAATGTCTGGCATGGTCACTAGAATTCTTCTCTTCTACTATTTATACAAAATGTCTAGCATCACAGGGTCGCCACGTCACAGCCAATTAACTGCCTCTAACAAACTAAACACCACAACTTACGTATTTCCCGCCGATACACGAACGGCTCTGTTGGGAAAAAACACCCACTTTCCATGTGGACCCAAGCAACACAACGACACAAGCACACGAGCAAACTACGAACACCACGAGAAGAACGAACATAAATACAAAGAAAGTACAAGGAGGGACACAAGTATTTATTCACCCAGTTCGATCACAACGATCTACGTCCGGGGGCGTCCAAGCCAGGAGAGATTTTACTTTCTTTACTCTTAGTGTTTCACTCACACTTATAAGCAAATGCCACACTTTGGCACCCACGCTCTCTTAGGGTTCTCACTTTTCTCTCTAGCCACTCACTTGGCTTTACAACACTTGGGCAACACATCAAATGAGGCTTACAATGGGTATTTATAAAAGCAACAACCCTACAAGGTTTATTGGGTCGGGAGGGGCAAACTTGTCCACCAAAAAATACTTTTCTCGGGCTGCTTGGCGGGCTCCACCTCCTTGGCGGATGCCAATCGGCGTCAAGAGAAATTCCAGCAGATGGGCTGGCGGGCGCCAAGTCCGCACTTTGGCCTTGGCTGGCTGGCGCCACCTCCTTGGCGCCCGCCAGGGCTTCCCAGTCCCCTTCATCTTGCTCCCTCGACTCCACTTCTTGACCCGATCGACACCTCCGATCATCCCTTAGCTCTTCACTCGAACCGTACGACTCTTCGTATGTTCTCAACGTCTTCACTCGACTCTTGACTCGATTGATTCCTCGAGCGTCCTCAGCTCCGGACCCAATCGATCAACTTCACGACACATCCTCAGGCTCCATACCCAACAGGCTCTTCCTTTTATATTTGTTTCATGGTGGAAATTAGTATTGCACCATAACTCTGTTAGGGTCAACCAGAGCATCCATGATGTGGGCTTATCAAAGCAAAAGTATCTTAAGAATGTCTTAAGGCATTTGTTCACTCTATTAGATTACATATCTGACATCTCCTACTTATAATTGTTTCAGCGCAATTAGAAAGCGATCCTTTAACTAGAAAGAATTCAGTTCAGATGTAGAATACCTATACAGAAGTTTTTGCAACTCCATCATGTATGATGGAATCATCAAAGGATTTTCTATACATTCTCATTCTGAGATATTCTATTGATAGAATAGGATTCACTTTCAAGATGCCTTGGCGGTGAAATGGTAGACACGCAAGACTCAAAATCTTGTGCTAAAGAGCGTGAAGGTTCGAGTCCTCTTCAAGGCATATGATTATGATTGGAATAAGTTTGGCAGTGCTCAACTGAACCCGTGTTACCAACAACTTGAAGAGTTCCTGCAATCATGGTCTTCACTCTATTATATAGTGTTATTTGGGGTGGAAGTCACTAGTGTGAACGGGTATGAATATGAAATTAGGAAGGTGGTTGGAGAATATTAGGGTTTTTATTAAACGTAATATTTGTACACCAAGTAATTGTACCTTTGCAAGGGATAGAACCATGAATTTCTGTCAAATTGTACTATACTTTTTGTCGCTAGGCCAAATGCCATTTGACCAGAGAATATTAGGATTACTTATCTATTATTTGATTTTCTATATTTGAAAAGCATTTTCTTTAAAAATAATTCTAAAATTAGAGAATAAATTTAGGCAAATTTTTCCTACTAAATTTGGTAAGTAGAGATTTCCTAGTGCTGAAAGTCTTACTCCGTTGAATTTGACTCATTCGATGTGGTGGATGGACCCATAACAAGTGATTTTGGGAAAAAAGTGAAATTTTGAAAGTCTTTTCACGGTTACTAGAGCATGTACACACGCAATGAACTTTTATTATGCATTAGACCTACCAATTTTAAAAAGGTTGTTAACTCTTGGCTGTAACGCCCATTGGAGTCTCGCTCCTAGATGTACCGTCTATGTCCATCGTTACGTAGTCTGTTAGGCAGCGTCTTGGCAGGTACTACTTCTTATACGGATGTTAATTCTATTCAAGAAATTGATACTTGGACTGACACGAATAACCTCTCAATTTTTTAGCTTGGTAGTGTACTAGTGAATAGGCGACATTTTTTTTGGGGGGAAAAGGTAAATTGTTGGATATTTTCAAAATAGCATAATTTTTGACTCATTTATCTGTTTCGCTATTATAATATATTTTTGAAAAGAGAATTTCATGATCCACAAAATTTCGAGAGTTACCACGCCCGTGGCAGAGAAAGCCACGTCAGTGGTGGCTTTTCTGTGAAATTCCAAAAAAATTCACGCCGGTGGTCTTTGTTTCATTTTGAAACTTGGTGTCCCTTGAGTTTAAGTGACCCTCCTATTAGCCACATTTGAAGATTGTTCCAGGAACTTCTTGGGTAATGAAAGGGCATCACCTGGTGGTGCCGACCTTTATAAATAGCAGGTTTTATCTTCCATTGAAAAACATCAACTTCTAAGCTATCCTACACACTTTCCTCTCTAAAGAATCATAAAAAACTTTCATAGTGTGTTCTTGGTCGGGTCAAGGTAGTACAAATCTTAAATTCGATGACGGTGTTTAAGAGCTTCGTAGTATCCTGATGACATAAGTTCGCTGACCTGTTGTACTCGCTGGATTTATCCGGAGGGTCGAACTATTTATCTAAAATAATGCTTACAAGAACTTTGAAGCCGGTGTAACGCCATCATTATTCTTTCTTCCTCCATACTTAATTTCCAACATAAACTTCTTCCTTGAATAAAAATCTTGAATACATCATACATATGGAAATGGGTTGCAAAGGCAGCAACCTTACATTATAGTGGATTATGCAACGTATCTATTATTATAATCATTGTTGTTTCGCATCAAATTGTACTAAAACTGTTCTAACTAATGCAAGATTTTTAGTCACTTACTTGGGCCAAATCCAACAATATATGTATCCATGGATCATACGTTAATGTCCTTACCAGACTCTACTGTGAACATGTTCATTGCACTCTGTATTAATGAATTGAACTGCAATGCACTGCAACTTGGATCGCCTTAAAATTGTTAAGTAGTTATATCCTTTGATTATGAACGTCTGATTTCTGGGCCTAATTTTGGTTTTTGTAAGTATATTTTCCAACGTAAATAAATAGCAACAGTTAAGTAGATATACCGTATGCTACTAAATATATGTAAAGTTCCAGGACCTCGTGCCATATGAGATAACATATGAGGATGTATTATTTATATAATGCTTCAATGCTGACAATCTCCTAAATTGGACACTTTCGATGTCTCAGGTATCATTGCACAAAATAATTTTCTAATTCCATATGCTTGTCGTCAGGATAACTTCAACAAAATCCACAATATTACGTTCAAATAATATCACATAGTACCTAATAGAAGCCATCCATATACACAATAATCTCTTCATCTCCTCACCGGAAGAAGGTCGAAAAGATTCGTGAATTTGAATTTGGAAATATTTTATTTATCTCTAGCATTTAGAGTCGAGTACTGTCGGACCTTATTTTAAGGATGATTCTTTTAGTAATTTTTTTTACATTCTGAAGATTTAAACCCAAAACCTGTTTAAACGAATATAAATTTTTTACCACTTAAACCAACTCTCGTTACTTTTGGACGCTTCGCTATAACCACGACAAAAGCTAATAATAGAAATTGGTCCCTTGTCCATATACGTTCTCCTATCTTGAAATATAAGTATGGTTAAAGGGATTAAATGGCCTGACGTAGGAGCAGAACTCGCTTAGCTGCCAAAACCGAACTGATCGATGCATTATAAGACCCAACTGGTCTAGAGTTGGCTACCTGCATTAAAAGACAGCTGAGGTGCATTTAAGTTGTAGATATCTCAACACAAGTATTGGTATCATCCATTGGGGATTGTTTGAGCTTAGTCAACTATCTCGAGTTTTAAACTTTTAGAACGCAACAGTATTAAAATTTTATTTGAAAACTTTTATCATCTTATGAAAATAAAATTATATCCGAGTGCAATCAAGATAAGTTGGTTAACTAGATCAAGATATAATATAAATTTAACCCCAAAAAGTTGTATATATCTCTTTTCTTTTGGTTGGCTTGCCACCAATTAATCCAAGCCAAGATAGTGCCACATCAACCACCAATCAAGTTACCAACTGGAACATCTATGACCCATTAACCCGAAATCCTGGTTGCACATCAAAAACCTGTCGATTCATTTATTGCCCACATGTCTTTGCTAATTGGTTGGGTTTCCTTCCACATTTTTGTGGATCTACCCTAAGCAACTTTTAAGATTACAAAATTATTCAACTATTGGTTAAAACAACTTTGTTTTCAAATTCAAGACATCTCTGATTAAATTTATTAGTCGTATATGTTTGAAGCCTTACTCTCAAAGGAGGAAGCATCTGGTTCTTTCACGCGTCATATTGCTAAATGGAAAGTTAACATTTCTGCTCTACAATAATAAGATATTTTGTGTTCAAACTCTAACTGATGTTAAAATTTGGTAATGAATACTTTGTCACCATTTAAAATCGTATTCAGGAGAAATTGTAACAGGAGAAATTGGATGCGAGGAATCTAAACGTACAATATAGGAGCGTTATGTACAGGAGCAACCATAAATTCTTGACATGTGGTACACAAAATGAAAATAGAACAAATTAATATTCTAGACCATAAGGTACGTGTAATAAAAAAAATGTCTACGTAATAAACTACAAAGTCTGAACGACGACACTAGGCGCATTGTAAAGTACTAAAATATTAGCTTTTAAAGTTAAATTGAAATAGGAAGAAAATAAAACTTAATGCCATTTAAAGTCAAATAGTTTAGGCGAACCATCTAAACTTTATTAACAAAAAAAAGTTATATTGAAAAAAATTGTGACAATAAATTAAATGGGTGTAAATTTCAAAACTAGTGGAAGCAAATATAAAAAATTGAAAAAACCGTACTGAATTCATAATTTGAGTGGAGCATTTACAAAGGTCCTACACCATTGGATATTTGAAATTGTAATTTATATTCCACTTAATTGTAATTTACGAAGTTGTATTTCTCCTTTTGGACTTCAGAGTAATTTGAATAACGGTAAAAGTGCGAGGTCGTTCTTGAAAGAGACTTGCGTGCTTTGTCCAATCCAACGAAATTTCTCTGGGCCATTTGAATGCAGATTGTGGTCTTTACGTTTTATAGAAAAGTAGATTTTTTGTATTAATATTATATAGTATCCGAATATCTAATGAACCGACTAATTCAGATTTGAGTCGAGTAGGATTGTTGAAAGCTGGCAAAGCTCTCCCAATAAACATTTAATACCGTTGTATCTTCAAAGAATCAAACTCGAGACTTATTCATTAAACAAGTTTGTTAGTTTATTGAAAAGTATATTATAACGGTCTTCTACTCCTAGTATATTTAATACTATTGCATTTTTAAGAAATCAAATTCGAAATTTTTTTAAATTAATTTGTAATTTATAGAAAAGTATATTATAACGGTCTCCAATTCTCAAGTTGCTTCTCTCTCCGTATAATTATTACATTGGTCTTTGACATACACAATCGTCCTTCTTCAGAGATGTTGAAGCTTGAAATCGACAATCCTTAACGACATCTCGTCGTAGCTCATATCCGAACATAACAGTATTGGAATCTCTTGCACCACAAACCCTTGCCGTGGGATGTATTTTCACAACATGTCAAGTTTGGCGGTAATACCAAACGGTACTCCAATCTTCCTAATTCGCTAAATAATATCAAAAGGTTCGATATATCAGACTAAATTTTCCTTAACTCCGAACTTTCTTAGACTTTTGATGGGCGACACCTTAAAAAATATGTGAATCTACGATTTTCACCAGCACCTTCTCCATCAACTCCTTAAACATCTGTGTATCAAATAAAATAGTTTATTACCTCTCCCCTACCGCGTCACATAGTCTAATCTAATAGCTGTATCACCACCTTATCAATAATTTATTGATCGACGTTTTTTTAAAATTTCTGCATTTAGAGTTGAGCACCATTTAGAAATGGTTTTTCTAATAATACTAAGATTTAAATTTAATAACTCGAATCTAAATTTCTTATCACTTTGAAACATCGACATGCCACTATTTAGAAACAGTTCTTCGAAACACTAAATTGTAAAGTACAGGACCAACAAGCCATGCCACGTACCACATTTTTAATCCCGAGTTTAAAATCTTCCCCTACTTATAGGCCTCTTCCCCCTCCCAAATCTCCTCATCCCTTCTTTCACTCTCTCTCTCTCTCTCTCTCTGGTGGTAATGATTCAGAACTTGGAAGACCCTCGAGACTTGCTGGTCTCTCTATCATTATATTGCCATTTCTAGGAAGTTTTAAATTTCTAATCCTTGTCTCTTTACGCTGCAGAAACAATGGCGTGTCCTAAAACATGTTACGTGTCCTTGGTGATCGTGTTCATGGCGGTGTCTGGAGCAATGGGAGCTGCACCCAGGAGACCAGTTGATGTACCCTTTGGGAGGAACTACGTCCCCACTTGGGCATTTGACCATATCAAATACTTCAACGGTGGCTCCGAGATTCAGCTCTCCTTGGACAAATACACCGGTACATACTTCTTATACGAGCACTCACTGACCGACTAATCTCGACTCGACGCTTGGTTAAACGAATTTTCGGTTCACAGGTACCGGGTTCCAATCAAAAGGGTCGTACTTGTTTGGTCACTTTAGCATGCAAATCAAGTTGGTTGCTGGAGACTCAGCCGGAACGGTCACTGCCTTCTATGTTAGTATTTTTTTTTCCAATTAATTATTAGATTGATTGTTTAATAATTAGAGTACATAATTTACACTAACATGCTTTTCATTTTTTGGTACAATGTTTATGTAGCTGTCTTCTCAGAACTCGGAACACGACGAGATAGATTTCGAGTTCTTAGGAAACAGGACCGGACAACCATACATTCTGCAGACAAATGTGTTCACCGGCGGTCAAGGAAACAGAGAGCAGAGGATTTACCTCTGGTTTGATCCCTCCAAGGAGTTCCATGAGTATGCCGTCCTCTGGAACATGTACCAAATTGTGTAAGTACACTAACTCAATTTGATTCTATTGAAGCAATTAAAATGCTAATTTTTTGTTATATTATCAACAGTTACTAACTCAATAATTGATCGACCTTGCATATTTATCAATTTTTGCCTAAAATTGAGGTGAATACATAATTTTTTTTCTAGATTTTTGCATAGGGGTAAAACTATTGAAATTGATATTTAATACTGTTATATTTTAAAAAATCGAATTCGAGATAAATTGTGTACCGAATAAATCTTAGGTGGGTCTTGAAACAAAAAAGCAATGTGTATTCCCATGATGGCATGCAATTTAGCCTCTCTTGGGTCTTCATCCAATTTTGTCAGCCAATCAAATCTAGCATGATTTACGCTTTATCCTTTTAAATTCTAGTTTATTAAATAAATCGGCTGACTAGGTGTTGAAAAATTCGAAATCAAATCTCTTTTATATATATTTTTTAAGGGTAAATTATTACTGACACTACCAAAATTTGAACCTTAGACCTCCTAACATTTACTATACCTTATCCGGTTGGGTTACAAGACATTTCGCAGCAAGTCTCTTTTATTGACTCTTCAATTACTTTCCGAGTAGACGACACCCTTTTTGCAACATTTTTTTATACTTCCCAATGCAGAAATGATCCAATCACGAAGTTGGGTCATCAATTAATTCAGTCCTTCCAATTTGGTCGATGATTAAATTTGTCAACTGGTATCTGATTGCTATACATTAGTATCACTACATGACAGCCGCATGTGCAACATCTTAATTGCACCGTGCGTGGCAACATGCACAATCAATTAATTCTAAAAAAATATGCACAATAAATTTGATAGTAAAAATCCCGGGTTCAAAATCTAACGAAGCTATAAAAAAATTTACCTATAAAATAAAGGGTTGGAGTACATAGTGGAACTTAAGAGTCTCACTACTACAAAAGATAATTTTACTAAGCTGCAAGATTGAACGGTTGTTCGTTTTGGGCTAGGCATCAATTTCTAAAGCAAAATTAACATTCATACTAGAGATGGCACCTCCCAGAAGCGACGAATCAAAAAACTATTGATCGCAATATCAGTTAACAATCTCTATAACATTGCACTCACGGTGCACGTAGGGTCTCCAATAGGCAATATAGACGAGAGATAACAATCTTTTTAGGACAGATTTGTCCAAGACATAACAAGCAACAAACATTTTCCTTCCTTACTAGATATTGCATTGCAGCTTCTTTGTGGATCAGGTACCGATTAGGGTGTTCAAGAATTGTAAGGACATGGGTGTGAAATTCCCATTCAACCAGCCCATGAAACTGTACTCAAGCCTCTGGAACGCAGACGATTGGGCCACGAGAGGTGGGCTCGAGAAGACAAATTGGGCCAACGCCCCATTTATAGCCTCCTATAAGAGCTTCCACGTGGACGGCTGCGAGGCCTCGGTGGAGGCCAAGTACTGTGCCACGCAGGGGAAGAGATGGTGGGACCAGAGAGAGTTCCAAGACCTTGATTCCTACCAATACAGGAAGCTTAAGTGGGTCCGGGATCAATACACCATCTATAACTACTGCGCCGACAGATCCAGATACCCTACAGTTCCACCCGAGTGCAAGAGAGACAGAGACATATAAAACCATCCGTATTGAACCTCTTATTACTATCAGCACTCAATCCGATCTCTTTTATCACATTGTATCTATCCTTTTTCTAAATATTTAAATTACTATTTGTGTATTTGGTGCTTCCCGGAGAGATTACAGTATGTGTAATTGTATCCCCTGGATACAAATACGTAGGGCTGAGCAGTTCTTGTAAGGGTTTCTGATTCTGCTTCTTCCCGTGTAAGTTATTGTTTGTAATACTCCAAAAGAATAATTAAATTTGAGTTTGACACCAGTATGAAGAAAAACATGCATCCTCGTAAAAATAAATTAAATAAAAAAGAAAGATTTATACTGCCTAATATCCGATCTATTTCGTGCTGGATAAAAACTTTGAAAGGTGGCAAAATTCTCTCAACAAATATTTAAGACTGATGCGTTCTCATCTACTCTTCTGTAACCCATTATACATTAATCTCACACCCTTTCCTTTGTGGGGGAAACTATTACATCTCTTGCTTCTGTGGGAGATCCTGCACAATATCCACAACCAGACATGTCCATGGAAACAACAGTCGTTTCCAATCCCTCATAGCCATAGCATGATCATCTTCTGCCGAACTAGAAACCAGCATCGACGGCCGAACGGGTCGGCATTTGTCTTACGCGCAGTGGGGGATATGATCAACGAAGCTGACATGGGAAGAATTAGTATTGAGTGTACCTAATCCACAGATGAGATTACGACGTTAACCCATCCACAACTTCAGTACTCTATCTTTGCCACCAGATGCTACCTTCTCACCATCCGGGCTCCAATCGACCGCGAAAACCTTGCAACAAGGAACGAAGATCAGAACACCTACCTGCAAATTGAGACAGAGATGCCAGATTTCTGAACACAAAATAAAGAAAACCTCGTCTGCATGCCCTGGAAGGTCTTGTTTCAGCTTCTTTGTACGTATGTCCCAGACCTGGAGAATTTGTTTCAAGTTTCATGTTTAGAGAGGAAATCATGTGTGAACCATATGCAATGTCGTCGATATAATGTTCGTAACACCGGTCGTCTCTATCACCCATCACGTATATCACAACATTTTGTTCCACAAAAGTTGCTTAGGAACCAAGAAAACTAGGAAGCCTTACCTTCAGCGTGGAGTCTTTGCTCCCACTCAAAAGGAGCCTGCTATCTGCCGACCAGCTGCAGCATGGCAATAGATCAATTAGCACACCGTAGCTCATTCTTGTTCACAAAGTCCGATTAAGATCCATTTCATTCTTAAGAATCATGAGGAGAAAGCCAACCTAATCTGATACACTGGCCCAACATGACCTCGGAAGGCCGCAACAAAATTTCCTGTGATGCCATTCCACAACTTAACAGACCGATCAAATGAGGCACTGGCTATCCACTGACCATCAGGCGAAAAGTAGACATGATTTACAAGCTGCAACCAACAACAAAATTTTTGTCAGGCCAACAAATAAATTCAGTTAAGACATGTAATGTCCATTAAACAACAAAAAGGTTGGGAGTTTGATCTGGCAAACACATGATTAATTTTGTTATTTGCAGACAAGTATGTCGAGCACTCAAATAATCAAAAAAGGTGAACATGTTTTACTGGTTCTCTGAAAATCTGTTCCATCAACGATGCTTGGAATTCCATCTAACTTGGAAATCATCGACGTGTTCTCTTTTTGGCATTATTGTCTCAATCTTGTTTTATAATGGTGTTTTAGTTTCATTCATGAAATTTAGACTAGCAGGTGTGGTATTCCAGAGAACATTTTGCCATAGGTCAATCCTGATGACCACTTGCTTACTGGAATATTTATTTAGCAAAAAAAAATTCATGATGTACCTGTTGATGACCTGTCATGCGTGTTTTCGGGTGCTTGCTAACCGCAGGTTCCCAAAGGAACATGGTAAAATCATCAGAACCAGAAACTAGTCTCTCAGGGGAATTGCCCTTCATCTTGTTGTACTTTTCAAGAGCAACCTGGAAATTCATAACCACCATGGATGGAGTTAGTACCATGTATAGAGGAAGAAATTGTAATAAACGGTTAACTTCGGAACAAGTTTATAAATCATGCAGGACTGTTTCAACCAGATTATCTGTGGTAGTTGCATTGGCCTAATCTATGATGCAACGAAGAAGTTTAATTTTATGCTTTTGGCATCTTTAGCGGTACCCAAAAGTTATCAGGTTGAACGGATTCACTTAAAGCTGAAGTCTCACACGCCACTAGATACAGATTGCACTTTAATTCCCAGCCTAAAAAAACAGACCTGCGTATCAATAAAGTTGCACAAAGTAAATTTTGCCGAAGTACAATAGTTACCTTCTTCATCTCTTCAGAAGACGAGAACGTTTTTCCAGTGTGATCAAAAGCTCCCGTGCGTAGAACATACTCGGTGCTCAATGCAAGAGAGTTTACCCAATGTCCGTGACCCTTGACAGCCAGTAAAGAAATGGGGAAGTCAAGGGAACAATGTTCACATAGAGAACGGACAAGTATAATGCTCGAACAATCCACTGACACATGAGAGCGATGAACATTAGTGGAAGATAACACTATCCAAGTCAAGGGAATAAAATTAAGTTTGCAAGCTATTAATTAACGAGGAATAAAGATTAAACAACATGAGGCTGACAAATTTTCACCAGGTGGAAACCTGACATGCGACTTAAATCTAATGACCACGGAGGAAAGAAGACAATCAAGCCTATACCTTTAGCTCTCGTATTAGCTTCCCTTGAGTAGTTTCCCACATTTTGATGGTACAATCCTGGGAGCTGCAAGGGTGTATATAAAAGCTATTAGTTATTTTAAAAATCTGCAACTAAACCTTTATTCTGACTGCAACACAGTATTTAGCATGATTCATCTATGTAATAGACGAGGAAGGCAAAATCTAATGATCTGAGGAGAAGCACACAAAAAGCTAAAACAAAAAGGTATATAATTCAGGAACCTAAAAAGTTATGTATAACTACTCAGAATTTATCCTAACAACAAACCTGTTCAGCAATTTAACGTGAAAAGGCTTTTTCGATGATTGTACCATACCATATATCTCAAGGATCATGAGCTAGGAAGTTATTGAAAGTGTACGTCAAAGAGAGCATGGATAAAGCCTAAAGCCTTGCTGGTGCGAGAACAATCCCACTGACTCGAGATTTTTTACAAGAATACAAAGCCTTATCCCATTGAATGGGGTCGGCTACTCAGCTATCTAAATCCACGCAGTAATTAAGAATATTAAATATTCGGAAAATAAAAATTGCCGGAGAAAAATTTTGTGTACTCGTCAAATTGATAATACAATAGTTATGAGTACAGACACAAGGCCATGACCAGAGGGACGTACCCTGTATAGATTACTCCATCTCCACCCCATTTAACACAAGTCACGGCAAGTGTGTGTCCACTAAGGCATATAACACACTTTCTTAATGTGGTGTCCCATATTCGTGCATCGCCATCTTTGCTAGCACTGACAAAACGACGACAAGGGGCATTCAAGTGAACTGGCTCCCATGAGAGGGCAGTAATCCATTTTTTGTGACCCTGAGACAATAAGATTTCAGAGCATTAAAGCAGTCAAATAATCAGGTAGTAAACGAATAAATACATTATACAAAGAGCAGCATTACTAATAAGACATAATATGAAAAAGAGGACTTCAGATAATTGTACTTTACCACGAGCGGACTGCCTGATGGTTTTCCTGTTTGAGGATCCCAGCACTGTAATTCTTCAGCTTTGCTCCCACTCGCAAGTTGTTTCCCGTCAGGTGACCATGCAATACATAGCACCCAATTCTTGTGACCTACAGAAAAGAAAAAATAAATCCAGAAAGCTGCTTTAAAAAGAAAATTTCAAAACACCATGTCATGTAATGTCTCCATGAGACAAAGAAAGCATCGCATCTTCGCTACACATTCAGAAGCTAGAATCGAGTACAAGTGTGTGAAAACAATCAATAAATAAGATGCTATTAACGTAGTCATGGAGCAGAATACTACGTAGTTGGAGAATCTGTATTGCTTCGAGGTTTGGATCAATTAAGAAAGGAGAATAAAAAAGAAACCTGTCAAAATGCCATTTAGATTACCGTGTTGAGCAAGCTGCTCTACTTATCATGCATTTAGTCTATTCAGTTCTGTTAATCCTCCAACAAATAAGTCTCTTTCGGTATCATACATTATCGAACCTGCGCATGTAAACAATGGGGTCTGAGTACTTAGATCCCATAAACGCACGGTGGTATCCCCAGACCCGCTCGCCAACTGTTTCCCATCAGGACTAAATGCTACTGAAAGATCAGCTTCAGTGTGACCTGCATAGTGGAATAACGAAATTAAGGATTTTATGCCACAGTACTCTGCTATTTCGATATTCAAGCTAAAGGAAAACTTGTATGTGCCTTATGCTCCACTAGCACTGATTGTTGTATCGTGACTTCCGTACAAATTGCAAACACAAATAACAGGTTATAGTTTTGACGATGAGCTGACGACAATCATATAGACCATATGAAAAGTAATGTGAAGCACGGTAGTAGAAAAATTAACTTTTAGGATAAAGAAGGGAGAAAGACAAAATCAAAGACGATGAATATATTACACAATGCAAATGAGACCAAAGACAGTGATCAGAAGATCAGATATGTAGAGACAACAACTAACCTCATTCAGCAACAACATATCGAAGTCTCTCAAAGACATTAAACTAAATAATCTAATCTGTGGGTATTAAGTGTCAGAACAGGAGAAGTTTGATGACATACCAGCAATAGTTGAAGAACAACGATTAACCGGACGAATCCGGAAAATAGCTTGTGCTTGATAGACTATAGGGAGAGGCCCCTCCACATCAACTGGTGAACATTAGGCCAAAAAATGAGAAAACAGTCAGAGAATGAGCAAAAAAGATCAACCAAGAAAAGCTTAGATTGCACCGTAACCATAAATGCACCAACCTTTATTTTTCTTTAAGTAAGCATCGAGCTGCCCAACAAGCTCCTGATCTGATATGTAGAAAGCATATGGCAGTTTTTCGGCCTGAAGTAACCAGGAAAAAAGAAGAGAAAGAAAGATCGAGCGTCATCATCTCAACAAATCCGCACATTAGTAACTGATGAAAACACATGAAAACACGGATTGCTGCTAGGACAGTTCTAACTTCATTAAGGTCCCGCTATTGCCAGACGCGAGCTGCAGGGTCAGAGCAACGCCCCAAGCAACACTTGCATACGAAATCGGACTCGCGCTGGCTTTTCAACCAACCAAACAAACAAACACATGGTTCAGACACAGCATTCACACGATAACCAGCGAAAACCCGAGAATGAAGATCAACGAACCGATAAAAGACCCGAAACAGAACATCATCCACCAGAGCAGCAAACACCCGAAATCTGTAAATTTTCTGTCTATTCAGATGTAACACCAAAACCAACAACGACCCATCATTCCAAATTGCAAGGAAAATGGGAAAACGGAAGGAAGTTTGCGGTTACGTTTGCAAGGAGCTGGTTGACAAGATTGAGGAGGTGAGGCGGGCCCACGTTCTGAGGGACGTACAAGGTGGGTCCCAGTTTGGTCCCTTCCGGGTCTGTGAACTGGCAAGCCACTCTCTTCTCTTCTCCTTCCACCTCCATCTTCTTCTCAAATTACTCTAGACGAACGAATAGGGTTTAGGGTTCTTGAAGGGTTTTGTCATGACCCAAATTTGTGGTCGGTGACCGGCGCTAGATAATGTCAAACTTAATGTAAAAAATCATAACCTAGCAAGCCTCAAACATAACACATTATTCTCATTAACAGAAATCGTCAAAAAATATTTTTCAACAACGTTGTCTCTTCAAACATACATATTTATCGTTATCCAAACCTGGTAGACATAATTCAAAAGTGGGAGTACACATCTCCAACATAGTATCATCAAAACACATCCTTTTAAAACATAGACATAATTTACACATATATTACATATTAACATTAAGCTAAGGTCATATGTCAAAAGACCAACAAATATGTACAATGGAGAGACCTAGATTACAAAAGAGAAAGACCATCTGGAGACCTTCAAATGTAGCCCGAGATGGAAGATAACGGACTGAACTCAGAGGGAAAAGCTTCTCCAGATGCAAACCACGGCCTAAACCTCTTCACCTGTTGATTAAAGTAAGGGATAAGTGCTTTGAAACACTTAGTAAGCAAATATTATAAGTAACATGTATTTAACCAACCAAACATCCCCATCAAACCCAAATACTAACACAAGGCTACTATGACAAAATGACCACTTCACAAATAAGGTAATCAAATAGTCATATATCAGACATAACCAGAAGTTCAGATAGACCTTTACAAACACATAGCACAAATCGGATGAACTTCAGATAGGTCTAGATAGTGTCACTCCTACACCGACACGAGGATACCATATCTTAAAGGCGCCATCAGAAACCAACCCCGCCGGCCAAATATCAGATCATACACATATCCAATGTATCCTCAGTATATGTGCACATATGCCAACATCCCCGGTTGGTCACGGGTAGACCTCATCATCCGTCATCTCACAAATGACATACCAAACACACGTAATACATATTGACCATAACATATTGACCACATATCCAAATTCATACCAAAAGAGTCTCATATCACGAATTGGGCAAAATAGCCCCAAATAAACAAACAATCTACAAACATCTTCAAATCACATATTAACCAAAACTAATCATATAACTATACTTTAAACCAATCAAAAGTACACCAAATTATACATATCACCCACGTCTAGTTAACTAACACATGTTACAAAGAATGTCCACTTACAAGACAATGGTTGCTCAAACCATTCAAAGAGAAGCTCTGTGCTTCATTTTACAACTCGTGGCACTCGGATTCAAAACGTCGGTTAACTAGTCAAAAGAATATAAACCACTATCATTACCAACCTCTTAAGCATGTAATTAGATCCTAGGTAATATAAAAATGCCTTAGTTCATTTCTTAGAATCGGATTTACACAAGGCAGCCCCAAAACCTATGCTTAATTCACAAAACTACACCCCCGATGATCAATTTCTCTTCTGCCTTCTATACATACGAATCCTAGCTAAAACTTACCTTAACTTCCTTCATATAGGTCTATATTAATCTGTTCTAATCTTCACCTACTAGCTTCTTCAAAGTGTAAAATGATTTCTACTCAAATTAAGCAAAATCCTACAAAGTTACTTACATATTCTTCCAAGTTGTTGAAATCTGGCCCCTTTTCTTTTCTCTTCTTTTCCCTTCGTTTTCCCCCTTTCTCCTAGTCTTTCCTCTCTGTTTTTCTGTCCTAAATGACTAAGTGGTTCGTGCCTATCTTCTGGTCTAAAAGGTTTTTCCTTTTATATGCATGCTAAGTAGCTTAGTCATCCTACTTTCCATTTGCCACCTAGCCAACTTGCAACAGAATTTCTTTTTTGATCCTAAACTTTTCCAGCCATTCAAAATCATTTCTAAACTTCTTAATATGTTCTAATAAGTCCCTAAAATTAGCCTTATTCAAATAAAGTCACATAACAAATTATTTTTACATAACTTCCCAATACCGACGAAAGTAGACCAATTTCTGAGCACCTTGATTAATTGCTCTGTTACTGCCAGATTGTTTCATAAATGACAAAACTCAAAAAAACAAAGTTATAGATCCAGATGTTATAAATCCACACAAATTGGAATCAACTAATTTAAAGTCTGGATGAGGAAGTTATGCCCATTTTACCGAATGATGATGGACTAAGCCTAAACCCTTCCAAAACCAACCTTATTTCGTTGTAACAAATTTGGTAGATGGGTGAGGGTATCACAGTCTCCCCTCCTTATAAAATTCGGTCCCCGAATTTTCAAAATGGAAGGCTAACTTACTTGTCATGCAAATAGATGTGGGTACTTCATTTTCATCACTTCCTCCATTTCCCAAGTTGCCTCAGCCAAGGAACGATTTGCCCATTCAACCTTGACCATCGGAAGTTCTCTATTCCGAAGCTTTCTAACTTCACGATCCAATATTCTTATTGGATTTTCTTGATATGTCAAATCTCCACTTATCTCTACTATCTGTGGCTCCAAAACATGAGTAGGATCGTGCAAATATCGCTTAAGCATAGAGACATGGAACACTGGATGAATATGTGACAAGGATGGTGGCAAAGCCAATCGATATGCCACTGGTCCAACTCGCTCCAAAATCTCAAATGGGCCAATATATCTAGGACTGAGTTTGCCCCTTCTTCCAAACCTCATTATTCCCTTTATAGGTGAAACCTTGAGAAAAACATGTAGTCTCACATCAAACTCGATATCCTTTCGTCTCTTGTCTGAGTATGACTTTTGTCGACTCTGGGCTGTTTCCAGCCTTTGTCGAATCAACTGTATCTTCTCATTGGTTTCTTGTACTAAGTCATTGCCCAATAGTTGTTTCTCACCAACCTCATTCCAACATAACAGAGATCTACATTTTCTTCCATACAAAACTTCATATGGAGCCATCTTGATACTTGATTGGTAGCTATTATTATAAGCAAACTCCATCAATGGCAAATAACGATCCCAACTTCCTCCAAAATCAATGATACAAGTTTGCATCATATCTTCCAATATCTGAATAACACGCTCAGACTGACCATCTGTTTGAGGATGAAAGACCGTACTCAAATCTAAACGAGTTCCCATAGCCTCCTGAAATTACCCCCAAAACCTTGATGTGAAATGAGTTCCACGATCAGATACAATTGAAACTGGAACACCATGAAGGCGAATAATTTCATCCATAAATATCTGAGCAAACCTACTTGCATCATATGTACTCTTTATTGGTAGGAAATGTGAAGATTTTGTCAATCTGTCTACAATAACCCATACTGCATCATAACCTTTGGAAGTAGTTGGAAGCCCTACTAGCAAATCCATTGTTATCTGCTCCCACTTCCATATTGGAATCTCAAGAGGTTGTAGTAATCCAGAAGGCCTCTGATGCTCTGCTTTAACCTGTTGACAAGTCAGACACTTCGAAATAAATTTTGCAATGTCCTTTTTCATACCTTGCCACCAATAATTGCTTCTCAAATCATGGTACATTTTTGTAGATCCAGGGTGCATACTGTAGACCGCTCGGTGTGCCTGAGTCAATAATTCCTTTCTTAGATCTCCAACATCAGGGACAACCACTCGAGAACCAAAATACAAGATACCATTAGCACTAAGTCAAAATTTAGGTAATTCACCCTGCTCAACTTGTTCCATCATCACAATAACCTCTAGATCCTCCCATTGCAATTCCATAACCCGTCCTCGTAAGGTAGGTCTCATATGCATCTCTGCTAGAAACTTTGGCTGACTTAAGGATTTACGACTTAAAGCATCAGCTACCACATTAGCTTTCCCAGGGTGATAGTTAATGGTGCAATCATAATCCTTAAGTAACTCCATCCACCTCCTCTGTCTTAAGTTCAAATCTCGTTGCTCAAAGATATACTTGAGGCTTTTATGATCTGTATATATCTCAAACTTCTCACCATACAAGTAGTGTCTCCAAATCTTCAATGCAAACACAACTGCTGCCATTTCCAAATCATGGAATGGATAATTCTCTTCATGTTTCTTCAGTTGTCTAGAGGCATAAGCAATAACATTCTTGTGTTGTATAAGAACACATCCCAAACCCACTCTTGAAGCATCACAATACACTGAATATCTACCTGATCCTGAAGGTAGAACCAATACAGGTGCATGGGTTAACCGATCCTTCAATTCTTGAAAACTCTCTTCACACCTACCTGACCATTCATACTTGGCATTTTTATGAGTTAGCCGAGTTAATGGTGCTGCCAAAGTAGAGAATCCTTTGACAAATCGTCGATAATACCCTGCTAAACCCAAAAAGCTACGTATCTCAGTAACATTAGATGGGGTAGGCCAATTCACAACAGCTTCCACCTTCTTCGGATCAACTAACACTCCATCTTTGGACACCACATGTCCTAGAAAAGCTACACTTTGAAGCCAAAATTCACACTTTGAGAATTTAGCATATAGCTTTTTCTCTCGTAGCGTCTGCAACACTTGCCTAATGTGTCTCTCATGATCCTCCTGATCAATAGAGTAAATCAATATATCATTAATAAACACAACCACAAACTGATCTAGGAAATGCTTGAAATTCCTGTTCATCATATCCATAAAGGCAGCTGGGGCATTAGTCAATCCAAATGGCATAACCAGAAACTCATAATGGCCATATCGAGTCCTGAATGCTGTCTTTGGAATGTCCATCTCTCTAATCCGCAACTAATGGTACCCTGATCTCAAGTCAATCTTAGAAAACCATTTAGATCCCCGCAACTGATCAAACAAATCATCTATTCTCGGAAGAGGATATCGGTTGCGTATAGTTACCTTATTCAGCTTTCGGTAGTCTATGCACAATCGTAAACTTCCATCTTTCTTCTTCACAAATAGCACTGGGGCTCCCCAAGGAGAAACACTAGGCCTTATGTACCCTTTATTCAACAAATCTTGCAACTGATCTTTCAACTCTTTCATTTCAGCTAGAGCCATACGATAAGGTGGTATAGAGATTGGTTCAGTTCCTGGTTCAAGATCAATACAGAATTCAATCTCCCTCTCTGGAGGTAAGCCTGGTAAATCCTCTGGAAATACATCTGGGTACTCTCTCACAATAGGAACATGATCTACCAAAATATCTTCTTTCTTTATTTCCTTTACCATAGCTAAATAGCTTGCACATCCTTTCCTTAGAAACTTGCTAGCTTTCATGTAAGAGATAAGCTTTGCAGTAGTTACCTTTTTCTCACCCTGAAACTCAAACTCTGCCCCATCTGTGGGATGAAAAATGACCCTTTTTCCAAAACAATCCACTACTACATGATAAGTGGATAACAAATCCATACCCACTATTATATCAAAACCATCCATATCCAATATGTATAAATCAGCTGACAAGTCACGCCCACTAATTTGAATATTGCATGATCTAACAACTTCATAAATATACACAAACCCGCTCGAAGGATTGGCAACAATCATTGACTCATCCAAACATACAGACATAGCATTCAAACATTAAACATATTGAGATGACACAAAAGAGTGTGTAGAACCCGAATCAAATAGAATACGTGCATAAGATGATCCAATGGGAAGGTTACCTGATACCATAGTGTTACTAGCATCAGCATCTCTCCTGGTCAAAGCATACACTCTAGGCTGTGCACCGCCTCCTCCACTATCAGACTTAGGTCCCTCAATCCTCAAACCTACTTCTCTTTGATCAAGTAGATTGCCCTGCTGAACTTGTGGTCGAGGAAAGTGTTGTGTTGGCGGCCTAACTATCAAACTCGCCACTTGCTTACGCTGATCGATTGTAGGACAGTCTTTCACCAAGTGACCTTGCATACCACAATGAAAACAAGCTCCTGTCCTTTTGTAACAAACGTCTCCAGAATGTTGTTTACCACAACTTTGACATTTTCTGAAATTACTGGATTGGTTCTTACTGAATTGTTGATCACGAAAATCCTTCCCTCTACCAAATCTTCCAACTAGTCCTCCCCTCCTATATGATACTGGCAGATTGTTGGTCCATCTTTCTTGCTGTCTAAAGCCTTGGTTGAAACTCATTTGTGGTGGCTTATCAAACTTCTGAAATTTTGGTTGACTTTGGACCACTCGACGTTCAATATCTCGCATCTCCAAGGTTCGAGCACAATCCACTGCAGCTGCATATGTCTCGAAACCACGAGGATACATAACTTTGAACATAAAATCATCAAGTTCACGAATAAACCTCTTTACCTTCATCTCATCATCAGGAACTAGATGTTTTGCATACCATGATAGATAAGTGAACCTCTCATCATATTGAGATACTGTCATCTCTGGAGTCTTCACCAATCGCTCAAATTCAAAAGCTCGAGCATCTTTCAAACTCTCTGGTAAGAACCGATCCAACAAGGCCTTAGTAAAGATCTCCCAAGTCCACGTATATGATCCCTCATTTTGGAACCAAACTCCAGCCACACCTACCAACTTAAATGATGCCAACTCCACCATTCGCTCTTTATCGCACCTTAAGATTCTTCTCCTCTTCTCCATCTCATCAATGAATACCCGAGGATCATCACTTAAGCCAGAAAATATTGGTGGATTCAACTTCAAGAACTCACCCAAAGAGTTATCTTTAGCAGCTGATGTAACATTCTGCTATAATTGTGTTTGCTGAGTAGCGATGAATTTCTCCATTGCTTTCATAACTCTGTCTACACCATCACCACCCTGCCTCTCCATCTCAGAAGTAGGAAC
The DNA here is from genome assembly GCA_963995505.1 of Hypericum androsaemum. Taxonomy (NCBI): domain Eukaryota; kingdom Viridiplantae; phylum Streptophyta; class Magnoliopsida; order Malpighiales; family Hypericaceae; genus Hypericum; species Hypericum androsaemum. The sequence continues at coordinate 6,915,326 of OZ023189.1, forward strand.
AGCAGCAACAGGTGGTGGAATCTCATCTCTAGTGACCCTACCAGTGGTAGTGGCCTCAACTGGTGGTGTAGTCTCAGATGCAATATCATTCCTCTGACTTTGGGAGCTTTCACCATGCTCCCTAACCGTATCCATACCACTACGTGTGATTGTCATATCCTCCTATACAAATAAGTCAGAATTAAGCATACCAAAGGACAACACAACAAAAGAGGTTCAAGGACATGACAAATCATATGCTCCATTATACACAACATATAATTCAAACAATAAGCTAGGCTCAAACCTAGGGCTCTGACCGAGATCTGATACCAAGTCTGTCATGACCCAAATTTGTGGTCGGTGACCGGCGCTAGATCATGTCAAACTTAATGTAAAAAATCATAACCTAGCAAGCCTCAAACATAACACATTATTCTCATTAACAGAAATCGTCAAAAAATATTTTTCAACAACGTTGTCTCTTCAAACATACATATTTATCGTTATCCAAACCTGGTAGACATAATTCAAAAGTGGGAGTACACATCTCCAACATAGTATCATCAAAACACACCCTTTTAAAACATAAACATAATTTACACATATATTACATATTAACATTAAGCTAAGGTCATATGTCAAAAGACCAACAAATATGTACAATGGAGAGACCTAGATTACAAAAGAGAAAGACCATCTGGAGACCTTCAAATGTAGCCTGAGATGGAAGATAACGGGCTGAACTCAGAGGGAAAAGCTTCTTCAGATGCAAACCACGGCCTAAACCTCTTCACCTGTTGATTAAAGTAAGGGACAAGTGCTTTGAAACACTTAGTAAGCAAATATTATAAGTAACATGTATTTAACCAACCAAACATCCCCATCAAACCCAAATACTAACACAAGGCTACTATGACAAAAGGACCACTTCACAAATAAGGTAATCAAATAATCATATATCAGACATAACCAGAAGTTCAGATATACCTTTACAAACACATAGCACAAATCGGATGAACTTCAGATAGGTCTAGATAGTGTCACTCCCACACCGACACGAGGATACCATATCTTAAAGGCGCCATCAGAAACCAACCCCGCCGGCCAAATATCAGATCATATACATATCCAATGTATCCTCAGTATATGTGCACATATGCCAACATCCCCGGTTGGTCAGGGGTAGACCTCATCATCCGCCATCTCACAAATGACATACCAAACACACGTAATACATATTGACCAGAACATATTGACCACATATCCAAATTCATACCAAAAGAGTCCCATATCACAAATTGGGCAAAATAGCCCCAAATAAACAAACAATCCACAAACATCTTCAAATCACATATTAACCAAAACTAATCATATAACTATACTTTAAACCAATCAAAAGTACACCAAATTATACATATCACCCACGTCTAGTTAACTAACACATGTTACAAAGAATATCCACTTACAAGACAATGGTTGCTCAAACCATTTAAAGAGAAGCTCCGTGCTTCATTTTACAACTCGTGGCACTCGGATTCAAAACGTCGATTAACTAGTCAAAAGAATATAAACCACTATCATTACCAACCTCTTAAGCATGTAATTAGATCCTAGGTAATATAAAAATGCCTTAGTTCATTTCTTAGATTCGGATTTACACAAGGCAGCCCCAAAACCTATGCTTAATTCACAAAACTACACCCCTGATGATCAATTTCTCTTCCGCCTTCTATACATACGAATCCTAGCTAAAACCTACCTTAAGTTCCTTCATCTAGGTCTATATTAATCTGTTCACCTACTAGCTTCTTCAAAGTGTAAAATGATTTCTACTCAAATTAAGCAAAATCCTACAAAGTTACTTACATATTCTTCCAAGTTGTAGAAATCTGGCCCCTTTTCTTTTCTCTTCTTTTCCCTTCGTTTTCCCCCTTTCTCCTAGTCTTTCCTCTCTGTTTTTCTGTCCTAAATGACCAAGTTGTTCGTGCCTATCTTCTGGTCCAAAAGGTTTTCCCTTTTATATGCATGCTAAGTAGCTTAGTCATCCTACTTTCCATTTGCCACCTAGACAACTTGCAACAGAATTTCCTTTTTGATCCTAAACTTTTTCAGCCATTCAAAATCATTTCTAAACTTCTTAATATGTTCTAATAAGTCCCTAAAATGAGCCTTATTCAAATAAAGTCACATAACAAATTATTTTTACATAACTTCCCAATACCGACGAAAGTAGACCAATTTCTGAGCACCTTGATTAATTGCTCTGTTACTGCCAGATTATTTCATAAATGACAAAACTCAAAAAAACAAAGTTATAGATCCAGATGTTATAAATCCACACAAATTAGAATCAACTAATTTGGAGTCCGGATGAGGAAGTTATGCCCATTTTACCGAATGATGACGGACTAAGCCTAAATCCTTCCAAAACCAACCTTATTTTGTTGTAACAAATTTGGTAGATAGGTGAGGGTATCACAGGTTTAAGGTTTTATTTATTGGAACATGTTTTTTTTATACGTAAATTTTTTTATTTGTATAATATATTTTACATTGGTTCCCTCCTCTACCCGAGTAGTCCTCTCCTCCGTCTGAGCGGTAAGTCCTTTGTACAATTATACGGAGGTTGGAATCGAGAAATTTATTAAAAATTCGTTTTATTGGAAAATATTATTTTTTGAAAGAAAATGATACATATTTTCAGCCAATTTAGAACAAAATTTTAAATTTAAGAATTGATTTGCTATTTTTATCATAATACCCTTTCAACCTGACTTAAAAATCTTTAATTAAAAAAATCCATAACAATTTGTAAATAGTCATTTGTCATACCCAAGAAGAGGTCATAAGACTATCTATCAATCCATGGGAAAACAAATTTATTGAGAGATTATGCTCTCCTTGGAGGCTTGGATACGACTACCAAAGCTGGAATTCATTTTCTAAAAAATTAGGTTCCAAAAAGACATTTTTTAAAACTCTGGAATTGGATTCCAATTCTGACCTTTTTTGTTTGTTCCAAACATGCTAAAAAGAAAAAGGTGGAATTTTACTAAAATTAAAAATAGAAATCGTACAAAATAAGTTCTTTGAGCTCCTTTAAAAGATTTGAAACTGTGCAAGTAACCATTCTCTAAAATATGGGAATGCTTCTTCAACAAGCATGACACCCTATTTTATTAAAATAGGGAAAATTTTATTTCAGTATCATGTGGTTTGTGCGTTTGACACATATAGATTCGTGGTTTAAAACTTATCGGATCAGCTACCAAGTTATCACCAAAAAAATCAGCTACCAAATTTTGTAATCCAGGAATATGACTAAGTTGACATAAAGGCAATTCTTTCAACTCTTGCCCAAGTTCCATTACAAGTATTTCTAAGTTGAATTGCTCTAACTTTGCATCTAAAAGAGAAGTATGTATAATGAGGTTTTTGTTGTTTCAACAAAAACGCATCGCAGTTGAATTTCAATACTTTTATCATCGGAGTTGTTCGTGAAGTTTGAGTACGGTCTCTAGCATTTGATTCATGCAATTGTGGTTTTGTAATCTGCAAGAATTCAGAACAAAAATAAAAAGCTGAATTAGGTGTAACAATTGGATGAAGGTTGATATCCTCAAAAATATATTCATTCCTTGCTAACCTACCCTAGCAGAAATATATAGCTAGGGAAACTAATTTCTGAGAATCATAAGATTTTAAAGAAAGAATTCAACCAAGCACGAAAATTAGGATGTTCATTATTATGATCATATATTTTTTTGAAAAATAAATTTTTACACCACGCCAAGGCTTGAACCTTGGACCTCTTTGAAATTTACAATGTCTTGTGCCGCTAGGCTATATACCCTTTAGCATTATGATCATATTTATAGCCTGAAGGATTACAATATCAAGTTATTCAAATAACACTGGTTGAAAGAAAAATTTTGCATATAGGAAAAGGGAAGAGGTTTCTGGGAAGGTGGATGAGGTTGCTTCTCATCGGGTTGTTGTGTGCTTCGATGAGACCTGGCAGCCTCTTGCTGCTATGGGGTCTTGTTGATACTGCTGTGGTGTCTCCACGTGAGGGTGTTGTGACGTGCGATGATGTTGCAGTCTCTTCGGATGCTGCTGCTGAACTTGAGATTGGCGAGCAGCTTTTCGCTGCTGCACCTTTCTCTTCTTCGCAACGCTCTCCAACTGATGCTTTGGACGTTGGGGCGCTGCCTTCCGCTCCTCTCCAAGACGTTGTGTTTATGAATAGCACTGCTATTGCGATCAGTTTGGGTGATCGACTGGATGATTTGCAGTTCATGGTTGATGTTGGGGTGATTAATTGGCCGATCTCCATACCGATTTTGGAGGCTTACCTTTCTCCTTCCGTAGTGCGGCCTTCTATTTTGACCAAGAAGGCTAACAAGGGGAAGTCTCTTATGTTGACTCCGGTAATATCTAGCTGTCGGGTTAGGAAACCGACGGCCAAGGCAGCGACCCTCAAGCTGCTGCCGATAAGGGATGCTGGTTTGCCTTCTTCGAAACGTCCTTCTGCGGAGCTTCCCCTTAGCTGGCTCCTTGCTTCCATGGAAGTGTGTGACGGTGCTCTCAGTGAGGAGCTCACATCCGAAACTTGGCGTTTGGCAATTCTTGTAGGTATATCTTGGGAGGAAGACACCTCTACAATCCTCCTCGAGCTCAAAACTGCTGCTCGATGGCCTGCTCGGTTCTTGCCTTTTGATTCTCACTAGCTACTGATCCTTTCTTGGGTGTGATTTGGGAGTATTTGTACTTTTATTTGGAGATGTTTTGAATTATGGTAGATAGCTTTTATCTTTGTTATATAGTCCGCTGTAATTACCCTTATAATTATTATTTTTTAGTGGTTTAATACATTTTACTTTAAAAAAAATTACTTCTTATTAAATTCTCATCCAGTTGAATTCTATTCTAGTCGTGTGCCCTTAACCTAGAACTATTCACCAATACGCTTTTGGCATCCAGGGTATGTGAGATGCCAAAGTACACTGCCCAATCTCTGCGCGAGGAATTGTCTGAACACTTTTCGAACCTTTTTGTTTTGTTGCAGAACTCTACACTCTGTCAGTCCATAGCAACCGTGTATCTTTTTAAACTCGAATATAAGAAAGACAATGCATTTTCTGGATCTGTAAGAATTTCACATTGCACGGTACGGAAACATGTCAGAACAAATTTTATTTTATACTAAATCTAAGTCAACTTTCTGTGGTATTAATAGGAGTTGATGAATACTATCTGGAACACTTCGTCCCCTCAGATTGTCCCCGGTCGGATAAACCAATCGGTACAGTTAGCAGGGTGATCTGGTTTGCCATCACCTATAGTTGTTTCACTGCATCTTCCAAGGGCTCTCGAGGGTCCGGATAGGCTTTGCATCCGGACCCTTCCTTCCCGTCATCGATCACATCCGCGACGTTCTCGTTGGTAACTAAGCTAGAGATTTCAGTAGGTTCATCTAGTCATAATATCACCTCCGGGATGCCATGCTTGCGGGTAAGGTATAACTGGGTATGCAAGTCGCACTTGTGTCGATTCGGAACAGTTTCCGGCTGTGCTAGGGTCAAGGAACCTGTTAAAGCTAGTAAGGGCTCTAACAGAAGCTCGTCGCTATCGGTTTTCTTGTCTCCCTCTTTTCTCATTTCTTCCAATATTGACTTGCTCGTCTCAATACCTACCAACATGATCAGACACAACAAAGCAAACAGAATAAGCAAACTGCGTTGACAGCTTTAATCGACTAATTTCCGAGCGATAATGTAGCTAACCTGCAAGATATCCACCGTGGACGTAGCCATTAAACCTTTCACTAGTATGCTCACCCGTGAAGAAGATACGCCCTATAGGAGCCTGGTTAAAAAACAACAAGATGCAATTGAGCATACAGAAATTATCGCTCTTCGACAAGTCCGAACGCATATTTTTTATCATCTCATCAACAAAATTGAGCACCTTCATGTATTTAAAACCCGAAAATCGATTAATTAATTACCTTGATATCAAGAACAGCTTGGTTATTTGAGATCATGGGGTAATTGCTGTAGCTTCCACGTTGGAATCTGTTGTTCCACCAGCGGGGCACAAGTATATTGGTGGCATTAGGTACGTTGGGGCCAAACATGTCCCTGAGTACCCCCATGGCCTCCTTCAATGTCTCCTCATCCGATTGACCTTCGACACGTTTCGACTCGCCATTGGTTAACGTCACAACCAGAATATTGGATCCGTGATATGCATTTTCCATGCTCTGTTTCATTCCACAACAAACAGGAAATCAGCATCCACACCATTGAAAATAACACTAGTATACAAAACTCTTCCCAATTATTTAATTTGTCCCATACTTATCAATTTACTACTTTATATTAACGTCAGCATCGACCTAGAATCTGCAGCACTTATGTGAAATAAACCAGAGACAATAAGATCTCGCATTCCAACCGTAGAGAGCTCACGAGTGGACGTTAAAATAAAAAGACCCTCTTGTTAGAATCTCCCTATCCGAACCAAAACCTTATAAAACAGAGCAAGTTAGAATCTAGGAGATCAATCAACATCAGCCAGCAGTACAAGACAAAAGGCCAGTGGGGTATCTGTGTCAAAAGAAAATAACACGACCTTTCGCATAATGGTTATTTATTGCAAATCCAATCAAAATGACAGGGAAGTGTTAAAATAAAAGATCAAATCAATAACCAGTAGCTTCTAATGCGAAATTAAATGACGTGGTACATGCACCACGTGCACATGGATCATGTGAGATAGATTGATTAATAAAGAGTTTTGTTTTCCGCGAACGATTTTGGCTAAGTACCATTCAAGTATACATCCTAACCGAGTTTATTTATAAGTGCGTAAAATTTACCATTCCATTGTAGATACCAAGTGAAGAGAGCGACCAACCTGCCAAAATGTGTAGTATCCTCTGCGCTCATGAGCATAGATGAAGAACTCCTTATCGCGGCCACAAGGCCAGAATTTATATGGAAACTTCAGGAAAATCTTCGTATACACCATCACATCACATCGTTCTATGGCTTCCTTTTTCCAACTCTGCATCATTATCATTAATTTAATAAGTCAATTATTATCCATAATGCGTTGTAAATATCTATGAGATAAAGAGTTCAAATACTAATATAGGTATAAATTTTACCTTTAAAAAAAATTTCATAGATCTTTTATTCATACTTGTTCAATTGAAAGGCTTGATCCAATTTCAAAAATTCTTTTTTTTTCTTCTTTTTCTTGACTTGTGCAGCTCCAACTTAAGGTACTTAATTTATACCAATAAAAAGCTTAAGGCATTTAATTTGATGGGCTAGTCTAGCAGAAAGATCAAGCTAAAAATCTGGAAACCTCTATCGATCATATAGGGACCCATTCCCAACAACCTAAGGTCATATCCCTGTACATCAACGAACGCGAAAAGATACAACTATAAACAATTATGAAAAAAACTATAAACAATTATACCAATGAAGGAAAACGACAGAAGGATAAAAAAAGAGTGGGACAGGAAGTGAGCAAATTCAAATCCCGATCGCGACGAAAATATACTTACAAAAGAATTCCTTAGAAAGACAGAAGGGTAACGCATTTCAAAGAATTAACAAATGCCAACTAAAGGGTATAAGTCCGTTTCCACCAGGCAAATTGAGCCAGCGGACTATTACAAGTGACAACAAGATGTAGAATATGATATAGTTCGAGCTGCCGAACCTTATTTAGAGATTATTTTCTTAATGATTTTTTTCATTTGTAAAAAAATACAAGTCTTTTATTATTTAAATATTTCGATAGAATACATTAAAATAAGAGCAAGTTGATCAAAATGTAAGTAGGAGTGAGATGTACCGGCAATAAAATAAAGGAAGAAAAGACGTACAGGCAAAGGAGGCTTAAAGGTGATGAGGTCATTTTGTAGAACTCCAATGCTGACAGACAAAATCACATAATTGGCTTCGTAGACGCCACCATCCTCTGTTTTCACAACGACGCCGTTTCTCGAGTGTTGCAATTCCCGAACAACCTGCACAAACCAAGAAAAATACGTTTTAAAATAACAATTTACAAAGATGTGAATCTTTAAAGTCAAACCAAGAGAGCATGTGCAATTCATTGACCATTTCAAGCAAACCTCATACTGTTGCAGTAACATGGCACAGTAAATTCTGACAACTACAGATCATTGGAAATACTGTGCATGACAATTAGAATTAATTAATATATAGAATCGAAACTCAATAAAAAGTTAATTATATCGAAAGGCTAGTCGCTCAAGAAACAAATAATTAATTCCAAGAAATTAAGATTTTATCTCCCCGTGTTGCCCTATGTGACAAGATGGTTAAATAGTTCCACAAGTATCCAAACAAGCATCAATCCAAATGATTGGGAAATATAAAGAAACGAAATCACATCAATAACTAACTCACAAGAATCGTTTTCAGCCCTTTGATCATACCATAATAATCACATAAAGCCAAAAGATATTATGTAACCCCACCAGCATGTTTTTCCATCTTATGTTTGTCATAATTTCTGGTGCCCTCCACCTTTTAATCCCATAACAAAAGATGAAGAAACTCTGGAAATACAAGATTTGATTCTTGACTTTCGTCAATTTTTACGGCTTCACAAGTGATTTTTTGCGATCAGCAAACTCACAAAAAAGGGTCAATGTCAATCGATTGATAATACAAAATATCAGATTTCAGCTAACCGTTTGAACTTTTTCCAAAATCATGATTTTCCCCTTTTCGATTAGAGATTGGGCAAAAGAAAAGAGAGCAAACTAAGTTACAGACCTTATTGAGCTTGAGCCGGGAATCAAAGATTTTACCCTCCGAGGTAAAAAGAAAACTCTCAGCCATTTTGTACAGTAAATGCTCATACCCCCTCTCATCAGCCACCAGAAATTCCCTTTCGCCGAAGTCAACGTAAGTTGAAATTGGCTCCACTTCTGTCACACACAAAACCCATTTAAAATTGAGCAAAAAAGAAAGACACTAAAAGAGGGGGGAGCACTAAAACCACAGACCTGCCATCTCAAAGTCGTGGAGAATGAAGTCAATGGCCAATTCTATTGGAGTCTTTGGTCCACTGAAGAAATCATCCCAGCCATAAAAACGCATTTACTTCCGGTCCGAAAATGGAAATAAATAGAACCAAAAGGACCTTATGGCAATAAACTGAAAACACAACGAGTAATTAGTTATTTACCAAGGCGGTTCAAGCATTAATTCAAGACCAACATCACGCAGGCTGGCTTCTTGGCTTTTTAGCTTCTCCTTGGCCGACTCCACCGCTTTCCGGTACGAATCCGCCGCCACCCGGCTCGGAAAAATCTTCCCGCTGAAAACAATTTGGAGCAAGAAAAAAATAATTATTATATGTTGATACCTGCGTTTCAAAAATACCACCCAACTCATATCTAATTAGTCGACTTAGTTGATATCAGAATACGAGATGGTACACAAAATTACTACATTGCCATTGAACAATAAAATCTTCTCCATATAGAAAAACTCCTCCAAATTAATAACTTCCGCTTTGAGCAATTTAATTAAAATTTAGAATAGCTAATGTAATGAAATGGCGCAATGCCGTGTGTTGCAAGAAAATGTTTTTTTTAAGAACTTTTCCACTTTTTCGATTTTTGTTTCGAGAATCTTTCAAAATATTTTCCGGCGAAGAAAATTCGGATTTCCGGTAGGTACCTCCGATCATAAATATTGAAGCGGGCATTGGTATAATCGGAGAACCGCGTTCGTAGGCCGGAGCGGTTGGCGAGCTCCCAGACGGGGTTGGACTCTTTCCCGCCGACGCCGGCGATCCACCCAGCGCCGAGCTCGACGGTGACTCCCTCGAACGTCTCCTTCTTAATCCGGCCGCCGACGTGGTCGGTCGCCTCCAGGATCACCACGTCGTCAATCCCATTCTCCGCCAGCGCCTTCGCCGCCGATATCCCTTTCTCGTCATCCAAAAGAAACCAAAAGTTAGTTACGGGGAATGCGCGCACGTGCCGAATTTAGCGTAACCGTAAGAAAGAACGAATTTAATCACGTGCGGTAATGGTGCCGTACCGGAGACTCCGGCGCCGATTATGATGACGGAGGAGCGAGAAGGGGATGTCGTCATGAGAGAGAAAGCGAGGTTGGTTGCGTTGCTGGCGAGGAGGAGGATGGTATAACGGGGGGTCCGTTTATATAGGTGTTCTTCTTCGGTATTTCTTTCCTGTGGGCTTCGCGTAAAAAAAAGGATAGGTTAAAATTTTTTAACTAAATATTGTATTCTAATTTATTATTAGAGGAATCATCTCTAAATTGGAGGCTCTAAATATAGAGATATAAAAAATAAGTTATTTTTAAAGTTAATGTTTAAGAAAACGATCCGGAGGTCGATCAGGATTTTTTTTGTCTTCTGGTCGGACCAAAAATTTTAAATTTTTTCTTACTATTTAAAAATAATTTATAGACTAAATGGTCTAAATATATATTCCAAAGTCCATACTTCTACTAATTTATTTTATCTCAGATCTAATTTTTTTATTTATTTAATTTATTTTGTGTTGTTTTGGGATAATCGAATTTGTAATACAATTTTTTATTTAATTTTGCGATGATTTTTGGAAAAAAACAAAATTTTTTATCGTTTAAATAATATTTTATTGAGATTGGATTGTATTGAGTCCAGGGTGGGAAAGGGATCCTAACTAATTGGCAAGTTGTTGTGGTAGTACAGTTGTAGTTGGAGATGGGAATCCACTCGGGGACGCGTAATTGGACCCGGGATGGTAAATAAATACACTTGACAAGAATATTATTTATCACTCTTTTTTCCAACGATTCACGAATTCTTATTTTTTTATGTATAAAAAGTTACGGAAATTGAGAAAAAGAGATAACGAATGACGGTGTAATTCCAACTTTAAATTGATTAATTTCGTCTCGTATATTTTTTATATGTATTCCTGTCGTATTTGACCACTATGGTTCCTCAATTCTATACTATTTTTCTTTTTCATTTAGAGGATCTTCAAAGAAAAAAATTTATTTCACGGCCAGATGTGTCTGTCCTGCCGCTCGTGGCATTCATTCGAGACACACGTGCGACATGAGATTTCCTCTAGCCTAAAAATGACAAATGACAACTCAAATCTCCAAATCATTAAGGTGGCACTTTCTTAAATTCTCGGTACCTGAATTTGTTAAATTGATCAAATTGAATTTGTTAAATTGATCAGAATTATTTTAAGCCAGACTGGCAGTCAATTGTTGGCTCTCTTTTTTTGGAAGTAAAGGCTTGCAACAACAAATATTAGAAGAACGATACATCTAGAACAACTGAACAATATCTAATAACAACTGCGAGTGAAGTAAAGATGAAGATCAGTATTAGATTCAAAGAGGAAGCTTGCTCCTCTTGGTTAATTTTCTTCGCACGAATTGGCGATGCGCCTCGGGATAAAACAAAATTTTATTTTGGAAGACTAATATGATTTCTAATGTTTCTGGCTATTCTGGAGGAGGAAATACAGAACCAGGAGGTTATGCATTTGCAAAACAAGGTTATAATCCAGGCAGGAAGCTGTGGAATAATGGAAAATGACCTCAGTGTACATTTTGCTATGCTCTTAGACATACGAGTTGAGAAGTGTTTCAGGAAACATGGTTATCCCCCCAATTGGAAGTTCCGAAATTAAGATGACAGAAATTGTTCTGGAATGCAATATGGAGGAAATAGAGCATATGGACCTGGAAATCAATCTGGTCAATTTGGGACAACTAGTCTTCCCAACAAAATTGTTGGATATGAATCTAGAGGATGCCAGGTTAACCAAATGGGGAAGATTGAATCTCAGTTTTTGGAAAATGAGCTGAATAAATTCGAAATATTCTTCCCAATCTTTGCATCCCTTAACGTCCTTTTTTACCTTAGATTCTTTGTCATCTTCTCATAGAGCTTATAATGTCCAACTCCTCAAGAACATAGCGCCCACTAACTATGTCGATGCTATCAAACACGATTGCTGAAAAGCTATGCAAACTGAAATAGCTGCCTTAAAAGCAACCATACTTGGTATTTTGTTCCTTTACCTGAAGGCCAAAGCACCATTGGTTCCAAGTAGGTTTATAATGTAAAATTGAACACCGATTGTAGTCTTAAAAGACATAAAGTTCATGTTGTAGCAAAAGGGTACACACAAGCTTGGGGAGTTGATTTTTTTGATACATTTTTGCATGTGGCTAAACTAACAACTGTGCGTTTGCTACCCCCGGGCATATATGTTACTGAGCAGACAAACACAAGTTTGCAGACTACGCAAATCACTTTGTGGGTTTAAGCAAGCAAGCCGTCAATGGTTTGCTAAACTGACTGCAGCTCTTCTCCTTGTAAGTTTCACTCAATCGAAGGCATGCTACTCTTTATTCACTAAACAAGTTGGTTCATACTATATTGTTATTCTCGTATATATGGACGACATTGTAATTTTTGGACGAGACTTATCTCTCTTAAATTAAGTAAAGAGTTTTTTGCATTCTCAATTTAAGTTAAAGAACATTGGCATCCTTAAGTACTTCTTAGAACATTGGTATAATTAATAAATAATTTTTACAATATACTTTGATTTGGTATAATTTAAAGAAACGCTTGTTAAGACAATTCTGTAAAGATCAAAATTCAGTGAATTCTTATTTACTGATCATATCTTTTATAGAATCATTCTATTTTTTATGTACGTAGAAGAATATGTTGAGACAATTGTCTTCTACGTCCACAAGAAGAAATTATCCGATGTAAGAAATTTATATATCCACTAGTAGAGAATTGTCCAGATCTTTAACCGAGAAGAAACTAGTTGGGTTCAGTGCTCAAGCAGTCATTGATCTCTCAGACCAGAACCGAGAATCATAATTAGGAAGGACGAAATCGAAATCCATCAGAAAAGTCCATCATTTTGATTGGGAATTTGCAACCAACTTTCAGTCCATCCAATCGTATGCATTGGTCGGATCATGCATGGTTTCACATGATTTAGAAAGCCACTTCAGCCAATTACGAGCCTTGGCCGGATCATGGGAAGACATTATTTCCAGAGGTTACACATGATTTGTAGTTTTTGTTCAACGTATTTTGTTCCGAATAATTTAAGTTTGAGCCAAATAACATTTGAAAAGCGACAATTCACTATAAATTTTCTTACCCTATTGACTTTAGGATATACAAATTATATTGAGGACCTACCAAGAAAAAAATCATATGTAGTATTGGAACCAATTTTTTCATCTAAAAGAGTCGATCAAATGAGCTAGTTAAACAATTAACTAATGATATTTTCATGAATACCAAATTTACCTATGTCAAATCCTAACCTGAAAAAGAATACTCAAAAAGATATCTTAAGGATCTTATTTTAAGGGTCCAAAATTTAGGAAGGACCATCCATCAAAGTTACCTCCTAAGCACCCAATCCATTCTCTATCAATTACATAATTGGTTACCAACTACTAATTATCAATATTCAGACGACTACCACCTGATTTTACTCAGCCAATGTAAATGGATTCTACAATAGGAGATCGATTCCTGTTTTACGTTCGTTCATAATATGTTTCTTCATGTAAAAAACAGATATAAAAATTAAAACAGAGTTTTCAGCAATTAGGTTTGACATTTACTTTACAATTCTCTTAGAGTAGAAAATAATTGTAAAAATAAGTGCATCTGATAAGCATAAACATTTACTTTACAATTCTCTTAGAGTAGAAAATAATTGTAAAAATAAGTGCATCTGATAATTTTTTATGCTTATGCAAGGGTTAAAGAATGGTAGCACCTTTTTGTAGGAAATAAAACAAGAATGGGTTCATTGTTCTGGAGGATGGTTCAACTACCATTACGAAACGATATTGACAGTGGGGTACTCGTAGCTGTATTATAATGTTTGTAATTAAAAAAAATTGAATTCAAAACTTTTTTAAAAAATCGAATTCTTTTTTTTATAAGTAAAATTATTAATTAAACGGTAATGTAAATATATATCTAGTATGGATTTTTCTTTATTAAATATGAAGTTGCAGTCACGAGTCTCATTAAAATTTGTCATAGTAAAATTCACTGAAAAAAACTGAGAAAAGGAAAAAGAGTACTCGAGATTACTGTGAAATCATGAAAATTCAATTCTCTTTATCAGCTAAATATTTTTTTGTTAGTCAAACTTTTCCTTTGTGTTATATGTTATTGTTCAGGGACCAATTACACCCCACTAATTCTATTTCGACATCTTTGGTTGACATGACTTTCACTTCGTTGGAGATTCTTCGCTCAATTAAAAAGTTCCAAAATCCCGAACCATTTTCTTTCCGGAGAAATTATCTTCAGGTTCCAAGTGTTTTGACATCCTATTTTTCGGGTCCCTAGGTTTCCAGAAATGATCTTGGAGGTTTCTCTCGAAGAGGTACTTCTCGAACCACTCTCCCTAGGTTTCTCTAGGAAGAGTATTTTTATCTTTTCAAGTGGGGGTTCGCCGGAGAAAATGGCATATTCTGGCGATAGAGACTCGATACCGAAAGTATAATAAAAGAGAGTACAATATCATTTCTGAAAACCTAAGAACCCGAGATAGGATGTCAAAATACAATAAACCTGAGAATAATTTACCTTTTTTTCAAATAGTGCCAATTGCCAAGGTTCATAGTGGCATTATTTGAGGTGGGATTTAATAATAGTGGATGCTCGAAGCTGATGGATCATGGAGGAACAGTGCCTGTTGCCGACTTTTCTAGGAGAGTGGAAATCTAATCGAGATCAGATAAAAAATCTCAAATTTTAACAATTCGACAACGATCACTTTCTCGAACGATACAATATAAATCGACAAAATGAATGTTAAGGATTCAATTCCAAACGTATATAATATTGGTACAAAAATTTACTACTAAAAATGATTTCAACAATTTGCTTCTGATGCCACTTGTTGATGAGGACCAAAGTATCCGATTATATACTTGATTCGTTCAATATAAACTCGTGAAGAACTGGCCTAGTAAATTCATAGAATATGCGTCATGTGATGGACGCAATTCGCATGCATTAATTACCAGAATTCCTTTACTCGTAATGCACACGGATATGTTATTTTTGTGGACTGTTTTTATAAGTCGCAGAATGTTTATAAATATATTTAAATTAGGGCAAATTATCCCCTAGTCCCTGATATTTGGTCATCCTCTCTGTCGGGTCCCTGCCTTTTAAAAACTGAGTTTGCCATCCCCCGAATTTGGTTTTAGAAACTCTCGGGTCCCTGCACCAATAAAGTGACGTCATCGGCTCTTTTTTAATTTTTGGTCATGCAAATGACCAAAATACCCTTAAACAAAAATAAAAAATTCACCTTTGACCAAGAATACCAAAAACTAACTCAAAAATAAGATCAAACTAACCAAAATCAAGAACACAATCAAGAACACCAAACATCACCACCATTGATGTTCCAAGAGTTTTTCCTCGAAACTGACCTAGTGCCTCTGTTCCCAATCACCGCCGCTGCCTCCTCATCCTCCTAACTGGAGAGAAATCCCGTCCTCCTCCTAACCCGCAGTCTCCCTCTCCAGCTTGCCAATACTCCTCTGTCTCTCATCCCTTCCTTAAGCTAACAAACACACAACCTCCTCCCTTCTCTTCTCTTCTCTTCTCTGAAAATGGACCTCCTCTTCCTGGAGAAGACCCTTCTGGTTCTGTTCTTCGCGGCGGTGGTGGCAACCGTCGTGTCCACCATCTGTGGCAAGAAGTTCAAGCTCCCGCTAGGACCCCTCCCGGTCCCTGTCTATGGGAACTGGCTGCAGGTCAAAGATGACCTGAACCAGCAGAACCTTACCGACCTGGCGAAACGCTTTGGCCGGATCCTCCTCCTCTGGATGGGGCAGCGCAACCTCGTCGTCGTCTCCTCGCCGGAGCTGGCCAAGGAGGTGCTCCACACGTAGGGGGTGGAGTGCGGGTCCCGAACACACAACGGGTCTTCGACCTCCTCGCGGAGGTCGTGGTAGTTCTCCTTATCCCGGAGATACGCCTCGACGATGGCACGACTCTTGAGGAGGGGGATCTCGAAGGTGGAGAGCTCCCGACGACGGCGCAGCTCCTTCTCCTCGCAGAGGTCATGATTTTAAGGGAAAGTACCATGGCCGTGCATCTTCTTGTTGATTAGAATTGGATTGTGGGTGGTTGACGAATTGGATTATTATTGCAGGGATTGAATAATTGTGTTCTTGGTTGATGAATTAGGTTTTAAATTAGGGGAAATTACTCTGTAGCTCATCATGTTTGCTTAAATATAATCAAAAGTCCCCTTGTTTGAAAAATATACGCCAAAGTTTCGCGTGTTTGATTTTATTATACATTCGGGTCCTTCGCTGACGTCATCAGCTCTGTTTTTTCATTTTTGTCGAGGAAATGACAAAAATATCCTTATAAACTAAAAAAGTCATCGCCTACCTGTTCTCCGGTTAGTCACCTCATCTGCCGGCGACAAACTTCGGCTATCTTCTTCATTGATTAAGATCCCCAAATCAAAAAAGGAACATATGGGTCCTAAATCAAACAAATAGATGGGTTCCTAAATCAAAAAAGGAACAGATGAGTCCTAAATCAAACAAATAGATGGGTTCCTAAATAAAAAAAGGAACGAAACTATAAAAGACGAACAAAATCCCTAAAATAATTTAGGGAAACAACGTTGGTCGATCGATGCCCACGCCTGCGACGCCGTAGTCCTCGTATCCGAGCTCCGTCTGTGGTTGTCTTCCCCGAGCAGCGACCCCCATATACGACGTCGTCGCCGTTTGTGGCCGTCTTCTCCGCCGCCCCAAAAGAACGACGAAGAGGTATCTCTCTCTCTCTCTCTAATTTTCTAATTTATGCTTGTGTTTAATTCAAGATTGGGTTTTGATGCTTGGTTGCTGTCTTGTATGACGCTTCAACTTCTGGGTTGTTGTCGGAATTCTGAGTTGTTTTGGCTTCAACTTCTAGAGAAGAACATTTTGAAGAGCAATCTAGGATTGAAGAACGTTTTACTTTTCCGGCGGGGGAGATAACTACTCTAATGGCCGCCACAGCTTGAAGGGCATGGGTCGGTTAGTTTAGGACAAGATTCGCATACTAGAAATGTGCTATACTATTGGTTTGGTTTGGAAGATGACCGGAGTTCGTCGCCGGCGGACGAGGTGACTTACCAGAGAAGAAGGGGGTGGCTTTTTGGTTTTTAAGGGTATTTTGGTGGTCATTTCATTGACAAAAATTAAAAAAGAGTTACTAATGTGTGCAAGAGACCCGAAAGTATAATAAAAACAAATTAGAGGGACGTCAGCGTGTATTTTACAAACAGGGAAACTTTTGAGTATATTTAAACAAACCCGAAGGACCACAGAGTAATTTTCTCTTTAAATTAAGTTTCTGGGTTGTTGAGTTTTGGGGCTATTAGTTTGATTGGATTGGTGTTTTTGGTTGTGATCTTGATTTTGGTTAGTTTGATTTGTTTTTGAGTTGGTTTTTGGTGTTCTTGGTCAAAGGTAGAAGAAGGTGAATTTTTTTATTTTTGTTTAAGGGTATTTTGGTCATTTCTGTTACCAAAAAAGAAAAAAAGCCGCTAATGTGTGCCAGGGACCTGAGAGTTTCTGAAACCAAATTCGGGGAATGGCAAAATCAATTTTTAAAATGTACGGACCCGAGGGGGAGAATGACCAAACACCAAGGACTAGGGGGTAATTTGCCCTTTAAATTATTATCCTAAATTCCAAATTCAGTTTTTCACTCCACCATTTATCACAAAAAAAAAACAAATACTTATTTATTAAAATATATTGTTAAATTACAATCCAGTACTCAATTTTTGTTTTTGTTTTTGTTTTTGATCGCTCCATTAGAAGCTTCTGGCGTGCGTTGATTGCTCCATTAGAAGCTTCTGGCGTTAAGAGGTGACTATTTACTGGTCTCATTGTCAAGTAAAGCTCTGCCAGTTCCGAAGAAATTTTGAGGCATTTGACCTGCCAGTTAATTCTCTGTTGACTCATCATATTGGTATTTAGAATAGTTATTGCATAATTTCACGGTTTCCATTTGCCGCCCCATAATTCCACTCCGGTAATTCCTTTCACATTTGATCTAACATGAGATTTTGTACGTTATTCATTGTCGTGACTAATTTAACTTCGAGACTGGTTGAATTACAAAAGACGACAAAATTGTCACTACCAAGTTTAATCACCAGTTGAATGTTTTTCTCTCTCATAATTAGATGCAAGGAAATGGTGCTTGGTCTTTGTATGTGAAAACTGAAAGGAACATTTCTTGTATTGTGGTTGTACTGCCCGGGGGCAGCGGAATATGGGGCGGTATTTGGTCTAGAAAAACAATTATTGCTTTCTAGATATTCGTTACAAGTCTCCAATGTCAACGTTTTTTATCTTCCTTAATTCCCAGTCATTGTAATTTAACAAATTCCTAGACAAACAGGAAAGTGTTTATAAACAGCGATTATTCTCTGTTATGAAATTCAATTTGTCCATTTTATACATATGAAAAATTGAATTTTAATAAATTTTATAAGTTTGCAATCTCTTTGTCCCAATGAGATGGGATCGCTAAAATGTAGTCTCACGGTACCATTTAGTGACAACATTGTCACATATTATCCATAATCTAATAACTTTTTGCAACAAATTAAAAATTCACTTTAGTACCTTATACGGTTTGCTGTTTTTCACATTAGTACCTATGTATGTCATTTTTCACATTAGTACCTAAATATGATAATGTCTTTATTCACACTAGTACCCAAATACGGTAATTCGTTATTCACATCGGTAATTCGTTATTCACATCGGTACCCTGTCGTTTAAAACAAATCAACCGAGCCAATTTTTTTTCAATGCCTGAAATTACAAGATGATGATACGAACACGGGGACGGGACAGAGTCTATTCCTTTACTTGGTGAACAAACTTGTTTCAGTCCTTGCAGATACCTCTAGCTATACAAGGTATCACCACTGCTGAAATGTGAGACATTTCCCATGCCGGACTTTGAAAATGCCGGTCTCAATCTTGAACGATAAGGCCACCCGATTGCAAGAGATGCAATTGCATAACGCGCCAAGTTCGAGAGAGGACGAATGGCTTCCGTTCATAATCTAAGCAAAGGATTGAGAATGATAAACAGTTACTTTTGAAGAACATATAGTAGTTGGCAGGTTGCTTTGTCTCCTTCTTTGGGTAGATAAAATCAATATCAGATTAAATATTGATATCCAGAGAGCCGAAACAAGGAGAAAAAGAGAGAAGATGAGAGATTGAAGAGCTAGAAACAGATAACAAGTAAAATGGATGGAAAATAACATCGTCATAAAAAGCTTGGAGATTTGAGGCCATCTAAAAGTTAAATGCCCCAATGCCAATGTCGTATGCAAACTTTTCATGAAAGCCAAACTATGGTTCAGGGTGATATGCCAGCAGGAAGTCGTAATTCTCAGCCGTCGAATCAAGTGACTGCCCAAAATTATATAGAAAACCGTAACTTTTCATCACAGCAATTTAGGCATGGGAATGCGAAATTCTGGGTTGGAACCAAATCTGGAAAACTACTCGGCTAATGGCACAGAAAGGAATTATGATAACATGGAAAGTACAACCCTCATCAGCATTTCATTTCATAGAGGAAATAGATATTCACCTTATTTATATTATCTCTGGTCCAATCGGCCCTATGCACGAAGTAAGGAGATTTCCTAGCAAGAATGCCTTTGCATGCTCTAATGTCAGGACAATGCACCATTGCAGCTCCTCTTCTCCTACTAACTTTGGCCATTTCATGCTGAAAGATTCTTGCCATACAAAAGCCAATTGCTAGGATCCAATAAACCTGGTACCTGAGCAAGCATACAGAAGTAGAAAGCAAGTGAGACGCAGATCTTTTTAACACAACGAAATGCTCCTTCGCATTAAAAATAACGAGGTTCAAATTCTGAAAGTCAACTGATTAAAAAAAATTAAAAAGAAGGAAGTCTGAGGTGATGTCAAAGATTTGACAATAATTTTCCGCATCACATGAACATCATTTATTTAACAATAGAGGGTGAGGCTTGGTGCATGGTTAAGTCCCTCCATTGGAAACTTTTGTGGTCATGGGTTGGCATGGAAACAACCTCTTTGTGGAAAGTGCAAGGCTGAGACTGCATATGACCATGTCGGGAAATGGTTGTGCACGGGGAGTGTCATTTTTAACAATAGTCATTCCCGACGAAAAGACATGAAGAAATGTAATTTCAAGGAGAGAGTTAAAAGATATAAATCATACAACAAATAAGAACATGCTTACTAACGAAGTGGTTAGGAATGCAACACACACAAACCTTTTCCAGATGCTAGCATTTCGCTCTCAAGATCTCGAGCAATCTCGAACATTCCTACAGTATTGTAGACTCGAATCATCGTTGCATATGTGATACTATCAGGTTTGCATTGTCTCTCCTTCATCATCAGGTACAACTTTGCCATACTATTAATATCCTCTGCTTGGCCATAGGCATGGATGATGCAGTTGAAGAAAGGGGTATCCAGAATTACATCAGAGTTCTCTATCTGCCTCAAAATTGAATCAACCTTCAATATATCTCCAGCTTTTCCGTAAGCACTGACAAGAGTACAGTAAGTAATGGTATCTGGCTTCAGTCCTAGATGTTTCATCTTCTTGAAGCATTCGTCCATATCTTTGATATTGCCAGCCTTGCCAAACATCTCTAAAATAACGTTATATGTGACGACACTCGGAGAGAAGAATCGTTTCTCCATGAAGTCCAAAACCGACTGCATCTTCTCAATCATGCCGGCTTTCATATATGATCTTATCATGATATTGAAGGTGCTAATGTCAGCCATTACTTCCATCAGTTGAAATTCATCATACCACTTCTCCATTTCCGCAATTCGTCCACTATTCCCATAAGCACCGATGACAGAATTAAGAGTGAAGATATCCGGCACATAGTCGTCACTTCCAATCATATTTGTCAGCCAAGTTTCCATATCTTCAAACATTTTAGCCTTGCCATATCCGTCAATGATGGTATTATATATAACACTGTTGCACTCAACTCCCACATATGACATCTCAGCAAGAACTCTTTCTATCAAATCCGCACGACGAAACTTGACACAAGACTTTACAAGGACAGAGTATGTATATGCATCCGGTACGCAATCAGAGACCGATTTCATGTCATCAATAATGGCGAATGCTTCCTCAAGTCGGCCATTTTGGCCGTAAGCACTTGCAAGAGCAGTGTATACATCAAGAGTAGGTTGAACGCCATCAGACCGCAAGATCTCCAACAAGGAGCTAGCCTGCTTGGGTTGTCCGCATTTTCCAAGCATCATCAACAACCTCGCGTACGTCTGAGATTTCGGCTGGTACCATCGCTGTTGGCGAAGAAGTCCAAAGATCTATGGAAAACACAAAACTTGACACGATTTCCACCTAAAGCACGAGACTTTACACCGACCCAGAAAGGGAAAACCAAAACCCACAAACCTTAAGGGCGGACTCCCACCGGTTCTGTCTCATGGCATCGTGCAGGGCCTCGAGAACGGCCTTAGGCAGTAGATTGGTGTGCTTCTTGGAGTTGGCCTTCTGCTCTATGGCCTTTATGGCGGCGTCCGTTCTCAGTACCTTGGATAATTCCTTGTTGGGTTGCCTCTGGAGGCCCCTTGGGTTCAGGTCCTGGTCCCACTTGGATGCTCTTACGGTCGGCGGGGATGATGGGTTTATTGGGAGGTTGGTTCCTGTGAGGAATTTCGTCGAGCAGGTGGCGGGATGGGGAACAAGAGACACGTGGTGGGCTGTCATTGGTTTGGGTGGTGGAGGGGTGTTCTGGGTCGTTCGCTGGAGGCCCCCGACGGCCCGACCTAATCAAAATGGAACGTCTAAAGGGAGCAGGTCGGTTTGAACCGGCGAACCGTTTGGTCGTGAACCGCCAGTTATGGTTCACATACTGGCTCGTGGGCCTCGACGGGGATTTTATCTTTTTTTAATAAAAAAGTTGGATAAATTCTCAAAATGGATAATAAATTGCAATATTTTTAAACATGTATTTTTGTAAGAAAAAATAAAAAAAATGGGAGGCCACGTCTTTTACTGTCCTTTAAAAAAATTCAATTTTTTAAGGAAAGAACACTTTGTTGTTTGATTGTCTCAATGAGTTAATTTTATTTTGATTTTGCATAACTTGTCCACAGTGTTAGGAATAATCTCTAAAAAACTTGTTTCAATCGTACACTATTTTGTTTCATTTAGTGGAATCCAATATTAATTTTCTTCTCTAAACTTAAAATTATCTTCAAAGAAAAAAAAAGAAAATGAAGGACATACTTGCTTTTTTAATATGAAAATACGTTGTCGCTGATTTTTTCACAGGTTCTACAGCAACAAAGTTTTTTGCTGCGGTTGCGGCTGCAACTGTTAGGAAATCATCATACAAGAGAACAATAATGTGTAACGAATATGGACACAAGAGTTACGTGATTCAGCCTAATACCTACGTCCACAGGGAGAATGAAGAATTTTTATTGATGAGATCCGAACAACAAAGCCATACATAACCCAAGGGTAACATGCTTTTATATAGAGACAAATTCTTGTACATCAAGAAACCTATCTAGGTCGACTTAGGACTCTAAAACAAGAATCTGAGCAAAACAGAAAATGACTGTCAGCACCACCCAGCGACCGCTAGGTCCCTAGCGACCAGTGGGTCTTCAGCACCCGAACATTCTGTTACCCGCACCTAGCAATCGCTATGTACCTAGCGATCGCTAGGTCCTTCAAATTTTAAGCCATTTCCAACAATCTCCACCTTGCCGAGAAATCATCTGTTACGAATAATCATGAAGCTCAACCGAACTGCAACTCCACCTTGGTGAAACACTGCCCCTCGAAGAAATATGAGATCTTGCAAAACCAAACCGACTTTACCGACTCCACTTTGACCATAGATACACCGCCATCAATAAGACCATCTCAACCTTCTCTCTACCATTTGTTCAATCACTTGGACAGCCTCCAAACTTGAGCAACTCCCGATATTGCTTGGCATATTTTCTCCAAACTCTATCAAACGCAAACATGCAAGTTCACCTGCCGAAGTAACCTTGTGACCAATAGACGTGCCCTCTATTTTTCGGTCACCAACATGCTCAGCATTTTAACCCCACTAAATCAAAGGGTAAGTAGATGCCATCAAGGCACCAAACCCACTAATCAACTACTCACACATATCAACTACACAACTAAACACATCCATTAAATAAAGCAAGTAAATCATGAACATAAAAGAGAGGGTTAAAGAAAGCTCAAGATGATCTTCAAAGCATCCAAAAGTTCTCCTTCAAGTTCTCTACAAGGTTTAACAATGGTGAGCCAAATTTTCTTCCAAGAGAGAGATAGTGGAGTGA
The DNA here is from genome assembly GCA_963995505.1 of Hypericum androsaemum. NCBI lineage: Eukaryota > Viridiplantae > Streptophyta > Magnoliopsida > Malpighiales > Hypericaceae > Hypericum > Hypericum androsaemum. The sequence goes on from OZ023189.1 coordinate 6,938,830, forward strand.
GTCAGTGATTGTTGCTAAAATATCTAAGTTGTTTAAAAATTTTCTTGCAAGAAAAGCCAAAGAGGCTATTTATACAATTTTTCCAAAGTCAAAACTAACTATTCAACTCCTAAAGTTCCAGCCATGAAAAGCCATGGACAAGGCCGAAATGGGCCCAAAATGGTTCATGAAATCCGGCCCATTTCGGCTAGGCAAGTTCACAGATTTGAAGCTGGACTTTCGGTGCATTTTTCACCCCATTGGACTTCGAATTTGAAGAAGACCATCACAAACAAAGTTGTAGCCACAGATGTTTTCTTTCCAGAACCGTCTCTTTGTCTCCATTGGACTTCGTGTGCGAAAGTTATCTTCATTTGAGTCGCTCGAGGTCAGTCTGGCCCAAAGCCATCGAGGTCCCAATCACGCGCCATCCTTCTCGGCTAATCCAATCGCCTTTGACACGATCCAAGGTGCACCAATATCCTTCTCGCATCTCTACAAAGTCTCCTAGTAATAAACATGAACGAAACGCAATCAAAATCACAAGAACTACACTAAAACAAACAAAGCACGATATATGATACTACATCAATACATATCAAACAAAAACACTAGAAACAATAGAAAATCAACACTAAAACATACATAGATGGTGAGTGTTTCCACACTTGAATCATTGCTTGTCCTCAAGCAAAACTCAACCATAGTATATAAAAACACAATCACACTCACATAAGAAAGAAAAACACGATAAGGGCAACATTTGGCATGATTAATTCACAATTTAACTCCCCTCAAAATCTCAAACTCACATCAAAAGACCACCCCACAATCTAGCTAGTTCATCAACCCAAACACAAAGAGTGAGAACCGGTAGACACCTCACCACTCGGTGGTTTAACAAAGTGTTATCACTATGTAAAAGACACTAGAAGGTTAACCACTCAGAGGTTCAGAAATTTTTAGCTCACGATTTGTAAGTTGCCAACTTCCTATCTCTCGAGTACATGACCGATGTATTTCAAAGTACCCTACGTCCTACTCAACAGTGTCTCAAAATCGTGTAGTTGCTCGTGAACAAGGAACTTTCATTCGGGTTGTAATGAGGCTAAGGTAAAGGCGAGTAATATATATGGATAGTAGTTAAACCACCTAATCTGAGGACTTGTTGCTAAATTATTCTAGTCTCTCGTTTATTCTAAACATCCTCACCATATATAATTAAAGCACACTTCTCAAATTCACCAATGTCCTAAGACCACATAGCACGAGTCATGCCAATTATTAATGCCTTATTCAACCTTCACTTTTCTTTTTTTTCTTTTCTTTTTTTTCTTTTTTTCCCTTTTTTTCTTTTTTTTATAACACAAACTTGGCATACTCTAGGCAAAAACTCGGCTTCTTTGTATGGCCTCTCAACTACCCGAATTCACAATCAATTAACCATATCAACACTAAGCTACCAACTATACCCGATACATATCATCCCCAAAAAGTGTAAACTTATGCGTCCTTGGATTGGATGATCAGAAGTCGGGAGGATGATGGATATAAAGCTTAAAGTTGGTTTACATATAATATGATCAAGGAATGGCTAGGCTCAATGGGTTAAAAATAATGGATATAAGGGTTCTTGGCTCTAAAGCTCTAGGCTCAATTCTAAAGGACTTGCCCCCGTCATTCACTAATGCCACACACAACTAAGACCATGTCAAGTAGTAGTAGGATACCCCGATCAATCGGACTCATGTAGGCTCCTCATGAATGAATAAAGATGGTTGTCTCCTCCTTCAACTTAAAGTTCCTCACAAGGTCACTCGTCAACCCTCTAGTCTAATCTACATAGTGAGACCACTAGTCTAAACAACCGAGGGTGAGGTTTCTACAAGTTCTTAGGCCTTGTGCTCGAGTTCATTTCCTAACTAGGTGTGTGGTAAGCTTCTAACACAAGTTACATAATTTTGAAGGGGGTCAAATTTTTGAAAAATTCGTGCTAAATCATTGCCTAAACAAGACAACCTAGACCTAAACACACAAAGGATTCCTTAGTGGAACCACACCCCCACACTTGAATAACACATTGTCCTCAAGGTGTAGGGAGCACATAGACATCTAAACAATGAAGCTATACTAACAAATGCAATAAAAACCAAGCAGGAACAAGACATCACAAAACATATACCAAACTCAAGACAACATCATGACAAAACACAAAGTAAAAGACGAAACTCACGAAGACAAAAAAAACAGGTACAGAAAAATAAAGTGCTAGGAAACTTTTCTTAGTCTTAAGTTGGAGATGGTGGTGGTGGTGAAATGTCGAATCTGGATCGCTCCACCAGTTGTCGGATGTAATGGCCTTGATGCCGAAGTTCCCATTCCATTCGTTTATTCTGGGAATTCAGGTGTTCATTACCTCTAGGACCTCGCTCCATCGATCAACCCCGGAGCTTGGCACATGGGATGTTCCCGCATCTCCACCTTCACCACTTGTGTCTTCCTCCCCTTCATCCTGATCATCATCTCCTTCATCCTGATCATCCTCTCCGTCATCCTGAGCATCCTCCACTTCATTGTTACCTTCCTCCACAGGCTTTGGCTTTTCATCTAAGTGTAGCTTCCAATATTTTCTCTGTGTTGGTTTGAGGAAACGACAGTACTTGCTTACCACCTCAGCTCGCCGCATACTTTCTATTGTATAGAATGGTATTGTTAACTGTAACGGCTCGAGGAACTGTTCATCAATCCTGCCAAAGAACAAAGCCAAAGTCGTAATAATGTGTCCAAGAGGCAATTTCTTTGGTTTCTTTCTAGAGTTTTTACCAAAAATCTTAAAAATGCACGATATGGTGTTGAACTTTAATTTCATCTGCATATAATATAAGACATACAATTCACGCATTTGAATCTTGTTGTCTTCTATTTTTCCAAAAAGTGAACTGCAAATAAACTTGTGATGCACAAGAAGAGGGCCATCTTAAATCAAACCATTAGGAGAATTTTTAGATTGAAATTGCAAAAATCCGATAAGAGATTCCCAGAATTCAAGCACATTAAACGTCTTGTCTTTAATTAGACCACCCTTCTCAAAACCACATGCATTTGCGATGACATCTTCATCAACCACACACTCAAAATCACCTAGGCGACATTTAAATTGTGTTCTTTGAATGTTCAAGAACTCAAATGTTGTGTAAAATTCAAGCACCAAGTCAGCAATTCCAGGCCTATTCATTTTTCCTCAAGTTTCATATCAATCAAGAAATTAGGGTCAAAATAATGACCGCGAGTACGTGGAAGAGTAGAAATGAATTGGAACTTTTCACCTTCTTGGCGGGAAGCGATGAAGAATGGTGCCTTATACCGTGTGTAGAGGTCCTTAATACCACGCAAGTTCATGTCCGCCGGAGGTGCATGTTGAGCATTGACCCCTTGCATTGCCACTTGTTTGCCCTTGTTCGCCTTGGTAGCCTTGGGTGCCATGAAATTAAGAAATTTTGGTTTCGGAGTGAAATTAGGGTTCAAGGGAAAAAATTTGGGATTTTGGTGGTGGGTAATAGAATGGGTAAGATGTTTGAGTGTTTGTGAAGGAGGAGATGGAAATGGGATGGGTAATTGGTGTAGAGAATAAAGGATTTGGTTGGTTGGGATGATTTGGGAGAATTTGGGGGTTAGGGTTCTAATGGGAAGAATTGGGGATTTGAGTTTGGAGGAGAAAAAGGAGAAATAGAGAATAAAGGGTTTGGTTTCGGTTTTTATGCCTGAAAAAAACAATGCTACGACCGTTGCCCTTTTTTCAAAAAAATGGCCCGAGTCACCAAGATTTGCCATGAACGTGGCGTTCTTGGGGCCACGACTGTAGCCACCTTTTTTCATTTTTGTTCGACTTCTAGAGATCCGCCACGACCGTGGCATTGGAAGGGCCACGACCGTGGACTTCTAGGAATGTGCCACGACTGTGGCTTTGCGGGGCCAGGACCGTGGCCCATGTTTTGACATCACCCCAACTTCCAGAGATCTACCACGACTGTGGCCTAGCTGGCCCACGACCGTGGCCAGTGTTTTTTCTTCCTCCTCTATTTTTTGACTCCCACGTGTACCGTTTAGGTCGATCCCAATTTTGGACCCCACTGGGACCCTCGTTGAGCATCCAAACGTCCAAGACAAGTCCGAAATCCTAGAGATCACCTTCAAAATGCAAGAGATCCCATAAGCATGAACCAATGCTTCAAAATCATACCCGAATAAGAACAAAATAATATAAAAAACACATATTGACAAAGACATTATATAGATAATCCAAACACATGCTAAGTTATAGTCGTTAGCTTGACTTTACTCCCCTTTTTTATGTATCAAAGGGCGAAGTCACGGATTGCATTCCTGATCTTCATTCAATATCACCACCAAGGTAAATCTTGCACCTTTGACCATTCACCTTGAAAACTCCTCCATAACTTCTTTCTAATTCGAGGGCTCCGAACGGGAAAACAACAATTTTAAATGGGCCACTCCACTTTGACTTGAGCTTTCCCAGAAAAAGTCTAAATTGGGAGTTGTAGAGTAGCACTTGATGACCCTCCTTGAATTCCTTCTTCACGATGTGGGCATCATGTGATCTTTTCGTCTTCTCCTTGTAAAGTCTCGAGCTCTCAAATGCCATGTCGCAGATTTTGTCCAACTCTTCAAGTTGTAACACCCTTCACTCACCAGCTTTCTTGTAATCATAATTTAGGGTCTTGATGGCCCAAAGTACTCGATGCTCTAGCTCTACGGGGAGGTGGCACGCCTTGTCATATACAAGCTTGTTTGGCGACATCCTGATAGGCATTTTGAATGCCGTTCAGTATGCCCATAAAGCATCATCAAGCTTGTTCGCCCAATCCTTTCTTGCTCCTTCAACCATCTTTTCTAGGAACTTCTTTAGTTCCCAGTTTGAGAGTTGGACTCGTCTACTTGTTTCAGGGTGATAAGGTGTAGCAACCTTGTGAGTGACCCCATACCTCTTCAATAAAATCTCAAATGGTCGTTTGCAAAAGTGTGAACCGCCATCACTGATGATTGCCCCTGTCACTCCAAATGATGCCCAAGCTTCCTTTTTTACTCCCCTTTTTTTGATAAAGCGAATGACCACCTTAGCATCATTGGTCGGTGATGCCCAAGCTTTCACCCACTTAGATACATAGCCCACTCCCACTAAGATATATTTGTTGCCATAAGAGGTTGGGAAAGGTCCCATGAAGTCCAACTCCCAAACATCGAAGAGCTCCACTTCAAGAATTCCAGAGAGCGGCATCTCATTCCTCTTTGAGATATTTCTGGTCCTTTGGCATCGATCACACTGAGCAACAAAAGAATGAGCATCCTTAAAAATGTTGGGCTAATAAAACCCGCATTCAAAGACTCGCGATGCAGTCCTTGTCGCTCCATAGTGACCTAAATATGCGGTACTATGACATTACTCCAAAACATCCATAACTTCTTCATCCGTAATGTACCATCGAAGCAACCCATCACTACACCTCTTAAAAAAGTAAGGCTCATCCCACACATAGAGTTGAGCATCCCTTAGAAATTTCTTTCGTTGGGGATAACTCAAATCCATAGGAATAATCCCTCCAACTAGGAAGTTGGCGAGATCCGCATACCAAGGAGCCTCAACATTATTCACGAGCATCAAATCCTCATCCGAAAACTCTTCTTTGATCTTTCCATGAGTCTCCATTACATTACTTTTCTCTAGCCGAGAGAGATGGTTCACAACAATATTTTTCGAACCCTTCTTATGCTTAATAGGCAAGTCAAATTCTTGGAGCAATAAAATCCACCGTATAAGTCGCAGCTTAGCATCTTATTTGGAGAATAAGTACCTTAAAGTCGCATGATCTGTATAGATTATCACCTTCATAGTAGATGACATGAAGTTTCTCCTCCTTCTTTTGACCAAACACACACCCCAATGCGATGTCACTTGCATCACACATCATCTCAAATGGTAGATTCCAATCTGGAGAAAAGATAATCGAAGCCGTGACAAGAGCTTTCTTCAAAGTATCAAATGCTTGAAGGCATGGCTCATCAAAGTTAAATGGTTCATCCTTAACAAGAAAATTGGTGAGCGACTTTGCTATAATAGAGAAATCCTTGATAAATCTTCAGTAAAAATCGGCATGACCAAGAAAGGCTCTTACTACTTTAACTAAAGTCGGTGCTTCCATCTTCTATATTGCTTCCGTCTTAGCTCGATCCACCTCGATGCCCGCTCGGGAGATCTTATACCCAAGAACTATCCCTTCATCTACCATGAAATGACATTTCTCCTAATTGAGAACGAGGTTCTTCTCTTCACATCTTTCTAAGACTTTGTCCAAATTGGCCAAGCAACTATCAAAGGAGTTTCCAAATACTGAGAAATCATCCATGAAGATCTCCATAATTTTCTCGTTCATTTCCCAAAAGATAGCCGCCATGGACCATTGGAAGGTGGTCAGGGGCATAACTCAACCCAAACGGCATTCATCAATAAGCAAAAATACCAAAGGGGAAGTGAAAGATGTATTTTCTTAATCCCTTGGGTATAATGCTATTTGGTTGTAGCCGGAGTACCCATCCAAGAAGCAATAGTGGGAATACCCGGCAATTCTCTCGATCAATGAATGAAAGAGGAAAATGATCCTTACGTGTGGCAGCATTCAACTTTCAGTAGTCCACGCATACTGATGAGTGTAAAAATATTCATTGTTTGCGTATGTTTTAGTATTGAATTCCTATCGTTTCTAGTAGGTTTACGTGTTATTCGATGTTAATATCTCTTATTTCGTATTACGTTTGTTTTCGTGTAACCTCTTAATTTTTATTGTGTTGCTTTCATATTTATCGCTAGAAGCCTTTGTGAGATGAGAGGGAGGATGTTGGTGCACTATTGGTTCGTGTTGAAGTCTATCGGAGTGGCCTAAAAGATTGACGCTTGGTCGGGCACTCGAAGATGTGGGCGAGTTTGACCTCTTGCGACTAAAATGCAGATAACTTTCTCATCCAAAGACCGATGGAGGCAAGCTCGGTGGCTCTTGAAAGAAGACATCCTGGGCTACACATTTGTCTCTAATGGGCTTCTTCAAATTCGAAGCCCAAAAGGGATAAAAATCATGTCCAAAGTCGAGCTTTAATTCTGCCAGCAAATCTGGATGAATTTGGCCGAAAATTCAAGAACCATTATGGGACCATGAGTGCCTCTCTTTCTTTCACATGGCTGGAAACTTGAAAGAAGAGCTTTTCACCTCTAAAGTGGAGCTTTCCACCTCCAAAGAGCTTTCCACCATCCAAAGAAGCTTTCCAACTCAAAAGAAAGGCTTTCCAACTCAAAAGAGAGAATATTCATCCATCCACCTTCTCTTTTGATGGATGAGTGAAGAAAAAGCTCTCATCTCATTCACTATAAATAGAGAAGGGAATTGCTCTCTTTGGGATATCTAGTTTTTGAAGAATATAGTTAGAGATTGAGAGTTGTGAGGAATACCAAGAAGGAGCACCATTGGAGGAATGCTAGAAGGAAGCTTGAAGAATGATGCTTGAGGAAGCTCTTGACCACATCTTGAGTTTTCTCTATCTCTCTCTTTGATTTTATTTTCTATCATTTTCTTGTATACGTTTTCTTCTTGTATGAACATGACTTGTGAGTAGTTTTTCTTGTGAGTACGATGCTTTAATTATGTGATTATTTATCTATGTTGGGTTATGGTTTGATCATCTTTCGTAGTAGTTGTCAATTGATGATCGTAATGCTTAATCTAACTTGATCACTTAGATTATGATGTTAGTTGATGATAGTGGACCGAAAGGCATTAAATTCAACGAAAGGATCAATTGACATATTCTTAGGTATTAATGAGACATCTTGATACTAAGGGATAACCCACGAGGAGTTAACTTTATAATTGAGTTTAGCTTAGTTCACGATCTAATTAATGAGCAAAAGCGTTAGTTGGTATTCGTGAACTATTCTAGCTTAGTTTTAATGGCCTAATGAGCGAAAGCGTAAGGAGGATGCACTAGAACACTCCGGGTACTAGTTAGAACTTCATAAATAACTATGATCTTGACATAGATAGGTATTCCATAAAAGCATCGTGCTCTCTTTATTTCATTAAAGTACAAACTGTCTATTTACATTTTTTAGTTTACTTATTGTCTTGCAACCTCATATCATTTTTTACTTTACGAACTTGTTTCAATTTGGCTACATATGATTGATTGTTTTAATTTTCATATTCTATCTCTCTCAGTTCAAGAACCTTACTTATACACTATACTATTTATTTGTACGTTAAATTATTTAGCAAATTTGCGTACGTCAAATTGGCGCCGTCGACACAGAATTGAGATTTTAGGACATAAAACCAAAAGCAATTGGTTTTGTGAAACGATAGACCAATCCAGATCCATGGCACAAAATCAGGATGATAATGACGAGGCGACCCAAGCTCTTTATGATGCTACTTTGAAAGCAACCCAAGCCCTTGCAGGTGCGCCAGGAAGAAGGACCCTGCTGGAATCATCTGTTCCTACATGGAATGGAAATCCTAATGGGTTGCAACAACCACCGGTAGGAGCCCACTCATTCCAGATCCCAGCAGCCATTGTGGGATTAATGCAAAATTCTATCCAGTTTTACACATTACCGAGTGAAAAGCCTCAAGACCATCTTTCTCGATTCGAGGATATATGCAATATCATGAAGTTTCAAGGAATAGATGATGACATCTTGAAGCTACGTCTCTTTCACTTCTCTCTGAAGGATCGAGCTTATGTATGGTACAACAAGTTAAAAGGAGAGACAATAAGGAGTTGGACAGACTTGACCCATGCTTTCATGCGGAAGTTCTTCTCCATGGCCAAGTCGGCCAAACGCTTGCAAGAAATCAACACCTTTGTCCAAAGAGATGGGGAGAGCATCTATGAAGCTTGGGAGAGATTCACAGATCTCTAAGGAGCTTTCCCTCAACATGGCATATCACAGGAGAACCTCATGAAGATCTTTTACAATGGGTTAGATGGCCCATCCCATGATCATATTGATGGCTCATCTCAAGGGGTGTTCTTAAGGCATACTGCTGACGAAGCCACTCGTTTGATAGAGGAGATGGTAGAAGTCAATGGCATATGGCCAAAGGAGCGTGCCAAAATACCACACAGAGGAGCAACCCGAGGGATACTGGAAGTGGATAGCAACACCAACGAAGCCAGGCTGAAGGCCCGTACCAGAAGATTTGAAGACCTGGCTAAAAGCAAGGAAAAGATAGCTACGGTGCAAGATGTTTGTGAACTTTGCAAAGAAAAGCATCCCACCAACAACTGTCCAGTATTGGAAAAAATTCAAGCTGTCGCTGATAGGCAACCAGGAGGGTTAGGTTACTCTAACCAAAGTCAACCAAATTTCTCTCGATTTGGAAAGCAGCCATACAACACTGGCACTCAGCAAGAGCCCAGAAAATCATATGTGGGAGATCAAGTCAAAACAATGGGAGATAAGATCGACCAGTTGGTAGGCGACCAAGTCAACGTCTTCGCAAAGATCGACCAGTTAGTTGGAGTAGTCGAGCAGTTTATTCAACAACAATCTATAACTGTGCAGCGGATGGATCGTTGTGAAGTTTGACAGCAAGAGATAGAGACATTCCTCAAAGGGCAACTCAAACAGATGGAAATTGAACTTGGAAACTTAGCTGCAGCAAATACTCGACGACCGATAGGTTCACTACCAAGCAACACAGAGGCTAACCCAAGAGGAGATGTCAAAGCTGTTACTCTGAGAAGTGGCAAGAGGATCGAAGGAGCCTCTACGACATCCAAAGAGAAGGAGAAAGTGAAGGAGAAAGAGAAGGAAGAAGAGCTAGTTCAGCCCATTAAAGAAGAGGAATTTTATGTTCCTCCACCACCAAGGATTCCACCTCCACCATTTCCTCAACGACTCAAGAAGAAACCAGTGGAAGATAAAAGATTCATTGATTTTATTGAAAAGATGAAGGGTATTCAGATAATTGTCTCTTTCTTCGAGAAGCTTGATCAAATGTCGCATTATGCCAAATTCCTCAAACGACTCCTCACCAATAAGAAGAAGTGGGACAAAGAAGAAACGATATCTCTAACCGTCAATTTTAGCTCACTCATCTCCAAGGATTTGTCGGCTAAGATTAAGGATTCAGGGAGTTTTACTATCCCTTATTTTATTGGTGATGTTGAATTTCCTAAATGCTTGTGTGATCTTGGTGCCAGCATTAACCTCATGCCGTTAGCTATCTTCAGGCAACTAAGACTTGGAGACCTTAAGCCAACTGAGATGCGTCTTCAGCTAGCAGACCAGACTGTCAAGAGACCACATGAAATTGCGGAGGATGTGCTGCTAGTCAAATTCGAGCAATTCTATGTTCGAGCAGATTTTGTAGTCTTGGACTTCGACCCAGACAAGAATTGTCCTCTTCTCCTAGGAAGGCCATTCCTCAACACCGGCCTTGCCTTAATCGATGTCAATGGAGGGAAGCTAACTCTACGTGTTGGGGAAAAAACAATTGAGTACCAAATGGCCAAAGCAATGCAACACCACCGCGAGGATGAAGATGAAATGCTTTATTCTGAAGAACAGTGGAGCTGGTCTTTGACAGAGGAAGAAGAGGCAGAAACCCTTGAACAAGTGCACAAAGTTGAAGAGGCCGAAGAAAATGAAGAAGTAGACAAAGAGGAGGAAAAATTAGAGCTAGCATTTTACAAGGGGGATCCTATGCTACCATCCACTGTTAAAGCCTCTGCTGTGGAGCTGAAAGAGTTACCTCCTCACTTGCGATATGCTTTCTTAAGAGAAGGAGGAAAGCTGCCAATAATTATCTCCAACAAGCTTACTCCGGAGCAAGAAGAGCAAGTTCTTACACTGGTAAACAAAAGAATCAAGGCCATGGGATGCCAAATTTCTGATATCCACAGAATTAGCTCTGACATTGTGATGCACCGCATCAACATGGAGGAAGGGTCAAAGCCCAGGGCCGATCGTCAATGAAGACTAAATCCAAACATGAGGGAGGTTGTGAAAAAAGAGGTAATCAAACTTCTCGATGCTGGAATTATTTATCCTATTTCAGATAGTGAATGGGTGAGCCCTGTCCAATGTGTGCCCAAGAAAGGAGGTATGAGGGTGCAAACTAATGAGGAAGGGGAACTCATCTCAACAACAATAGTTACTGGGTGGCGTGTATGCATCGACTACAGAAAACTCAATGCCGCTACTCGGACGGATCACTTTCCTCTTCCCTTTATTGATCAAATGTTGGAGCGTATTGCTTGACATGCCTACTACTACTTCCTAAATGGTTATTGCAGGTATAATCAGGTACTCATCTATCCTGGAGACCAAGATAAGACTACTTTCACTTGTCCTTTTGGCACTTTTGCTTACAGGAGAATGCCTTTTGGTCTGTAAAATGCTCCCGCCACTTTTCAACGGTGCATGATGGCAATCTTTTGGGGGATAAATGAAGACATCATGGAGGTTTTCATGGATGATTTCTCTGTCTTTGGAGATTCATTTGAATGTTGCCTCCACAACTTGGATAGAGTACTCAAGAGATGCGAAGAGAAGAAGCTCATGCTTAATTGGGAGAAATGACATTTTATGGTGGAAGAAGGCATAGTATTGGGTCACAAGATCTCAAAGGCTGGAATTGAAGTTGATCATGCCAAGACCGAGGCGATCGAAAAAATGCAACCACTGACGACGGTAAAGGGCATCTGCACATTCCTAGGACATGCAGGGTTTTATTGATGCTTTATAAAGAAATTCTCTTCTATTGCAAAACCATTGACTAACCTCTTGAATAAGGATGCCACCTTTGAGTTTGATAATTCTTGTCTAAGTGCTTTCAGGACATTCCAAGAAGCATTGGTCACCACTCCAATTATCACTTCACCATCGTGGGACCTCCCATTTGAGCTTATGTGCGATGCAAGTAATGATGTCTTGGGTTGTGTCCTTGGACAACAAAAGGAAGGGCGACTGCAGGTCATCTATTATGCAAGTCGTGTTCTTGCTGAAGCACAACTGAACTACACCACTACGAAAAAAGAGCTACTTGCGGTGGTGTATGCTTGTACAAATTCAGGCCTTACTTGTTAGGCTCTAAAGTCATCATCTATACCGACCACGCAACCTTGTGGTACCTCTTTGCTAAATAAGATGCAAAACCCCGACTTATCCGTTGGATTTTACTTTTGCAGGAATTCGATCTAGTGATTAAGGATAAGAAGGGCACGGAGAACGTGGTCGCAGATCACTTGTCCTGCTTTGAGCACAACAATGGAATGGAAAAGGAAGGAAGGATTCTTGAATACTTCCCAGATGAAGCTTTGTTCTATGTCCAAGCAGTGGCACCTCCTTGGTACGCGGATTTTGCCAACTATTTGGCAAGTGAAGTCATGCCCGAAGACTTGAGCTACCCTCAGAGAAAGAAGTTCCTCAGTGATGTGCGCTTCTATGTGTGGGATGAGCCATATCTATTCAAGAGATGTGTGGATGGCCTTCTACGACGATGTATTCCAGACGAGGAAATACCATCTATTCTCTAAGAGTGTCATGGATCAGTTTACGCTGGACACTTCGGAGCATCAAGAACAGCTTCACGAGTTCTTGAGTGTGGGTTCTATTGGCCTACAATTTTCAAAGATGCAAGAGCAATCACTGAGAATTGTGATCGTTGTCAACGAACAGGTAAAATTTCTCGACGAGATGAAATGCCCCAGTCTGATATTCTAGAGGTTGAGCTATTTGATGTGTGGGGGATCGACTTCATGGGTCCTTTCCCTCCCTCAAAAAGTAAAAAGTACATCATTATCGGAGTCGACTACGTCTCCAAATGGGTAGAGGCGTGGGCTACTCCAACAAACGATGCCAAGGTGGTCTTACGATTCCTCAAGCAGCTCTTCACCCGATTCGGTATTTCTCGTGCAATCTTCAATGATGGCTGTTCACACTTCTGCAACCAACCTTTTGCCACGCTTCTCCGGTACTATGGAGTCACTCATAAGGTTGCCACACCTTATCATCCTCAAACTAGTGGTCAAGTTGAAGTATCTAATAGGGAGCTGAAGAAAATTCTAGAAAAGACGGTGAGCTCAGCACAAAAAGATTAGTCGGGTAAGCTTGATGATGCCTTATGAGCTTACTGCACTGCTTTCAAAACCCCTATAGGCACAATACCATATCGCCTGGTCTACGGCAAGGTGTGTCAGCTCCCAGTGGAGCTTGAACACCAAGCATTTTGGGTAATCAAGACATTGAACTACGACTACAAGCTCGCGGGAGAACGTCAGGTGCTGCAACTCCAAGAACTCGAGGAACTCCACTCAAGTGCCTTTGAAAGTGCATGGCTCTACAAAGACACCACCAAAAGAGGCACGACGCTCGTATTGGAGCCAGGGACTTTCGGGATGGTCAACAAGTACTCCTCTATAATTCGCGCTTGAAGCTATTCCCCAAAAAATTGAAATCAAGATGGAGCAGACCATCGAGATTGTCAATGCCTCCCCTCATGGAGCCATTGAAGTGAAGAATCTAGAGGGCCAAACATTCAATGTCAATGGCCAGCGGTGCAAGCTATACCTAGGGCGCGCTTGAGAAGTGCAAACTTTGCTCCCTCTATCCGCACCTTAGCCTCAGGGAGCAGTCCCCTTCTCTTTCTTTTACTTTTCATTTTTTTTCATTTGTGTTATATAATGTGATGTTTTGTTTTGTGTGTTACCCCCACATTGAGGACAATGTGTCATTTAAGTGTGGGGGTGAGAGGTTCCACATAGGAATGATTTGATAAGTATAGCATGATTTTTTCAAAATTTAACCCCCCTCAAAATTATTAAACTTATGTTAGAAGATTGCCACATACATAGTTAGGGATTGAACTCGAGCACCAAGATTAGAAACTTGTAGAAACCTCACCCTCGGTTGCTTAAACTAGTGGTCTCACTATGTATACTTGACTAGAGGGTTGATGAATAAACCTTGTGAGGAACTTTGAGCCGAAGGTGGAGACAACGGTCTCTATACATTCATGAGGTTCCTACTTGAGTCCGGTTGATTGAGGTATCCTACTAGTACTTGACATAGTCTTGGTTGTATGTGCATTAGTGGGATGACGGGGGCAAATTTCTTTGACATTAAGCCCAGAGCTGTAGAGATAAAAATCCCTTGAATCCATTACTTTAACCCATTGAGCCTAGCCATTCTTTGATCATATTATATGTAAGCCAACTTTAAGCCTTATACCTACTATCCTCCCGACCTTTGGTCATTTGATCCGTGGATAATATGTATTGGGATTAGTTGAAAACTTGATGTTGATATGGGTTTAATATGTTTGTGATTTGGGTAATTGAGAGGCTATTCGCAAAAAAAAAAAGAAGAAAAGAAATGAAAAGTGGTGAAAAAGAGAAGTAAAAATGGAATAAGGCATGAATAAGATGGCATGACTCGATCTACACGGTCTTAGGAAATGGGTGAATTGGGGAGTGTGCTTGAATTGTTTATGGTGAGGATGTTTAGAATAGACGAGTGACTAGTTTGCATTTGTACAATGTCCTCGGATTGGGTGGTTTAACTACTAGCCAGATATTTTATCTCACTCGTACCTCAGCCCCATTACAACCCGAATGAAATTCCCCCTGATCACAAGCAATCTCACGACTTTGAGACATTGTTGAGTATGACGTCAGATACTTTGAAAAAAATTGGCCATGTACGTGAGAGATAGGAAGTTAACCACTTACAAATTGTGAGCGAAAAATTTCCAAACTTCTGAGTGGTCAACCTTCTAGTGTATTTTACATAGTGTTAATACTTGGTTAAATAATCTAGAGGTGAGGTGTCTACTGGTTCTTACTCTTTTTTTTGTGTTTTGGTTAATGAACTAGCTAGGTTGTAGGGTGATCTGTTGATGTGAGTTTGAGATTTTGAGGGGAGTTAAATTTTGAGTTAATCATGCCAAGTCTTTTCCTTATTGCGTTTTGATTTCTCTTGTGATGTTGTTTAGTATCCCATGGTTGAGTTTGCTTGAGGACAAGCAATGATTCAAGTATGGGGGTGTGATGAGTGTGAAAATATTCATTGTTTGCATATGTTTTAGTATTGAATTCCTATCGTTTCTAGTAGGTTTACGTTTTATTCGATGTTAATATCTCTTATTTAGTATTATGTTTATTTTTGTGTAACCTCTTAATTTTTATTGTGTTTCTTTCATGTTTATCGCTAGAAGCCCTTGTAAGATGAGAGGGAGGATGTTGGTGCACCATTGGTTCGTGTTGAAGTCTATTGGAGTGGCCTAAAAGATTGACGCTTGATCGGGCACTCGAAGATGTGGGCGAGTTTGACCTCTTGTGACTTAAATACATATAACTTTCTCATCCGAAGACCGATGGAGGAAAGCTCAGTGGCTCTGGAAAGAAGACATCCTGGGCTACACATTTTTCTCTGGTGGGCTTCTTCAAATTCGAAGCCCAAAAGGGATAAAAATCACATCCAAAGTTAAGCTTTAAATCTGCCAGCAAATCCAGACGAATTTGGCTGAAAATTCAAGAACCATTATGGGACCATGAGTGCCTTTCTTTCTTTCACATGGCTGGAAACTTTAGTGCCTTGTATAAATAATTCTCCTTGGTATTCCTTGTTAGAAAGAAGAGCTTTCCACCTCCAAAGTGAAATTTTCCATCTCCAAAGAGCTTTCCACCATCCAAAGAAGCTTTCCAACTCAAAAGAAAGGCTTTCCAACTCAAAAGAGAGAATATTCATCCATCCACCTTCTCTTTTGATGGATGAGTGAAGAAAAAGCTCTCATCTCATTCACTATAAATAGAGGAGGGAATTGCTCTCTTTGGGATATCTAGTTTTTGAAGAATATAGTTGGAGATTGAGAGTTGTGAGGATACCAAGAAGGAGCACCATTGGAGGAATGCTAGAAGGATTCTTGAGGAAGCTCTTGACCACATCTTGAGTTTTCTCTATCTCTCTCTTTAATGTTATTTTCTATCATTTTCTTGTATAAGTTTTCTTCTTGTATGAACATGACTTGTGAGTAGTTTTTCTTGTGAGTACGATGCTTTAATTATTTGATTACTTATCTATTTTGGGTTATGGGTTGATCATCTTTCGTAGTAGTTTTCAATTGATGATCGTAATGCTTAATCTAACTTGATCAGTTAGATTATGATGTTAGTTGATGATAGTGGACCGGAAGGCATTAAATTCAACGAAAGGATCAATTGACATATTCTTAGGTATTAATGAGACATCTTGATACTAAGGACTAACCCATGAGGAGTTAACTTTATAATTGAGTTTAGTTTAGTTCATGATCTAATTAATGAGCGAAAATATTAGTTGGTATTCGTGAACTATTCTAGCTTAGTTTTATCGGCCTAATGAGCGAAAGCGTAAGGAGGATGTACTAGAACACTCCGGGTACTAGTTAGAACTTCATAAATAACCATGATCTTGACATATATAGGTAGTCCATAAAAGTATCGTGCTTTCTTTATTTCATTAAAGTACAAACCGTCTATTTACATTTCTTAATTTACTTATTGTCTTGCAACCTCATATCATTCTTTACTTTACGAACTTGTTTCAATTTGGCTACATACGATTGATTGTTTTAATTTTCATGTTCTATCTCTCTCAGTTCAAGAACCTTACTTATACACTATACTATTTATTTGTACGTTAAATTATTTAGCAAATTTGCGTACGTCACATACCCGCCATCCGGTCACAGTTCTTGTGGAAATGAGCTTGCCCTCATCATTAATCACAACATTTATTTCTCCTTTCTTTGGAACACAATGGATCAGACTTACCTACTCACTATCCGAGATGGGATAAATGATGCCAGCTTCGAGGAGCTTGATCACCTCCTTCTTCATAACTTCTTTCATATTAGAATTTAATCTTCTTTGCCTATCCACCCTCGGCTTGGCTCCCTCCTCAATGTGGATGTGATGCATAACAATGTCGGGACTTATCCCCTTGATGTCGGATATTTGCCAAGCCATGGCCTTAATCCGTTTGTTCATAATTTCCAGCACCTTCTCCTCTTGCTCCTTAGAGAGCTTGTTGGAGATGATAATTGGGAGTCTTCCTCTATCCACCAAGAATGCATATCTTAAATGGGAGGGTAGCTCTTTCAACTCCAAGTTTGGAGCCTTAATGATGGAAGGTGGAGTACGATACTTCAAATCAAGCTCCAAATCCTCATAGAGAGTTTTTTTATGAGCTTCTCCCTCGAACTCTTCCAGGCCTTCCTCTTCTTGTTCTCCATGAATCTCTTCTTCCATTCCATCTTCAATCCTCAATATGCTCTCCTTGCCAAAAACTCGAGGACACATTCCTCCACGATGTCAACCTTAATGCATATGCCTTCATCAAGAGGGTGATGCATAGCATTGGACATCTTGAACTCTACTTTCTCCTCCCCTAGTCGGAGGACCAATCTTCTAAAATGCACGTCCACCAAGGCACACACCGTATTGAGAAACGGCCAGCCAAGGATTAGTGGAAAACTCTTGTCCTCAGCAAAATCCAGCACCACAAAGTCCATGGGAAAGATAAACTTATCAATCTTCAACAAGACAACCATGATCCCGAATGGCTTCTTTATGGTTTGGTCCGCCAATTGGAGAGATATAGAAGTGGCTTTCACCTCACACAAGGCAAGTCTCCTAAGAATAGACAAAGGCATCAAGTTAATGCTAGCACCTAAATCACAAAAGCACTTGGGAAACTCAACATCACCAACAAAACAAAGAATAGTGAAACTTCGAGGATCTTTTAACTTTGTTGGGAGATTCTTGGAGATAAGAGAGCTACACTTTGCCGTGAGGGCTACTGTCTCTCCATCTTCCCACTTCCTCTTCTTTGTGATGAGTTCTTTCAAAAATTTGGAGTAGTGGGAAACTTGATCCAACATCTCTAGAAAAGAGATACTAATTTGGACATTTTTCATTTTCTCCATAAAGCCAAGAAATTATCGTCCATCACATTCTTCTTCTTAACTCTTTGAGGAAATAGTAAAGGAGGGATCTTTGGTGGTGGTGGCACATACTCCTCTTCCTCATCAACCTCAACAAATGGACGTTTCTCTTGCTCCACCTCTTTTTTCTCCTCATAATTCTTCTCCTTTTCCTTGGCCTCCACATTATTTTCTCTTAATTTTGGGCTCGTCCCTTGAGAAATGATTTCTTTGCCACTCCTCAAGGTAATTGCACTCACATTCCCTCGAGGATTAGCTTTCGTAGAGCTTGGAAGAGAGCCGGATTCTCTATGGGCACCTGCATTTGCTATTCGCCCAAGTTGCCTCTCCATATTATGCATTGCGGTTGCTTAACCCTTGAGGATTTGCTCAAAGTTATTTTGCCTTGAGCCTTGTTGATTTATGGCTGCCAAAATTTGTCCTTGTTGGCTAACCGCCCCTCCAACTTGTTGCATGAATTTGTCCATCTTATCAAACTTCTCCTCAATAGTTTCCATTCAATCCATAAAAAAATGTGGTTGGAAACTCGGAGGAGGCCCTTGAGGTGCATTACGAAGAGATGGTCCCTTATCCGGGACAATCGCCATGTTATCTCCACTACTTCCTCCCTTCTAATAGAAGTTCGAGTGATTTCTCTACCCAGGATTGTAAGTAGAGGAATACCAGCAGATCTTTGACACGCCTTTGCCATAACCCGAAATTCGATGAGCCATCGAACTTCACCAAGCCGAACTTCACGTCGTGACCCGCCATCCCAATACCTTAGCTCTGATACCAGTTGTTAGGAAATTACCACACAAGAGAATAATTACGCGCAAAGAACACGGATGTAAAAGTTACGTGGTTCGGCCTAATACCTACATCCACGGGGAGAAAGAAAAATTTTTATTGATGAGATCCGAGCCACAAAGCCATACATAACCCAGGGTAATATTATTTTATATAGAGGTGAACCCATGTACATCAAGAAACCTATTTAGGTCGACCTAGGAGTCCAAAACAAGAGTTTGAGCAAAACTGGAAACGACTGCCAGCACCACCTAGCAATCGCTAGGTCCTTCAGATTTCGAGCCATCCTTCATATTTCAAGCTATTCCCAACAGCAACCTCATTCAATCTTGTGCGAGGGAGTAGTTTGGATACCCGCAATGGATACTCAAACTCGTAAATTTAGAATAGGTTTATTCTTGACTACCCGCTTGCGGGATGAGTATGTGAAACAGTTTTGGGGTTTGGTTATTGAGGTACTTTTCTGATTTGTTCAAAAACATACATGAAAACCCAAAATCTTAACTTTGGTTAATTACTATTAATCACTGATTTTATTATTATTATGTAAATGAGTTTTCCGGTCCTCACACACTTCCACCATAAACAATCATATTAAATCTGCAATAATATAAAGATGAAACTAAATTAATCATTAAACTATCATATTACTGAAGGACTAAACTACTCCATCCTTACCACTCAAAGAACACCAAAAAGATGTGTGAAAGATCCAAGAGTTGAGGGACTCTCCCAAAATGTCTTTAACCTGAAACACGTTTAAACGTTTGCATATATTTCAAAAATTAAAATCACGTGTACTTTTGCTAATCTTTATGTAGCTACTGGATTCGGGCTTGTACATTCCTTGTGATACCAATTTTTTTCATAGGTTTATGATACCAATTGTGCATACAAATTGTCTTGTCTAGTGTCGGGTACGAGCTTTGTTTGATAAAATATTCCTCTATAAGTATATAAATGTTTTTACAGCTTACGACTGCCTGATCTTGTGGTAGTTATTGTCGTCCCCAATTCTACGTAAAGTGGTTCAATGTGTTTCAAGGCATTTTGTCCAATAGCGTCTGTTCCAAGGCATAGTAATGTACAGTGGAACTTCGGACCGAAGCCGAAAGCAGGCAAGAGCATATTTGCATCAGACAAGAGAACGAGACATGGTATTTAAATTACAACGGATCTCTCTGTCAAACAATTAAATAAAATAAATGAAACGAAACTTCTTGCTCTTTACGCGCAAATTAAATGACTAATATAACACGTTAGTCTATCGACAACCGAGGTTGTTTTAATTTATCACATTTTGACTTCGAGTTATTGTAAACATAGATGTATTAATTATTTGTTAAAATTAATTTGTTAGTTTTTAAAAATTTTACCGGACTTCAACATGGATAAATCGATGGAGTGGGTGTCTCTATAATGACCCCGGACGATTTCATATTTGAGAATTGAGGAAAATAAAACTCGTGCTTGGCATTTAATTGATTCTAAAAAGGGCTGCTGATCCTGGCCAAAATTTTCACAAGTTTCTTGAATCTGACGTTAAAGATATGTTATTTTTATAGTAATTGTTTTTTAGAAGTTTTCCAGTAATTGACTTTGGTACATTGAAGTAATAGCTTTATATCAACAAAACTGGTACAAATAAAATGATTTGAATTATTTTAAAAACCTATCGAATTTGAATTTTTTAACAATCAAAATAATATCATTGAATTCAACTTTGCGTGCACAATTTTTTGAATTTCTTGCGCATTTTAGCTAGCTCGACATTATTTTTAATTAAGACTCTTGGTATAAATGAGTTTGGTTATAAAGATTAAAAAATCATCATAGGAGACTAAAAGAATGAGAAAATTAGTAAATTGAAATTGGAAATAGATTTGAACCTCTTGGTTAACATAATGGATACAAAGCTCCATTGGTACGATCAAGAACCTTCGGAAACAAAGCCGAATTAGCATGAACTCAAAAAACGAGGGGCAAGTAGATGTATATAATTAACAAAGTTTCATCTAGTTACCAAGAATATATATATATATATATATATATATATATATATATATATACGAAATAGCAATAAATACATAGAGAAATTGGTAATGAAGTTGCTCTAGTTTAATCAACAATTTTTGAATTTGAGTTCTTAAGAATATACTAATATTAAATACTTATTAGAATAATTCTGTCACCTTACAAAGATGCTAGGCAGCTCGAACTGAAGTTGTCGTCAGTGAGTGTCCATTGTTATGAACCAAAAAATTACAGATACGAAATTTCTGCCACATTCCACCTCAAAACACGACAAGTAGCTGATATCTACTATATAAATGCATAAATTGATCTAGCTCGGAGGCACAAAAATGAGGCAATTTCAATTGATGATGCACCAACCCAATCGACTGACACTTTTCTTGAAATTAATCTTGGTTCTTCACCATCTTCCTTCACCTCATGATGCTCTTTCCTTCACTTACACCAACTTTTTAAGCACACAAAACCTAACCTTCACCGGCGACGCGTTCCCTTACCGGGGAATACTATCGGTCACGAAAGACGGGGCCGATTCGAGCGTCGGCCGGGTCACGTACGCTCCGGAGTTTCACCTCTGGGACCATGCAACGAAAAGGGTTGCGAATTTTTCCACTGAATTCTCCTTTAACATCACCTCGGCAGATCAGGATAATGGAGGCGATGGTATGGCCTTCTTTCTTACGGCTAATGGACCTCAAATTCCTGATGCCTCAGGTCAGTGCCTAATGTCACGGCCCGCTTTTCTATAACTTGCGTCGGAAAATTAGTCCGTCAATTGCCTCATATTATGGTTTGTAGTCTGTTGTCATTCAAAAGTTTTTTGTATTTTTTAAAGATTTTCAATTATTTTTCATTGTTAATTATAAAAATAATTTAGTGAATAAGTAGGTTGGATTTGACGGACTGACACATAAATCGATGCAAAATAGTTCACAGGAAGTGATTATGAAGACAATCAAAATGAGTGAATATAAACAGAAATAACGAAACGATGAGAATATAAACGGTAAATGTAATTATTGGTAAAGATGAGAATGATACCCTAACATGTTGAGAGATTTAGTTATGAATTTATTATGAATGGTATCCAAAATTTCTAAGGCATTACTCCATTGTCACCATAGAATAGCATAACAAATATTCATAGGGTGCCAGACAATTACCTAGATTTATTAGTTACGAAGTTACTTCTTATGGATCACCCCAGAGAGAATTTTATTCGTCCAAACTACGGGGTGTATTAATCGATAGATTCGCTTCTCTGATCTCCGCTAGGTATCATAGATAGGCCGCAATCATATAACACTCAATCCCGTTAACTTGCCTCATACTTCTAAATTTTTGCCCAAGTTTTTTTTATAAGTAAATTTTACACCATGACAATGCGAGTTTGAACCCTAGACCTTTTAGATATTTATAACGTCCTTGTGCTGTTGGGCTACAATCTCTTTGGCATTATTTGGTTACAAATATTTAGATGAGAAACTCACTAATTTTGTATAAACACTTACAAATTCAGCTTTTAGCATTATTTAGTTAAAGAATGCGAGATCATATTTGTCTCATTTCTAAGTAGTTACAAGTTTATATTTGGTTGAATAATGATTATTTGCAAATTTCATACGTAACTGAACTTTTAAATGAATTTATTCATTAAATTAACCATACAAAATTACATTGTATTGCAATTTGCAAACACTGACAAAATTTCTTGTTACGTTTCAGCCGGTGCCTGCCTCGGCCTAATTAGCCACTGCGACCTTTACAAGCCACAAGAAAAACCGATCATGGCTGTTGAGATAGACACCTTCAAGAACCCTTGGGATCCAGACAGTAACCACATCGGAATCAACGTCAACTCGATCCGGTCAGAGGCTAACATTTCGTGGCCAAGTACTCTCAAAGATGGTTCCATACTAAAAATGCGTATAGTTTATGATGCCCAAAAGAAGAGCCTCGACGTTTACATGGCTCCACAAGGTGACCCTTTTCCCGGGCAGCCAAGCCTCTCGTACGACATCGACCTCTCTGAAATTTTGCCCGAGTGGGTCAACGTCGGATTTTCGGGTTCGACCGGTGCAGCAATGGAGCTGCATTATATTCAGTCGTGGGACTTCCAATCAAGTGAAGTGATCGTGCCGGTACCGGCCCCCCCGGCGCCCGTGCCAGCGGCCGGCCGCCCTCGTCGGTGCGTGCCGTGGCCGTCAAACTGCAGTGGCGCTGGGCATTGGTTCCTGTTCGTTCTTTTTGTTATTGGGGTCATTCTCGGCGCTTTTATAGTATTAGTCCTTTTCCATGCTGTTTTCTTGGTAATCACAGGAAAAGAGATTTCCTGGCAAAAAATATTAGGTATCATCCCTTCTATTTTAGGCATCATCGCTGGCGTCTTCGGTTTGTTAAGTTGTACTGAAACGTAGTTCTTTATTGTTTCTTGGTGATCGTTATAAGAATATAACGAATGTTTTGTTCGCTGGTCTTGGAGCTTCAAAATTTAGTTAGATATGTTTTTATATATCTATTGATACTTTAATTATAGGTGAAATTTTATCTTACCTTTTGGGTGTAATGTCATGTGACGTTTTCCTTCCAATTTTACATTGCGTGGTTTCATAACTATTTGTGAATCAACCAGATACAGTCGGATAACTAATAATTTGCAGGGGACCTATTTGTATTGTTTAAAAAAAATGTGGTACCACCCAAAAGAGATCAGTTCAACATAAAAAACCAAAGAACTACCAGTGGTCAACGAACCACTAATCAACCTATTTAGATCGACCGGTCCTTATTAAGTTATATTAGATTGTAAGAAATTAAGACTTTTGTTGTACTAAAGTTGAAGATATTGAAAATCATTCAAAATTTTAATACTAAATATAATTAAGGATAGAATTATTTATAAAATATTTTGGTCGGGCCGCAAGTGAAACTTACTAGACTAGTCGAACTGACAAGACTAGTTGAATCGACCGAATCAATCAGACCGTGACCCATATGATAAAGAATATCTCAGATTTTGCCTATTAGAGACCATATAGAGACTTCCTTAGATTGCATCAAATTTCCCATCAAAAAATGAGTTATGAACCGGCAGCAGCGACGAGGAGGCGCATAACTATTGAGAACATAAGCACATAAGCACTCATTCTCTGTACAGTTAACAACTCCACTTAATGTTCCCCCCTTAAGAACAATAACAGAACCAATAATCACCCTCAGTACAGTTTTCACATTATTTACAACACCTTGCTAACATAAAACTACAATTCAGATAAACAAATTTTCATATGCAACCACTAAATTTTTTTTTTATATAGAAAATGTCAGTTAAACACAACACTTTCCAATTCTTGACAGTTTAGTCCACATTATCCCAACTACTCTCTCGAGTGCATGAAAATGAAATGCATGATCTTTAAAATTAATTTTTGTTATAAAAAGCTCTGATACCAATTTAGTTGTCACGCCCCAGAAATTAGGCACGCCAACCACCACGGAGTAAAATCTCCGTAAGGCACTTTTATTTCTCAAAATTTGAAATAAGTCCAAAGGAAATCCGATAACATACTAATGAATTCGAAAATAAAACGTATTGTCTTAACTATTGAAAACGTGTTGCCCTAAGTCTAGGGATGCATGACCTCGCTTCAAATCCTCACACCCGATCTGCCCCCGAAGTATCTGAAACAAAAATGCGTATTTTGATGAGATTACGCAACTCAGTAGGCCGAATTCAACAACACAGTCACATCAAACAGAACGATCAGATACAAACACAAAAATAAGATTCTAGACATTAACAGACGCAACTCCGGAGCTACGACATCGGGATCCCGTAGGGCACAGTAGACACCTCTTTCCGCTGTATAATCCATGAGCGGAAGGGAGCTCTCACCACGGGGCACAGATACTCACCACAATCACGTAGAGTATACAAATACAGTATACAGAACTCTACGGGCACAGTAGTGTGGGAGTAATCCCGACCAGTACAGTACAGTACAGAGTCCTTTCAGACAGAACGGAGCAGTACAGTACAGAGAACAGAGTAGTACAGTACAAAGTCCTTTCGGACAGAACAGAGCAGTACAGTACAGAGCACATACCAACAGAACATGGTATACTCGGATATAGTACGTACGCCATACCCAAACAGAACAACACCATATCTAAGTCAAACAAATTATTATCATAATTAAGTCCTCTGGAACATAATTGGTATAAATGTCAAACCTAACCAGTAGCATTAGATCAAATAGACACCATAACAGTCTCATCGCATAAAACACATTAAAACAGTAGACAACCAGTCGACAAATTATTGATCATACAATCTTCAACACATCCACGCAGTAGACAAAATAAATTATTTTCCACTTCAATGCATGATCAAGCTGTAAGTATTACTTAGGTAATAGTTTATTATATTTATATATATATATTCTATCCACAGAACTTCTACGACCATGTAATATAATATTAGTTTAATGCATACACATAATTCAATAGATGTCAATAAAGCAGTAGCAATTCTCAACAGAAATCGATAACGTAGTGAGGTTTTAACATACAATTCAATAGGAGTTTTCAAATGCAATTCAATACGGCCGATAACGTACGATCCACAAAGAAATTCATACAATCAGATGAGATTCGAACTTACCTCGTCTCTCGTTTCGTTACTTCACGTAACCACTAACACCGACGTTCCCTGCGGATTCCTACGGGTCCTTCGGATTCCTACAGGTCCTTTCGGATTTATCAGTGTCGGATTACCAAGAATAAACCGAAAAGCCTAAATTCGGGAGAGGGGCTTACTCTAACGTCTCGGGACACGTTGTTGAGGTCGTCCCCGTCCCTTGACTCGCCTGGATCGGTCTGCTCGCCTAGTAGGAGGCAAAAAACGGGATTTCAGAAAGTGGGTTAGGGTTTCTGTCAATCCTCCTTATATAGGCACAACTTTAGGGTTTTTAGGTTGGCAAATTACAACCTGGTACCTGGTGAATTTTAGTTCAGTCCCCCACTAGTTTGGAATATTTCTATTTTAATTTCTTGATCTTTACATTCTCTCCCCCTTAAATAAAGTTTGTCCGCAAACTTAAATAAAATAACTTACTAGTTTGTT
The DNA here is from genome assembly GCA_963995505.1 of Hypericum androsaemum. NCBI lineage: Eukaryota > Viridiplantae > Streptophyta > Magnoliopsida > Malpighiales > Hypericaceae > Hypericum > Hypericum androsaemum. The sequence goes on from OZ023189.1 coordinate 6,964,813, forward strand.
CGAACAGGAACGGATATTTGCTCTGAATTTCTGTCTCGAGTTCCCAAGTCGCTTCTCTTTCTGTATGGTTGCTCCATTGTACTTTGACATATCGAATTGTCCTTCGACGTAGTTTCTGAAGTTTTACATCAACTATCCTCAATGGGACTTCCTCATAGCTGGCATCAGGTCGCAGTACTGTTGGAATTTCCTGCACCAATTGCCCCTCTCTGGGGATGTATTTACGCAGCATAGACACGTGAAACACATTGTGGATTCCGGCTAGACTGGGCGGTAGAGCCAGACGATATGCTAAATTTCCAACCCATTCTATGATATCATATGGCCCAATATACCGTGGACTTAGCTTTCCTTTCACACCAAATCGTTTCACGCCCCGGGTGGGTGAAACTTTTAGGAACACGTGATCCCCGACTCCAAATTCTAGCTCTCTTCTATGGCGGTCTGCGGACTTCTTCTGTCGGTCCTGTGCTGCCTGGATCCTCCCTCAGATTATTGGCACCATTTCAGTCAATTCCTGGAACATCACCGATCCAAGTATCCTTTTCTCGCCCACTTCATTCCAACTAATAGGGGACCGAAATTTTCTTCCATATAGAGCTTCATAAGGGGCCATCCCTATACTTGCCTGAAAGCTATTATTGTACGCAAACTCTATCAATGGTAGGTGACTTTCCCAATTTCCTCCAAAGTCTGACACACAGGCTCGGAGCATGTCTTCTAACGTCTGTATAGTCTGCTCAGACTGTCCATCTGACTGTGGATGAAAGGCTGTGCTGAACTGTAACTTCGTTCCCATTGACTCCTGAAGACTCTTCCAAAACTTTGACATGAATCTGGTATCTCGATCAGAGGTGATACTTACCGGAATCCCATGCAATTGTACCATTTATCTTAAATAGAGTTCCGCCATCTGCTCCATGGACATACCCGTCTTATAAGCCAGAAAGTGGGCTCCCTTTGTCAGTCTATCTACTACTACCCATACCACATCCTTCCCATGCAAACTTCTCGGGAGTCCGGTCACAAAATCTATGGTGATTTTCTCCCATTTCCACTCTGGAATATCTAGTGGTTGTAGAGGTCCGGCCGGTCGTTGGTGTTCTGCTTTGACCAGTTGGCATACCATATAGCTAGCCACGTAATCTGCTATTTCTTTCTTCATCCCCGACCACCAGAATTCCTGCTTGAGATCTTGATACATTTTGGTCCCCCCAGGATGGCAAGCGTATCGGGCAGTATGAGCCTCTTCAAGTACCATACTCTTTAGTTGCTTTGCGGCCGGGACACAAAGCCTGTTCCGAAAGTAGAGATATGAATTAGCCCCGATATGAAAGTTTTCGCTTAATTCTCCCTGTTCGACTTGGCGCCGTGTGGCAGAGAGGGTGGCATCCCTTAGTTGTCCCTCTCCCAATATAGTTCGCAGGGTGGGGTCCACCACTAGGCTTGCCAACAACCCTACAGCTAGTCCACTGTCCTCTATTCCCAGTTTCTTTAGTTCCTCCACTAGCTCTTCCTGTTCAGTTGCTTCGTAGGCTGTAGTGTAGAATCCCTTCCTACTCAAGGCATCTGCTACTAAATTAGCTTTACCCGGGTCGTAGTGAATTCCCACGTCGTAATCCTTGATCAGTTCTAACCATCGCCTTTGCCTCATGTTCAACTCTTTCTGCGTAAATATATATTTGAGGCTCTTATGGTCAGTGTATATTTCACACCGTACCCCATACAAGTAGTGCCGCCATACCTTTAGAGCATGTACCACCGCAACCAATTCCAGGTCATGAGTGGGGTAATTCTTCTCGTAGGGTTTCAGCTGCCTGGAGGTATAGGCAATAACTTTATCGTCTTGCATAAGCACACATCCCAGACCCCTCTTTGAGGCATCACTGTAGACCATAAAATCTATCCCCTCGCTTGGTAGAGTTAGAATTGGAGCGGATACGAGTCGTTGTTTTAGCTCTTGAAAACTTTCCTCGTATTCCTTATCCCAGGCAAACTTAACCCCTTTCTGGGTCAACTGGGTTAGAGGCTGTGCTATCTTTGAGAATCCTTCCACAAACTTTCGATAGTAACCTGTCAATCCGAGGAAGTTCGCACTTTAGGTACATTGCTAAGTTGTTTCCAGTCCATGACTGCCTCAATCTTGCCCGGGTCCACAGACACTCCCTCCTTAGATATCACATGCCCGAGAAAGGCCACTTTTTCAAGCCAAAATTCACACTTCTTGAATTTTGCGTATAATTGCCTCATCCTCAGAGTTTTTAACACGGTCCTTAAATGCTCTTCATGGCTTTCTTTACTAGGCGAGTATACCAGGATGTCATTGATGAACACCACCACGAATTTATCTAGATAGGGTCAAAAAATTCGATTCATGAGGTCCATAAATTTGGCAGGGGCATTGGTCAGGCCGAATGGCATAACTACAAACTCATAATGGCCATAGCGCGTACGAAAAGCAGTCAGTGGTACATCCTCTTCCCTGACTCTCAACTGATGGTATCCAGATCGCAGGTCAATCCTAGAAAACACCTGTGCCCCTCTGAGCTGATCAAACAAATCTTCGATGCATCGCAGAGGATAACGATTCTTGACAGTTAGTTTGTTAAGCTCTCGGTAGTCCACACACATCCTCATTGATCCATCTTTCTTCTTGACAAAGAGCACCGGTGCTCCCCATGGGGATACACTTGGGCGGATGAAACCCTTATCTAGGAGTTCTTCCTGTTGCACCTTCAATTTTTTCAACTCTGCCGGGGCCATACGGTATGGTGCCTTAGAAACTAGATTTGCACCAGGTATTAGCTCTATCTGAAACTCGACCTCTCGGTCTGGTGGTAGTCCTTGTACCTCGTCTGGAAAAACATCTGGAAATTGCTGTACAATGGGTATATCCTCTAGTGCCTCCTCTATTCTTGTATCCCGGACAGAGGCTAGATATGCTGTGGCTCCCCTTTGTACTAACTTTCTTGCTTCAAGAGCTGATACCACCCATGGGGTGGCTTGTCCTAACTCACTTTCGTAGCAAAACTTTGCTTCTCCTGGGATTTGAAAAACTACTACTTTTCTCCTACAATCAATCACTGCATAGTGCTTGGCCAGCCAATCCATTCCTAGGATCACATCAAACCCCATCATACCCATAACTCTCAGATCTCCTTTTAGTTGGCGTCCACAGATCGTAACTTCACAGTCACTACAGTTTTGGGTGACAGTAATGATATTTCCCAAGGGAGTGCTGACTGCCAAGGGATCTATACTCTCCTGTTTTGCTAGTTTATGTCTCTTCACAAAACTCTCAGATAAGAAAGATTGTGTGGCACCAGAGTCAAACAAAGCCTTTGCTGAGTGACCATTCACTAGTAATTTACCTGATGCAATACCAAAACCTCTAAATATGGGACAGTGATCACCCAAAATCACAGTATCACAAAATCACAGCATTACAGTATCACAGTATTGCAACATCATAGTATCACAGTATCATAGTATCAGTACTTTCCATTTAGTTGTTCGTAAGGTATTTACCTGTCACGACGTTGTCTGCCTGTTGAACATCATCCTGGTTTAGTGCATAAACTCATACTGGCACTCTGGTAGTCGGTGTTGAAGTTCAGACGGGAACCACTGATCGAGCAAGATTGGATGTGGTTGTCCGTATTGGATTTGCTCCAACAGGAATCACCGCTCGGGTGTCAGCATCTGGGCACCTTGCTACTACATGTCGTATCTTTCCACAACGAAAGCATGCTCCAGTTGTCCATCTGCATTATTCCTCTAGATGCCCCCAACGCCTGCATCTTGGGCACTGATCAAAATTATTGGACAGGCTATTGGTCGAGTTGCTACCTCGCACAAGGGTGTATGGCTTCTTTGAAGCCTCAGGGAGGTGACTTCCAGCATACTGTCCCACCTTCCTCTTGTTTCTCCCCTTGTCGAATCCATCCCATCGTAGATTTTGCTCTACTGCCAATGCTCGGGTCAGCACTTTCGAGTACGTCAGCAAGAATAATGGCACAATATGGTCCCTGATTTCCTTGGTCAGCCCATCCTCAAATTTTTGTGCCTTGGTATCTTCATCCAATGCTGCAGCTGACGTGAACACAGATAGCCTAGTGAATTCTCGATCATATTGCATGACTGTCATATCTCCCTGGACCAAGTAGGCAAACTCTCTAGCCTTCTCCCTCTTCATTGGGGCAGGGATGAATCTGCCACGAAAATCTCTCAGGAATGCCTCCCAGAGCTACACCTCCCTTCCTCTTCCCTCTGTCTGGTGGGTTCGCTGATGCGTCTCCCACCACCTTCGTGCATCTCCAACCAGCTGGTAGGAAGCATACAGTAATTTCTCATCCTCTTTCGTATGAGCAATCTGAAACACTTTTTCCATCTCCAAATATCCAGTCTTCCACTTGAATAGGATCTGGAACACCATCATATGTGGGAGGCTTTACCCTCTGAAATCGATGATACCCATCGTCTCGTGGTACTGGCGCTGGTTGCTGCTGCTGCTGCTGCTGAGCTACAAAGTTGGTCAAAACTTGCAGAAGCCCAGCATCAATGGTCACTACAGGCGGTACTGCTAGCGGTACTACCCCTATTGGAGGAATTGCTCCCACAGCTGTTGGTGGTAGTATCTCTTCTACCTCTGCTGGCCCATTCTCATCTTCCGGCTCAACCTCTCCACCACCGCCATTCCCAGCGGCCGGAGGTGGTGGCAGTATTCCCCCTCCTTGGGACACATTCCCAGTAGCTGTCGGTATTTCCCTTCCTTGGGGTACATTCTCGGTAGCTGTCGGTGGGAGAGGAAGTAGTACTTGCGTTTCTTCCTGTGCTTCTCCAGAACTTCCTCCTGAACCTTGTCCTTTTTCCGCCATTCTCCGGGTTTGTGGTGCCATGATCCTATGTGGTCTACTATCCAAGTCATATAACATAAAGTACGAAATGAGTTCATAATCCCGCTTCACAACATAATGCACATTTTTTTTATCAGGCTTGCACCACATTGCAGTACATCAGACATTCATATACATCCTCAGTCATGCAGTTATCCAGTTAAACCTATTTTGGTCACTTGTTCACATATAATTCTTAGAAAAATATTAATCACAATCATGAAATCACCATATAAGAAAAGTAAGATTAGCACATAAGCACTCATTCTCTGTACAGTTAATAACTCCACTTAATGTTCCCCCCTTAAGAACAATAACAGAACCAATAATCACCTTCAGTACAGTTTTTACATTATTTACAACAGCTTGCTAACATAGAACTACAATTCAGATAAACAAATTTTCATATGTAACCACTAAATTTTTTTTATATAGAAAATGTCAGTTAAACACAACACTTTCTAATTCTTGACAGTTTAGTCCACATTATCCCAACTACTCTCTCGAGTGCATGAAAATGAAATGCATGATCTTTAAAATTTTCCATTTTCGTTATAAAAAGCTCTGATACCAATTTAGTTGTCACGCCCCAGAAATTAGGCATGCCAACCGCCACGGAGTAAAATCTCCGTAAGGCACTTTTATTCCTCAAAATTTGAAATAAGTCCAAAGGAAATCCGATAACATACTAATGAATTCGAAAACAAAACGTATTGTCTTAACTATTGAAAATGTATTGCCCTAAGTCTAGGGATGCATGACCTCGCTTCAAATCCTCACACCCGATCTGCCCCCGAAGTATCTGAAACAAAAATGCGTATTTTGATGAGATTACGCAACTCAGTAAGCCGAATTCAACAAGACAGTCACATCAAACAGAACGATCAGATACAAACACAACAATCAGATTCTAGACATTAACAGACGCAACTCCGGAGCTACGATATCGGGATCCCGTAGGGCACAGTAGACACCTCTTTCCGCTGTATAATCCATGAGCGGAAGGGAGCTCTCACCACAGGGCACAGATACTCACCACAATCACGTAGAGTAAACAAATACAGTATACAGAACTCTACGGACACAGTAGTGTGGGAGTAATCCCGACCAGTACAGTACAGTACAGAGTCCTTTCAGACAGAACAGAGCAGTATAGTACAGAGAACAGAGTAGTACAGTACAGTACAAAGTCCTTTCGGACAGAACAGAACTGTACAGTACAGAGCACATACCAACAGAACATGGTATACTCGGATATAGTACGTACGCCATACCCAAACAGAACAACACCATATCTAAGTCAAACAAATGATTATCATAATTAAGTCCTCTGGAACATAATTGGTATAAATGTCAACCTAACCAGTAGCATTAGATCAAATAGACACCATAACAGTCTCATCGCATAAAACACATTAAAACAGTAGACAACCAGTCGACAAATTATTGATCATACAATCTTCAACACATCCACGCAGTAGACAAAATAAATTATTTTCCACTTCAATGCATGATCAAGCTGTAAGTATTACTTAGGTAATAGTTTATTATATTTATATATATATTCTATCCACAGAACTTCTACGACCATGTAATATAATATTAGTTTAATGTATACACATAATTCAATAGATGTCAATAAAGCAGTAGCAATTCTCAACAGAAATCGATAACGTAGTGAGGTTTTAACATACAATTCAATAGGAGTTTTCAAATGCAATTCAATACGGCCGATAACGTACGATCCACAAAGAAATTCATACAATCAGATGAGATTCGAACTTACCTTGTCTCTCGTTTCGTTACTTCACGTAACCACTAACACCGACGTTCCCTGCGGATTCCTACGGGTCCTTCGGATTCCTACAGGTCTTTTCGGATTTATCAGTGTCGGCCTACCAAGAATAAACCGAAAAGCCTAAATTCGGGAGAGGGGCTTACTCTAACGTCTCGGGACACGTTGTTGAGGTCGTCCCCGTCCCTTGACTCGCCTGGATCGGTCTCCTCGCCTAGTAGGAGGCAAAAAACGGGATTTCAGAAAGTGGGTTAGGGTTTCTGTCAATCCTCCTTATATAGGCACAACTTTAGGGTTTTTAGGTTGGCAAATTACAACCTGGTACCTGGTGAATTTTAGTTCAGTCCCCCACTAGTTTGGAATATTTCTATTTTAATTTCTTTATCTTTACAATTTGTTTTTAATTTTTTTTTAAATTTCAATCCTCTACCTCTCTCTTCCCTTGTCTCCTTCTCCTCCTCCTCATTATCTCTCTCTTTCTCCTCAAAACGCTGTCGTTTCATTTCCCTCCACCACCTACCTCCGTTCATATAAATCATCACCGCCGTGGAATTGGAAGCCGGCGCCGGAGCGGACATGACTTAGAAAAAAATATAAAAAGAAGAAACTTAAATAATTTTTGAGTTATGAACCAAAAAGTATAATTTTATTAATAGAATGGCAGAAGAAGAAATTGCAATGTCACGGTCGTCGGTCTCTTTAAAACTCTGATGCGAGAACATCTAATAGAAAAAAAGTCACACCAGAGAAAGAATATCGTCGGTAGCAACTACATGTTCGAAACCCTTCCCCTCTCTCCCACTCCCTCTCTCTCTCCAACTTGTGTTTTCTGAATTGCCGTTAAAGAAAAGAGTTTGCTTAGTGTTATAAGGGGTATTAATTTTGTGTTCGAGGAAGAGGAAGTGAGATTAGCAAGAAAGCGACTGATGGTGGGCGTGTTGTGCTTGTGTTGTGTGCTTGTTTGGTTGTAAGCTAACGTATTACAGTAAACTGGATGAGATTAGCAAGAAAAAGTTTTGAGTTATGAAAAAGTGAGGTTAGATAGGTTTTGACTTGTGGAATTTGATGGCTGGATTCTTTTTTCTGGTACTAGTCATTCCTTGGAGAGAGGACAAGATGGAGAGCAAGAAACGGTTTAATGATTATCAACCGACGTGGTTAAATTTTCCTCATGAGATTAGAAGTCTTAACAGTAGTTTTGAAGTTTTGATATTTGAGTTGGAGAGGAGGAGAAGAGAAAGGCAGGGGCGGAGGAGATGGAAGCAAGAGAGAGAGGACGAAACTTATTAGGAAATCCATCAACAAGAGAACAAGAACGCGCAAAGAATACGGACACAAGAGATTACGTAGTTCAGCTTAATGTCTACGTCCAGAGGGAAAAAGAAAAATTTTCATTGATTAGTAGTCACAAAACCATACATGAACTAGGGTAACATGTTTTTACATAATAGACAAACCCTTGCACACCAAAAAACCTATCTAGGTCGACCTAAGAGCCCAAAACAGGAGTACGCCAAAATAGGAAATAAGTCCAAAGTGCGACCCGGTGGGGGCCAATCTTCTGGCGGGCGCCAGGACCCCCAAAGCAGACTAATCCCCCGCTGCCGCCAGGCCATTGGCGGGTGCCAACTCCGCCTAAGTTTTTTCTCTTCTCGCCAAACTCAACAATCTCCACTTTGGTGAGAAGTCATCCCGTGGACGAACCATAAAACTCTACCCAAACTTTAACAAACTCTATCTTGACGAAACATTTTCCCTTGAAGAAACTTCAGATCTTGAAAAACCAAACCGACTGTGCTGACTCTACCTCAAAACATAGATACACTCCATCAGTAAAACCATCTACACTTTCTCACTACCTTTTGTTCAATCTTTTGGAGACAGCCCCCAAACTCGAGCATCTCCCAAGCTTGTTTGGTATATTCCTTCCAAACTTCATCAAACTCCAACATTCAAGTTCACCGGTCGAAGCAACTTTGAGACCAATAGATGCGCCCTCTATTTTCTTGTTGCCCACATGCTCTGCAACCTAGAACTGCTTCTCCGTTAGATCCTTTTGCCTCGAACTAATGCTACAAATCATAGCGTACAATGGGCAATCTTTTGTTCCATCAAGTAGAACCATTAACATATCACGAACTCTACCATTCGGCCTTGAGTGAGATACTCGATTCGTCCGTGGTGTTATCAACAGTTTTGTATTCCCAATTCCTATCCTACCCAACATATTTACTTCGATGTTCCATTAGATAACCATAGCGGGGCCTTGCTAAAATGCTTCTCCGAGACAACCATGACTTTTTGCCAATCATGCCTCCACAAAATAACTATCGCTTGCTAACCATATCTTCGCAAATCTCATTTGCACTTAAACCATTCATGTCAAGCCTTTTCTCCATCATACAAAAACTTTTTTCCTCTCCATCAGAACCCAAAGATGTGACTTTACCTATAACTGCCCCCCACTAACCTGTTGGTATTTCTAGTATCTTTTTTATTTTTCATCACTACCATAACATCCTTTTTTACCTCATTTAGCCTACCTACAACCTTATAGTTATACCCACTATACTCCAAGGCTCCTAATAAGATCAAATTTATTTTCAACTTCAAAACATGCCTAATCTCATACAATTTTTTCTCAACACTATCCCACATCTTGATCCGGATATCATATATGTCAGTGATTCTACAAGTAGAACCATCACCCATAGTGACCATACCTGAATCAACGAACTTGTAGGTGTCGAACCATCCTCTATTGGGCATCATATGGGGCCATATTCATGGATGTCAATCCTCTTCCGTGGTCCCGAGTTCTTCCTAGACAATCCTTCTTTATGTGCCCTTTTTCTCCGTACTCAAAGCAATTTCTTTTGAATCTCCTTGACCTTGACCTCGACCTCGATCCTCTTCCATCTTTTTCTTCACTACGACCATCATGGCTACCCCTCACAACTAGCCCTTCTATTCATTCATCGCAAAATTTTCTTCTTTGATAAAACCTTAGCAGAGTACTTGGATATCCTCTAACACCAAGGATTCCTTCCCCCAAGTTAGAGTTGTAACCAAACTCTCATAGAAATTGGGTAAGAAATTCAGATGCAACAATGCCTTGTCACCATCCTCAAACTTCACGTCTATCCTATTCAAATCATTCAACAGTTGATTGAAAATAATAATGTGTTGGCTCAAACTTGAGCTCTCCATCATCTTAAGCCCGTACAACTTTTATTTTTCCTTAAGATAAAGCTTGTTCGACAGAGACTTTGACGTATACCTATGCTCCAATTTCTTCCAAACACTAGCTAATGACTCCTCATCCATGATGTGATACATCACATTATCTTCCAAGCACAAGTGAATCATTGCCACCGCCTTGGCCTCCATCTCTTTCCGCTTTTGGTCCTCCATTTTCTCAGGCTTCTTCCCCGAGAATGTGCTCACCATCCCTTGTTCGACCAGCAGATCTTTGACACGCCTTTCTCATAACCCAAAATTTGATGAGCCATCAAACTTCACAAAGGTAAATTTTGCATCGTGACCTGCCATCCTTCGACATTAGCTCTGATTCCAGTTTTTAGAAAATCTACTAACGAGAGAAAAAGAAAAAGCGAAGAGCTTGGGCATAAGAGATTACGTGGTTTGGCCTAATGCCTACGTCTACGAGAAAAAAAGGAGAACTTTTATTGATGAGTATCCACAAAGCCATACATGAACTAGGATAACATGCCTTTATATAATAGACAAACCCTTGTACACCAAAAAATCTATCTAGATCGACCTAGGAGTCCACAACATGAGTACGACAAAATAGAAAACTAGTTCGCAGTGCGACACTACAGGCGCTAGGACCCGCAAACCAGATTCGGCCCTGGCTACTGCCAGGCCATCACATCATCAGCCTATGTTTTTCCTCTTCTTGCCAAATGCAGCAAAAATATGGTTATTATTCAATTATAAACAAATTAGTATGATGGAAAAGTCTATGTTGCATGCCACATCGTCACAAAAATAATGTCGTTTTGATTTTTAGGACTGGAGCAGCTGTTCGAGGTTGTAAGTGATTTTCATTAGAAAAGGTGTGACTAAATTATAACGTTTTAAACCAAAAGGTTGTTAGAGAATTAGATTTTTAATCCATTGAGGAGGTTGGCCCTACATATAGGTGTATGTTAGGATTGGGCCTAAGAGGTTTATTATAATGTGAATTCTAATTAAATATAGTCTCTTAGGAACTTTGAGCTAATGCGGGTCACATGAATTGGTTTCGGGTGTACAAGATATCAATACGAAATCTGTTAAGAAAGTTTCATAATGATAAATGACACTTGCAGCAAATTAATTCTCGATGTGAATGAAAAATTGGCTTCAAAATCGTATGAGTTTTATCGGACATTATGAATTTGAGATTTATGACTCCCGTAACCACTTATTTATTGACCGTGGTTAATAGGGAGCATTAATAGTTGTGACCGCTCATTTATTGACCATGGTTAATAGAAAATTGATGACTGCCTTTTTTCAGTATTAAATGGGGTCTCAAAATTCACCTATAAAATGGGGTCTCCTTCTCCTATTTGACACACACCAAAACTCATTTAGAGTTTTATTCTCCTCTCTCCCCCTTAGCATAGGCATTCTCATATTTGCATAGAGTCGGAGTTTTGCAACCTCCAAAGGTTCGCAAGGTGTTCAATAATGCTTCCTATTGTTCACGTGATTGGGTGTTGTACCTTGGGAACTCTCTTACCCACGGAGGCCTGAAGCTATAAGGCGGGTAATAAGAGTTTAAGGGCACACGGCTTGCTGTGGCCTCGTCCAGGATTAAATTCGAATTCGTGATGATCAAAGAGAAGGATTCAACCCGAAGTTTCCTACCTTGGAGAAGACGATATGCTCACTTTGTTCAAAGTGTGATCGTAAGAATACTCTTTCTCCTATCTTATATTGTTTACGGTATCATATATATGCTTATTCAAACCATAGTTGATTACTAATATTTCCAACAATCTTAAACTCTTATTATGTCATAAAATATTAGTAATTTGGTATGTTAGTCAAATATATATTGTCATCGTGGTCGGGAAGTATTCTGTAGTGAATAACTATATATTAACAACCTGCTCTACGCGTTTTATTATTTGGTTGATTTGTCTTAAAATTAACCACACAAAAAAGGGGAAGGAGACTGAAATCGAGAAGTCCATAACTTCGGAAAACAAAATTAAATTTGGGCTTGTTGTATTCTGAGCAATACATTACTATTAAAGTTGCCGGCTGTCATAAATTAGTAAGTACACCATAAAACATGTTTCTGTGTTAAATCGGTGCATCTGTATTGTTACTGTACTCGCTCGCTACCATTGAGTTGGGAAAAAAAAGATTAAAATAATAGAAATATCCATTTCACGTTAACACGTTAATACATTTCTGTGAAAGAAAAATGGTTCTACAAGCTTCTGTATGGAAACTGTTGGGTTTTATAAACACGAACCCTAGGGTTTGTAGCAGCGGAAGATAAAATTTTTCACCAACACCGAATCAGATCATGGCTGTATAACATAAAATCAAGATAACAACATACTTAGAGAATTCTTACAGTGCGTTGTATATCGAATCCTCAACTATGGTATCCACGTAGTCCTCGTCTACGAACTTCTTGACATTTGAAATCTTCGAGAATTCGCTAGGAGAATTCTTTATCGAAGAAACTAGAGAAAATATGTGTCTTGTATCTAGGTTAATGAATTTCTATGTAAAAACCCTTGATACTCACACATATATATATAGTAAAATAATTAACCAACTCCTCCCCTTTTAGATGTAGGTTTCGTAGGAGGCAAGGTTGGAAGCCCTTAGTGGCTTCCAACATTGACTTCCCTTTTGGGCCTCCAAGTCCATTCTATTATTTTCTTGACCCAGTCAATATGTCCAACATCTAATAGATTTTACTATACATATTAGTACTTAATTAAATCTAACTTAATTAAATAATTATAATTATAATTCTATCTAATAGAATTATAATATTTCTCTATAGAATAAATATTCTTTATCAAATCAATATTTAATCTGAACAACTTCAATTCGTAAACTAATACTACTTGCTGTGTGACCCATAGGCCCTCACATGCCAAGCGATTAGTCGAACTAATGGTCTTAGTCGAACCCTAGACAATAGACCAGACAATCTCAACATATGAGGTACGTTGCGAGGATACTGCAACTAACTGTAATGTGAAGCTCACGGTAATACGGTCCTTTCATTCACGAATACTCGATTAAGTCTTGAACATGATTAAGTGTCTATTCAAATAACTTAATCATATTATCTCATTCTACTAATTGATCATGTTGTCACTTTTAGACACCATTCCAAAAGTGACGTGCATTGGCAAATGACTAACGATCCAATTAGTTATGAGAAGACAAGTATTCTTTCCAAGTCTATTTGAAGAATGAATCCTATTCTTGGCATAACTACCATGCACATGCACTTCGTGATGTACCCAACACATGATGTATCTACCCCGTCAAGAGTGCAAGCTTTGGTCATGGTCAAAGTCTATCACTCTGTACATGTCGTGCGTATTGACCTCAAGTCGGAGGACTATTGAACTACTCTACGAACCGATATTCCCGTAGACACGTAAATAGGATACACCAAACAGTTTCTCGGTCGGGTATGCCAATACTCTCCAAAGTATCTGTGCATCCATCATGAAATACATAGTATCTCGTAGTTGTGAGAACCACTACATCCTCTAAGGATATGATGCAGATCGCACACTAATCTCAATCGCATCATCGATATCCCATTCTCGATGATCATTGATTGTGGCTCTTTAAGAACTACGTGCATAGTCATCTGAGATCTCACATTCTCAATGACAACACTAGTTCATGGGAACATAAACATGAATATATGCAAACAATCAAACGTTATATTCATTTATGTAATGCTGAACATTATTAATACACATTAATAATATAACTGAATGTCATCAAGTATAATGTCCTTATATCGATTGTCTCTAGGACATCTATACTAACAATCTCCCACTTAGCCTAGAGCCAATCACCCATTTGTCTAACACCCAGACTTTCAAAGTGTCTGGTGTGTTGTTGCACACCCAGTGGTTTGGTGAAAGGATCAGCCAGGTTATCCTCTGTGAGAATATGTTATAATTCTATTTCGGTTGTTGAATCCGCGGTCGTGTCATGCTTGGAACTATTCCAGCTCATGGTTCTGCCATTGAGCATGAAAGCATACCCTGACTGTGACCTAAAGTCATCACAGTCAGTCATGAAACTGGCATCGGTAAACCCAGTTACCACAAGTTCTGGCTACCTACCATAGACTAAGAAACATTCTTTAGTTCGTCTAAGATACTTCAGAATATTCTTAACAGCAACCCAGTGACGTTCACCTGGGTTCTTCTGGTATCTACTAGTGATACTAACAACGTAGGCCACATCGGGTCTAGTGCAAGTCATGGCGTACATGATTGATCCAATCGCAGATGCGTATGAGATACCTTCCATGTACTCGATTTCTGCTTCTTTAGAAGGACAATCCTTCTTTGACAGCTTAATCCCATGATTCGCTGGCAAGTAACCTCTCTTAGAGTCCTCCATTTTAAAATGCTTTAGTACCTTGTCTATGTATACGGATTGTGACATCCCCAACATCCTTTTAGATCTATCTTTATAAATCTTTATTCCAATGATGTAGTAGGCTTCAACTAAGTCTTTCATCATAAAGGTCTTGGATAGCCAATCCTTCACAGATTGCATTAGCGGGATACTGTTTCCCAGAATTAATATGTCATCAACATATATGATAATGAAAATAGTCTCATCCCCTTGGCATTTCTGATAAATATATGGATCTTCTGTATTTCTAATGAAGTCAAACGATTTGATAGCTTCGTCAAAACATATATTTCCACTCCTAGAAGCTTGCTTTAATCCATAAATGGACCTTTGTAGCTTGCATACTAATTGTGAATTTGACTTGGATACAAAACCTTCTGACTGTGTCATAAACACACGCTCCTCGAGGTTTCCATTAAGGAAAGGCATTTTGTCATCCATCTGCCAAATGTCATAATCATAGTATGTAGCTATAGCAAGTAAAATCCTAATGGACTTGATCTTTGCAACTGGTAAAAAGGTCTCGTCATAATCAATGCCTTCGCGTTGCTTATAACCTTTTGCCACCAACCTAGCCTTGTAGGTTTGCACTTTTCCATCTGCAACGGTCTTCTTCTTGAAGATCTATTTGCAGCTGATAGGTCTAACCCCTTCAGGCAATTCTACCAAGTCCCAGACTTGATTTGTACACATCGAGTCCATCTCAGATTTCATGGCTTCTAGCCACTTCCCTGAATTGATGTCTGACATCGCTTCAGTATAAGTCTTAGGTTCATCCTTGTCCAAGATTTTCACATCATCATGTTCCTCTAAGAGGAAAGTAAACTTGACGGGTGGACGATGAATCCTAGTAGACTTACGGAGTTGCATTTGTGTAGGCTATTCATTCTGATCATGAAGAGGTTCTTCTGCTATGATCTGATCAACGCCAGGAGAATTCTCAGGAGCGACGCTCTCAAGCATTTCCTGAGCAGGAGATTGAACAATATCTAAATTATTCTCATTCAGTCTAATTTGGGGTATCTTATGAGATATCTCTAATTAAGCTCCCACTGGCTGGAAGATTACCACCTAATGATAGACTCCCACCGTAAGTATTACTGAATGCTCCCACTGATTCCTTGTCGTGGTTATCCGACAAGTTCTCAGCCTCAGCATTACCTTATGGTTCTTGAATCTCTTAAAGCTCTATCTTTTTACGACCTTGTCCTTTAAAGACATAGTCATTTTCAAGGAACGTCATCTGTCTAGAAACAATAACCTTTTATTTCTCAGGAAGATAGAAATAATATCCTTTCATTTCCTTAGGATATCCCACAAAGTAACCCTTTTCACCATTGGATTCCAACTTATCAGTGATAGCTATAATATCCTTTCATTTGCTTATGATAGCTTCTTCCCACACCATAACTCATATGGCGTTGTTTCAACTGATTTAGATGGAATCCTATTCAGAATGTAGATTGAGCATTGGAGTGCGTAACCCCAAAGAAATGTTGGAAGAGATGAGAAACCCATCATGGACCTTACCATGTCTAACAGGGTTCAGTTCCTCCTTTCGAACACACCATTCATCTGTGGTGTTCCAGGAGGTGTCCATTGTGATTGGACCCCATGCAACTTTAAATAATCAAGGAACTCTTGGCTAAGGTATTCACCTCCTCGATCTAATCGAAGAGTCTTAATACTCTTCCCAATCTGTTTCTCTACCTTTGCCTTATACTCCTTAAACTTCTCAAAGGACTCATATTTGTGTTTCATAAGATACACATATCCATACCTAGAGAGGTCATCAGTAAAGGTAATAAAGTATCTGAAACCACCCCTTGCTAGAGTGGGTAGTGGCCCACACATGTCGCTGTGAAC
Organism: Hypericum androsaemum; assembly: GCA_963995505.1. NCBI lineage: Eukaryota > Viridiplantae > Streptophyta > Magnoliopsida > Malpighiales > Hypericaceae > Hypericum > Hypericum androsaemum. The sequence goes on from OZ023189.1 coordinate 6,981,028, forward strand.
CAACTCTAACACTTCTTTGGCTCTTACCCCTTTCCCAGAAAAGGGATTGTTAGTCATCTTACCCTTGAGACAAGATTCATAATCTCTATAGGACTCTAAGTCGAATGGGGTTAAGTAGTCTAACTCCCTTAACCTTGCAATCCTTTTCTCAATTACATGACCAAGTCTGCAATGCCATAAGAAGGTGAAATTTTCCTGATTACTTAATTTGAGCTTCTTGTTTTGTATATTAAGAACATCATGTCCGCTACTTAACAAATATAAACCATTTGAAAGAGAGGCATTTCCATAAACAATACCATTTTACGAAAAGTAGCAACTACTTTTAGAAAAATGGAAAGAAAAACCTTCAATGTCTAACATCAGAATGGAAATAATGTTTCTGGTAATAGATGGAACAAAATAACAATTATTAAGTTCCAGTCTATACCCACTGGGTAAGTCTATACTATATGTCCCTACGCGTTCAGCAGCAACATGTGCTCTATTTCTAACGCATAGGGTGACTTCACCCGGTCTAACCGCCCTGCTGTCTTTGAGACCTTCCACATTTGTACAAATGTGTAAGCCACATGCAGTATCTAATACCCAGCAGTCAGTTCTATTAGTAGACATATTTATCTCAATAACAAACATACATGTTCCGGAGCTAAAGACACCTAGTGTCCTGTTCTCTGCAGCCAGAACTTTGTAGTCTCTTCCAGTGCCCCTTCCTCTTACAGTGGAGGCACACATCCTTGTCTACCTGCTCTTTCTTTTGAATACCACCCTTAGGTTTAAGAAACTTGGGCTCAGAACTATTCTTAGCCTTGTTCTTCTGCTTCTGTCTGCCTTTAAGCGCAGAGCTAGAAGAGGAGCCCACCATGAGCACATTCCTTTCCTTCGAAGAAGTACCTTCAAAAGTCTAGAGCATGTTATGCAGGTTAGGCCTAGCCGTACCAAGCAATATTATACACTGCACCTACTTTGCATCATCCTGATGCTTCTTCTGAGCCACTACGTCAAACGTAGCAAGTTTAGAAGAATCAGCCGCAGGGGTAACAGGGATGGACGTGTCCAACACGTACTTAATCCTTTTTTGCCTTAGCACCAAACGCATGTTTCGATGCCAATCCATAAAGCTTGGCCCAGCCAACTTGTTTGATTCCAGTAAAAATCTCAACGACATGTTAGCCATTTCAACAAACCTAAAGGAAATAAAATTAAAACGGAAATTAAACACATAATTCCTATGATCATCATTCAGTAATCAAAATAAACATGGTCTTTAGCTTTATTTTATCTCCATTATTTTCACATACTCAACGACCTCATTGGAAGAGTACAAATTTATATCTAATATAAATCATAATGGACTAGGATCCACATTACTACTATCACAACCCCTGCTTTGGCTGGTGATTGTAATAGCATAACTGGTAGGTCTCCAAACCAATTGCAGTTCATACAATTCCTAGTTATCGGACTCAGTCCAATCGATGTCCCCTCATTGTTTCCTTGCTTTGGCTAGTGAAACAACTTAGGTGGTTTCCAACCATCACACGGCGACATTTACATGTCCCTATAAGAGTTCCATAAGACGTAGTTCCAAGCAAAAGACTTTGGTCTTAAATACTACAGAACGAAATCTCGGTTTCTCATAATTATGACAGAAGACATCATTCATTCTAAATGAAAACCATATTTAAGTTTGAGGAACATTTTATAGGGGTATTTAACTTGATCAAACAAGATCCATTTATTGTTCACATATTATTTAGTAAGATCTAACCCAGAAATAAAAACTAAACAACTATTAGAATCTAATTCATTATTTTCAGTTCAATCCAGGGACCTGATTATAATTTTAGAATTAATTCAGGGACCAAAAAATAATTTACCAGCTATTCCAAAAAATTACAGAAACATCCGAGGACCAAATTGTAATTCCGAGAAAAGTCCAAGGACCAAACAGTAATTTTCCATTCTAGAAAATTTAAAAATAAGTCCCTACAATTAATCAGGGACTAAATTGAAATTTATTGATTAATCCAGGTACCATACATAATTAATCACCAAGGCCAAATTACAGAAACAACCCAAGGGCATATCTGCAAATTCAGATTTCACAAAATTGCACATCTGTCCCTGTAGAATATCAAATTTCCAACATAAAGTCCTTGGGACAATTGCAAATCGATCCCTGACCACCAACGGCCGATCGGTGCCTCGTCGGTAGACACCGCCGGCCTCCAAACGAAGCCCACGACTGGGCGAGTCCGCCGGTGGTCCCAGACCACCTGTTCTCGATGCGTGGCGCCCGATCGACGCCGACGAAACACGCGGCCAGAAGCGGGGTTTTATGACACCGCGATGCTCCGGCCGTTCCAATCGTCACCGCAGCAACCACGACGCCGTTCTCGACGAGCCGAGCTCGTCTGTGGTCCCCGACCTTGGATACGGGGTGCGTGGCACTCAGAATCGGGCCGAGAAGCTCGAACCGCCATTGACGACGAACCTTCAAAAGTTTTGATTTCTCCGTCAGCGGCACACCGATGGTCACCGCAGGTACCACGACGTTGCCCGCAATGCGGCGAGCATATCGGTAGTACCCCGACGCTGTGAATCGGCGCATCGAAGACGGTGTCGTTAAGCCACGGACCGAGTCCGAAACGGCTCGACGACGGTGGTGCCCGACTTCGGTGACTCGACGCGTGGCGGTCTCCGTCCTCGAGGACGCGGTGCCGCCTCTAAGGCGGACTGATTTTTTTATATTTTTATTAATATATATATACACCAGTTATATATATATAATCGAAAGACACCGATTTTTATGTATACAGCCATAAAATCAGCCTGAAGCTCTGATACCACTGTTGGGTTTTATAAACATGAACCCTAGGGTTCGTAGCAGCGGAAAATAAATTTTTTCACCAACACCGAATCTGATCATGGCTGTATAACATAAAATCAAGATAACAACATAGTTAGAGAATTCTTACAATGCGTTGTAGATCGAATCCTCAACTATGGTATCCACGTAGTCCTCGTCTACGAACTTCTTAACAGTTGAAATCTTCGAGAATTCACTAGGAGAATTCTTTTTCGAAGAAACTAGAGAAAATATGTGTCTTGTATCTAGGTTAATGAATTTCTATGTAAAAACTCTTGATACTCACACATATTTATATAGTAAAATAATTAACCAACTCCAACCCTTTTAGGAGTAGGTTTCATAGGAGGTAAGGTTGGAATCCTTTAGTGGCTTCCAACATTGACTTCTATTTTGGGCCTCCAAGCCCATTCTATTATTTTCTTGACCCAGTCAATATATCCAACATCTAATAGATTTTACTATACATATTAGTATTTAATTAAATATAACTTAATTAAATAATTACAATTATAATTCTATCTAATAGAATTATAATATTTCTCTATAGAATAAATATTCTTTATCAAATCAATATTTAATCTAACCAACTTCAATTCGTAAACTAATACTACTTGCTGTGTGACCCATAGGCCCTCACATGCCAAGCGATTAGTCGAACTAATGGTCTTAGTCGAACCCTAGACAATAGACCAGACAATCTCAACATATGAGGTACGTTGCGAGGATACTGCAACTACCTGTAATGTGAAGCTCACAGTAATACGGTCATTTCATTCACGAATACTCGATTAAGTCTTGAACATGATTAAGTGTTTATTCAAATAACGTAATCATATTATCTCATTCTACTAATTGATCATGTTGTCACTTTTAGACACTATTCCAAAAGTGACGTGCATTGGCCAATAACTAACGATCCAATTAGTTATGAGAAGACAAGTATTCTCTCCAAGTCTATTTGAGGAATGAATCTTATTCTTGGCTCAACTACCATGCACAAGCACTTCGTGATGTACCCAACACATGCCGTATCTACCCCGTCAGGAGTGCAAACATTGGTCATGGTCAAAGTCTATCACTCCGTACATGTCGTGCGTATTGACCTCAAGTCGGAGGACTATTGCACTACTCCACAAACTGATATTCCCGTAGACACGTAAATAGAATACACCAAACAGTTTCTCGGTCGGGTATGCCAATACTCTCCAAAGTATCTGTGCATCCATCATGAAATACCTAGTATCTTGTAGTTGTGAGAACCACTACATCCTCTAAGGATATGATGCAGATCGCACACCAATCTCAATCGCATCATCGATATCTCATTCTCAATAATCATTGATTGTGGCTCTTTAAGAACTACGTGCATAGTCATCTGAGATCTCACATTCTCAATGACAACACTAGTTCATGGGAACATAAACATGAATATATGCAAATAATCAAACATTATATTCATTTATGTAATGCCGAACATTATTAATACACATTAATAATATAACTGAATGTCATCAAGTATAATGTCCTTATATCAAGTATTAATTTGGGCTTGTTGTATTCTGAGCAATACATTACTATTAAAGTTGTCGGCTGTCATAAATTTGTAAGTACACCATAAAACATGTTTCTGTGTTAAATCGGTGCATCTGTATTGTTACTGTACTCGCTTGCTACCATTGAGTTGGGAAAAAAAAGATTAAAATCATAGAAATAACCATTTCACGTTATCACGTTAATACATTTCTGTGAAAGAAAAATGGTTCTACAAGCTTCTGTATGGAAACAAGAAAATGGTTGAATATTTGAAAACAAATGATTCACTCCACGTTATAGCGTCCAATCAAGAAATTGATAGAGAAATTTATTTTTGTTAATCTGTTCATGTATAACGTCTAATTAATTATGTTATTGGAGTTAGGCGTTGATGAATTTCTGTTACGGGAAAAAAAAAATAAAGGTCGGCATTAAAATGGTATTATGCTATTTGACTACTACTCGTAACCGTTGGAAAGTTAATCGGCTAGTGTCCGTAACTGATTGAAAAAAAAAATTATTTGGCTGCTGTTCGTGGAATTGAATAAGTGAATACAGTTGTTGAAGTTTGTTGTATGTATTTACTTACTGCCAGCGTTACTCCGGGGAATATATATAATATTTCTGAGTTTATTTTAAATTGTGCCCAAACCTTTACTTACTAAAGGTTATTATGGTGATATTTATTCCTCAACGTGATGGGTGGTGACGTTAATTACATTTAATCAAAAAGCAGATGTCTCGGTTGGGTAGATACCTTTTGATTAAGTCTTCGGTTTCACTTTCCAAGGTAATTCCATGTGGAATTATCGTTGGAAGATCAGACAGATTTATGGTAGTGTTTTGTGCTAATTAACGTCTGCATTATCTAGTACGAGTTACAGTTCCAGAAATTGTGTCTCCCCTACTATTTAAATGTCATTACTCCTTCCACAAAATTAAATAAAAGATGTGATGCTGATATTATCTTCCCTCAAAGCTTGGATGGGAACGTGATGAGATTGTGGCTAGGTTTGACCGATTGTTTATCTATTAGCTTCATGAGCGGCGTTGTCAATGCTATAACACTTGTTGTGCATATCTTTATACGTTGGCCATGTTATTAATTAATAAGTTGTTTAAAGCAATATCATAATTGCTATATAGTTGTGATTACAATGGCGAGTTGAACACCAACAACAACGTGAACGTGGAGGTTCCGATTGTGAGGGCTAGTGGCGCTGAGGTCGTGATGTTGGGTTATGAAGGCTAGCGGCATTGAGGCCGTGATGCTGAAGTTAAGAGAAACCCATTGATGTTTTCTCAATTTGAGGAACCGGAAAAGTTCAAGGGTATTAACTCGTAGAGTTGGCAACCAAAGATGATGTTCTCTTGACTACCTTGAACTTGACTTGGTAACTCAGAGAGTAAACCTGATGTGGATGTTAGAGATCTTCATAAGTCCCTTATCCACGATACCATCCAAGTGGGGATGGTGATTACAAAATTGTCGCCATCTTGGAAGGACTTCAAGATGTACCTCAAAGACAAGAGGAAGACGATGAGACTCTAGGACCTTTTGGGAAGGTTGCATATTGAGCAAGATAACCAAAAGGTTGCGAAGAAACCAAAAGGCATGGTTGCCAAGACCAGTGTGATTGAGGTTGGTGGGAGCTCCCGTGAGAATTAGCAGAAATGCTCTAATAATTTCGAGGGAGATGCTCATAATAAGAGCTTCACCAATACCTTCTTTGTTTGCAGCAAATCTAGCCTCGGAGCTAAGGGTTGCTAGAAACGTCATGTTGTTGAGGGCAAGAACAAAAAGCATGATCATGCCAATGTCGATGAGGCAAGCTTGAGCATCGACATTGATGATATGTACCTCATGGATCTTGGATCCGAGGTGAATCTTGTGGGTAGGTGGACATTGGGGCCACAAGCCATATTTGTGCGAACAAATGGATGTTTAAGACCTTTCAACCATTGGATGATGAGAATTACTACATGATAAGGTCGACAGAATCCAAGGTTGATGGCAAAGGGATGGTTGTGCTCGAAGTGACCTTTGTCAAGAGCTAATTGATGTGTTGCAAGTGGCTAAGATCCGAAAGAATCTCATCTCCGGTGTCGTGCTAGACATGAAAGACTTTTGACTCATGTTTGAGTTCGACAAAGTCATGCTTGTTGGTAAGAGATATTTGACCAACACATCTTTAAGGTGAGAGTAATGACTTTAGCCTGTAAGGCAATGTCTAACGAATAAATTAAAGGAGGTGTGACTTGTGAGGTTAGCACTACTACCATTGTAATGAATGTTGACGAGAATGCTAATCTTGCATGTTCTTGTAAGTCATTACGGTTATGAGATGGTAGAATAGGTCATGTGAACTACAAGTCTTTACAAAGACTTGTGTCACTAAACCTATTACCTAAGTTCAACATCGATTATAAACAAGTGCCAGATTTGATCGATGATTGTACGAGATATTGCTATGTCTACTTGATGAGAAGTAAAGACAAAGTAATAGATTTGTCGAGAAGCAACTTGAGAAGAAGATCAAGAATCTTTCAAGTTGTGGGGGAAAGCCGTGCTTTTGGGCAACTATGTGCTCAATAGAGTGTAGCACAAAAGTTGGATAAAATTCCTTATGAATTATGGAAAGATCATGCACCGAGCTATAAATTTCTAAGGGTTTGAGGATGTCTTGCTAAAGTTCTGATCCCACCTCCTAAATGGACAAGGATAGGACTCAAGACAGTGGATTGTGTGTTTATCGGTTATTCACAAGATAGAGCTGCATACCAATTCCCGGTACACAAGTCAGATAACTCTGATGTCCATGTAAATACTATCATTGAAGCTAAGGATGCTTCATTCTTTGAGAAAAATCTTTCCTCACAAAGCTCGAATTGGAGTTGACCGTCAAGGTAACCAAAGTGGGAGCAATGTGGGGGGAGTGGAACCTCAAGATGAAGTTGAAGAACCTAGATGTGGGAAAAAGGGCTTGGAAAGAAAAGTCCTTTGGATCAGATTTCCTAACATATTTGTTAGAAAAGGATCGAGTAACCTACAAAGAAGCAATATCCTCTATGGACTCTGCTCCTTGGAAGGAAGTGGTGAATAATGAGATAGAGTCTATCTTACATAATCACACTTGGGAACTAGTGGATCTACCTCCGGGTAGTAAACCACTAGGCCATAAGTGGGTCTTCAAAAAGAAGATGAAGACGGATGGTACTATAGAAAAGTACAAGGTGAGACTTGTAATTAAAGGCTATAAACAAACCGACGGTATTGATTATTTTGACACGTATACTCCACCTTCCTTAATAGAGATTTGGAAGAGGAGATTTACATGGAACAACCCGAAGGGTTTGTGGTTCCGGGTAAAGAACACAAGGTGTGCAAACTTGTAAAATCCTTATATGGATTAAAACAAGCACCTAAGTAATGGCATGAGAAGTTTGTCAGTGTAATACTTTCAAACGGGTTTCAGATAAATCAATATGATAAATGTGTCTACGTGAAAGGAGATAATAAAGACTGTGATAGTTTGTCTCTACATAGATGACATGTTAATCGTGGGTAATAATGATAATATCATAATTACCAAGAGAATGTTGTCGCAAACTTTCGACATGGAAGACTTAGGATAAGCTGACGTAATACTTGGGACAAAAATTACCAAGACTTTAGGAGGTTACGCGCTTTCCCAAGGTCACTATGTCGAAAAGATACTTGACAAATTCGATAAGGATAGCAATGTAATTGTGATAACTCCTATGGAATTGGTGTCAAGTCTCTGCAAGAATCGCGGAGATAGTGTGCGATAACTAGATTATTCTAGAGTTATAGGCAGTCTAATGTATCTCATGGACTGTACTAGACCCGATATCGCAAACTCGATGAATAGATTATCGAGATATACGAGTAATCCCAATGATGAACATTGGAAAGCGATAGTTAGAGTTCTTAGATACCTAAGGTTCACTGTTAACTATAGATTACACTATACGAGACATCCAGCCGTTCTGGAAGGGTATTCAGATGCGAACTGGATCTTAGACTCCAAGAATATAAAATCTACGAGCGGATTGGCTTTGAAGTTTCTTGGAGGACATCCCGATGTGGTCAAAACCAGTACCTCCCATTAGCGTGCACTGTAATAGTCAGTCAGCTATTGGAAGAGCACAAAGTAATGTGTATAATGGAAAGTCTAGATACATACGTCGAAGACATAAATTCGTGAGAACATTATTGAGAACGGGTGTGATATCTTTAGACTATGTAAAGTCAAAAGAGAACATTGCGGATCCATTAACTAAAGGTCTTACGAGAGATCAAATGGAGATATCATCGAGGGGAATGGGATTAAAGCCCACAAAATGACCTAAACCCATGATTGCAACCCAAACTGGATTGTAAACCCCGATGTGCAGGTTCAATGGGACAACCGAATTGAAAGGCTAAGGACGAACAAAGCACTCGAGAAATTGAGTTCCCTATCTATTCCTATGATGAAAGAGTGATAGACCTGTCCATGAGAAGGTTAAGCTCTAAGCTTTTAATGATCCTTATACTTCGAGTATATATAAGTGGGATATGGCAGGATACTCCTTATAAAAGATCACCTATATCGAATGTGATGGGGCCGCTTCTATGAGATGAGTTAAGGGCTAAATCTCTAGAGCATTCGATGAAGTTTCCAAGGCAGTCTAGGGCCAAAATGGACAACAACAAAAGAATCGAGTAGTGGTTTAAGAAGGAGTTGTGTAAGTACCTTTATCTTGGTAGACATAAAATGCCGAAAAGTTCAAGGCATCGCATCGCGTCCACTGGTTGGCAAGTATATCTGAAGGTATTTTACTAAGGAAGGTTCAAGGCTTTGAACCACCTTTCCTGATGTAACTAATTCTCGCAGAACTCCAAGTTGCATGTAGCGTTGGTAGGCTCATATCATATATCAGCCAATTGCATTCATGTGGGGGATTGTTGGAGAATTAGATTTTTAATCTATTGAGGAGGTTAGCCAAACATATAGGTGTATGTTGGGATTGGGCCTAAGAGGTTTATTAGAATGTGAATTCTAATTAAATATAGTCTCTTAGGAACTTTGAGCTAATGTAGGTCACATCAATTAGTTTCGGGTGTACAAGATATCAATACAAAATCTGTTAAGAAAGTTTCGTAACGATAAATGACACTTGCGGAAAATCAATTCTCGATGTGAATGAAAAATTGGCTTCAAAGTCGTATGAGTTTTATTGGACATTATGAATTTGAGATTTATGACTCCCGTAACCGCTTATTCATTGACCATGGTTAATAGGGAACGTTAATAGTTGTAACTGCTCATTTATTGACCATGGTTAATAGAAAATTGATGACCGCCTTTATTTCGGTATTAAATGGGGTATCAAAATTCACCTATAAAATAGGGCCTCCTCCTCCCATTTGACACACACCAAAACTCATTTAGAGTTTTATTCTCCTCTCTCCCCCTTAGCATAGGCATTCTCATATTTGCATAGAGTCGGAGTTTTGCAACCTTCAAAGGTTCGCAAGGTATTCAATAGTGCTTCCTATTGTTCACGTGATTGGGGGTTATACCTTGGGAACTCTCTTACCCACGGAGGCCTGAAGCTATAAGGCGGGTAATAAGAGTTTAAGGACACACGGCTTGCTGTGGCCTCGTCTAGGATTAAATCCAAATTCGTGATGATCAAAGAGGAGGATTCAACCCGAAGTCCCCTACCTTGGAGAAGACAATATGCAAACTTTTTTCAAAGTGTGGTCGTAAGAATACTCTTTCTCCTATCTTATATTGTTTACGGTATCATATGTTGGAGAATTAGTTTTAACCAATGGAAGAGACTGGCCCAGTACAATTGAGTGTATTGGGATTTGGGCCCGAGCTAATTAATTGGAGGTCACACCAATTGATTTTGAGTGTTTGTGAAATCAATACGAAGCTCATTGATAGAGCTTCGTAACGATATATAACACTTGCAAAAAATCAATTCTCGGTGTGAATATAAAATTGGCTTAAAGGTGGTATGACTGTGGGTTGCGGGATCGTGGGTTGTGGGAATTGTTCCAGGTTCCAGGGTCTTATCTTTTAGAGCTAGGCCGGACCTGTTGAAGCGATTCTTGGCCCAAAATATGTTGGGCTTCCTCCTGGACAAACCCACGTTCTAGAACCTTCTTCTCATTGTTGGCATTTGAATTTAAATTTTGAATTTTCGAAACTAAATTCGGGCCAAGTTAATGAGAGTAACGGCCAAGTTAATGTGGGATTTACTCACCTAGTTAATAGGCTAGTTAATGGCCAGAGTTAATGCAGATTTGAATGTTGGAGGCCTAGGCTTCCTTTAAAAGGAGCCCTCCTCCTCTATTCCAAATCAACCCCAAGCTCCCACTATTTCTTGAGCTCTCTACCTCTCCCTCCTTAGCATAGTATTTCACTTATTCATAAGAGTCGGAGTTCTACACCACCAAAGGTTCGAAAGGTGTACGAAAGTGTTTCCTTTCGTACACGTGATTGGGCGTTGTACCTTGGGAACTCTCTTACCCACGGAGGCTTGAAGCATATAGGCGGGTAATAAGAGTTTAAGGGCACACGGTTAAACTGTGGCCTCATCCAGGATTCAATCCAAAGGTCGCTACCTTGAAGACGACGTATTACACACTTAGCCCAAAGTGTGATCGTGAGCATACTCTCACCATTCTCTTTTATATTGATTATGCTTTATATACTCGTGTTAAAATCATAGTTTACTAATATTTGTTCCAACATCATATATATGCTTATTCAAACCATAGTTAATTACTAATATTTCCAACAAAGGTACTCATGTAAATAACCACAAGATACTTATCCCAAAAAAATATCGCTAACAATGCTCGACTTTAAATAACCATTTATTTCTTCACCGTCTTCCTAGTTCACCCCATGCTCTTTCCTTCGCTTACCTTAACTTCTCAAACTTGCAAATCCTAAACTTCACCGGAGATGCCTTTCCACTTCATCAACCTCAAGCACTGTTGATTTGGTAAGTGAAGCTTCGATGGAGCTCTAATGGAGTAAATGTGACAGTTATCGAGGGAGGAAGAAGAAGACTTTAGCTGATTTTTTCCCAATCAGGTGTTAATTTTTTATTTTTTTTACCAAAATGGTTAAAATTATTGCGGATCAATTGTCCGTTCGCAAATCGATTTTTTCGATTTCTTTCTCCCCAGCTCGAAAGAATCCTTCGAATTGGGCACAATTCAATTTTTTTTTTAAATTTTAGAGCGAAGGAAAATTTTAAATTATGACAAAATTTCAAATCTTCCATCGAACTGCAGTTACATTAAATTAAATAAATTGAATTGTAAAAACTAGATAATTGTTCAATATGGCTGCCTTGGTTTAAGGCGTCGATCAGCATTCAAAAGGTATTGTGAGGGTGGGTGTTCGTGATGGCTAGGTTGGTCCAAAGAGTTTTTAAAGTATGTATAAATTACCTTTAGGTCCCTGTGGTTTGGTCATCCTACCTTTAGCGTCTATCGATTTTCAAAATTTTATCGTCCCCCATATTTGGTGTTGTTATACTCTCGAGTCCCTGTTGCATGAATATGCAATTTTTGCCGGCGATCTCCAACCTGAAACGACAAAAATATCTCTCCTACTTAAAAAATAAAAAATGCATCTTTCCTTCTTCCTTCACCTTCTTCCTCCCACTTCATCTTCTTCCTCCCACATTCGAACTAAAACCTAAATGCAAACCTTGATTGATATGTTGGGCTATGAAGCCTCAATAGTACTCATGAGAAACTGTTGGATGATTGAGTAAAAACTAGCCTGGCGAGTGCAGGCGAGTTTTGGCAGTTGGACCTAGAGCAAGCCAGACCACTGGCTGGAGCCAATGGAGGAAACAGAATGTCGAGGAATCTGGGACGTGGAGGCTGCCATATCATTGGCACTATCCGGGTCCTCCTGTCGAGGATTTTGGCAATTTTTTATTTTTTCGGTTCGAACTCTCTAACCAATTTAAGGTTGCTCCTCTATATAAACTAATATAATACCTATTGTAATGTGTGACTGAAGGTGTAGTGACACACAAATAACCTATGAAAAAATCACAACTTGGCACTCCCCCAGACATTGTCATTCTCGACGAACTGGATCACTAATTTTGGAGCAAACTAGTAGCGAAGTCCATGAAGTGTACATTTATTGGGTATAAAGGAGATGATTTTGGCTTCAGATTTTGGTGTGAGAGAAAGCGCAAAGTCATTCGAAGTCGAGATGTCATATTTAATGAGAAGGTAATGTACAAGTACAGGGTGAGTGCATCAGATGTTGTGCGTTCTTGTAATAAGGTTGTCGAGTTAGACATCTTGAACTCGGATGGGAGCAAGAAAGTATTGAATGCTCAGTAGGCCGAGGAGGAGGCATAACCAAGTTCTCCACCGCCAGTGGTTACGCAGCAGAGATCCACCAGACCACGTAAGGCACAGACAGGTATTCGCCAAAGATTTTGCAGAAGCACAGGGGAGTGATCTCGTGCGCAAGTGGAATCTTACAATGGATGACAAAATAGAGTCATTAAGGATTAATGAAACTTAGGAATTGGTCCAACTCCATTAAGTTAAGAAGGCACCAAAAATTGGTGGGTATATAGAGTTCAGTAAGAGGCAGATGGAACCAAGCGTTACAAGGAGAGGCTGGTTATGGAGGGATTTCAACAGAAATACGTTATAGACTTTACCAATATTTTCACTCCTGTTGTGAAGCTAACCATTATTCGCATGGTGTCGAGTATAGTTGTTGTAGAGAATCTGATGTTAGAGCAGATAGATGTGAAGACAGCCTTTCTCCATGGTGATCTAGAGGAAGAGATCTACATGGAATAACCAGATGGGTATTTGTCGAAAGGTAATAGTGGGTTTGTGTGTAGGTTGAGGAAGAGCTTGTATAGGTTGAAGCAAGCTCCAAGGTAGTAGTACAAGAAGTTTGACAGATTTACGCACAAGATTGAGTTTGTGCATTGTGAACCGGACCATTGTAGCTACTTCAAGAGGTATGATAATAGCTATATCATCCTCCTACTTTATATTGATGACAAGTTGATAAAGGGCTCGAGTACTAGAGAGGTAAGCAAGGTGAAGAAGTAATTATCTAAAAGATTTTCCATGAAAGACTTGGATGGTGCTAAGTGGATCCTACAGATGAGGATTGAGCGAGACAAGGTAGTATAGAAGCTATTTCTTTTGCAAGTTGATTATATCAAGAAGGTGCTAGAGTATTTTAGCATGGAGGATGCCAAATCTATGTTAACCCATTTTAAGGTGTCTAAAAAGCAGTTGTCTAAGAGTGAGTTGGAGAAGGTTCAGATAAAGAAGATTTTTTATGCATCAGTAGTGGGTAGCTTGATGTATACTATGGTATGTACTAGGCCAGACATCAACAATAAGTAGTAAGCAGGTACAAGAGCAATCCTGGCAAGCAACATTAGATGGCTGTGAAGTGGATACTTGGTTACTTAAGAGGTAGCGGTGAGAAGGCCCTGTGTTTTAAGGGAATTGATGTGAAGCTGACATGATACATTGACGCGAACTTGGGGTCCAGCGACATTGATGAGAAAAGGAGCACTATAGGGCATGTGTTTAGGCTGCTAGGGACAACAATCTCCTGGGCCTCTAAGTTGCAAAAGATAGTGACTTTGTGTAGCCGTGACTGAAGCAAGAAAAGAGAGGGTATAGTTATGAAATTTCTAGGAAAAATTAGGGAAGGGGCAGAAGGATAGTGTACTCCACCTTAACAATGAGAGTACGATTTATTTAGCAAAGAATCCCACTTTCCACTCAAGAACTAAGCAGATTGAGTTGAAGTATCACTATATACGAAGTCTTTTGAAGAGGAAGATCTTGTTGGTTAAGAAGATTCAAGGAAGTGAGAATCATGCAGATATATTGACCAAGGTGGTTACCTTGGAAAAGCTAAAGCTGAACATAGTTTCAGCTGGCCTAATGAACTGAGAAGTGGCCTAGTGTTCCACGCAGAGAAAAGGGTAAGAGATGATTGTATTTGAGGTCAGTCTCTAGGTGGGAGACTGTTGAGTTATAGAACCTGAATGGTACTTATGAGAAGCTAAAGCTGAACATGGTTTCAGCTGGCCTAATGAACTGAGAAGTGGCCTAGTGTGCCACGTAGAGAAGAGGGTAAGAGATGATTGTATTTGAGGTCAGTCTCCAGGTGGGAGACTGTTGAGTTATAGAACCTGAATGGTACTTATGAGAAAGCGTTGGATAATCGAGTGAAGACCACGCATCAGTGCACGGCACCTGTCTATTGCCCTGGCGAGTTTTGGCTGTTGGACTCGGAGCAAGCCAAACCATTGGCTACAGCCAATAGTGGAAACAAAATGTCGAGTGGCACCAGCCAGGTTTCTTGGCGAGGATTTTGGCAATTTTCTGTTTCGTTCGGTTCAGACTCTCCAACCAATTTAGGGTTGCTCCTCATGTAATACCTCTTGTAATGTGTAACAAAAAGTATCGTGACGCATAAATAACCTAGTAAAATTTTTTTGGATTGGCACGCCCCTAGACATAGTCATTCTTGACAAACTCGGTCACCAAACCATTGTCTTTCTTTCGTTTTGTTCTTCTTGATTGCTGATCCGATATTGCCTCCCAACATGATAGGTATAATTAAACAACCTATACTTAAGCCTAATCAAAGAAATCACAAATGAGATTTTGTCTTCGTATTAATTGTAAAATAAAAGTTATGGTTTTTCAAGATTCTATCTAATTAATTTTTTTAAGAAATTAAGCACAACGTTGATGCCTTTCTCGACAAAAGAGATCTTCCTGTCAATTCCCCCTTCAAAATCATTGAGACTCATGTCCTTGTTTTGATCTGGGTTCATAATTCTTATTGATAGCCCAGACCCATTTCAAGATTCTCCCATCGATGCCTTTCTCTCTAATTAATTAATATTCACTTGCTCTGATCTGGGTTCTCCGGTGCGATTTCGGTGTGGATAAAGCTTAAGATTAAATCTTGGTGTAGATTTCTGTCTGGATCTAGGCTATCCTCTGAGACCCCTCATTAAGTACCATTTTCTTAATTCCCTTTCAATTCTTTCTGGTTTGAGAATAGAAAAAATTAATAACCAAATTACCATGGACGGAGGAGAGCAAAAGAACAATTCTAGGAAATGGGTAGAGCTCAAGATTCAATCTTGACAAATTTTCAATTTTCAATCAGAAGATGCATTTGACCTATACCAACCTCCTAGCTTGCGCAAGGTGAATCATATGATGCCAGGGTTTGATTATTATTTTTTGATGATAATGTATTGAGAAAATTACGCTCAGGTCCCTGTAGTTTGGCGTCCCTCCCTCTAGGGTCCCTGCATCTCTAAAATCTATACTGACGTCCCCCGACTTTGATTTTAGATACTCTCGGGTCTCTCGCTCACATGATTACCCATTTTTTATTTTTTGATCATAGAAATGACAACAATACACTTTAAAACAACTTACCTTCTTCAACCTCTTGAATACTATGAACTCCAACTAAGAACATCAAACCCAGAAATTAACCAAAAATCGAACAATCGAATTAGAACCTCAATCGAGCCAATGAGCTCTCCCGGCACCGATTAGAACTCTGACCCAACTGCAAGAACTTGGCCATTGGGTAAAGAACTTGGAGACGGGAGACTTGGCCATGTCGTTGAATACGGGAAATTAGGGTTCATCGGGAAATTAGCCCCCGACGGCGTGGTCCCGTCGTTTCCAGGGAACTAAATCTCCCCGACCTCAGCTTTCGATCATCTGGGCGGTGTTGGTTTTCGAGCAAGGATGGCGATATGTCAGGGAAAGGAGAAGTTCAGCTCCGGTTGGATTTCAATCGATGGTGGTTGGAAATTAGAGCGCCTCCATCCGTCCACCAAGCCATCGCCTCCACCGACTACTAAGAAGAGCGCCTCCGTCCGTCCACCAAGCCGTTGCCCCCACCGTCCACCAAGTAGAGCGCCTCAGGATGATACCGATAGGGACAAGCCTAGAACCCCAACGGCGAATAGCGCTCGCCTGCAAACCCTATGGTCGCGGACAACGGCCAACGACCCTCCACTTCCCTGGAAGATTATTTTCGATTTGGGGGTTGGGAAGGAAATTCCCAATTTGAAAATAGGGACGGGTGAAATTAATTTAGGGTTCATCCTTTGAAAATAGGGACGGGGAAAATTCCCAATTTTTTGGTTTTCTGGGTCGGTTTTCTGAGATAGTGAATTTGGTTCTTGGTTCTTGTTCATAGTGTTCATAGAAGGATGAAGATATTAAGAGGTTGAAAATGATAATTTTTTTGCTAAGGGGTATAAAGGTTATTTTCATGACAAAAAAATAAAAAAAAGGACTCATGACGTCAGCGAGGGACCCTAAAGTTTCTAAAACTAAACACGGGGGACGTTAGTATGGATTTCAGAAATGCAGGGACTCGAGAGAGAGGGACGCCAAACTACAGAGACCTAAGCGTAATTTTTTCTAATGTATTTGCTACTCTGAAGTCGCCTCATGTTCTTTGAAGAAGATGAATTGGGATTTTTATTTTTTAGTGGGAAGGGCACTTAGCACTTAGGAATGCTAAAAGTATTGGGCAAGGGCCCGGGTTCAAACCTAATTTTTGTAATTTCATTTTATTAAAGTATTCACTATTTAGACAACGTTGACCATATTTTCTTCTAGCTCACCAAGCTGCTAAGATATAATAATAATAATAAATAAAAGATTTTTCGCCTAGCTTTGATTATTAAAATGAAAATTTTGATAAGGAATAGATTGAAACTTGAACCGAGCTATTGTTTCCACTAAACAAGAGACTATGTTTAAGCTAATTAAAAAGATGAGAGAGCTTAACTAATCTGCGACTGAAAAGAGCTTTGTCAATTTTATTGTCTGCACCTCGAATTGCTCAGCCACATAAGTATTCGAAAAACGCAATTTTAATTATAAACTAAAAAGAACTCTTTAACTTATTTTTAGGGATGAACTAAAGATCTTTTATTAAAATTCAAGATAGTGAGATACAAGAAGTTGGAAATGTCTCAACTTCTTATTTAGTTATTGTCTAATGTAATAGGATTTTAATTAAGAAAAAATTTTAGGGTTAGTCTCCTATAAATAGGAGGGCAGTGTTAAGGAGTTTCTTGGGGAGCAAAACACAATGGTGCAGTAATATAGGTAGGGAGAAGGGCTTGACGCGGGTAGCCTCGCCTGAGCCTATGTATCCGTTGTACTCCATATCATTATAAGAGATAGTCTATACCCCCATGGAGTAGATCAGTTGACCGAACCACATATATCGCGTGTCCTCTGTATTCCTATTATTCTACTATCTCTCTGCTATTGTATATGGGCCTATCGAAAGTGCTTTCGCTACCCTAACAACTGGTATCAAGAGCCTTGGTGTGTATCCGGGTGAAAATTGCTGTTGAGGGACTGATTTACAATTTCCAGAAGAAGGGCAGGGGCAATTTATAATTATCCCAAAATTTGGGGAAAATTTTGGATTAGGGTTTGGGAGCCACCGCCGCTCAACCCGAGAAGCCCGATCGCCGGTGGTCATTGCCCGCATGCCGTGTGGGCATCGTCGTCGCCGTCCCGTCACCGGAGGAGGTGCACCATTGCCGCACCATGAGAAGTCATGAAGAGAAAGAAGTGACGCCGAAGAAAGGAGATAGAGAGATCGTCAGGGAGAGTGACTCCCAGCCTGCTATCACCTATCGCCGGGACTGTCCATAGAGGAGAAGGACTCTCGCATAACCCGCTGTCGCCAGCCCCACGGTCAGCAGCCACCGTCGTTCAGAGCCAGAAGAGGATTGCACCGTCGGGAGGAGAGAGAGAATTAGGGAGAGAGGACTCTCCTCAGCCGCTCTGCCACCGCGCCTGAGCTCACCACCGTTCGAGGCTGAGTTGCTGCCGCTAGCCCGTGCCATCGGTATCAACTTCTTTAACAATAGTCAAACAACTTACACAATCCCTTTTCAATAGTTTGCAAGCCTTCAAACATGAGATAAGCCTAGCTAGAATTACCATCCCATTACCCCGAAACGTAAATTTTGGTTCACCCTTAGGCTTGAAAGTCACAATATTATTGAAACAATCTATTGTTACATGATATGATGATAACCAATCCATACCCACAATCACATCAAAATCCTCCATATCAAGCACGTGTAAATCAACAACCATATCACGTCCATTCACATCCAACATACATATATGTCATCATATCATGATTACCCTCTCCAATTGGGCTTGATCAAACCATCCTATATACACTTATTGTATGTCTTGAGGACGATAAGAAACCATGAAAGATGTACCCAATATCTCACCAAACATATTCCAAATGATGCACTTATTGGGGTAACATAAAGACTGTATAGACCGCAATAGAAAAAAATGCATGTGACAAACATACAACTACCAATGAGAAATGAAGACCATGTAATGACATGCCTCAATACATATCAATGTACACTGATGTCCGGAATGCTATCCTAGTGAAGCCAACATCAATTGGCTATTCTTACTCGCCGGTCGGCCATAATCCGATATTCTTACCCGCCGCTGGTCAGCTATTATCACCCGTCGTTGGGCCATATTTTATTGCTTCACTAAGTAACCTCCTGCATATATGGTCTCTATATATTCACATTTATTTTACCTGAACTCTCAAGGCAACTTAACCCATGAGACCACTATACATGCATATCACAAATTTAACATCATCATCTTGCACCAAAATTGTTCACAACAATATGCACAAACAACTTTCACAATTTAAAGGATCCTAAGATTAGGAAGATGATTAATAATAAGACATGACAAATCCTATATTTCATAGCACACATTTAGCGAGTTGACTTGAGATTCAAAACTTTGCTCAAACCTAGAGGTTAAATCTAGATCTCAAATCTTGGCCCTAACCTAAGCTCTGACATAGACACCTTTTCGTTATGTGATCAACTTCTTTATTGAGTACATCCTCAGACTAGACTATAATCGCATTTTCACTGTTGTTCTTTCAGCACATAGATATCCATCTAGCTTTGATAAATTATGAAAGTTGTGTGTAGAGAATAATTTCAGCAATACAATAATTTACTATACACTCATAACTTTTAGCCAGTATTTAAAGTTCTCAACTAATCTCAAATTTGAAGTAAGTCGCGGGCATGCTTCCCCTCACCCTCCAAGAGTTTATCTCAAAATTTAAATGTTAAAAGTTACTCGCTTAGTAAATTCAAGTGGATATTTCTCATGGTAACAATCTAGCAATTAAATAAATATTTTATTTAATGGAGACAACATATGTCTTTATTGAACGACAAAATAACCATCGAAATACTTAAAATTCTAAACACAAGTGTTCTAGAAACTTCCAACAAGACCTAACAAAGTTTTAAATGATTCACGCATGAACTAGGAGGGTCTAAAAATACATGACTTTGACTAGGGAAAATTCAACAATCCTCAGGGCACTAAGAGTCTAGGATACATAAATCTGTAAACATATTCCTTGGCATAAAAGGCAATTTCCACTTTGCAACTCCATTGGAGCATTAAAGGCAATTTCCTCCAAAACTCCCATTCTACCCAAATATCTAATCAGACGCTTTTCTACGTGCCATATCCAAGAGGTGGAAAAACTTCGATGTCTTCCTCTATCTTCATCATTGCTAGAAGATGCCTGAACATTGTGTGCCAGTCATATCCACGATCAAAACCTCCGGCCAAAACACTCTTGTATCTTCTTGTGAACAAAAATTATTTGCTCGTCTAACATCTTCGTGCTATCCTTATGCTCCCTCCAGCATATACGATACTTCAATATCTTACTCTGTATGTAATCGTAAACTTGCAATGCGATGCAAAAATTTTAGGTCAAAACTCATATTTTTTCCAATGATCGAAAAACATGGTTTTCAATCAAAACTATGATATCATATATCAATGATATATTCACAATTGAAATTTAATACGTGATCAATAGGTCATGTTTAATTTTCTATTTTATCAGTACACATACTTCAAAAATATTAAAAAAATATTTTTCATACCCTTCCAAAAATTATTAAGTTTGTCAAAAATTATCATAATAATTTTTCAAACCATCATGGTAAAAAGATACGTGTAATTATTTATAAGCCATATGAGAGTCTATGTTGACTTAAGAATAATTTAAGTCAACTTAATACCCAAGTGAGGCCCAAATAAACTAACAGGGAGCGCCCATCATTCAATGAAAGCCGACGTAGACTTTTTCAATTTAGTCAATGAAGGATGAGCTTCCTAGTATTAGGCCCGCGAGGCCTTCTACCTTATTTTTATTTTAATTCGCTTTAGGTCGGGCCCAGACTTTCCCAAAACTCTTGTCCATCCCTGAATCGGCCCAACCCAAAATTAGCCCAATCTCCCAAAAAAATTAGCATTTTTTATATTACTATTTCACACATCTTCTCTCCCATTTCCCCAGCCCCGTCAACCTTTTGAGGGACCACCGCCGGTCTCAAATCTTCACCGAGCTTGGACGCCTCCAATCACTCTATTGCACCTCAACCTGTTGCTGTCGCACCGCCGTACGTCGTTCGGTGCTACAACGTCTGTGTCGCTAGTGGTGTGATCTTCTCCCTCCCTAAACATCGAGTCGCACGATCTTCCTTCGCGAACGACCTCTCATCATGAACGGCGGACGAGAGGTGGTCGATGGGAATCGACCACCGTTGATTTCCTCGACAAAAATCGGGAAGAAATTTGGGAGTGTACAATTCAGGAATTAGGGTTCTTCCCCAAAATAGATTTGGGAATTTGTAGGGTTAATTACAAATTAGTCCCTGGTATTTCCTTATATTTTCAATTAAGGACAAAATCCTTATACGCATTAACCGCGCATAATTTCAATTTAGTTCTTAGGTGTTTTATGCATTTGCGAGTAAGGACGGAGCTCTTATACGCGTTCCCCGCGCAAACTACAAATCCAGTCCTAAGGGTTTCTAATCATTTTATGCAAGGACAACAGTAGGTATTTTCAAAGAAAGACCTTTACCAAAAATCTGATTTTAACAAAGAAAAATTTACCAAAATATTTTCTTTGAAAAAATCATTTTGAAGCGAGAACAAACTTCATATGGTTGTGATACCAATGAAGTATTTCAGGCATATGATTCTCATTCATATAAATATTAATCAAAGACATGAACTTATTCATATTAAGCCTTAAAGTAAAATACCTCTTGTAGCGCAGACTCCCTACAAGATTCGCCTTCATATTCGTCATAGGTTTGTCACTGGATCGTAATAGATTCTTGTCACTGGCTCATCTTAGCTCATATATTCGGAGGTAGAATTGGATTCTACAGCCTAAAAACTTGGAGGCTTAGAGAGAGATACGAACGTCTACGTTCGTGTGTGTACCACTACTTACAACAAGTTGTACCACCGCTTGCAGCATCTGTACTACCGCTCGCAGCAAGGTGTACCACTCTTGCGGCTAGCACAAAGGTGCAACATTGCTTGCAGCATGGTGTCACACGCTCCTAGTAATATGTAGTACCGCTCGCGACAAGGTTTACCAACGCTTACGACAAAGTGTACTATTATTGACGACATCATGCACAGTTGCAAGCAACATGGTGTACCACTTCTTGTTCCATGGTGTATTATTGTTCACTGTATGATGTACCATGACTCACAACAAGGTGCATGACTGCTCGTTGCATGATGTACCATTGTTCATAGCATAGTGTATATGAGACCTAACTTTTCGTATCAACTACTATTTACTCATGCTTGGAAAATGTTGGAATATATGAAAAAATATGAATGGTGTCAACATTGAGAATCCATTTAATTTTGATCGAAGAAGTTGAAAAAGGGATTGAGCAAAATTATTTAGATCGTCTATGTCTATGGTGTTCTAATTTTAATCGGCCAGAGGAACAAGAAGCGGAAGAAATATAAATTTTGGAGTTATTCATGTACTCGTATACCAAAAGTACCCCTGACACCCTGCGTGAAGCTCTCCAGCCAAGTGACGTGCACGCGTTCATGTGTCCACTAAGCTTTAATAAAGTTTGGTTCGAGGTTAACACAGTTGGGAAAAAATATTAGTTTACCACGTTGCATCTATCTAAAACGATTTATCTCAACAATATTCTCACTGTTTAATTCCTTATGTTTATATATCAGCACCGTAGCATAACAATAATAATATATAGAATATGATTTTAAGATTGTTGGAAATATTAGTAACTTATGGTTTGATGAGTACTCATTGCTGTTGTTGATTTTTTTTAAATTTTAAGCGTTATTCTCTTTGGGTCCTTAAATGCTATCGGTTTTATAGTGCTCTAAATTAAAATTTTGTGAATTCTCATCAACGTTATTTATTTAATTATCATCAACATTATCGGTTTTACAAATTTCTAATATTTCCAACAATCTTAAACTCATATTCTACATAAAGGAGGAGAGTAGGAGAATACTTACAACTACACTTTGAGCAAAGTGCATAATACCATCTTCTAGAAGGTGGGAGACTTCGAATTAAATCCTAGATGAGATCACAGCTATCTGAAACTCTTATTACCCGCCTATAAGTTTCAGGCTTCCAAGGGTAAGAGAATTCTCAAGGTACAACGCCCAAGTATATGAACAACAGAAAGCTCTATTAAACACCCTTCGTACCTTTGGAGGTTGCAGAACTATGACACTATGCTCTAAGGGAGGAGAAGGGAATGAAACTCTGTGTGAGTTTTGTGTGTCTCGAATGAGAAGAGGAAGCATCTTTATTGGAGAGTTTTGAGACCCCATTTAATTATGGAATAATGGTAATCATTAAACCCCTTATTAACCATGGACAATAAATGAGCAATTACTTCTATTAATGCTGCTTATTAACCACGATCAATAAATGAGCGATTATAGGAATCATACATCTCAAATTCATGACGGCCAGTAAAATCGTATCACTTTGAAGTCTATTTTCATTCACAGCGAGAATTAATTTTTCGCAATTGTCATTTACCGTTACAAAAATTTCTCAATGAGTTTCACATGTTGACACCCAAAAACAATTGGTGTAACACACATTATAATTAGCTCAAAATTTATAAGATAATATGTTTAATTCAATTTCTCTTTCTAATTATCTCTTAGGCTCAATCCCAACATACACATTTATGTTGGGTCAACCTATTAAATAGATTAAAAATCTAATTTTCCAACATGATTATTCAACTTGTAACTGTGAGTAGCCTAGCATTCAATTCCACCTAATGCATTAGGTGGAAAGTGGAACTGGTAGAGAGTTGGTGTAATACCTAAGGGTGAGGGAAAAATTCGATATCCGAATCCGATATCCAATTTTTTTTGGATTCGGATTCGGATATTTTTATATTCGGATTCGGATTATCCGAAATATTTATTTTGGATTCCGATTCAGATTCGGATTTAAAAAATATAAATTCGGATTATCCGAATATATTAATACATATGTAATATATCAATTGGGCTGGGCCAATTTTATTTGGAAGATGGAGGTTGCCCCTTAACACATATATTATATTTAAACACGTTTGACCCTATATAAAACTAAACAACAGCAAATCCCACTAGAATTCATAACCATTAAATAAAATAAGAAAGGAAGTAGGGGTCGAGGAAACTAAAAGTTAAATCGTGGGGTCAGAGCAAAAAAAAATTATATATTGAAACCTGAATAAAAAATTTGCAACAGCGCCGATCATTCTCTTTGGTGCACGCAGCACCTCCGGCCGAATCGTGGTCGTCTCTGTAGGCCACGGACTTTGATCATCTCACCTGGATTCAAATGGTATAGTTGTCTACTTGTCTTAGTCTATTTCTTTATTTCTTGAGTGAACAAGTTAGTCTTCTGAGTTAATTTTTTTGTTGTGGTAACTTTTCCTTGTTTAGTTCGCTGGGTTAATTTATTGATTTCTCTAGGTTAGTTTGCGGACGTGTGCTTGAAGTAATTTCTCTAGGTTAGAATTGCTTAAAGACTTAAAATTCAGATAATTTGGATTATCCGAGTCCGAATCCGAAAAAATTTTGAATTTTGGATTACGGATAATTCAGATTCTGATCAAAAAATAATAATTTTGAATATTTCGGATAATAGAAAATTCGATTCGAATTATCCGAATGCTCTCCCTTAGTAATACCTTAATCCTTTAAGTAAATATCTGACTTAAGTTAAGTATATTTAGCTATACTTATGTATTGGATTAATATTTGGAGAAATATTGTTATGTAAATAGAGTGTAAAAGATAGTAGGAAAAAATGATTTGTTATAACGGACTACCTCGGACGGTTCCTAATATGGTATGATAAATTGATCATAATGTCTTCATCTGAGATCCAAAGAAGATAATTCAAAATGGTATTGAAATGTAAGATATGGATCTGTAAGCTTTGAAAGACATGGATTTGTCATGCTAGCAATTTGGACCAAGCCTAGCATGTGAATGAACAACACACTGTGTTGTCGATTCTTAAAGTGATTTGGTTGGACTTCTCGGTCTTTATTTCAAGAAGAACTCATTTTCCTACACCTTCAAAAAATGTATAGACATGAGTTAGTCTTTTAAAGATTCTAGATCAAACTCAACAAAGTCTACTCAAATAATTCTCAAGTGTTATGAAGTAAGTTAGACAAGTTTGGACAACAGTGACATATGCTTGATAAATTGGGCATAACATTCTTAATATAGATCTAAATTGGCAAATGAATATGACTCAGATTGGACCATATGAGAGGTGGAACTAATCACAAGTAGAAAGATAGGCATATAAAGGATTAGATAACAAGTTTGGGAAACAAGCAACGAAAGTAGGTGAGAAATGGGACACAAGTTACTGAATCCTGATCGGACCACATGAGAGATGAAACTAATCACAAGTTAATATTTGCCAACCTTGTAAATTGACATAAGACCCTTATAAGCATGATTAAGCACCCATCCGGAGACCTTATAAGCAAGAAAAATGTTCAACAAAAGGGTGATAACAAAAGGCAAAGAGACAGAAACTAAAATAGAAGAAAGAGAAGAGGGAGCTAGATGAAAGAGAAAGAAGCAGAACAAGAAAGATTAGCTTGGTAAGTTATTTTCGCCTTTGAATTGATATTTTCTTCCTTCATGAAAGTTGTAGAGAACTCAAACACCATTTTGTGATATATTACATGTCTTATTTTGACAAAGAAATCAGCCTGAAACTGTGGTTGAAAGATGGATTGACTGCTTAGATTTAGAATTAAAGTGGTGCAAGAGTACCGACTTAATAGGTGATTTATTTGGTCATCTAAGTTGAATTTTTGACATGTAATGATCAAGGACGAACATAGCAGTTCAATTCAATTGTATAAATGAATTAGTTTTGGTGTGATATTGGGTTATACACAAGTGACTGAGATTTGCCTTGTGAGTTAGCTTGGCAAAATAGATTCTTAAGTGAATATCTTGTCAAGAAAGATTATTTTACAGATTATGAACATATGGGTAACCTAATAATAGACCAAGGAGTATAAGGATTTGAGCTACTTTGATGGATTTAAGTGACTTCAGTCATTGGTTTTTGATTATGCTTATCGGTTGGATGTTTTCAGCATCGAAAGTCAATTACTTGGATGAAAAGGGACCTGACCCTATTTTATAAATTAAAAATGTTGTTCAGAATATTTATGACCTTCTCAATATATTTTGTGAGGAAAACGAGCCTTTAAAGATAGGTGGACAAAGGTCCAAAGTGAAAGGATAATAGAATTGGGGAATGAACATTCGTCGTTTGGTCTTCATTTGAGTAAATGGATATTCTTTGCAACATGTGTTTAGTTAACTAGATGTAGTTATTTGTTTGACTTGGTGTACTTTTAAATGGTTAGGAATATAGTTTTAGGTTTGGTTTTTATCTATACGATATTTGACATTGTTTTAGAGTGTTTGCCATTTTGGGGATGTTTCGCACAATTTACGATTTGGGACTGTTATGATTTTTATATTTATATGGGGCAATATATTTTGGCCAATGTGTATTTTGTGAATTTAGAATTTTTGGTACCCGGTTTGAGTGATGGCAGATGATGAGGTATGCCGGTGACCAATCAAGGATGTTGGCATATGTGCATATATACTGAGAATAAGTTTTGATTTGATAAGGTACAATTATATTTTTTATGAGGCTGATATGATGAAATATTATGTTGGCATATTCTGTTTGTTATGGATTTGATATGATATAATTGTGTTTGGATTTGTTATAATATGATTATGTTTGTTATGTGATTTACAGGTTGTGATTTTGTGTATTATGCGATTGATATGATAACCTTTTATGTGAAGTTGTGACTATATTTGTTATGTGATCTGTACAATGACCTTTTATATGAAATTGTGATTATGTTGGTTATGTGATCTAAATGATGACATTTTATGTAAAGTTTTGATTTTGTGTATTATGTGATTGATATAATCACCTTCTATGTGAAGTTATGATGATGTTTGTTATGTGATCTATATGATGATCTTCTATATGAAGTTGTGATTATGTTTTTTATGCGATTGCTTTAATGGCCTTCTTTGTGAAGTTGTATTTTGTTGTCTTGGCTTTGTGTTATATGTCTCAGTTGGGTTTGTTGGAGACGGATGGTTAGTTAAATACATGTTACTTATAATATTTTCTTACTAAGTGTTCAGAAATATTTACCCCCCATTCTCCAGTTTTACAGGTTCTTTGTATATGGCTATGTATTTGTCCGAAGATAGTTTTGCTGGTGTCTAGTCAATTTGCTTCTTCAAGACTTGTATAAAAGTCTGTGGCTTCTGTTTTGATCTTTTTTCTAGAAGTTCCATAGCGACAATGTTTAATTTGATCTTAGGGACAATATAAAAATAAAGGATAATTATCCTAAGGTTCCTGATGTTTGAGCAAATCTCTCTTTTAGTCCTCACTATTTTCAAAAACATTTCTCGGTCCTGCTAGTTTGATATAATAGAACTTTTTACCCCTCAATTTTTTTTAATTATTTTTTACTAAGGGGCAATTTGGTACATTCTATTGAAGTCAATTTGGGGATGAATTTTTATAAAGAGGTGGAATATAATACCCTAATCTTTAAAATAAATATTTTAACATAAGTGAAGTATACTTAGCCATATTGATGATTTGGATTAGTATTTACAGTTGCATTATTATGTAAATAGAGTGTCAAAGATAGTAAGAAGAAAATAATTTGTTATAACAGACTACCTCGAATGGTTCCGAACATGGTATGATAAATTGATTATAGTGTCGTCATCTGGGATCCAAAGAAGATAATTCAAAATAATATTGAAAGTTAAGATATGGATCTATAAGCTTTGAAAGACATGGATTTGTCGTGCTAGCAATTTGGACCAAGCCTAACATGTGAATGAACAACACACTCTATTGTCGGTTCTTAAAGCGCTTTGTTTGGACTACTCGATCTTCATTTCAAGAAGATCTCATATTCCTATATATTTATGAAGTGTGTATAGACATGAATTAGTCTTCTAAAGATTCTAGATCAAGCTCAACAAAGTCTACGTAAATAATTTTCAAGTGTTATGAAGTAAGTTAGACAAGTTTGGACAGCAGTGAAATATGCTTGATAAATTAGACATAACGTTCTCAATATTGCTCCAAATTGGACAAATGAATATGATTCAAGAACTATAAATATTAGACCTGCAATTGATCAGACAACAAGTTTGAGAAACAAGTAATGAAAGTAGGTTAGAAATGAGACACAGGTTACTGAATCCTGATTGGACCACATGAGAGGTGGAACCAATCACAAGTTAACATTTGCCAACTTTGTAAATTGACACAAGAAGCTTATGGGCGTGATTAAGCACCCATCCAGAACCTTATAAGCAAGGAAAATGTACAAAAAGTAAGAAAAAGGGCAAAATTTTGAAATTGAAATTGAAGAAAGAAGAGAGAGAGCTAGATGAAAGAGAAAGAAGCAGGTCTAGAAAAATTAGCCTGGTAAGTTATTTTTGACTTTGAATTAGATTTTTCTCCCTTTATGAAAGTTGTAGAGGACTCAAAGACCATTCTAAGAATTTATTACATGTCCTATTTTGACAAAGGAATCAGCCTGAAAGTGTGATTGAAAGACATATTGACTACCTAGGTTTAGAATTAAAGTGATGCAATAGTAACAACTTAGTAAGTGATTTATTTGGAGATCCAAGTTGATTTTTGGACTTGTAATGATCAAGAAGGAACTGATCAGTTCCACTTAAATGAATAAATAAATTAGTTTTGGTGTGATATTGAGTTATATGGGCTATTTACCAAAGATACAAGTGATTGAGATTTGCCTTGTGAGTTAGCTTGACAAAATAGATTCTTAAGTGAATATCTTGTCATGAAAGATTGTTGTGCAGAGTATGAATATATGGTAACC
Organism: Hypericum androsaemum; assembly: GCA_963995505.1. NCBI lineage: Eukaryota > Viridiplantae > Streptophyta > Magnoliopsida > Malpighiales > Hypericaceae > Hypericum > Hypericum androsaemum. The sequence goes on from OZ023189.1 coordinate 7,009,928, forward strand.
TAATAATGGACCAAGAAGTATAAAGATTTAAGCTACTTTGATGGCTTTAAGTGACTTCAGACATTGGTTTTTTATTATGTTTATCGGTTGGATGTTTTCAGCTTCGAAAGTGAATTATTTAGATGAATAGGGAACTGACCCTATTTTGTAAATTGGAATTATTATTCAGAATATTTATGACCTTCTCAAGGTGTTTAGGAAAACAAGCCTTTAAAGATCGGTAGAAGAAGGTCCAAAGTGAAAGGATAATAGAATTGAAAAATGAACGTTCGTCATTTGGTCTTCATTTGAGTAAGTGGATATTTATTATAACATGTGTTTAGTTAACTAGACTTGGTGTACTTTTGAATGGTTTGAAATGTGGTTTTAAGTTTGGTTTTTGTCTATATTATCTTTTGATGTTGTTTTGGAGTGTTTGCCAATTTGGGGTTCTTTTGTCCAATTTATGTGGGGCTGTTTTGATATGTTATTTTTATATGGGGTCAATATATTTTGGTCAATGTGTATTATGTGAATTTAGAATATTCGTACATGGTTTAAGTGATGGCAGATGATAAGGTATGCCTGTGACCAATCGGTGATGTTGACATATGTGCTTATATACTGAGAATATGTTAGGATTTGATATGATATGATTATGTTTGTTTTGTGGTTGATACGATGATGTATTATGTTGGCATCTGTTTGTTATGGATTTGATATGATATGATTATGTTTGGATTTGTTACGATATGATTATGTTTGTTATGTGATTTGAAGTTTTGATTATGTGTGTTATGCAATTAATATGATGACTTTCTATATGAAGTTGTGATTATGTTTGTTATGTGATCTATACGACGACCTTTTATATGAAATTATGATTATGCTGGTTATATGATCTATATAATGATCTTTTATGTGAAATTATGATTATGTGTGTTAAGTGATTGATATGATGACCTTCTATGTGAAATTGTGATTATGTTTATTAAGTGATCTATATGATGATCTTCTATGTAAAGTCGCGATTATGTTTATTTTGTGATTGTTTTAATGATCTTCTTTGTGAAGTTGTATTTTGTTGTCTTGGCTTTGTGTTATTGGTCTTCATTGGGTTTGTTGAGGACGGATGGTTGGTTAAATACATATTACTTATAATATTTGCTTGTGCTCCAAAACACTTAGCCCCTTTCTCCAGTTTTATAGATTTTTTTTATATGGCTATGTATTTGTCTGAAGATAATTTTGTCGGTGCAAAGTCAAATTGCTTCTTCAAGACTTAGGGATAATGTCTTCAGCTTCCGTTTTACTCTTTTGTCTACCAGCTCTCTAATCACATTGTTCATTTTGATCTTAGGGATAATGTAAAAATAATTGTACTTCATTTTTTGATTTTCAAATTAATAATTTCTTAAAGTTTAAATATGTTTGAGACTGGCTAAACTCGTTTTGAGTTAATAATGAGCTAGAGTTTAGCTCCAATCACCGACCACGGATTTGGTTCATGACAGTTGGTTGGCGTTCTTTTTTTTCCTTATATTTTGGGGCGACTGAGTTGGTAACTTGGTATTTCCTTTCTTAATTTTAAAGGTCGGAATTTTTTTAATTGCTATTTTGTCAGTTGAAGTGTAATCCTCAAGTCAACGGGGGTTAACTAATATAATATTATAAATAAAAGGAAAAAAACAGACTACATAATTATAAAATTGGAATAGCTCACTGAAAATTTCATGTCAGTGATGTCACGTTCTGGTTACTTAATTTAATATGTTGATATAAATGATTTTTTTAATTAAATACATCAAAAAAATTCAAACAAAACATGCTTCCCTCGAACAAATATGAAATTCAAAAACATGTTCCCTAAATTAATTTTATCAAATTATCGTCGATTTTAGCCAATTCTCCGAAGTCCCCAACATGCTTTTCTCGAACAAAACATGAAATTCATAATCTACTTTTTCCTGTCAATCTGAACGACGAATCTGCAAGCAGTACAAACTATTTGGAGCCAAACCCCGCAATCAATTTCAACAAAGAAACACAAAAAATCAAAATTCAAATGTTATCCAAATGATGAACCCTAATTTCTATAATTGGTAGAGTTTTGATGCCATTAACAACCCGGAACGATTTTTCCAAAAATAATATATCAAATCTTGCATTATTGCATATGCTCTACTTAGTTAAGCATGAGACCTTAACTTCAGTGGCAAATCATGAAATTTACAGGATCCCACTTGTAACGCTCGGGAAATTTAGGCAGTAATGCTCTAACAATCTCATAGTAACTTCTCAACGGGTTTTTAGATTGTTCAACTTTTTCAGGCTGAGCTATGACTGCGCGGCATAGCGGACAGGTGGCATGCCCGTATTCGAGCCACTTGTCCAAGCAATTGGCGTGGAATGTATGATCACACCTCAATTCTCTTGTCTCTTCCCTTTCCCTTTCGATCCTGTGTAGGCACATAGCACATAGTGAGTCTGTTTCTTCTTTGCTTTGATGATGAGATGATCCACGAGCAGCTTGTGGTGCCTGAAATACTCCAAGTAGCAACTCCCACGCCCATTTCAAAATGGAAACTAGAAAAGCTATAAAATTGTACATGATCATGCACAATCCGGACGGATCCTATATACTTCCAGGAAGCTAATTTTCCGATCCAACAGCTTCACATCGACATACTATAAGCAGATGGATTTTTGTTGTATTGCCTAAAGAAGTGATCCGAGTATTTATCTAAAGTGTCAGTTGTCTTCAAACCACAAACTCTACCTACCGAGGGCGGAGGGACTTTTAACATTGTGGGGGCAATTGCCCCCACTTAATTTTTTATATTTAATAATTAGGTATATTTTTTAATGTATGTCCTCACTAAAATTAAAAATTGATTCCACTAAAAAATTAATCAACCTAAAAATTGAAACCAAATCTTAAAAAAATTTAGACATTTTTTAATCTTTTAATATATATTATAAGATCTTAATTAGTTTAACTATACTACCATAAATAATAAAACAATCAATTAAAAAAATTAAAAAGATAGTACTTATCTATCTAGCCGAGTCCAGTGGCCCACGCATGCAAACACATAATGGAAAAAAATTATATTGCCCCCACTCCCATAATTTTCTGGCTCCGTCCCTACCATCTACCCGCTAATAATATCACATGAAAAAAAAATAGTTTATTCAAATAGTAAGAGATTTTGATTTAATTAAGAATGTCTTGATTTCAAACTCGTAAAGGATACTACTACAAGAACCACATTATAAATAGGAATTCACGAGCAAAGAGGCATTTAGTCTAACGGCACAAAGTGTATATAAATTTGAGGTTTAGGATTCAAACCCTGACAAATATAATTATGTAGTAAAAAATTTACCATTTAAAAAAATAACACTTCACAATGCTCGACTTTAAATAATCTAATTATTAGAGATCTCAAAAGGAAAATTATCACATGCCACAGTTATGCATGCAATAGGAGGGGGCCAAATATAAGGAGATTTTTTCTGAAATAGGCAAAAAAATATACATATTTTCCCTAGATAGGCAAAAAGTTATAAATATTCCCAAAATAGGTTGAAAGATTATTGGCGCCTCGAGTGTGAACGCCCCTTCCCTGTCAGAAAGTTTGGGAAAATATATTTTTGGCACCTCCAAATAATATTTTTTTGGATTCCTAAAAAAATTGGCCAGGAGAAGAAGGAAAACTGAAAAAAAAATTATACAAAGGAGGTGCCTTAATAGATTGGCGCCTTCAAATAAATAATTATTTTGGCACCAATTTATATTTTTTTTCCCAAACTTTCTGAGAGGGAAGGGGCGTTTATACTCGAGACGCCAATTTAATATTAAATAATTTTTCGACCTATTTTGAGAATATGTATAACTTTTTGCCTATTTAAAAAAAATATGTATATTTTTTGCCCATTTCAAAAAAAATCATATACAAGTTGTATACGTAATCATATACAAGTTGTATACGTGGCCAACTTTAGGTACAGTTTTGTAGCGTGGTTCATGTTTGTTTTCAAGGAGTGTGAAATGGTCCAACCAAAATAGTTATTTCGATTGTCCTCCTCGTACCTCCCTCGGTGGTGCTAAAATTAAGTGGATGGGGAGGGGGTCGTGGGCATTATTTTTATTGTGCTAGGAGGATGGGTGGGTGGGTAGGTATTAGGGGTTCAAATTCAGTGGAGACATGTGTAATTCCTACTAAAAGGGATAGGGACAATATTAGAAATATAATAATTTAAAAAATATTTGCAAAATAATACAATTTATGGAAATACAAGTATGGGAATATTGGTTTCCATTTTCTCGGATATTGGTTTTCATCTTCTATGCTATTGGTTTCATTCTACTATGATATTGGTTTCATTCTACTATGATATTGGTTTCCATCTTCTCAGATATTGGTTTCATTCCACCGTGATATTGGTTTCATTCCATCGTAATATTGGTTTTCATCTCCTCAAATATTGGTATCCCATTATAAGTGAAAATATATACCATTTGAATGTATTGGTTTCATTCTTCTCGAATATTGGTATCATCGTTCTAGGATATTGGTATCATTCTACTTTAATATTGGTATCATTCATCTATATACACGCACAATTTACTGTATGAAAAATACTACACAGCCAACTCTTGGTCAACCAACCAAGAACCAAAACCAAACCAAACCAAATCCAAAGCTCATATGTACAAAGCTGAGCTGTTTTGGAATACTTTCAATAACAGAATCGGGCGACGAACCCCTCCAAAAAAATTGCTTTTAGAACTCAAATAAAATTACCCAAAATATTGAATGTTCTGGACCGCCCCCCGGACATCACTTTGGTTCTATATCGAATGTCCGGTTCTATATCGAATGTTCCGTCCTATACCAATTTTCTTTAACTAATATCGAGTGCTAATACATCCAACTTTAATAAGTGTGGCACATTCTTTATTCTTCCGTCTAAGTCTAGAAGTTGTCCAATATATTATCCTTCACCGACTTGATCGATTTTAGAAATTCTGAAATTTTTTTCATCTCATATTAAAAATATTTTTCAGCTATATTATTAGCCTCCATCAGGAGTGAGCATTCAGATAATCCGAACCTAAATTATCTGAATTTTTTATTATCCAAATATCCAAAATCACACTTTTTCGATCCAAATCTGAATCCGAATAACAAATTATCTAAAATTTAAAATTATTTCGAATACGAATTCGAATAATCGGTATTAGCCAAATTTTAAAAAAAATGACTAGTCACAATATTAAACCGTCAGAGAATCGACATTAACTTAATTGTAATTTTACGATAATTACAACATGTCAAATAATAAATATATATGTTGCGGGAAAAATGGTACAAGAATGTCAAGTAACTTGAGATGGATCCGGAGTAGTCGTCACAAGGTTGGCTTAACGGAGAGGGGGAAAAAAGAGTGAACCTTAGACGTTCAATCTAAGGGAGAGGAAGAAAAAAGAACTACGGGCTACGAGCTACGAGCTAAGCTAAGATAAAAAGTAAAGATAGTTGTTGTTTGATGTCTTGGTGATGTCTGTCTTCCATGCCCAAGTCTTCCTTATATAGAGTACCTTGACCTAACCTCCGCGCCTTCAGAATCTTAAATCGCCTCCAAGACCTTCGGCTCCAAGTCTCAATCCCGAGAGATCCGCTTTAAGTTATTTGTTCCTAATATGACGGCATCCTCCCGGCTCAATACAAGCCATCTTCCTTAAATGAGTAGATCCCGTCCTCGAATAGGAAGCTTTCAAAACGTGATGGCCAAGCAATCGTGGCCTAAAGAGAAACTTACCAAGTCTTGCCAAATATTGAGAATCTCGGCTCAAGTTAAGAAAATATAGATCGACTTGACCTTCTCGAATCTTCCGTGCAAAATCTCATCTCCAGTCCGTCATCACCCAAGATAGGCATCTCGCCAGGCCCAAAGTGAATCCCAAAATAGGCTCAAGCTAACGGCCTCATCGACCAAAGTGCACCTACTCCCGAAATTGCCTTCCCGCCTACGAAGGTCAAATGGACTTCCCGCTCGGGTCCAAGTTGGCTTCTCATCTTCGACTTCTCACTCGGCCTCCCGCCTTAGGCTTCTGGCCTTCGGCTTCTCACTCGGCCTCTCGTCTACATGAGCGAGAGGGGCTTCTCGCTCGGCCTCTCGCCTACATGGGCGAGAGGGGCTTCTTGCCCGGGATTCTCGCTCGGCCTCTCGCCTACATGGCCGAGAGGGGCTTGTGATATCCTCACCCTTCTACGAAATTGGTTACAACATAATAAGGTTGGGTTTGGAAGGGTTTAGGCTTAGTCCGTCGCCGTTCGGTAAAATAGGCATAATTACCTAATTGGGATTTCAAATTATATGATTCCAATTTGTGTGATTTTATAACATCTAGATCTATAACTTTGTTCTTTGATTTTTGTGATTTATGAAATAACCTGGCCGAAATAAATCAAGAGTTTATGGTGCTCTGATATAGGTCTGATTTTGTCAGTATTGGAAATATTTGTTACGTGATTTTATTTAAGTTAACCTAAATTTTGAATTTACTATTCAATATGATGATTAGCCATATCAAGTTCGATAAATTAAGCAAAATATATTTAGCTGTCGAGTGACAAGATTTGTAAATAGTTATGAGATGGATTAAGAGCTAGTTGAATTTTAGCTTGTAGGGTTGGATTAAAAAAAAGATAGAATTACGAACGTGGCAATTATTAGAAATGGTCATGAAAAAAAAAAAAAATATATATATATATATTATGAAATGAGCTGAGTATCGGATAAATTAAGTAACATGAGGTAAAAGTTAGAACCATCATGAATGCTAGACAGTAAAGGACTAGAAAATAACCTAGATAAACGTAAGGTAAAAGAGGTTGTTTAGATAAGCTCAAAATGGAGCCAGCAAGGAAAACAACAACTAATAAGAAAGGGGAAATAAAATAAAAGATAACCTTAAGAAAATTAGGACTATAAAATATTTAAGTAATAAATCATGATAAGAGGCAAGTAGACAAACGTGGCATCTCATTGAAATGCCACCAAAACTTTTTTTCCTACATGTGATATAAAAGGGTAAGCCGTTCTATTCTAGCTAAGGAAGTAACAAGTAAATTAGAAATAACAGTAAGTAACGTTGGTTTGAAGAAACAGAAGAATGGACCGATAGAAAAAAAAAGAACAAAAAAAGGAAAGAAATACTTACCGGGAGAAAAAATAAGAAAGGTAAGCTAACTTCCTTTATTTATAGTTACTTATTGTTTATCAAAGTAAGATTAATACGGAGCATGAGTAATTAAATAATACCACTCTAATATGTTCTAAGAATACATGGAAAGATCATACAGTAAGAAAATCTTAGGGGTGGTTATGAAAAGTTGTGAGCTTGAGGACTGAACTTTATTAGGCATGGAAATAAAATCACAGGAAGGAAAAAAGAAGACATGAAACCGAGAGCAAGTAGGAAGAAAAGAAAGTAATATATTTCGTATAACTATTATGGAACGGGTTAAGTATTTTCACGAACCATGGTGATAGTAATTGTAAACAAAAGGAAAGTGAGTATTTAATGGATCTAATGATAGTGGTTTATGTTAATTTTCACTAGTTAATCGACGTTTGAATCCGAGTGCCACGAGTTGTAAAACAAAGCAATGAGCTTCTCTTTGAATGGTTTGAGCAACCATTGTCTTGTAAGTGGATATTCTTTGTAACATGTGTTTAGTTAACTAGACGTGGGTGATGTGCTTTATTTGGCGTACTTTTGAATGATATGAAATGTGGTATTGGGTTTGGTTTTGGTCGATTTGATATTTAAGGTTGCTTTTGGATTGTCTGCGTATGCATGTGAATTTTGAAAAGTTTGGTATGTGAGTTGTGTGATAGCGGATGATGAGGTCTACCCGTGACCAACCAGAGATGTTGGCATATGTGCACATATACTGAGGATACATTGGATATATATATGATATGATTTTTGGCCGGCGGGGTTAGTTTCTGATGGCGCCTTTAAGATATGGTATCCTCGTGTCGGAGTGGGAGTGACACTATCTAGACCTATCTAAAGTTCATCCGAATTGTGTTATATGTTCTGTGAAAGTCTATCTAAAGTTCTGATTATATGTGATACGTGAATTCTTTGATGACCTTATCTGTGAAGTGATCTTTTGTTGTCTTAGTTGTGTGTTAGTATTTGGTTGGGTTTGATGGGAACGACTAGTTGGTTAAATACATGTTACTTATAATATTTGCTGAATAAGTGTTTCAAAGCACTTATCCCTTACTTCAATCCACAGGTGAAGAGATTTGAGCTGTGGTTTGCATCTGGAGAATCTTTTCCATCCGAGTTCAGCCCGTTGTCTTCCATCTCGGGGCTACATTTGAAGGTCTCCAGATGGTCTTTCTCTTTTGTGATCTAGGTCGCTCCATTGTACATATTTGTTGGTCTTTGACATATGATCTTAGATAAATGTTAATACATAATGTATGTGTAAATTTATGTTTATGTTTTAAAAGGATGAGTTTGATGATATGACGTTGGAGATGTGTACTACAATGCCTAACCAGTTTTGGACACGATAAATATGTTTGTTTGACGAAACAATGTTGTGAAAAAAATATTTTGACAATCCTGGTAATAAGAATGATGTATTATGATTTGAGGCTTACTAGGTTGTGGTTTATTCTATTAAGTTTGACATGATCTAGCGCCGGTCACCGACCACGAATTTGGGTCGTGACAGACTTGGTATCAGAGCTTGGTCAGAGCCCTAGGTTTGAGCATTGCTTATTGTTTGAATTATGTGTTGTGTATAATGGAGTATAGGATTTGGCATATCATTGTCCTCTTTTGTTGTGCCCATCCTTTGGTATACTTAATTCTGACTTATTTGTATAGGAGGATATGACAGTTACACGTAGTGGTATGGATACGGTTAGGGAGCAGGGTGAAAGCTCCCATGGTCAGAGGAATGATGTTGTATCTGAGACTACACCACCAGTTGAGGCCACTACCGCTGGTAGGGTCACTAGAGATGAGATTCCACCACCTGTTACTACTGTTCCTACTTATGGGATGGAGAGGCAGGGTGGTGATGGTGTAGAAAGAGTTATGAAAGCAATGGAGAAATTCATCGCTACTTAGCAAATACAATTAGAGCAGAATGTTACATTAGCTGCTAAAGATGACTCTTTGGGTGAGTTCTTGAAGTTGAATCCACCAACATTTTCTGGCTTAATTGATGATCCTCAGGTATTCATTGATGAGATGGAGAAGAGGAGAAGGATCTTAAGGTATGATAAAGAGAGAATGGTGGAGTTGGCTTCATTTAAGTTGGTAGGTGTGGCTGGAGTTTGATTCCAGAATGAGGGATCATATGCATGGTCTTGGGAGATCTTTACTAAGGCCTTGTTGGATCGGTTCTTACCAGAGAGTTTGAAAGATGCTCGAGCTTTTGAATTTGAGCAATTGGTGAAGACTTCAGAGATGACAGTATCTCAATATGATGAGAGGTTCACTTATCTGTCACGATATGCAAAACATTTGGTTCCTAATGATGAGATGAAGGTAAAGAGGTTTATTCGTGGACTTGATGATTCTATGTTCAAGGTTATGTATCCTCGTGGTTTCGAGACATATGCAGCTGCTGTGGATTGTGCTCGAACCTTAGAGATGCGAGATAATGAACGTCGAGTGGTCCAAAGTAAACCAAAATTTTAGAAGTTTAATAAACCACCTCAAAAGAGTTTGAACCAAGGCTTTAGACAGCAAGAAAGATGGACCAAGAATCTGCCAGTATCATCTTGGAGTGGAGGACCAGTTGGAAGATTTGGTAGAGGGAAGGATTTTCGTGGTCAACAATTCAGTAAGAGCCAATCCAGTAATTTTAGGAGATGCCAAAGTTGTGGTAAACAACATCCTAGAGACATTTGTTATAAAAGGACAGGAGCTTGTTTTCGCTGTGGTATGCAAGGTCACCTGGTGAAAGACTGTCCTACAATCGATCAGCGTACGCAAGTGGCAAGTTTGATAGTTAGGCCACCAACACAACACTTTTCTCGACCACAAGTTCAGCAGAGCAATCTACTTGATCAAAGAGAAGTAGGTTTGAGGATTGAAGGACCTAAGTCTGATAGTGGAGGAGGCGGTGCATAGCCTAGAGTGTATGCTTTGACCAGGAGAGATGCTGATGCTAGTAACACTGTGGTGTCAGGTAACCTTCCCATTGGATCATCTTATGCACGTATTCTATTTGATTCAGGTTCTACACACTCTTTTGTGTCATCTCAATATGTTCAATGTTTGGATGCTATGCTTCTATGTTTGGATGAGTCTATGATTGTTGCCACTCCTTCGGGCGGATTTATGTATATTTGTGAAGTTGTTAGATCATGCAAAATTCAAATTAGTGGACATAATTTGATGGCCGATTTATACATATTAGATATGGATGGCTTTGATATAATAGTGGGTATGGATTTGTTATCCACTTATCATGCAGTAGTGGATTGTTTTGGAAAAAGGATTATTTTCCATCCCACAGATGAGGAGGAGTTTGAGTTTCAGGGTGAGAAAAAGGTGACTACTGAAAAGCTTATCTCTTACATGAAAGCTAGCAAGTTTCTAAAAAAAGGATGTGTAAGCTATTTAGCTATGGTAAAGGAAGTAAAGAAGGAAGATGTTTCAGTGGATCATATCCCTATTGTGAGGGAGTACCCAGATGTATTTCCAGAAGATCTACCAGGCTTACCTCCAGAGAGGGAGATTGAATTTTGTATTGATCTTGCACCAGGAACTGAACCAATCTTTATACCACCTTATCGTATGGCTCCAGCTGAAATGAAAGAGTTGAAAGATCAGTTGCAAGATTTATTGAATAAAGGGTATATAAGGCCTAGTGTTTCTCATTGGGGAGCCCCAGTACTATTTGTGAAGAAGAAAGATGGGAGTTTACGATTGTGCATAGATTACCAAAAGTTGAATAAGGTAACTATACGCAACCGATATCCTCTTCCGAGAATAGATGATTTGTTTGATCAGTTGCGGGGATCTAAATGGTTTTCTAAGATTGACTTGAGATTGGGATATCATCAGTTGCGGATTAGAGAGATGGACATTCCAAAGACGACATTTAGGACTCGATATGGCCATTATGAGTTTTTAGTTATGCCATTTGGATTGACTAATGCCCCAGCTGCCTTTATGGATATGATGAACAGGAATTTCAAGCCTTTCCTGGATCAGTTTGTGGTTGTATTTATTGACGATATATTGATTTACTCTATTGATCAGGAGGATCATGAGAGACACCTTAGGCAAGTGTTGCAGACGCTACTAGAGAAAAAGCTATATGTAAAATTCTCAAAGTGTGAGTTTTGGCTTCAAAGTGTAGCTTTTTTAGGACATGTGGTGTCTAAAGATGGAGTGTCAGTTGACCCAAAGAAGGTGGAAGCTATTGTGAATTGGCCTACCCCAGCTAATGTTACTGAGATTCGCAGCTTTTTGGGTTTATGAGGGTATTATCGACGGTTTGTCAAAGGATTCTCTACCTTGGCAGCACCATTAACTCGGCTAACTCATAAAGATGCCAAGTATGAATGGTCGGGTAGGTGTGAAGAGAGTTTTCAAGAATTGAAGGATCGGTTAACCCATGCACTTGTATTGGTTCTACCTTCAGGATTAGGTGGATATTCAATGTATTGTGATGCTTCAAGAGTGGGATTGGGATGTGTTCTTATGCAACACAAGAATGTTATTGCTTATGCCTCTAGACAGCTGAAGAAACATGAAGAGAATTATCCAGTCCATGACTTGGAAATGGCAGTTGTTGTGTTTGCACTGAAGATTTGGAGGCACTACTTGTATGGTGAGAAGTTTGAGGTATATACAGATCATAAAAGCCTCAAATATATCTTTGAGCAACGAGATTTGAACTTAAGACAGAGGAGGTGGATGGAGTTACTTAAGGATTATGATTGCACCATTAACTATCACCCTGGGAAAGCTAATGTGGTAGCTGATGCTTTAAGTCGCAAATCCTTAATTCAGCCAAAGTTTCTAGCCGAGATGCATATGAGACCTACCTTGCGAGGACGGGTTATGGAATTCCAATGGGAGGATCCAGAGGTTATTATGATGATGGAACAAGTTGAACAGGGTGAATTACCTAAATTTCGACTTAGTGCAAATGGTATCTTGTATTTTGGTTCTCGAGTGGTTGTCCCTGATGTTGGAGATCTAAGAAAGGATCTATTGACTCAGGCACACCGAGCGGTCTACAGTATGCACCCTGGATCTACAAAAATGTACCATGATTTGAGAAGTAATTATTGGTGGCAAGGTATGAAAAAGGACATTGCAAAGTTTGTTTCGAAGTGTCTGACTTGTCAACAGGTAAAAGCAGAGCATCAGAGGCCTTCTGGATTACTACAACCTCTAGAGATTCCAATTTGGAAGTGGGAGCGGATAAAAATGGATTTGTTAGTAGGGCTTCCAAATACCTCAAGAGGCTATGATGCAGTGTGGGTTATTGTAGACAGATTGAAAAAATCTTCACATTTCCTACCAATAAAGAGTACATATGATGCAAGTAGGTTTGCTCAGATATTTATGGATGAAATTATTCGCCTTCATAGTGTACCAGTTTCAATTGTATCTGATCGTGGAACTCATTTCACATCAAAGTTTTGGGGGCAATTTCAGGAGGCTATGGGAACTCGTTTGGATTTGAGTATGGCCTTTCATCCTCAAACAGATGGCCAGTCTGAGCATGTTATTCAGATATTGGAAGATATGATGCGAACTTGTGTCATTGATTTTAGAGGAAGTTGGGATCGTTATTTTCCATTGATGGAGTTTGCTTATAATAATAGCTACCAGTCAAGTATCAAGATGGCTCCATATGAAGCTTTGTATGGAAGAAAATGTAGATCTCCTTTATGTTGGAATGAAGTTGGTGAGAAACAACTATTGGGCAATGACTTGGTGCAAGAAACCAATGAGAAGATACAGTTGATTCGACAAAGGTTGGAAACAGCCCAGAGTCGGCAAAAGTCATATTCAGATAAGAGGCGAAAAGATATTGAGTTTGATGTGGGATTATATGTTTTTCTCAAAGTTTCACCTATGAAAGGAATAATGAGGTTTGGAAGAAGGGGCAAACTCAGTCCTAGATATATCGGCCCATTTGAGATTTTGGAGCGAGTTGGACCAGTGGCATACCGATTGGCTTTGCCACCATCTTTGTCACATATTCATCCAGTGTTCCATGTCTCCATGCTTAAGCGATACTTGCACGATCCTATTCATGTTTTGGAGCCACAGATAGTAGAGATAAGTGGAGATTTGACATATCAAGAGAATCCAATAAGAATATTGAATCGTGAAGTTAGGAAGCTTCGGAATAGAGAACTTCTGATGGTTAAGGTTCAATGGGCAAATCGTTCCTTAGCTGAGGCAACTTGGGAAATGGAGGGAGAGATGAAAACCAAATACCCACATCTGTTTGTGTGACAAGTAAGTTAAACTTTCATTAAGCAAATTCGGGGACCGAATTTTATAAGGAGGGGAGACTGTGATATCCTCACCCTTCTACGAAATTGGTTACAACATAATAAGGTTGGGTTTGGAAGGGTTTAGGCTTAGTCCGTCGCCGTTCGGTAAAATAGGCATAATTTTCTAATTTAGATTTCAAATTATATGATTCCAATTTGTGTGATTTTATAACATCTAGATCTATAACTTTGTTCTTTGCGTTTTGTGATTTATGAAATAACCTGGCCGAAACAAATCAAGAATTTATGGTGCTCTGATATAGGTCTGATTTTGTCAGTATTGGAAATATTTGTTATGTGATTTTATATAAGTTAACCTAAATTTTGAATTTACTATTCAATATGATGATTAGCCATATCAAGTTTGATAAATTAAGCAAAATATATTTAGCTGTCGAGTGACAAGATTTGTAAATAGTTCTGAGATGGATTAAGATCTAGTTAAATTTTAGCTTGTAGGGTTGGATTAAAAAAAAGATAGAATTGCGAACGTGGCAATTATTAGAAATGGTCATGAAATATATATATATATATATATATATATATATATATATATATATTTATATATATAATGAAATGAGCTGAATATCGGATAAATTAAGTAACATGAGGTAAAAGTTAGAACCATCATGAATGCTAGACAGTAAAGGACTAGAAAATAACCTAGATAAAACAAGGAAAACAAGTTGTTTAGATAAGCTCAAAATGGAGCCAGCAAGGAAAACAACAACTAATAAGAAAGGGGAAATAAAATAAAAGATAACCTTAAGAAAATTAGGACTATAAAATATTTAAGTAATGAATCGTGATAAGAGGCAAGTAGACAAACGTGGCATCTCATTGAAATGCCACCAAAACGTTTTTTCCTACATGTGATATAAAAGGGTAAGCTGTTCTATTCTAGCTAAGGAAGTAACAAGTAAATTAGAAATAACAGTAAGTAACGTTGGTTTGAAGAAACAGAAGAAGGGACCGATAGAAAAAAAAAGAACAAAAAAAGGAAAGAAATTCTTACCGGGAGAAAAAATAAGAAAGGTAAGCTAACTTCCTTTATTTATAGTTACTTATTGTTTATCAAAGTAAGATTAATACGGAGCATGAGTAATTAAATAATACCACTCTAATATGTTCTAAGAATACATGGAAAGATCATACAGTAAGAAAATCTTAGGGGTGGTTATGAAAAGTTGTGAGCTTGAGGACTGAACTTTATTAGTCATGGAAATAAAATCACAGGAAGGAAAAAAGAAGACATGAAACCGAGAGCAAGTAGGAAGAAAAGAAAGTAATATATTTTGTATAACTATTATGGAACGGGTTAAGTATTTTCACGAACCATGGTGATAGTAATTGTAAACAAAAGGAAAGTGAGTATTTAATGGATCTAATGATAGTGGTTTATGTTATTTTCACTAGTTAATCGACGTTTGAATCCGAGTGCCACGAGTTGTAAAACAAAGCAATGAGCTTCTCTTTGAATGGTTTGAGCAACCATTGTCTTGTAAGTGGATATTCTTTGTAACATGTGTTTAGTTAACTAGACGTGGGTGATGTGCTTTATTTGGCGTACTTTTGAATGATATGAAATGTGGTATTGGGTTTG
This sequence comes from Hypericum androsaemum, assembly GCA_963995505.1. Lineage (NCBI taxonomy): Eukaryota > Viridiplantae > Streptophyta > Magnoliopsida > Malpighiales > Hypericaceae > Hypericum > Hypericum androsaemum. The sequence goes on from OZ023189.1 coordinate 7,025,091, forward strand.
GTTTTGGTCTATTTGATATTTAAGGTTGCTTTTGGATTGTCTGCGTATGCATGTGAATTTTGAAAAGTTTGGTATGTGGGTTGTGTGATAGCGGATGATGAGGTCTACCCGTGACCAACCGGAGATATTGGCATATGTGCACATATACTGAGGATACATTGGATATATATATGATATGATTTTTGGCCGGCGGGGTTGGTTTCTGATGGCGCCTTTAAGATATGGTATTCTCGTGTCGGAGTGGGAGTGACACTATCTAGACCTATCTGAAGTTCATCCGAATTGTGTTATATGTTCTGTGAAAGTCTATCTGAAGTTCTGATTATATGTGATACGTGAATTCTTTGATGACCTTATCTGTGAAGTGATCTTTTGTTGTCTTAGTTGTGTGTTAGTATTTGGTTGGGTTTGATGGGAACGACTGGTTGGTTAAATACATGTTACTTATAATATTTGCTGATTAAGTATTTCAAAGCACTTATCCCTTACTTCAATCCACAGGTGAAGAGATTTGAGCTGTGGTTTGTATCTGGAGAATCTTTTCCATCCGAGTTCAGCCCATTGTCTTCCATCTCCGGCTACATTTGAAGGTCTCCAGATGGTCTTTCTCTTTTGTGATCTAGGTCGCTCCATTGTACATATTTGTTGGTCTTTGACATATGATCTTAGATTAATGTTAATATATAATGTGTGTAAATTTATGTTTATGTTTTAAAAGGATGAGTTTGATGATATGACGTTGGAGATGTGTACTCCAATGCCTAACCGGTTTTGGTCAAGATAAATATGTTTGTTTGACGAAACAATGTTGTCAAAAAAATATTTTGACAGTCCTGGTAATAAGAATGATGTATTATGATTTGAGGCTTGCTAGGTTGTGGTTTATTATATTAAGTTTGACATGATCTAGCGCCGGTCACCGACCACGAATTTGGGTCGTGACAGGGCTTCTCGCCCAGGATTCTCGCTCGGCCTCCCGCCTACATAGACAAGAGGGGCTTCTCGTCCGGGCCTCTCTTTCGGCCTCTCGCCGTAGGCCTCTCACTCAGCCTCTCGCTCGTCCTCTTGTCGCTCAGCCTCTCGCTAGGCCTCTCGCCATAGGCCTCTTGCTCAGCCTCTCACTTTAGGCATCGTGCTCGGCCTCTCGCTCGGCCTCTCTTCGTCGGCCTATCGCCACTCGGCCTCTCTCCGTCGGCCTCTCGCCTCTCGGTCTCTCGCTTGGCCTCTAGCTTTAGATGTCGCGCTCGGCCTCTCACCTGATCTTGCCTACCCGAACGAGAGAGTCATCTCGCCCGGTCTTGCCTACCCGAGCGAGAGAGGCATCTCGCCCATTCTCGCCTACGCGAGCGAGGGGGGCATCTCGCCCGGGGTGAACCGAGTAGCCCAATAGGTTGCCCTCATGCGCCAACGAGCTCGGACCGATTCACACAAACTTGAAGAGAGGCCCTCATTAATTCGTGGTATTAATTTTGTACTCCAACAATCGGTCACCAGTCACCCAGTCACTTTGAGACCACGCCGAGTACCTCAAAATATGTTGACAATGCCGAGATTGCTTTTGTTCCTCAACAATGCCCCCCGCACGTTAACGCTTCGGTACGACCAGATGAGAAGCGTTGACATGGTCCTTCATCTCCTAGTTGACATACTTCAGCTAACTCAGAATGAAGATAAGCAGCTCGAAGAGGTCTAGGTCATCTACCCGGCCGACTTATAGGGAGATAAGGTGCAAACCTCCAATCGCCTTGTCACCTCGCCTATTGCTTTATTCCCCATAAGTAAGGGGGAGCACTTGCCCCCCGAGTGTGGCACCAATCAGTCATTGGGTTGAAAGGACATTTTTTTTAATCGAACTTGCACACTAGGCAAACCAGCCATCTACGTTGCCCCAGACCATCCTTATTAGTATTATAGTCCCGTCGTAGAAGGCCGCCTCTATGTAGCATATGGCCGGGATGAATGGACATGCATCGGCCATTATAATCTCCACCTTCCCATCTGACTTCCACTGGATTAGACATTGGCAGATGGGAGATGGGATTACCGGACCAGAGTGGATCAAGTCTCGCCCTTTCTCGATAAGGTGGGTCATGACCATATCAGTCAGGCTGACATCCTCCTTTTTCTTATTGTGATCCTTGAGGAGCAACTGAAGAAAGGTGTTCGCCACACCCGTGCCAGCCACGGGTACTCTCTTGATCGGCTCCCCAAGGATGTGAACCATGATGCAAAGAAGTTTCTTGCGTTTGCCCATTCTTTGGATTGGCCTCACAATGGTGATGTCGCCATTGAAGACTTCCACAATGGGAACGACAGAGGACATCTCTCCTATCTGAGGCTTAGGTATAGCTTCCTCACTCATGTCCCCCTTCGGATGACTGGGTTGGTTGAGTTTTGGCCTAAAGATAGCCGGGAGGGTGAACAACTTGTTGATCGACACCTTGTCTGGGAAGTCTCCGAACTTAACATAACCAATGTCAAGACCGACCGAGACATCCTTTTGCTTCTTATCTTCCTTTCCCTCACGAAAATTACTTTCCCTAGAGTGGATCTCGCTTCTCGCCTTAGGTACCCACTCTCGGATCAACTTCTTGTATCGGTCTTTGGGTGCCTTTGGTCGAACCTTCTTGATGTGCTTCTTCGCCTTAAAGGCTTGAATCTCCTTGGCCCGGCCTCGAGTTGGGGCCGATTGGTATTTAATTTACAGGTAAGCTAGCAGGACATTTTGTTCCTCCAACTTGGTTCTTTGCTCCACAAGTTATCTTTCGAGGTCCTTGATGACTTGTTTCCACTTCTGGACCTTTCTCTCAAGATGACATCTCCGGGTCTTAGTCAGGATGTCTCGTATTGGTAGATCACGGGTGACCCTCTTATCTCCAAGCCGGTTGAAGGTATACCAGCGTGAGTTGGATCTATCTTGAAAGTCCACCTTGATATGAGGATGATTGATCCTCCACATCTCATTGGCTTCCCTAGGATGGTAAGACTTCTGAGTCCTTGGAATGCCGCTATTAGGTGGTCATCCTTGCCCCCCCCAGTTGACTATCGGCTCCCCTCAAACAAAAGTACTTCTAAGTCTTTGGAACACTGTTGTCGGGCAATCTTTCTTACCCCCCAAGTCTTGCCCCTCGGGTCTTAAGGTCGGCCTTCCCTCGCTTTGGATGATCGGCTCCCCTAAAATGAAAAGATTTGTAAGCATTTGGTATATCGTTATCAAGCGGCCTTCCGTGTCTCCTGGGTCTTGCCTCTCGGGTCTTAGGATCAACTATTACTTTCTTAGGGTCCGGTCATTCCTATCCTCCGAGTATTTCCCTCCGGGTCTTAGGATTGGCCTTCTCTTGCTTGGGGCTTCTCTTTTGACTTTGGTCGAAGCCAATCATGGTTATATGAGCAATACGGTGAGGACCCATCGATGACTGATCCTCCAAGAATTGATGTTGGATGAAATCTTTGGATTAGAAAGATAAAGGTTGCCCTTCTATCCCATGCCGTCGGGCAGATCCCAACGTCAGCTGACAGTTGATGTCATCTTCATCGAGATCTCTTTGTCGGTTGACATCATCCTCATCGAGTTCTTCTTGTCGGTTGATGTCATCCTCACCGAGCTCATCATTCTCATCGAGCTCTTCTTGTCGGTTAACGTCATTCTCATCGAGCTCATCATCTTCATCAAGCTCTTCTTGTCGGTTGACGTCATCCTTATCGAGCTCATCATCCTCATCAAGCTCTTCTTGTCAGTTGATGTCATCCCCATCGGGCTTATCATCTCATCAAGCTCTTCTTGTCGGTTGATGTCATCCTCATCGAGCTCATCATCCTCATCAAGCTCTTCTTGTCAGTTGATGTCATCCTCATCGAGCCCCGTGGGCATAAGTAACATCATGAACTATTGGGTAGTCGATGGCCGTCACAGAAACCACTTGGATCTCTTCGCTCGTAAAAGATTCTTGGAAGACCGGGTCATTGGTAGCCTCAACTGATGGGTGTCGGCTGAGTAAATTTATGAAGTCTGGAGTCTCGACATCATGATAAGGTAAAGACCATACCGGTTGCCTTGAAGTAGGCTAGACGAAGGATGATAGCCCTATATGAGCCTCACCGAGATCGGGACTGGGGGACATTTGCTGAGGTACTTCATCCTTTTCATCCCAAACTTCTTGATGTTGATTAGAAAGTCTATGATAGGACTCGTTGCCTCGCTTCCAAATTTTATCGCTACATCTCATCTCCTCCTCAATATCACGTCGAGTCTTGTTGAGTCGAGCATTGATATCCTAGAGCATTCTGGCTATGGTGGTGAGCTTTATCTTAAAGGAAGCAGTTTTTGAGGTCTTTCTCTCGATACCCATCTGGGTAGTAGGGAGAGCCGACTCTTTGGTGTGAGCTTAGTTGGATGAGTTCCTCCCAACGTGTTGTTGAGAAGATGGTGGTGGTGCTGCCTCCTTGTCGGAAGCTGCGTCGGATGGAATCTTGCCAATGAGTTGCTAAGAAGAGGGTAGTGTGGTATCCTTGGGGTTGGAGTTGGCTTGAGCAGCATGATTCTTGGTCATCTTGATCGAATTGAGCTAGACCGTCTTCTCAAACACCCTCCTTAGTCCCACCGAGCATGCCAAAAATATGTTGCGAAAAAAGGGGTACAATAACGTCAAGTAACCCGAGATGGATCCAGAGTGGTCATCCCAAGGTTGGCCTAACAGAGAGGGGGAAAATAGAGTGAACCTTAGACATTTAATCTAAGGGAGAGGGAGAAAAAAGAACTACGGGCTACGAGCTAAGCTAAGATAAAAAAGCAAAGATAGTTGTTGTTTGATGTGTTAGTAATGTCCGTCTTCCTTGCCCGAGCCTTCCTTATATAGAGTGCCTTGACCTAACCTCCGCGCCTTCAAAATCTTAAATCGCCTCCAAGACCTTTGGCTCCAAGTCTCAATCCCGAGAGATCCACTTCAAGTTATTTGTTCCTAATATGACGGCATCCTCCCCACTCAGTACAAGCCATCTTACTTAAATGAGTAGATCCCGTCCTCGAATAGGAAGCTTTCAAAATGTGATGACCAAGCAATCGTGGTCTAAGAGAAACTTACCAAATCTTGCCAAATATTGAGAATCTCGGCTCAAGTTAGGAAAATATAGATCGACTTGACCTTCTCGAATCTCTTATAAAAAATCACGTCTCTAAAACGTCATCACCCAAGATGGACATCTCGCCAGGCCCAAAGTGAATCTCATAATGGGCTCAAGCTAATGGCCTCATCAACCAAAGTACACCTACTCCCGAAATTGCCTTCCCGCCTACGAAGGTCAAATGGACTTCCCGCTCGGGTCCAAGTTGGCTTCTCATATTCGACTTCTCGCTCGGCCTCCCGCCTTAGGCTTCCGGCCTTAGGCTTCTCACTCGGCCTCTCATCTACATGAGCGAGAGGAGTTTCTCGCTCGGCCTCTCGCCTACATGGGCGAGAGGGTTTTCTCGCTCGGCCTCTCGCCTACTTGGGCGAGAGGGGCTTCTCGCCCGGGATTCTCGCTCGGCCTCTCGCCTACATGGGCGAGAGGGGCTTCTCGTTCGGCCTCTCACGGTAGGCCTCTCGCTCAGCCTCTCGCCGTAGGCCTCTCGCTTGGCCTCTCGCCACTCGGCCTCTCGTCACTCGGCCTCTCGCTAGCCCTCTCGCCGTCGGCCTCTAGCTAGGCCTCTCACCGTAGGACTCTCGCTCGGCCTCTCGCTATAGGCGTCGTGCTCGGCCTCTCACTCGGCTTCTCTCGCTCGGCCTCTCACACTCGGTCTCTCGCTCGGCCTCTAGCTTTAGGCATCGCGCTCGGCCTCTTGCCCGATCTCGCCTACCCGAACGAGAGAGGCATCTCACCCGATCTCGCCTACCCGAGCGAGAGAGGCATCTCGCCCGAGGTGAACCGAGTAGCCCATTAGGTTGCCACCATTCACCAACGAGCTCGGACCGATTCACACAAATTCGGAGATAGGCCATCATTAATTTTATGTATTAATTTCGTACTCCAACAATCGGTCACCAGTCACCCAGTCACTTTGAGATCACGCCGAGTACCTCAAAATATGTTGACAATGCCAATATTATTTTTGTTCCTCAACAATATATCAACAAATAATAAAATAAAACCAGAAATAGAGAAAATGCACGTATAACAGCCGTCAAATATATCAATAATTGGGCCGGCAACAAACACAAAAATTCCTTGAAGATGAGAAGGTTGGTTTTGTAGGAGACTGGATGCCCACGAAGGAAAAGGGGTCCTGGCAGCTTGCTGAAAATTCGACAAGGATTAGGAAACCGACAAGGAAAATAATGAAGTACAACTTCAAAAAAAAGGAAGAGACCCGACCGAAAAATCAAAATTTATGCATACCCGATCTCACCATCTATGTGCAAATTTGAATAAAAAATTAAAGGCTCGTCAAAGTCCGGGAGTAGGACATGGAAGAGAGGCGGCCGTGGCAATTTTAGACCTCGCTAAGAGGCTAGCCTTCAAAAAAAAAAAGGCTAGGTGTTATTTGGGAAGAGGACGTTGCAACTGTTATCACCGCAATCAAAGAGCGTAAATTTACTTTCACGGTTAAATAAAATAGGTGAATATTAACTTGGACAGATTTTCTGTTGTTTGTCGGAGGTGGTGTACATGATTAGGATCTAGTATAGTCGAGGCAAGAGTTTGACTCTTTCTCCGTAAGACGAGATTGCCCCGTATTCAGTGCTTACGGGTTACGGCAATCGTCCCCAAGATACAACGACTAGTTGCTTCCAAGATCGTAGCACAACGATTCTCGAAGCTTCGGGCCAACCTTGGCTATGCAGAACTTTTCTGAGAGAGGGAAAGAGATCCTACAGTTGCTAATGAATGCTTATGCAAGTTGTAGTGGAGTGATTACAAATGAGGGGGGAGAAGCCTATTTATAGGCCACGGAGGGGTGGAATTCGCAGGCTGCCTGGTACCTCCGAAAAGGCACGATCCTCACTCATTTCTGGGAGGTGAGGCACCCTTCTGGCCAGCAGATAATTCTGGATGTGCGCAAGTGCCCTTTCGCTCAGCCACAGGTCTTCTAGGCACTGCTCGTGATCCTTCAGAGATTTCTGGATCCTTCCAGGTGCGCTCAGACCAGGTTATGGCTATTCAGATGCCCTGCTCGTGACTCTTCGACCGTCTGGAAGTCTCATGGACGTTCCGTCCTTCGTGCCTCTTCGTGACCGTTCTGGACCCATCCGAAATTTGCCAAAATTTAAGGCTCCTCGTGACGTGCCCAATGCCAAGTGCGCCTCAAAGCGCCCATTGCGACCTGCGTCCAATGCGCCATGCGCACACGCGCGTGCGCATACTTGTGCTCAGATTTATGCACCATCCTCGCAGCAGTCCAAGTTGGCTTTTCAGGTGGTCTACTTATTTCCTAACTAATAAAGAATATCTCATTATAAACTTGAAAATTTTTCTTATTGTTTCTTATGTGGTAATGCTATTTCTATTTTCACTTTTGGACCTACTACTTGAGCTTTCCACTTTGGGCCAAATGCATTAGTTTTGCATTTATTCCAACATTTTCTAGGTTGCACTAGTTTATACGACTAGTGATTAGATATTTTGCATAGATTCATAGGTGTATAATTATCATGAAAATATATATTACAAAAATACTTATAAAAAAATGACCTTACTAAATTTTGCCTTCGGGTGGTGGCTTCCTAGGCCTAATCAGTCCCTCCAAGGACTTCTTGCCACAAGCAAAACTGGTGGTAGCAATTGAGATAGATACCTTTAACAACACCTCGGATGCGGACACCGACCATACGAATATTAAGTTCATGTTCTCTATCACTAGCAGAATCTTTGATTTTGATCTTCGTTTGCGTTTGATTTGGGTCTGACACAATCCAAATCATTATTCTTGAGCCCTAAACCAGTAATCTTCCCACTATATGGAGCTATATAGTGTGTACAAAGAGATACCAAACACAAAGCTTTTGGGTTCATAAGCCAGAAAATCTATCAAATAATTATGTGAAAAATACTAATTAGTTTTTGTATCATTTCAGATAATTATGTGGTATTGTGCTATGGAATGAATCTTTATTGTGCTTCATGTGATTTTGTAGGATTATGAGCTTTTTGAAGCGAAAAACGGACGTCAAAGAGGAGTGGCACATGACAATTTTCCTAGCGGGCGCCAATTTTTCTTGTGCGTGCGAGAAGGACCGGATTTTGATTAGGATTTTTTTACTTGACTTTCTGTCTTTTGTAGTTTTATAAAAAATTTGGACAAGACTATAAAAGCCTTTTTAGGCAGCTACTTTGGGAATGGAGGTTTTTTAGCCACTTTTGTTCGAAGGAGAAAGAACACCAACATTTTCTACTAAACTTACTTGGAGCATTTAAGCCGAAAACATGGGAGAGTGTTGGAAGACATTTGTTGAGCATTTCTCATCTCTCTCTCCTTATTGATGTCCTTGTTGGATATGCCTTTTGTGATTACGAGTGAGTAGTGTGCTTATGAGTAAGGTGTCACTCGAGCACCTAACTAGCCATTTACCTCTGAGTTGACATGATTTAGATTATGAATTAGTTGATGAACATTATGTCTAGGTTAGATTAATCACCTAAATTAGGAAATTAGTTAACTATAACTATCGGGAGGGACTAGGATTAATGAAAAAATTATCTAATCACTAAATTTCTATTAAAGAGGGATCTTGGTAGTTACTTAGTTGTCCATATGGTGGTAGTTAAACTTAGAAGGGAAAACTTGACTTTAGTACCCTGTGTTTGGCGGATTGACACTTCCCACCATGTGCTTCAAAACTTATTAAACGGGTCCCTAATATTTCAAAAGGACCTCACGGGCAGCTCTCTCCCTGTCCGAAATTCAAACAACGCCGTTTTGATGCGTTCGTGACATCCAGCTCATAATTTTTTGTGCCCAACTGTTGCTGACGTGTTGGAGTTTTTTTTATAAATAATCCTAGATTAGTTTATTATTTTCTAAAAATCCCTTCTTATAATATGTTAAATACCCAATCTCAAAACCTAACATTTACTTTTTCAACTCTCTTCTCTCCCAAACCAAAAATTTCACCCATCGCGCTCACCTCTCTTCTCCTCGACTTTCATAGAAGTTGAGCTCAGGAGAAAGCTATGAAGCTCGTAACCCAGCACATGTGTTCGAGGATCTAAAGTCTGGGCTTCCACATTCCATAACCGAGCTGAACCAAGGAGAACCCAGGTATTGAGTCGAGTTGCTTGGAAGCTGAGCTTAGATAACTCTGACCAGGAAATGCGAGGAGACGAGCTAAGCTCAGATAGCTCAAATTTGGCTTCGACGTGGTTCGAGTATGGATTCCAAAAAATGTAAGGTGAAGATATGTGGTTGTGGTATCCCCTCAACTTTGCAAATGGCAAAGACATCGCAAAATGCTGGGAGACAATTCTACAGATGTGGTCGTTATAGTAAAAAAGGTCAGAAAATGTGTAATTTCGTTATGTGGCAAGATCCACCGCTTTGCAAGTGGGGAACAGAGTTGTTGCCATTGCTTTTTGGGTCTATTAAGCTGAAAAAAGAATGTATATTGGCTCTCTTCTACCGTTGATAATTTAGAAGCTAATTTAAGGATTGTGAAGGAGGATCCTATTGCTATTGAGATGGAACTTCAAAAAAGTGAAGATAAGTGTAATTTGCTAAAAGTTTAGATTCAAGAAAAAGATCAGCTTGTGAGGTTTCTTAAAGATGAGCTAAAGTTCAAAAGATTTATTTTCATAGTTGTGATTGTAGTAAATATGCTTGTAATGTGGGTTATCCATACGGCATCGTTGTAATTTACATCATTTGAGCTTCAGAATAATATAACAATTTGCATTGAGATAGCCATCGAAGTGCATAAACCAAGGTCTAAATTGTGCCTTAAATTATCCATACAAAATGCCATCGAAGTTCAAGAAGTGCATAAATGAAGTACAAAATACCATAGTTTCATCAACATCCTGCCCACCATCGAAGTACAAAATGCCATTTAAACTGTGTTAAACTATCCATACAAAATGGGTGGATCTATACCCTACAATATAATCATTCAGATTCATCGAGTGACCAACACTTATTCACCCTCCACAGCTTCAGCCCTCACCAGTTCTTCCTCTAACAGGAAAACTTTATCTATATAATCATTGTCGTCACTATCATCACTTGACTCTTATTCATCCACATTGTTATTAACAAATTCAACATCACTATCATCGCTCCAATTTCCCTCTTCCATTTTAACACCAAACTGGTCTTCCAGAAGCGTACAATCTCTTGCATTGGCATCCTCCAACCTCTTACACAACTCTTCAACACTTACAAGGTTATCTCCCTCTTACACGCAATAAACATCAATAAAATCATAATCTATTTGCAATTCTATCATATTCAACACTTCACGAACGGAAAGTATCTCTACTAGACCATCATCACCACCCCTTTTATACCATATCCTGAAATCCAGAATCATCAAAAGTTTTTTTATAAAACTTGTGAATATCCCAATAACAGAGACGATCCACATTAAACCCAACACTCATTTCAAAATTTGAACCACAAGATATTTCTGACCAACATTCTCATCCACTTAATGTCCAACGAAGTAAAAATGAACCCGAAGCATCACATCATCCATAGCATACAGAGGTAAAATGTAACGAAGAAATACTGAGGGTAAACCCTAACTGTAACGGTGTTACGTGGAGGATGAAGAAGAGTATTCGGATAAGTAAAGAACTTATGCCGTTAGAGATCATGTGCTTAGTGGGTCTATTTAGTGGGGTAGTTTCTTTGTTTTTAGTTTGCACGTTTGGAACTAGAATCGTAATTTTCCTTCAGTTTTAGTATTTTTTTGTAATTTTGTAGAGGCCGATGAGAGTCATTCCCTGGTCTATTTATTTGGTTTCCTTGTAATGTGGTCACTATGCTTATGAATGAAATTAAGTCCTTGTGACAATTCACTCTCTCTGTCAATTTCTTTCTCCCTCAAATTCTATTGTCAACAGCTTTCAAGTGTGCTTCGAGGTCCTTTCTTGCAAGGTCTCCTGGCTACTTGTGTTATCTCGTAACTCGTAAAACTTTACGTATTACATTTGGTATCAGAGCACTTTCCCGGGCCATGGAAATGGAGAACATCATAACGAAAGAAGAATTGGCTGCCAATTTAACTCACCGGTCCACGGAGTCGCAGGCTCTCATAGCTGGATGTGTCCATCGCATAGAATCAATGTTGGCTGCTATCTATAATCGAAACCAAGAGATGATCAAGATGTTAGAAGCGCAAGCCAACTCCAAAGAAAAGCCGGTCAACATGGTTGGATCAGGAGAACCCACGGCTGTCCAGGTAACATACCCACTTGTATCTGCTTTTGATTCCACGGGTTTGGGCGGTATGGGCGAGTATTTGAAGACAGCACTTCCCAAGATGGTTTTGGGTGATGTTGGTGTTAAAGTTGGAGTAGGAAAGCTTGAGCAGGAGGTATTTGATGATGAGTTACTTTCGGGATGTGCACTTAACATGATTAATCTTGACATGTGCATTAAGCAACCTGGAAACTCAAGAAAGATTCGATCGGAAGGTAAACAATATTTTACTAAGGACGGTGTAAAAACAGATCACAACATGACACAAGTTGCTATTCGTTTGGATGGTCGAATCCTTCAAGGGTATCATATGTTGGTAAATGCTAAAGATGGGTTAGGAGATTTAGAAGCTGAGTTGCCTAAGAAATTGGTGAAAGATGTTGTTAATGTCTACACATACATTAAGCAACCGAGAAACTCACGGCATGTTCGAATGGAAGATGAACTTGACGAGAAAGGTGGTAAGGAACTTGCTTCTTGGCTGCATTCAAGGAAAGAAAATAATTACCTGGTCGAAATAGCAAAAGAAGAGGTTGAAAAGGCTGATTTATATGCTAAGAAGATATGGATGGATGAAGAGAAGGGTTTTGTGAATGGAATCGTCTCAAGTTGTGCCATGATTCTGCAAGAGTCCATATCAATGAAGGTTAGTGAACAAGTTAACAGGCAGCCTCTAGCCTTACTTGTCCACCACTTTATAGATATGAAAGTGGCAGGGAAATTTAGTTGCCAGCTACGACAATACAAGTCAGTGCAGGCTAAAGTTACGGATGTAGAGGCAAAAGTGGATCAGGATGTTGAGCTATTTAAATATGATTTTGCCACCATTACAGATGCATTGATGAACGTTGCTAATAGGGATGATGGACTGGATTCCACGGATGTTGAAGAGGAAGATGTTTTGAACAAGTGTGGTTATGATGGCCAATTTTTGGTGGTAGCTGCTTCTAATGTCCTCAGAACAGATAATGTTCTTAATGCAATAGAATTGCAGATATCAGTGCCATTTGGAAATTCGATCAAGAACCAGAGAATCTCTATTTTTTCTTGTTCCTTGAGGACAAGGAACTTAAGCGGGAATTGTTACGTGGAGGATGAAGAAGAGTATTCGGATAAGTAAAGAACTTATGCCGTTAGAGATCATGTGCTTAGTGGGTCTATTTAGTGGGCTAGTTTCTTTGTTTTTAGTTTGCACGTTTGGAACTAAAATCGTAATTTTCCTTCAGTTTTAGTATTTGTTTGTAATTTTGTAGAGGCCGATGAGAGTCATTCCCTGGTCCATTTATTTGGTTTCCTTGTAATGTGGTCACCATGCTTATGAATGAAATTAAGTCCTTGTGACAATTCACTCTCCCTGTCAATTTCTTTCTCCCTCAAATTCTATTGTCAACAGCTTTCAAGTGTGCTTCGAGGTCCTTTCTTGCAAGTTCTCCTGGCTACTTGTGTTATCTCGTAACTCTAGAACTTTACGTATTACAAATGGTGAAGAGATGACCACTTGAACCATGAAAAAGTAAAATGAAATAGAGAGAATCGCTAACCCTAACTCACCACGAACTTCTGAAGAAAAGCTCTTTGGTCGACTAAAGGGTTTCAAAGGTGGATTTGGTTGAGGTTTCGAAGATCCGAAAGGGTTGGGTTGGGAGAGGGGTCACGAAAGAGGGAGATGAGGCGATTGTTTTCCTCGGTCGCCTGGGTATGGTTGGGAGAGGTTTCGAAGAGAGTGAGTGTGGGATTTGAGATTTTTCGGATTTCAATGGGTGTTTCTAAGAGAGAGAGTGTGGGAGAGGGATTGAGTATTTAGGATAAAATGAAGGGATTTTTTTGAAAAATAATAAACAAATTTGGGATTGTTTTGGAAAAATATACGACGACACGTTAACTACAGCGAGGTAAAAAAATTACGAATTGGCATGCCACGAATGCATCAAAACAACGTCGTTTGAATTTCAGGCAGGGGGAACTGCCGGTGAAGTCCTTTTGAAACCACAAGGACCTATTTAATACATTTTGAACTACATGATGATAAGTATCAATCTGTCAAACTACAGAGTGCTAAAGTGAAGTTTTCCCAACTTAGAAATTGATTGGATTATGAGAAGAATTAGGCATGGAGCATTAATCAGTTCACTTATTTTAGTTATTAAGGGCCAATTTAGACTGACTAATTGTGTGAGTGTTAGTTTTTTGCTTTAGGCATACCCAGACCATAAAAGAATTTAATTAAATCCTAGGTACTTGGTTAAGAGGGTTATCACGGGGTATGTTACGCCCCGTTATACGACTGAGTGTCTCCACATATCATCACAAGTCTTTTTCAGCATGTTTGGTCCTCATATCTTGAGATATTTCTCATGAGGTCACCCATCCTGAAATTATCCCAAGCTAAGTGTGCTTAACATTGAAATTCTTTCGAGATTTTTTTCGAAAAAGAATGTTAACTTTGATGATATGGAATGTACCAATCAAATCAATAAAGACTTTTTGAACATATCATTAATAGGATATCACATTCATCCCTCCTTAAATAAGTGACATCCTCGTCCGGCCCGCACAGAACAATCCCAGAATCCCTTGTTTTCTATGTGAGAACAATTCATCCATGTCTCTCTTCACCTAGAATACTTGCCAGAAGTCGTTCATTGTTCGTGCACTCTCACACCGGCAATCACGTCCCGCCCTCTAGACTTCGGGCATCATATGTTCACCAATTTCAACTTGGTTAACCCCCGAACCATACTGTACTAGTAGATATCATGCTTTGATACCACTTGGAGAGAATACTTGGACTTTGATACTAGCTCACAGTGATAGGGTTCATTCCTCAAATAGACTTGGAGAGAATACTTACCTTCTCACAGCTAATTGGATCGTTAGTAATTGGCCAACGCACGTCACTTTTGTAATGGTGTCTAAAAGTGACAACATGATCAATTAGTAAAATGAGATAATATGATTAAGTTGTTTGAATAGATACTTCATCATGTTCTAGACTTAATCGAGTAATCGCAAATGAAAGGACTGTTTCACTTTGAGCTTCATATTACAGGTAGTTGCAGTATCCTCGCAACGTACCTCATATGTTGAGATTGTCTGGTCTATTGTCTAGGGTTCGACTAAGACCATTAATTCGACTAATCGCTTGACATGTGAGGGCTTATGGGTCACACAACAAGTAGTCTTAGTTTACGAATTGAAGTTGTTTAGATTAAATATTAATTTGATAAAGAATATTTAATCTATAGAGAAATATTATAATTCTATTAGATAGACTTATAATTGTAATTATTTAATTAAGTTAGATTTAATTAAATACTAATAAATATATATATATATACACACACATATATCTATCTATTAAATATTGGATATGTTAACTTGATCAATAAATAATAGATTGGGCCTCAAAGGCCCAAAGGCCAAGTCGGCGTTGGGACTCCCAAGTCCAATTTGGTGGTCACCTAATGATTCCTTAGGTTAGGAATTATTTAAGTGATATTGCTATATATATAAATATGTGTAGGTCTTTGGTTAGGAGAGACAATTAACATAGATACACATATTTTCTCTAACTATTTTCGATAAAAAAAATTTCTAGCAAATTTTTGAAGATTTCAACCGTCAAAAGGTTCGTGAACGTGGACTACGTGGATACCATAGTTAATAATTCGATCTACAACGCACTGTAAAAATTCTCTAACGATATTGTTATCATAATTTTATGTTATACTGTCATGATCAGATTCGGTATTGGTAAAAAATTTAATCTTCCGAACCCAAGATTCGTGTTTATAAAACCCAACATGTATGCCATCGAAAAGTAATTGAGATGTTTCGTATGAACTTTCCACTAAGCAACAACATGGAGTCGGATTCCAAGATTTTGGTGGGCTTTCGAAATTGTGTATCATCCGTTATTGATTGAGAGATCGAGTTACTTGTTATGAAGATAAAAATCATTATACCCCTCAAAAAAAATCAAATCATCATCTTGATTATTTATTATTGTATAAGTTGTATATATGTCTATACTAGCTAATCAATTTGTAGATTGGTTACTATAATCTATTAGAATATGTACTACATTAAAGAATATAATGTACTTGTATTAATCATAAAATTGCAATTATGTCTCTATTTAATTTGAGAGACTTCTTTGTATGTGAATCTAAAAATTTACAGTTTGCTCCTTGGACTTTTCTTAAATTATTGTTTGGTCCTTGGATGTTTCTGTTATTTTTGGATTTGCTGATGAATTGTAATTTGGTCCCTGAATACATTTTAAAATTGCAATTAGTTCCTTGGACTAATCTTAAAATTCTGAATTAGATTCTAGTAACTTCTTGCATTTAATTTTCTGAGTTGGATCTCAAGAAATATTAAGTGAACTATTTATGGATCTTATTTGTTGAGCAAGTGAAATACCACGACATGAAATGTTCCTCAAAATTCAAATATAATTTTTTTTGAATGAATGATGTCTTCCATCATAATTAAGAGAAACAAAAATTTTCTCTATAGTATTTAAGACCAAAGTCTTATGCTTGGACCTACGTCTAATGAAAATCTTATAGGAACATGCAAATGTCGCCGTGTGATGGTTGTAAACTACCTAAGTTATTTCACTAGCCAAAGCAAGGAAATAATGAGGGGACATCAATTGGATTGGGTCTAATAACTAGGAATTGTAGATATTGCAATTAGTTTAGAGACCTACTAGTTCTGCTGTTACAGTCACTAGCCAAAGCAAGGGTTTTGATAGTAGGAATGTGGATCTTAGTCCATTATGATTTATATTAGATATAAATTCGTACTCTTCCGATGAAGTCGTTAAGTATGTGAAAATAATGGAGACAAAATAAAGCCAAAGGCCGTGTTTATTTTGATTGCTGAATATTGATCATAGAAATTATGTGTTTTAATTCCCATTTTAATTTTGTTTCCTTAGGTGTGTTGAAATGGCTAATATGTTGTTGAGATTTAAACATGAATCGAAAAAGTTGGATGGGCCAAATTTTTTGGATTGGCCCTGAAACATGCGTTTAGTGCTAAGGCAAGAAAGGATTGAGTACGTGTTGGACACGGCCATCCCTATTACTCCTGCGGCTGATTCTCCTGAACTTGCTATAATTGACGTGGAAGCTCAGAAGAAGCATCAAGATGAAGCGAAGTAGGCACAGTGTGTTATGTTACTTGGTATAATGCTTGAGCAGCAAAATGTGCTTAAGACTTTTGAAGGTATTCCAAAGAAAGAGTGGGTTGACAAGGATGTGCGCCTCCAATGCAAGGAGAAGGGGCACTAGAAGAGAGACTGCAAAGTTCTGGCTGCTGAGAATAAGGCACTAGATGTCTCTGGCCCTGGAACATGTATGTTTGTTATTGAGATAAACATGTTCACTAATAATTCTGACTGCTGGGTATTAGATACCGAATGTGGCTTACACATTTGTACGAATGTGCAAAGTCTCAAAGATAGTAAGGCGGTTAGACCAGGTGAAGTTGCCCTATGCGTGGAAAATAGAGCACGAGTTGCTGCCGAATACGTAGGGACATATAGTATAGACTTACCCAGTTGGTATAGATTAGAACTTAATAATTGTTATTTTGTTCCGTCTATTACTAGAAATATTATTTCTATTGCAATGTTGGACATTGAAGGTTTTTCCTTCCATTTTTCTAATAGTTGTTGCTACTTTTCAAAAAATGGTATTGTTTATGGAAATGCCTCTCTTTCGAATGGTTTATACTTGTTAAATAGTGGACATGATGTCCTTAATGTGCAGAACAAGAGGCTCAAATTAAGTAATCAGGAAAATTCTAGCTTCTTATGGCATTGTAGACTTAGTCATGCCAATGAGAAAATAATTGCAACGTTAAGAAAGTTAGACTACTTAAAACTCCATTTGACTTTGAGTCTTATGGAAATTGTGAATCTTGTCTCAAAGGTAAAATGACTAACAAACCCTTTACTAGAAAATGGGTAAGA
The DNA here is from genome assembly GCA_963995505.1 of Hypericum androsaemum. Lineage (NCBI taxonomy): Eukaryota > Viridiplantae > Streptophyta > Magnoliopsida > Malpighiales > Hypericaceae > Hypericum > Hypericum androsaemum. The sequence goes on from OZ023189.1 coordinate 7,042,466, forward strand.
GCCAAATAAGTGCTAAAGCTGGTTCACAGTGACGTGTGTGGACCACTACCCACTCTAGCAAGTGGTGATTTCGGATACTTCATCACTTTTACTGATGACCTATCTAGGTATGGATTCGTGTATCTTATAAAATACAAATCCGAGGTTTTTGAGAAGTTTAAAGGAGTATAAAGTAGAAGTAGAGAAACAACTTGGGAAAGTATCAAGACTCTTCGATCAAATCGAGGAAGTGAATACCTTAGCCATGAATTCCTGGATTATTTAAAATTACATGGAGTCCAATCACAATGGATACCTCCCGGAACACCACAAATGAATGGTGTTTCCGAAAGGAGGAACCGAACCCTATTAGACATGGTAAGGTCCATGATGAGTTTCTCCTCTCTTCCAACATTTCTTTGGAGTTATGCACTCCAAACCTCAATCTACATTCTGAATAGGATTATATCTAAATCAGTTGAAAGGATGCCATACGAGTTATAGTGTGGCAAGAAGCCATCATTCTCATATTTCAAGACGTGGGGTTTCCCTACCTTTGTAAAAAAGATGCTCACTGATAAGTCCAAAAGTGAAAAGGGTTACTTTATGGGATATCCTAAGGAAACAAAAGGATGTTATTTCTTTCTTCCTGAGAAACAAAAGGTTATTATTTCTAGACAGACGACGTTCCTCGAAAATGACTATGTCTTTAAAGGACAAGGTCGTAGAAAGATAGAATTTGAAGAAATTCAAGAACCACAATATAATACTGAGGCTGAAGACTTATCAGATAACGACGACAAGGAATCAGTGGGAGCATTCAGTGATTCTCATGGTAGGAGTCTTTCACTAAGTGATAGTCTTCTAGCCAGTAGGAGCATAGTTAGGGATAACTTGCATACGCAAGATACCTCAATTAGATTGAATGAGAATAATTTGGACATTGTTCAATCTCCTGCTCAGAAAATGCGCGAAAGTGTCGCTCCTGAGAATTCTCCTGGCATTGATCGAATCATTGCAAAAGAACCTCTTCATGATCAGAATGAACAGCCTACACAAATGCAACTTCGTAAGTCTAGTAGGATTCGTCGCCAACCTGTCAAGTTTAGTTTCCTCGTGGAAGAACATGATGATGTCGAGATCCCGGATAAGGACGAACTTAAGACTTATACTGAAGTAATGTCAAACATCAATTCAAGGAAGTGGCTAGAAGCCATGAAATTTGAGATGGACTCGATGTATACAAATTAAGTCTGAGACTTGGTAAAATTATCTAAAGCGGTTAGTCCCATCGGCTACAAATGGATCTTTAAGAAGAAGAGCGATATAGATGGCAAAATGCAAACCTACAAGGCTAGGTTCGTGGCAAAGAGTTGTAAGCAACGCAAGGGCATTGATTATGATGAGACCTTTTCACCAGTTGCAAAGATCAAGTCCATTCGGATTTTACTTGCTATAGCTGCATACTATGATTATGATGAGATTTAACATATGGATGTCAAAACGGCTTTCCTTAATGGGAATCTCAAGAAGAAAGTGTTTATGACACAACCAAAATGTTTTGTATCTAAGTCAAATCCAAAATTAGTATGCAAGCTGCAAAGGTCTATTTATGGATTAAAGCAAGCTTCTATGAGTTGGAATATCTGTATTGACAAAGCTATCAAATTGTTTGACTTCGTCAGGAATGCGAAAGATACATGCATTTATCAGAAATGCTGCGGGGATAAGATTTTTTTCATTATCATATATGTAGATGATATATTAATTTTGGAAAATAGTATCATGCTAATACAATCTGTGAAGGATTGGTTGTCCAAGACCTTCATAATGAAGGACTTGGGGGAAGCCTGCTACATCTTTGGCATAAAGATAGATCAAGCAGAATGTTAGGGCTGTCACAATCCAGGTACATAGACAAGGTACTGAAATATTTTAAAATGGAAGACTCTAAGAGATGTTTTCTACCAAAAAATTATGGGATTAATCTGTCAAAGAAGGATTGTCCTTCTGAAGAAGTAAAAATCAAGTACATAGAAGGTATCTCATACGTGTCTGCGATTGGATCAATCATGTATGCCATGACTTGTACTAGACCCGATGTAGCATACGCTATCAGCATCGCTGGTAAATACCAGAAGAACCTAGGTGAACCTCACTGGGTTGCTGTTAAGAACATTCTGAAGTATCTTAGACGAACTAAAAAATATTTCTTAGTCTATGGTGGGCAGCTAGAACTTGTAGTAACTAAGTTTACTAATGCCAGTTTTATGACTGACTATGATGAATTGAAGTCACTGTCTTATGCCTTCAAGCTCAATGGCAGAACCTTGAGCTTGAATAGTTCTGAGCAAGACACGATCGCAGATTCAACAACTGAAATAGAATTAGAATGTATTCCCATAGAGGATAACCTGGGTGATTGGCTCTAGGCCAAGTGGGAGATTGTTGGTATAGATGTCCTAGAGACAATCAATATAGGAATATTATACTTGATCATATTTACTTGTTTTGTATTATTTATAATACTCGACATCACACTTATAGAATATCATGTTTGATTGTTTACATATATTCATGTCAGTGTTCCTATGAACTAATGTTGTCATTGAGAAAGTGAGATCTCAAATGACTGTAAACATAGTTCTTAAATTGCCACAATTAATGATCATCGAGAAAGGGATATCGATGATGCAATTGAGATTGGTGTGCGATTTGGATCATATCCTTAGAGGATGTAGTGTTTCTCAAAATTACAAGATACTAGGCATTTCATGATGGATGCACAGATGCTTTGGAGAGTATTGGCATGTCTGACCGAGAAACTATTTAGTGTATTCTATTTATATTTCTACGAAAATATCAGTTTGTGGAATAGTCTAATAGTTCTCCGACTTGAGGTCAATACGCACGACATGTATGGAGTGATGGGCTTTGACCATGATCAACGCTTGCACTCCTAACAGGGTAAATACGGCGTGTGTTAGGTACATCACAAACCATATGTGCATGGTAGTTGAGCCAAGAATAGGATTCATTCCTCAAATAGACTTGGAGAGAATACTTGTCTTCTCAACACTAATTGGATCGTTAGTCATTGGCCAATGCACGTCACTTTTGGAATAGTGCTTAAAAGTGACAAAGTGATCAATTAGTAAAATCAGATAATATGATTAAGTTATTTTAATAGATACTTCATCATGTTCTAGACTTAATCAAGTATTCGCAAATGAAAGGACTGTATCATTGTGAGCTTCACATTACAGGTAGTTGCAGTATCCTCGCAACATACCTCATATGTTGAGATTGTCTGGTCTATTATCTAGGGTTCGACTAAGACCATTAGTTCGACAAATCGCTTGACATATGAGGGCCCATGGGTCACACAACAAGTAGTCTTAGTTTACGAATTGAAGTTGGTTAGATTAAATATTGATTTGATCAAAAATATTTAATCTATAAAGAAATATTATAATTTTATTAGATAGACTTATAATTGTAATTATTTAATAAAGTTAGATTTAATTAAATAATATATATATAATAGAATCTATTAGATGTTGGACATGTTGACTGGATCAATAAAATAATAGATTGGGCCAAAGGCCAAGTCGGCGTTGGGACTCCCAAGTCCAACTTGGTGGTCACGTAATGATTCCTTAGGTTAGGAATTATTTAAGTGATATATACATATATATATATATATATATATATATATATATATATATGTATGTGTGTATATATATTGACGGTTTTGACGCGTAATTAACGAGTAATTACGTGTTAAACCCGTTGAATTAACAAACTAATTCGTTAATAATAAATCACTTACTTGTTGAAGTAAGAGGTCCACAGGCTCGGGTCCACGATTTCTTCGTGCTGGTCGAATTACGATCACGTTCGAACGGATCCGTAATCAATTTTCACGAGATTTCCTTTACTCGAAAATCTGATTAAAATTCTGGAACTGATCCGGAATTTTCCTTTCTGAGTGAGTAGTTGTGGGAAAAGTTACATTTCAGTCCAGCCGGATTTCCCCTTTTATAGGAAAATCCGGACATCCAAAACGCACCACGTGGCACGCCACGTGTCGCCACGTGGCATGCCACAGGCCACATGTCCGCCACGTGTCGCGCCACGTGGCAAAGCTACCCAATAGCTTCGCCACGTGGCGCTTTGGTCCGCATGTCCGCCACGTGGCAAGGCTACGCATAGCTTTGCCACGTGGCGCCACGTGGTGCCATGTGGGCTACCACATGTGACGTTAGCGCCACGTCACGCTGACGTGGCGCTTGCGTAGCTTGGGCCGGTCAACGCGGGTTGACCGGCCCATCCAACCCAACTTTTTGGGCCTAATGGGCCCGGGCCCAATTAGGCACAATAATAATTGCCTATTGGGCCCAAGGTCCAACATCTCCCACTCAATTATTATTGACCTTGATCAACAGTTATCAGATTTCTTTAAAGGATTTCGTGCGACCAGCACACGTCGAGTATGTTAAGCCAAATTCAAGAGCACAGACACTCAGGCTACTTGAATAGTAGCATCTTGACAACCTTCTTGTTTAATGTATGCTATTACCCCAGGACTCATGTCACATTCCATTGTTCACATCAGTGATTTCAAACAATTATATTCGGGTTCACTATTGTATTTTTCAATACAATTGGTGCACCTGAACCACGAAACTCAGAATGTGATGAACAGAGTTCCTTCTCCCTTAACTATATTCCTATCATAATGATACAGCCTGCTTTTCTAGTCAGCCCTGCCAGGTCGAATCGCTATGCCATAACCTTTTCATGAACTTTCCAAGCTAGCAGCACTGGATCATACTTCCAGAATACGTTTAGGATCTTAAGGGTAGGTTTCGGGAATCACAATTCTCGAAAATTGGTCTCACACCAGGGATTGTGAAATCACTCAACATTTTCATCCCATCCAGTGGTCGAGTAGCACACATGATACTGATCACATGTTACGGTTTACTTTCCTTTTTCAAGGAACACATGTCATTTAACACTATACTAGAGTATCAGCCTTAGCTTAACTCTAGGCTAATAGGACAGACAGTATGATAAGTTCCACTTATATCTTATCATATGGATTGTAGAAAATCCAAATGCAGCAACTTATTCCTGCATCCCATAAGGAAACTTGCACTTATGAATGTCCAATAACTGCCTCATCTCAGCCAGGAATCAACTTCTTAACTCCCACTGAGGTAAACACCCGTGTGAGTGGGCTACTTCTCTGTCCGACATGTTTCACATTTAAACTCATATTGCCAAATAAAAAATTCCTTTATTCCAACTAATTGGATTACAAATGAAACCGTCGTAAACCCAGTGACTTAACATGTTTCTCGAACACTTCTCGATGTAATGCTTTAGTCATTGGATCTGCGACCATATCTCGTGTAGATATGTGTTTCATACACAGTTCTTTATATTTTATTAAATTTCTCACAAAGTGAAATTTAATATCTATATGCTTAGCCCTGCTATGGAATCTAGGATCCTTAGCATATGCTATAGCTGCCTGGTTGTCGCAGAATAGACTCACTGGCTCCGTCGAGTTGATCAGGGAGAGATGGCTTAAGAATCTCTTCAACCATACCGCTTCTTGTGCAGCATGAGCTGAAGCTACATATTCTGCTTCCATTGTTGACAGGGATACACATGTTTGCTTCTTACTGCTCCATGAGACAGCACCCCCGTTCAATAAGAAAACAAATCCAGATGTAGACTTTTTCTTATCCACATCACCTCCCCAATCAGCATCAGTATAGCCACTCATTATCAGGTCACGGCCTTGATAGCACAAGGAGTATTCTGCAGTAGTATTCAAATATTTCAAAATCCCTTTGACAGCCTTCCAGTGAGCACTGCCTGGATCAGACTGATATCTGCTTGCTATCCCAACAGCATAGCAAATGTCAGGTCTAGTACACAACATTGCGTACATCAGGCATCCAACTGCATTGGCATAAGGAATCTTCTCCATGTCCCTACGTTGTTTAGTTGTTTTTGGGCACATGTCCTTACACAAATTATGACCTTTAACCAATGGGACATACTTTGGGTTACTGTGATCACAATTGAAACGTTCTACTACTTTGCGAATATATGTCTCTTGTGAAAGAGACACTATTCTTTTCGAACGATTCCTCGAAATCTTAACTCCGAGTATGTAATCTGCTTCACCCATGTCTTTCATTTCAAAGTTGAAAGATAACCAATCTTTGATTTCGATAAGAAATCCCATGTTATTTCCAGCTAAAAGTATGTCATCAACATACAAGGTGATGATAACAAACTTCTTTCCTGATCGCTTAACATACACACAGTGATCTTCGTCTATCATAATAAAATCATGCTGCATGATCGTATTATGAAAGCGAATATACCACTGTCTAGACGACTGCTTAAGGCCATAAATTGATCTATTCAATTTGCATACTTTATGTTCGCAGCCTTTTTGAATGTAGCCCTCAGGCTGAATCATATAGATTTCTTCATCCAATTCTCCGTGGAGAAAAGCAGTCTTTACATCCATTTGATGTAATTCTAGATTCATGTTAGCAACCATAGCTAAAATGACCTTAATTGACGTAAATCTAACAACAGGTGCAAAAGTCTCCTCATAGTCTATCCCAGCCTGTTGTTTAAATCCTTGGGCAACCAAACGCACTTTGTATCTTTCGATACTGCCATCTGCATTGCGCTTGATTTTGAGAATCCACTTATTCCCAATTGCCCTACGCCCTTTAGGTAGGTCAACCAGATCTCAAACCTGGTTTTTGATCATAGAAGACATTTCTTCTTCCATTGCATTCATCCATTCATTTCGTTTTGGAGATGACAAAACTCCAGATACATTCTTTGCTTCATCTTCATCCTGCAGGATGGCCAGAAGAATTTCACTTGGACCACCAAATTTCTTTAGTGATACCAAGAACGCATTAGCCTCGCCTTCGATGTCAAATCGTCGGCGTGGTATGCTAGTTCTACTAGACCTACGAAATTCTCGGTTTTGATAAACATCTCTAATATATTCATCATATCCAGGAATCGCACTCCCACTGGGTGGAAATACCGTACTCCCACTGGAATAAGGCATTACCTCCCTTTCAGGACTCAGATCACGACCTTCCGGATCAGTTTGAGTTGAAAAATCTCTATCTTCCTCCTCAATTCTCCCACTCGGAAGAAGTGATCCAGATGAATCTGGTTCATCTGTCTCATAAAGGGTAAGGTCACTACTAACCTCTCCCAACTTTGGAAATTCATTCTCCAAAAATGTGACATCACGTGATTCAAATTCTGTTACATGTCTATTGTCCAGTTCACCCACGAACACGTACCCTTTAGATACCTCTGGGTATCTTATAAAGATACTTTTTCTACCTCTCGGTCCTAATTTACCGAAAGCACTTGAGGTAGAATGGACATAGGACGCACACCCCCACGGCTTAAAATAGGATAGATCGGGCTTCCGATCTGTCCACATTTCGTAAGGAGTGGCTGTAATAGACTTAGAGGGAACACGGTTTAGAACGTATGCGGCAGTCAGGAGCACATCTCCGTAGAATGATATAGGCAAACTTTCCTCTGCCATCATCGATCTAACCATATCAAGAAGAGTTCTATTCCTTCTTTCAGCAACTCCATTTTGCTGTGGTGTATAAGGAATGGACAACTGATGTTCAATTCCTTTTTCAATGCATAGAGCTTTGAACTCATCAGAAAGATATTCACGGCCATGATCAGTTCGTAAGGCCTTTATCTTTCTATCCTTCTGATTCTCAACAAAACTCATGTATGTCATGAAGCAGTTTAAGGCTTCAGACTTGTGAGAAATCAGGTATATCAGACCATATCTAGTATAGGCATCAATAAAGGTGATGAAGTAATATGCTCCATGCCTTGCCCTCACGTTCATTGGACCACATATGTCAGAATGGACTAATTGTAGTGGAAATTTGGCTCTAGCCCCAGTACCGAAAGGTTTTCTAGTACTTTTCCCTTCTAGACAGGATACGCAACAAGGTAATATAGATTTCTCTATATGGCCCAACAGTCCTGCCTTAGCTAGACGGTTTAAACGATCCTGACCGATATGGCCAAGTCTAGAATGCCATAGTTTAATATCATCCTCTGATGAATTTGAACTAGTGACAAAGGAAAAACTTTCAGAAGGATCAATATCCAGAATCAAAAAACCTTCCGATATATATCCAAGGCCAAAATAGGCATCATCCAAAAACAATCTAACGGTGTCGTTCTCCAATGACAACCGGAAACCTAAAGACATTAAGGCCGAAACTGAGATCAGGTTCCTTCGTATGTCTGGAGCAAACAACACGTCATGTAAAAGAAGGGCACGACCACCACAAAGGTGTAATCTACAAGTGCCCAGGCCTTTCACATCCACACACGAGTTGTTACCGACAAAAATGGTTTTTGCTCCAGCCGGTAACCGCCTGTACTCAACGAATGAACCACGGTCTCTAGCTATATGGTATGTCGCTCCTGAATCAATTACCCACACAGAATGTGATTCAGTTAGAAGGGTACAAGAGGATACATACAATTTACTCACACTTGAGTTCAGATGTACCTGCTTGGGCATTTTGCAATCTTTTGCAAAATGTCCCTTCTGTTGACAGTTAAAACATTTCACTTTTGAAATGTTAAACCGCTTGTTCTTTTTAGCCTTGGAGCCATCCAACTTGGTTCCATGGTTTTCAGCCTTTGGAGTTTGTTTACACTTACCCTTCCCTTTACCTTTTTTCTTTTTCCCACCACTCCCAGTCGAACAAATCGAATGGGCTTCAGGGTGGGATTTCATAGCTAGGAGGCGATCTTCCTCCAGCTCAAGGTGTCTGGCAACATCATCAAATGTTACCAAATGATCGGAATGGGTAAGATTCATCTTCATCTGTTCCCAACTTGGTGGTAGAGAACGGATGACAGCTTGAATCTGCTGCTCGTTGCTGAGTATGTGACCGGCCTCTGCCAGTTCACTGATAATATTGGACATCACTCTCAAGTGTTTCCTCATGGGAACCTCCGGACGCTTTTTAAAGGTATCAAACCTTATGGTCAAAGCACGCAGCTTCGACACTGAAAGCTTTCCGAATTTCAGTTTGGGAGAATCCCATACCTCTTTCGCGTTGTCATGCACGCGAAATTGTCTGGTGATATCATCCATCATGGAACTCAACAAGATCAATCGAGCAGTAGTGTTTTTCCTCTTCCAAATAACATAAGCTTCCTTATCTTGCTTATGTTGAGCAGTTGTGCCTTCTTCAGGCTCATCCATTATGACATGTATGTGCTCCAGAACTTCTTGTTCTTCAAACACATATTGGATTTTCATACTCCAATTGTCATAATTTTCACCGTTGAGTTTTAACTCACGGTTTAGCTCAGCTATAATGGATCTAGAAGCGACTGACATTTCTATAGGGATTTTTAATATGAGAACATATTAGAAATTTGATTTGGCAATATGATTCAATTTACTAATCACTCATAACTTTTAACGATATGGAGTTCTTGATTAATCTCAAAATCGAAGTGGGTCGCGGGCATGCTTCCCCTCACCATTCAAGTATTAATCTTAAACTTCAACCGTTTAAAGTTCATTGACAGTAAATTCAAGTGGAAGCAATTAAACAAACATCTTTATTTAATTACATGTTTGACACATGCATTTGTACATTCTGAGTGTGCTCACACATGCACAAAACCTCAGACAAGGTCACAACCTATTGTACAAAAGTCCCCCAAAAGCAACATATGTATATGGGGACAGTTAAACATATAATCACACAGGGATCGGATGTCCAGGTGATCCGGTAGGAGAATCCAGATACATATCTGGATCTGGCTCCGGAGACGATCCGGTGGGCGCCGGGTACGAGGACGATCCGATGAGAAGTTCCAGAGTACTTTCCGGAACTGAAATTGAGTCCATGATCCAGATGATCAGGAGCGGAGGAAAACTATAATCGTAATCCTTAGCGAAGTAGCGGTTCAAGATCAAACCGCTTCGCAACTCCAGAACAGGAGAAGGTATCATTTCTCTGCGTAGACCCTTATCCTCAAGATAATGGATCAGACCATAGAGAGCATCTCTATGGGTATTGAACTCGGGTGCCGAGAAGACACTCATATCTTCTCGAATTTTCATCGTGACCAGGAGGTCTCGAAACATAGAGGGCCAGTCCTCTCCATGATCGTAACCTCCTGCCCAGATGCACTCTTGCATCTCCCGGTGAACAGCCTCAATGTGCTCAACAATGACATACATGTCATTCTTGGGCACACGCAGTGGTAAACGGCGCTTCAGAATCTTCTGTCGAAGTTCTGTTGCACAGAAGTTCAGATACCTGTCTCCAGTAGCCATCAAATCTTGCAACAATTGCAATTAAATTTCGGGTTAATACTCATATTGTCCCAAAATATGATTGAAAAACTCATTTTCCCATCTTTTGATGAACATTTTATGGATCAATTTATGTGATTTTAGTTTAACTTTTACATATTTTCTTTTTAAGTTTATTAAAATATAATTTTAATAAACCTAATTGACAAAAATTTCTCAAAATTTTTATCAATTTATTGGATTTTAATTGAATAAAAACTGATTTTATCCAATTAAAAGAGAAAAAACCCAAATTTTAAGTCCAATTTTGACTTAAGTCAAAATTGACCGTAAACCGGATTGGGTCGAACCAAGAAACCGGGCCAATCCGTCCGGTTTTTTGATTTTCTTGACCCGGGTATAAATATTTTCGGGAAAAATTGTGAAATTACGATTTTGCCCCTCGCATATTTTCACCCGAATTTTCTCTCTCTTCTCCCGCGAAGACGAAAATTCGGCCGCCGCTCCTCTCCACGACCGCCGCGTAACGGCGGCGAACCATGGGCCGAGACCAGTCGCAATCGACTCGTCTCGGCCTTGCGATCACAGCCGTAGCGGCCTCTCGGGCCGTCGTCCAGCCGTTCTCCGCCGCGAAGCTCTTCTCCATTCGGCGCCTCTCCGCCGTCGTCGTCCTCGATCTCACGATTCCGGCGACGGTGATCCACAAACGTGGTATCGGGACGTCGGGGAGAAGCCGCAGAATCGACTATCGTCGATCTCCGGCGTCGAAATCGTCGGATTTCCGACGAAATCGACGGATTTCGTTTTCGGGCGAAAACGCCCAAATCGCCCGATAAGGGTTGATTTCGATTTGGGGATTTTTGGGAAAATTTCCAATTAATCCCCAAGTCTTCCGAAAATTACACCGAGGTCCATGACACGCAGGTGCCACGTAAGCGGTCAAAATTTCAGATTGGTACCTTAAGGTTTCGCGCGTGCGCGAATTTGCCCGCTTTGGTTAGGCAAAATTTAATTTAGTCCCGCTGGTTCCAAATTAATTACATTCAAGTCCAACAGATTATGATTTTTCATAAAATCACGATTAATATGATTTTTAACTCAATAAATCACATAATTACTTGAATTAAAATATCATATTATCATCAAAACATGGTTTCAACCATGCTCTGATACCAATTGACAGTTTTGACGCGTAATTAACGAGTAATTACGTGTTAAACCCGTTGAATTAACAAACTAATTCGTTAATAATAAATCACTTACTTGTTGAAGTAAGAGGTCCACAGGCTCGGGTCCACGATTTCTTCGTGCTGGTCGAATTACGATCACGTTCGAACGGATCCGTAATCGATTTTCACGAGATTTCCTTTAATCAAAAATCTGATTAAAATTCTGGAACTGATCCGGAATTTTCCTTTCTGAGTGAGTAGTTGTGGGAAAAGTTACATTTCAGTCCAGCCGGATTTCCCCTTTTATAGGAAAATCCGGACAGCCAAAACGCGCCATGTGGCACGCCACGTGTCGCCACGTGGCATGCCACAGGCCACATGTCCGCCACGTGTCGCGCCATGTGGCAAAGCTACCCAATAGCTTCGCCACGTGGCGCTTTGGTCCGCATGTCCGCCACGTGGCAAGGCTACGCATAGCTTTGCCACGTGGCGCCATGTGGGCGCGCCACGTGGGCTGCCGCATGTGCCGTTAGCGCCACGTCACGCTGACGTGGCGCTTGCGTAGCTTGGGCCGGTCAACGCGGGTTGACCGGCCCATCCAACCCAACTTTTTGGGCCTAATGGGCCCGGGCCCAATTAGGCACAATAATAATTGCCTATTGGGCCCAAGGTCCAACATATATGTATACATATATCTATGTATATATATACACATACATATATATACACATACATATGTATACATATATATACACATACACACATATATATACATATATATGTGTGTGCGCGCGCTTACGAGAGACAATTAACATAGACACACATATTTTTTCTAACTATTTTCTATAAAGAATTTTCCTAACGAATTTTCGAAGATTTCAACTGTCAAAAGGTTCGTGAACGAGGACTACGTAAATACCATAGATGAGGATTCGATCTACAATACACTGTAAAAATTCTCTAACGATGTTGTTATCATGATTTTATGTTATACTGTCATTATCAGATTCGGTGTTGGTGAAAATTTTAATCTTTCGCTACTGCGAACCCAAAGTTCGTGTTTATAAAATCCAACATACATTCCATCGAAAGTTATTGAGATGTTCGTATGAACTTTCCACTAAGCAACATCATGGAGTCGGATTCCAAGATTTTGGTGGGCTTTCTGAATTGTGTATCATCCGTTATTGATTGAGAGATCGAGTTACTTGTTATGAAGAAACAAATCATCATACCCCTAAAAAAAATCAAATCATCATTTTGAGTATTTATCATTGTATAAGTTGTATATATGTCTATACTAGCTAATCAATTTGTAGATTGGTTACTATAATCTATTAGAATATGTACTACATTAAAGAATATAATGTCTAATCTTTCTTATGAACTTGATGAACTAAAGAATATAATGTCTAATCTTTCTCATGAACTTGATGAACTAATCTTGTATGATTGCAATGACAATATAAATTTCTAACTTTTCACCTCAAAAAAAAATGTCTTCATCCTTTTCTAAAATTCCATTGTCAAGCCATGGCGTCAGATAAGAAAATTAGATCTAACGCATACGATTGCGTTTCGCACGCACAAACAAAACTGTTGTAAAGTTTTATGGACAAATTACTCTCCAATTTCTAGTAATTTGACACTCTACTTCTCGCGCGTCCTTCAATTTTTGAAAAATGATATTCTTGTCTCCCGTGTTGAATTTGACTATACTTTCTGATCCTTCGTTCAGGGAGTGGATTAAGCACGGAGTGAAAGAATCGATTCCGTACGGTTTGGAGTGAAAGGGGACCGCAGTGGCAAGCGTAGTTATGTGATAATGGCAAGTGCAGTTATGTGATAATGGCATGTGTATTTTTGACAGTGGCAAGTCCCCGTTGATGATAATGGCGCGCATGGTTTTTTTCATTTTGGTCCCCCATATTTTAGCATTTTTGCAAAAAGGTCACACTGGCATGCGCAGTTATGTGATAGTGGCATGCACAGTTATGTGATATTGGCATGCACAGTTATGTGATAATGGCATTTGTATCCGGCCTGCGTTTGTGCGTGATTATTTTCATTTTGGTCCCCGTATTTTAGCGCGTTTGCAAAAAAGTCCCCACATGTCTTCATTCCGAACTGTTCGGAATCTGAGCATTCCGTGCCCAATCCAGACCCCTTCGTTCAGGTCATAAATGAATTTAAAACCCTTCTTCCCCATCCCTCTCGCTTCCATCTTCTCGCTCGTCCATTAACAACAAACCCAGAAACAGGAACCTAATATCCCCAGAAACTAGAATTAAAAACTGGAATGCAATCCATTCAACAACAAATATAAATTCTCAAGTTTGAAGGCAGGAAATCTCAAATGTAACTAAGCGATATAAGCAAGCAAAAAATAATTGGCGTCGGATCAGAGCTGGAGAAGCTCGGCGTCTGCCAAATTGAGCAAGATAAATCGAACAAGGGATAGCGTCGGCTCTCTGCTCCGAGGGACGAGGATGAAGGCCATGGGAGCCATCGTCGCCGACTTCATCAATCCCAGCTCCGCGAACAGAGAAGCCAGCTGACGGCGGTGCTCACGCGCATCAAGTTCCAAGCCGTCGAGCCAAGACTCCATGTCCGAGGAGACAACCACCTACGTCTCCAGGATCTCGTCAACGACACCGTCACCGCCAGTCGTATGGCTCCGGGGGACGACGTCGATCGAGAAGGTAACGGAAGGTAGGAGACGATTGGGGATTTGAGATGGTGGCGAAAGGGTTTTGTCGGGATTCATCTTCTCCGGCCCGACAATTATTTATTTATTTATTTTTATTTTTTGTTATATTTCGTAAGGATATAACAGTCATTTTACATGGAAAAATTGACCGCTGACATCAGCGAGAGACCCAAAAGTATAATAAAATCAAACACGGGAATGACAAAATCATTTCTGAAAATCCAGGGACTCGAAAGATAGGGTGTCAAAACACTAAGGACCTGAGGATAATTTCTCCAACGTGCACGAGAGCATATGTTTCTTATATGAATAGTGTTGTTAAGAACTAAGCATTTTTTAAAAATGATCAAAAAATATTTGATTATCTATATAACATATGATAATTTTTTTTGAATTATCTATATAACTGTTGCTGATAAATAGTGGTAGAACGTCGGAAACGATCTTTAGAACGGGTCCGGAGTGATCATCCCAAGAGCGATTCAAAGGAATAGGTAAAGATGGAAGAAATATGGGAAAAGAGAAGAGAAGATAAAGATTAGAATAGATAGAAGAGAAAAAAATTGGTAGAAGAGCAAAAACTTTATTGAACATATGGGGGAGAAGGGGAAGGGAAAAACATAAAGATAAAAGCTAGAGGCTACATAAGATAAAAGCTACGATAAAAGCTATGAAACTAAAGGTTTGATGTGTTATTTTGTGGGTGTCCTCATGCATGTACCTAGCTCTCCTTACATAGAATAAGCCCGCCCCAGCCCTATACAAAAACCCTAGGCCATTTTCAAAACAGAAAAACTTAACATAGTCTCGGCCAAATAAGAAAAACTTAAACTACCCGGAACTTCCAATCCATGTTTGACCCCTTTTCATGCTGAATTTGGAAAAGTCATAAACAATAAAGTTGTAGATCTCTGTTTTCTCTTTTTGTGACTTTTAAAAGTGTGTCAATTCAATACTTGAGGAGAAAGTTATGGCATTTTTACCAAAATAGGTTCAGCAAATTCAGAAACTTCTGATCCAAGTCTAACCTTCTTCTGTACCGAATTTGGAGAAGTCATAAACTAGAAAGTTCTAGACCTTTGTTTTATCTTTTTGTAGCTTCAAGAATTATATCAATTGGATATACGAGAAAGAATATATGGCTATTTTACTGAGACATGATCAAAAAAATCTGCAAATTAATTTTCCGCTCCAACAATGCCCCCCACACGTCAATATTTTGACGCTAGGAAAAATGTTGACGTGTATCCATCCTTAAACTCGCAAAAAATTAACTCCACTAAAAAAATAACTGGCTAAGGTAAGACCGTAAATATGTAAAAAATGTACTATCAAACCGGTCGAGACCTAGCCATTGTAGGCGTCCAGTTGATCACTCATCTCTAGATATCCGTGTGCTCACGGCTTTCTCACAAAAATTTGATTTAGGCCTACATGGTTGAATGGGAGCTTTATGTCCCCCGTCGAAATGACCATACAATTGTTGTGGAAGGTCTCTAAGCTTTTTCCTTTACTTTTGAATTTTTCGCTCCAACCTTCTTCGTTGAGTCTTCGTGAGAGTCGGTCGATGAGACTCCGAATACTTGCCCCCTGAGTGCGAGTTTGGCCTTCTTGGTATCTCCTCAAGCACAGGCTTTATATGATAACTTGGAGACCTTGTAGGCCGATTACTCCTTGTGGGTCGTGTCTCACAGGGTTGTTTCTCGGACCGTAAAAGTTCTTCCTTAGGCACCCAAATCTTAAAGGGTTTCTTTCTCTGGAGAACTGCTTGCTCGGTCGCCAATTGAGTGACCACGTCTCTCTTAACCCGCGCGTACTCAGGCGGCCTTTTTCTGTTGCTGACCGATTTTGACCATGTGACTTGAGGGCATTCCCTGTAATTTGAAACCTTTGATGGCCGAGGTTGAGCCGGCCCATTAGGTTGTTGCTTCACCGTACTCTAGCTTGATTGAGGAGGAGTTGAACACTTGACTTTATCATCCTTCACCTTCTTTGTCATGTGCACGTCTTGCCTTCTGGCCAGGATAATTTTGGCCGATGTAGGAGCTTCGACTACAATGTTGCAGTACTCTTCATGCCCCCCGGGTGAGATTGAATTCTGGCTGACACTCAAATTGTAGACTTTCCCCCTGTGTCTTTTCATTGAGTTGGGACAAAATTGGGCAAGCGAAGGTGGCTCGCTACTCGTGGAACAAAGGGTAACTCGGATCTCCGCAACAGGTGATTCGGCGGTGGCCCTAAAATTCTCTTTACTGGTGAAGGCCCAAAGATTTCTTTAGCCGGCGGAGGCCCTAGAATGTCTTTCGTATTTGATACAGCACTTAGGGTTGTCTCGGTTGCCGATGAGACTTGTGTTGGGCATGGCTCTTCCTTTTCCTCGAACGTGGGCCCTGCAAGCTCGATGACCGTAGTTTCGGCCAACTGTGGACTAATCATTTGATCGACCTGTTCAATAAGGAAAAAAGAAGAACGTGTATACCCAGCCGATTCATGTACGACCGCCTCAATACTTGTCTCACAATCATGAGATTCAAAAACTATTTGGTCTTGAACTTCACGTACGCCACTTGATGCTTCCTCAGTTGTTGATGTAGTCCTTGAATTCTCATTCTTGAATGGCTTGTATCTCATTGCTCGAAATTCAGCAAAACATTCCCCCGTATATTTCATACATTTCTCCAGAAGTACTTGGAGTTCATCAAGTCGCCTCTCATTTTTACTATTGCTTTTCGTAAATCTCTCAAAACTGATCATGGTTGGACAAGATAAATTGAAACTTTCTGAACCAACTTACAGAATGACCTGTCTCTGGTATTTTAGTCATAACTTCTTCGCCCAAACTTTGATTTAAGCGATCTTGATGTCCCTAGAAATTTGAGAGATAGATCTTCAATTTTTATAGAAATAGCTATCTCCTAATTCGAAAAAAAAAAAGACAAAAATACCCTTCAAAACTGACTGAATTAGTAATCAACTTACAGACCGACCAGTCTATAGTATTTTGGTCGTATCTTCCTGGTATAAACTCTAATTTTGACGTTCTTAGTGTCTACCGAAAGAGGAAACAACGATCTTCACTTTTAGTGACAAAATATTCTGCAGATTTGGCTTCAAAAAGGGCCAGAACACCCTCAAATACTGGCTGACCTCACTGGATGTCTTCTTTTAGCACAACCTTTGACCGGTTTCGTCCCTTTTGAGGAAGGACTGGAAACTGTATGTGGAAGCTCGTGTGTTTGGATATAACAATCACTCTTCTCAGACACCCTCCTTAGTCCCACCGAGCGTGCCAAAAAATAATGTTGCGATAAATTATGGTAGAACATCAGAAACGATCTTTAGAACAGGTCCAGAGTGGTCGTCCCAAGAGCGATTCAAACGAATAGATAAAGATGGCAAAAATATGGGGAAAGAAAAGAGAAGATAAAGATTAGAATAGATAGAAGAAAAAAGAATTGGTAGAAGAGCAAGAACATTATTGAATATATGGGGGAGAAGGGGAAGGAAAAACATAAAGATAAAAAGCTAAAGGCTACATAAGATAAAAGCGACGATAAAAGCTATGAAGCTAAAGGTTTGATGTGTTATTTTGTGGGTGTCCTTCATGCCTGTACCTAGCTCTCCTTATATAGAATAAGCTCGCCCCAGCCCCATACAAAAACCCTAGGCCATTTTCAAAACAGAAAAACTTAACATAGTCTCGGCCAAATAAGGAAAACTTAAACTGCCTGGAATTTCCAATCCATGTTTAACCCCTTTCCATACTGAATTTGGAAAAGTTATAAACTACAAAGTTGTAGGTTTCTGTCTTTTCTTTCTGTAACTTTTATAATTATATCAATCCAATACATGAGAAGAAAGTTACGATATTTGTACCAAAATAGGTTCAGTAGATCTGCAGCCTAATAAGAAAAAAATCTAATCCTAAAACTTCCAATCTAAGTCTGACCTTCTTCTGTACCGAATTTGGAGAAGTTACAAAGTAGAAAGCTCTAGGCCTTTGTTTTATCTTTTTGTAGCTTCTAGAATCATATCAATCGGATACACGTGAAGGAAGATATGGCTATTTTACAGAGACATGGTCAAATAAATCCGCAAATTAATTTTTCGCTCCAACAATAACATATGTATATGTTTTTTATATCAATAGTGTTGTTAAGTACTAAATTTTTTTTTTAAATGATCAAAAATTATTTGACTATCTATATAACATATGCTACTAGATAGATAATATCTTAAATAAAATCACTCGTGTTCGGATTTGTTATAATTTTACGTAGAATTTGAAGAATCATGGTCACGTCAGCTTCTCATACCACTCCAATTTGTTTGGCAAGATCACATAACGCCGTTCTCGGGTTTCCTTGAGAGGTTTGGATTCAGTGGGGACAACTCTTGTCCCCACTGAAATGGATCAAGTAATTATATTTGTAGACACGATTTTTAATGATTGTCAGATCTATAGACGCGAATTTTAATATAATCTGATGATCCAAACAAAATTTCCCCCGTGGGGACGACTTTTATGTTGTCTCAACTCAATTCAAAATCCTCCGTGAGGTGCCGCCAATCTTTAACTGAAATTGGTCATTCTTGGAGAATTCGTATAGCCACAAAACTGTCGTCTATAAAAGATACGAACTGCAACTATCAATGGTTGTAGAAGCACCGAATAATATCAATTGGTCAAATCATATCCTATGGTGCGTTGGACATACCGTCACCTCTTCCTTCTCGAATTGGACTGGTTTAGTGAGAGGTGGAATGGTCGCGAAAATCTAGAATATTTTATACGGCATGATTACGTAGGATATTTAGACTCACATAAATCACACAATTCTTAACAGTATAAAAAATGACAGGAAATTTTTCCAACATTTGGTCGTCTTCTACACACGAAAATAGTTACTTTGTCCCAATTCTATACCTGATCTCGGACTTGTTCCTTTATCTAGAATCGTTATGGTGATGATTGGCGAATTCTCTTGACAACTATGTAATTAATTGTATGTAACAGATTGGATGCGACTATAATCTTGACTAATAAAAAATAGAAAAAATTACGCTCGGGTCCCTGTAGTTTGGCGTCCCTACCTCTAGGATCCCTGCATTTCTAAAATCTTTGCTGACGTCCTCCGTATTTGGTTTTAGAGACCCTCGGGTCCCTCGATGATGTCATCGACCTTTTTTTCAATTTTTTGTCAAGGAAATGATGGATATACCCTTAAAGAAAAAAAATCATCTTCAACCTTCATCTTCTTCCTCTGAATCAAATACCTTCTCAACCTCTCTCAAGAACATCAACCCAAAAACACAGAACCAATCAAATTTTAACACTTGTTTATCTGGATTTCAATTTTCTGCTCGTCAGTTTGGATAAAAACACAAAAATGGGAGTCATACATGTTCGTCAGATTGGACAGGAAGCCCGATTTCCATTTCGCCAGCCATAACCTTCTTCTCCCTGACACCGGAAGCCGATGAGCTCGTCGATGTCGAACACCCAGGCGTCCATCCCGTCGCCAACGAGGGCCACGTCTCCAACTCAGAACGGGAACCCTAATCGCCATGGAGCTCAAGCCCGCCTTCATCTCCGATGAGAACCCTAATCACCGATTTAAACCACGAGGACGTCGTTTGCCCAAGCGGTGGTAATCGTGGGGAGGGATGAATGGGGGGTTTCATGGTTCGGGGAGAAGAGGGCCATCTGACTGATCCTTCTCTGACTGATCTGGGCATCACTGACGACCTACGCTTGGGCTTCAAGTTCGAAAGAAATCGCGTTTGGACATTTTCGATTGATTTTGACTTGGATTGGGTTTCTTTTGGTTTAGTTATTTTGGGTTTCGTTCTCCTTTGTCATCTCCATACCCGGCGACAGAGGGACTCCCACAGTCATCATCATCTCCGATCTCTGTTCGCCTCTCGACTGTCGTCTTCACCACCGTCATCGTCGCGTCGACGCCCAACGGAGAAGAAGACCACTCAGATCTGTTATACCCTAGTCCTTTAATCATATTTGTCTGACTTAAGTGAAGTATACTTAGTCGTAATGATATATTGGATTCATATTTGGAGTGAGATTGCTATGTAAATAGAGTGCCAATGATAGTTGGAAGGAATGCATTTGATATCTCGGACTACCTCAGATATGCTGCGATAAACTGAACATAACTTTTTCATCCGGGATCCAAAAGAGATGATTAAAAATGGTATTTAAAGGTAAGATATAGATTTATAAGCTTTGAAAGACATTGACTTTGTCATGCTAGCAATTTGGATCAAGCCTAGCAAGTGGATAAATAACACATTGTGTTGTCGGTTCTTGAAGTGCTTCGGTTGGTCTTCTCGGTCTTTATTTAAACAATAATTCATGTTCCTACACCTTTGTGAAGTGTATATAGACATGAGTTAGTCTTCTAAGGGTTGTAGATCAAGCTTAGCAAAGCCTACTCAAGTTTTATCAAGCTAGTTGGACAAGTTCAGACAGCACTGCTACCTACTTGGTAAATTAGACACATCTTCCTCAATTTTGCTCCAAATGCTACAAATAAATATGATCCTGAAACTAGACACATAGACCTACAATTGAGTAGAAACCAATTTTGGGAAACAAGAAATAGAAGTTGGCGAAAAATGGGATTCAATTTACTGCCTCCTGATTGGACCACATGGGAGGTGGAACCAATCATCTTTCATTACTTGGAAACTTGTTAGAATTAGTTGAGGACGTGAGTCATACTGGATGGTGACTCACCTAAACTCTTTTAGGACTCATGAACTTAAGGAAGAGGCAAGAAACTCTGGAGATAAGCCACAAAATGAAAGAGAAGAAAAAGAAGAGAGAGAGAGATAGAAGAAAGAGAAAGAAGCATGTCAACAAAGAATGGTTCGGTAAGCATTCGTCAGACTGTCTCTATTAGGGTAAGCATATAGATCATGACAGCTTTGGTTTGTTTGGTACATGTGCATATTTCAGACTTAAGTATGTGCGTCTCATGCATATGGGTTTTGTTTATGAATTCGTCTTGTTCATATGTGTTATGTTTGGTCTTACTTGGGTCAGATTTGTGAAATGTGTGGCATATATGTATGTTCAGCTAGAAAACATGTGTTTCCTAGCTTGGGGCTATTTTGATTTGTATGTGAATATGTGACCAATATGTTTTGGTCTATGTAAATTTTGGTATGTTTGGTACGTTGTTTGTGGATGGCGGATGATGAAGTTTACCCATGACCAACCGGGGTTGTTGGCATATGTGCACATATACTGAGGATACAAGGATTCTGATATGATATGATATGTTTGGCCGGCGGGTTGGTTTCTGATGGCGCCTTTAAGATATGGTATCCTCGTGTCAGCGTGGGAGTGACACTATCTAGACCTATCTGAAGTCCATCTGATGTGTGTTATATGTTTGTGAAGGTCTATCTGAAATTTTGGTTATGTTTGATATGTGATTGCTTGAAGACCTTATTTGTGAGATGGTCTTTTGTTGTCTTAGCTTTGTGTTCGTATTGGTTAGGTTTGATGTGGGACATAGTTAAGTTCTGTCTCTCCCACATGTATCTGACATAACTGATATGTTATGTTCTATGTGCTTACGGAGTGTTCCAAAACACTCACCCCCCTCTCTCCAGTTTTGCAGGTTCTTTGTCTAGCAGCTCCGTAGCCACCGAGTTCAATTTGATCTTGGGATAAATGTAAAGAATAATTGTATTTGAATGAGACTTTGTAAAGTCAAAATATATTTTGAGGCTAGCTAGACTCTTTTGGTTTTGTAAACGGGTTAGGGTCTAGCACCGGTCACCGACCACGAATTTGGGTTGTGACAAGATCTGGTCAGCAGGATGGTGTTTTTGGGGTCACTTCGGCGAGAAGATGATTATTTTTTGTAGGAAAAATTGCTGGATTTAATTTAAAGTTTTGGATTGGTTGAAAATGATTTTTTTAATTATTTTCGATAGGCGGGTGTTCTTGATGTTCAAGATTGATTGAAAGTTGAGGAAGGTACTTTTTTTTTGCTTAAGGATATTTTGGTCATTTCTATGACAAAAATTGAATAAAACAAGTGATGACGTCAGCGAGGGACCCGAGAGTCTCTGAAACCAAACACGGGGAACGTCAGCAAGGATTTTAGAAATGCAGGGACCCTAGAGGGAAGGACGCCAAACTACAGAGACCTGTGCGTAATTTTCTCTAAATACGAAATAATCATGACTATCAAGTACGGAACAATTATTTGTATTAATTCTCGTTCGATGAACTAGTTATATATATTTTACTTCGTACATTGGTTGGCAATTTCTGCAGAAAACAAATACTGGGTCCGAATGATTCCTTTCATGTGATAAAATCGAAACAAATTTTTATTTTTTTTTTAGGAATGGAACAAATTGCTTGGGGCGGTGCCAATTCACGAAGGATTCCAACGTCCGTATATATTTGAGAATATTTCAATTTTCCAATTGTTAAGCGAGTTAAGACCCAATATGATTGCTTCTTGGAATAATGAACTTTATACGCTACCAAGAAATGGACGGTGCCCACCGAATTGATTATCTGCAAATTAATTCATATGAGGCTTTTGATTCTAAGTCAAAGTTAATAGAAAAAGAAAAGGGTCGGCCAAGTCAACGGTAGCGTTGGAAAGGAGGCCAAGTTGCTTTTCCAGAGACACCCAGAGTTGAGCGGTGGAAACGCGGCGGAAGCTAGAAAAAACGCCCATATATAATATAGGAAAAATTATTCTAAAATTTTTCGTATTTCACTAATTATATGTTAAAGTTCTCCATATTTGAAAAATATATGACAAAATCTCTCGTATTTAATTTTATTATATTTTCGAGTCTATCGTTAACGTCAGCCGCTAATTTTTTCATTTTTGTCAATAAAATACCAACCCCTCAAAAAAATGCATCCCCTTCATCTTCCTTCTGAACACCATCACCGGAGTTTCCTTCTTCTCCGGCGACCAAACAAACCATCACGGAGACAGAACCTCTCTCTCTCTCTCTCTCTCTCTCTCTCTCTCTCTCTCTCTCTCTCTCTCTCTCTCTCTCTCTCTCTCTCTCTCTCTCTCTCGTCTGCAACTTGTCGATCGTACAACTCCCTGAGACGAAACCCCCACCATCACGGATTGGCTCGGCGGCCTCTCCGGGGTCGCCGTAGTACACGACGGACAGCTCTCTTGGCGAGGTTGCAGTGAACTCGTGTTGGGATAAAAAGTGACGAGAACATCGATCGATCTCGTGACGGCCCGGAGTGCTCGTCCCAAGGTCGGTCTAACGCCGAAAGTAACAAGGGTGGCCGAAGCCGAGACTACTACTAACCTAAACTAAGATAACAGAGCCGAAGCTTGAGAGTAATTTGTATATTTTGAGTGTGATGTCCCTTATGCTCGCCCCTTGTCTTGCTTATATAGAAAATGAAGATCGCCTCAGCTTCACTCTAGCCGTGTCGTAGTCGGACTCGGAGTCCTCATCGCTTATCTTCAGCCAGGCCTTACCCTTATCCCGTCTGAACTCAAAGGCCCGGAGCCTATCTCTTTCAATGCTTATCTTCATCTGAAACGGACTTCCAACGCTTATCTCCGCCTAATTCGGATTTGCCTTGCCGGAGTTTATCCTTGTCTCTTAAAAACCTAGGGTATAGAATGTCCCAGAGCTCCTCCAATCCCTTCAAGAGTCTGCCTTAAACTTGGTCTCTTCGTATCTCCGTCCACCTATGTAGAGGAAACTAGCTCTCTACTTGAGCTAATGGCAATCGGTGCCCCTGTTCGGTACCCTCAATTGGCGCCGGATTTAGGTGCCTTCAATCGGTGCCTCATTTAGTGCCTCGTTCGACGCCGCATCTGCTTCAACACTCCTTTGCTCAGTTGGCGCCGAGTTTGCCTGTCCTCGGTTGGTGCCGCATTTAGTTGGCACCAAGTTGACGCCGGGTTGGCCTTCCACTCGGTTTGTGCCGAGTTCAGCTAGTGTCGAGTTCACCTCTATTGAGTTGGTACCTCACTCGCTTTAGGAGAATAAACGCTCTATTCGGCTTCACCTTCTCGAACTTGTGAAGTCAATCACGCACCCAACTCCCATACTCGCAACCCCAAACTTGGAAATTATTTTGCCCGTCAACAATGCCCCCCACATGCCTTTGATTTGCATGGTCAAGGAGAATTGAAGGCATGTACCCATAGTGTAAGGTAAGGCGAGGGTCGACTATTCCCTAACATCATTCTTCTCACATGTCGTGAGTGAGACCGACACCCCTGCCTTCTTGGGCGTCGATATCCATAGAGACCCTCCCTCAAAAGATTTTTCACTTCCAACTTTGGCGTCATCAATCCTGGTTGGAGAAAGGTGAAGGTTACTTTGCTTTACGGGGTTAGCCATTGTCCTCAAAGATGTAATCGGCCAACTTATATGGTGACAAGGTATAGAACCCCAATTGTCTTGTCACCTCTCCTGTAGCCTTACTCCTCATAGGTAAGAGGAAGTACCCATCCCTCGGGTGCCGCACTGATCGATCGATGGATAGAAAGAATATCCCACTCGATTGAGCTCATATACCGGGCAATCCAGCCATCTATGCTATTCATGGCCACTCTCATTGGCACTACGAATTCATTATAGAAGGTCGTCTCTACATAGTTATTAACCGATAGGAAGGGATTGGCGTTTGGTATCCCAACCTCTATCCTTCCATCTGGCTTCCACCATATCAAGAATTGGTGGAGGAAGAATGGAGCAGCTTGAATTGAGTGGACCCAATCCGTCCCCGATGGAGAGTTATAAGAGGTCTTTGTGCTTATGACAAAGACCACAATCTTTTGAGTAACAGAGCCCAGACTACCTGGACTATCTCCAGCCGTGAGCACTCCAAGGGGAGGAATACCCTTACCAGCAAAGCTGGCCACTATCATCTCAGAGTGGGTGAGCTTCTTCCTCTCCTTGCTCATCTTCTTAAGGAGCGACTGAGGTTGGATTTTTACAATAGCCCTATCATCCATGAGGACCCTCTCTATCCACTTTGCAAAGTCGTGAGCCGCGGTATACAAAGACCTCAGGCTCTCACTTGTCCTCCGGGTAGGCCTAGCGATAGGGATACTATCGTTGAAGTCTTCCACCAGGGGTACGGGTGAAGACCTCTTTTCTACCTCAACCTCAACAGTGTCACTCTCTATCACGTCTCTCTCTTGGTGGCTCGTTTGATTGGGTTTCGACCCAAAATTAGCTGGGGTTACGTTAATCGCCACCATGCTTGGGAAGTTCCCAAACTTGAAGTACACGTTGTCAAGGTCGATCGAGGCTTTCTTTTCCTTCCAGTCGGCTTGGTCAGCCTTGTCCTTTTTGCGGTGATCTTCCTTTGGGTGGACCTCTCCTCTTGCCTTAGGTACCCATTTGGAAATCAACTTCTTACGTTGATCAATGGGTGCCTCTGGTCAAACCTCTTTAATGTGCTTGAGGTCTTTTCCTTTTTTCACTTTAGAGGATTCAACCTCTTTGGGTCGGCCTCGAGTCGGGGCCGAATGGTGTTTTACCTTTGAGCGAGCTAGGAGCATCTTTCGTTCTTCTAGCTTGGCCCTTTGTTCCACAAGTTTTTCTTCGAGGTCTTTAATTACTTGCTTTTATTTTTGAACTTTTCTCTCAAGGCGACGTCTTTGAGTCTTGGTCAAGACGTCTTATGTTGATGACTCAGAGGTGACCCCCTTGTCTCCAAGTTGGTTGAAGGTGTACCAGTGTAGGTTGGGCTTGTCCTGAAGGTCCACCTTGATTCGGGGACGATGGAACCTCCACGTATCACCAACTCCCCTTGAACAAAAGAATTTCTGAGTCCTTAGGAGGCCTATATCAGGCGGCCTTCGATGCCTCCTAAGTTTTTCTCCCCGGGTCTTAGAGTCAATCTCCTCTTGCTTAGGGACATCGACTCCCCTCGGACGAGAGGACATCTGAGCCTTTAGGATGCCATTATCAGGCGGCCTTCCTTGCCCCCCGAGTCTTGTCCCCCGGGTCTTAGAGTCAATCTCCTCTTGCTTAGGGACATCGACTCCCCTCGAACGAGAGGACATCTGAGCCTTTAGGATGCCGTTATCAGGCGGCCTTCCTTGCCCCCTGAGTCTTGTCCCCCGGGTCTTAGAGTCAATCTCCTCTTGCTTAGGGACATCGACTCCCCTCGGACAAGAGGACATTTGAGCCTTTAAGATGTCGTTATCATGCGGCCTTCCTTGCCCCCCGAGTCTTACCCTCCGATTCATAGGGTCGAACTCCCTTCACTTAGGGACACCAACTCCCCTCGGATGAGAAGACTTATAAGCCTTTAGGATGCCGTTATCAGGCGGCCTTCCTTTCGGCATACAGACTGGGGTCTGGGTATCAAGGTAAGACAAAGACCGTACCCTCAATTGCTTCGTTGTAGGCTCAGTGGAGGTTAATAGCCTTTTGTGTTCCATTATATCAAGACGTGGCTTCTCGGTCTCTATATCGTTCATCTCGCTTTGCATTACCGAAGTTATGGTTTGAGCCAAGTAACCGGTAAGATATTGAGTATTACCTTGAGATGTTAGCTGAGATGCCCCGTCCATGTTGTTCGGATCCGCCTGAACTTGATCAATGACCGCTTGAAAGGCTTCCCTAGTGCACCCAAAGTGCCTATCAGACTCCTCCTCATCGCACTTACATGACTCTTTAAAGCACCTCCGAGCAAGGAAGGTGGAGTATGTCTCTAATAGGATGATGACTATCTCTGCTGGCTCCATGGAGGGAGCCGCGGTAATGCTGAAAGATCTCATCACTACTTTTCTTTGCCTCTTTGAGGCGACCCCGAGTATCCTTGCTAGCTTTCTTATATTCGGCCTCCAACTGATCTAGTTTAGCAGACGTGGATTTGGTATTGCTTGCTATCTGGTCCATCATTCGCTCTAGCCGTGTGACCATGGCTTCGAGTGCCCCTGTCAAAGCGAGGCCTTGATCAGCCAGCTTCTTGGAGGGTGCCGTAATGATGGTGTTCCTCCCAGTACCCTTCTGAGTAGTAGGGAGTGTGATGAGTGTGAAAACACTCTATCATCTATGTATGTTTTAGTGTCGATTTTCCATTATTTCTAGTATGTTTGTTCGTTATTTGACATCATTGTCTCGTATTATGTGTTATGTTCGTTTTAGTATAGTCTTGTGATTTTTATTGTGATTCTTTCTTGATAGGAGTCTTGTTACGGTAATGGTGGACGTTCGTGTGCCGAGGGATGCGTCATAGGCGATCGGATCAGCCGGGACGATTGGCGTTTTATGAGACCCAAGAAAGCGTGGAGCAGAACTGACCCCTTGTGACTCTAATGCCGATAACTTTCTCCTCTGAAGTCCAATGGAAGCAAGAAAGGTGGCGTTGGAAAGAAGACATCCGGAGCTACAACTTTGTCTTCATGGACTTCTTCAAATTCGGAGTCCAAGTAGGAGGAAAATCGCGTCTAAAGTTAACCTTTGAATCTGCCAACAAATCTGACGAGTGGGCCAAATCTTAGGATTTGTTTTGGGCCCATTTTTAGGCATGAATAGTGAATTTCGTGGCTGGCACTCCTTTAGCCAAAAACTAGTATAAGTTCCTTCCTTTGATTCCCTTAGTGGAGAACTTTAGACATTAGTGCTCCACTTCCATGTTTTGAGTCAATTTGTCTCCCACTACTTCCACTTTCCCACACACTTATTCTCCACTATCTACCACCATCATTCTCTCTTCCTTCCAACCAAGAAATCCATGGCTCTCTCCCTCTCTTCCAACCAAATCCATGGCTCACCATTGAAGGAGAGGAGAAGAGGAAAAACGTGGCCAATCTAGAGAAGAAGGAGAGGAAGCCATTGTTGAAGCTTGTGTAGGGAACTTGAAGGAAGAATATTGGATGCTAGAAGACCATTTTGAGCTTTCTCTTACTCTATCTTTTAATGTTCTTGTTTTGCTTGCTTTCTTCATTGGATGTGTTGAGTTGTAAGATGAACATGTGTGAGTAGTTCATTTGTGGGTTAGGTGCCTTGATGGTATCTACCTAGCCTATGATTTTGTGGGGTTAATATGCTAAGGTTTATGAACTAGTTAATGTGTTTAATGCCTAATCTTGATTGATCACCTTGATTATGAACTAAGTTAATTCCAATTGCCGAGAGGGGTTAGGATTAACGGACCATTTAACTAGTTAACTAGTTGCCTATTGAAGAGGGATCTCTTTAGGTGGTTAGTTGTCCAAAGGGTGATGGTCATAATCGGTAGTTAGTTGGATTAGTTGGCTAATTAGTTGCGGGAGCGCGGTTGATTCAACTAAGCCTAATTAACGATCGATTTAGACTAATCAGTCGCGGGAGCGTTGATTAGTTTCTTAAGAAATATCCGGTCCATAACACGAACTCAATAAACCCCATATGCCATTTGGTTATTTAGTTATCATTGGCACCAAGCCCACTCTTTCCTTTATTGCTTAAATCATCTTATAATTAGTCGTTGTAGTAACCAACTCGTGTTTGGAATTGACACCTCCATTTCTCATTGTCCTAAACTAGCGGTAAAGTCAAATTTGCGGACTAGCTTAGTCCTTGTGGGACGACAATCCCGTACTTACTCATTATTGCAAGAGGGGTGAAAATCCTTCCTTTCAATTGGCGCCGTTGCCGGGGATTAAGTACTAGACGCTTAATTTGGCTTACGAACTTGGATTAGGACATTTTTTTTGTTTTTGTTTACTTGGTTACTTAGTGCCTTTGTTGCTTGTCTTACAAGGTACTGATTTATTGCATGCCCTCAACTCGCTCAAGGAACAACATTCCGATCGGAGTAGACGTTGACATTGGATACTTGGAAAGGGTCCGCAAGGCAATGCGTAAGGAGTTGGAGTTCCTCGAAGGTCTCTCATGGACTATGCTAGGCCCACCTTGAGAGGGGCAATGTCTGGAGTTCCTAGGCCTGCTATTCAAGCTAACACCTTCGAGATCAAGCCAGCGGTGATTCACATGCTCCAAGCTTCGGTCCAATTCTATGGATTACCGAATGAAGATCCCAACGACCATATTGCTAATTTTCTGGAGATAGCCGACACCTTCAAGCACGATGGAGCTACCGATGATGCTGTGAAGCTTAGGTTGTTCCCATTTACATTGAAGGACAAAGCAAAGATATGGTATAAAGATCTAGTTGGGACAACAATTACGACATGGGAAGAGCTAGCCAATGCCTTCCTTGACAAGTATTTTCCATTCTCCAAGACCAATAAACTCGTGAAGGAGATTAACAACTTCCAACAATTCGAGAATGAGTCACTGATTGGGAGAGATTCAAGGGATTACAAAGGAGTTGTCCACACCACAACATATCAGAGGAGTCTTTACTCCAAACTTTTTACTTTGGTCTTGGACCCTCTACAAGGGGGACGGTTGATGCTGCCTCTAATGGATCCTTTTTTAGAAGAGATAGGGATGATGCCTACCACATCGTGGAAGAATTAGCGGCTACAAACATCTTTATGGCGAATGAGAGAGGAAGACAACCTATAAGCCAGCAAAAGGGAGTGATTGATGTTGATGTTGCCTCCTCTATTCAAGCCCAATTGGCATTGTTGGCAAGAAAAGTGAACGATCTTAGCTTGAACAATACCAATGTGGCAGCCGTAAGGACGACTTGTGAAGCATGTGGGAATGTTGGCCACGGGATGCAAGAATGTGCTATGATGAACACGGAAGTAGAGCAAGCACACTTTGTTGGTGGCCAAGGACAAGGCCAAGGTCAAGGAGCAAATAGGATGGGAAACAACCCATATTCATTTACTTACAATCCCGGTTGGAGAAATCACCCGAACTTCTCTTGGAGGGGTACGGGAGGAAATAGTGCGGATAACATGGCGATTGTTCCGGATAAGGGACTTCCTCTTCGTAATGCACCTCAAGGGCCTCCTCCGGGGTTCCAACCACGTTTCTCCCTGATGGATCGGATGGGAACTATTGAGGAGAGGTTTGACAAGATGGAAAATTTTATGCAAGACGTTGGAGGGATGGTTAGCCAACAAGGACAAATTTTGGCCGCCATACAACAACAAGCATCAAGGCAAGATAACCTTGAACAAATCCTCAAGGGGCAAGCAACCGCCATGCATAATATAGAGAGGCAACTTGGGCAAATAGCAAGTGCAAGTGCCCACAGAGCGCCCGGCTCTCTTCCAAGCTCCACGGAGGCTAATCCTCGAGGAAATGTGTGTGCAATTTCTTTGAGGAGTGGTAAGGAAATAGCTTCTCAAGAGGCAACCCGGAAGAACAATGACGATCATATGGAAGCCATTGAGGGGGAGAAAGAAGTAGAGGCAGAGAGAGAGAGAAGTCCACCGGTTGAGAGTGCTGAAAAAGAAGTCTACGTGCCACCACCACCTAAAGCTCCTCGACTACCATTCCCTCAAAGAGTGAAGAAGAAGAATGTGATGGATGACAAGTTCATTGGCTTCATGGAGAAGATGAAGAACATCCAGATCAGTGTTTCTTTTCTTGAGATGTTGGATCAATTGCCGCAATACTCAAAGTTTCTCAAGGAACTCATCACTAGAAAGAGGAAGTGGGAGGATGGGAAGACGGTGGCTCTAACGGCTAAGTGTAGCTCGCTCATCTCTAAAGATCTCCCGACAAAGCTAAAAGATCCAGGGAGTTTTACTATTCCTAGTTTTGTTGGTGATGTTGAGTTTCCCAAGTGCTTATGTGATTTAGGCGCTAGCATTAATTTGATGCCTTTGTCTATTATGAGAAGACTTGGCTTGAGTGAGGTGAAACCCACTTCTTTGCGTCTCCAATTGGCGGACCAAACCATAAAGAAGCCATTTGGGGTTGTGGAGGATGTCTTGTTGAAGATTGATAAGTTTATCTTCCCCATGGACTTTGTGGTGTTGGATTACGAAGAAGACAAGAGTTGTGCACTAATTTTTGGCCGACCGTTTCTCAACACGGCACGTGCCTTGGTGGACGTACATGAAGGAAGATTGGTCCTCCGAGTAGGGGAGGAGAAAGTAGAATTCAAGATGTCCAATGCAATGTGCCATCCTCTTGATGAAGGCGTATGCATGAAGATTGATATGGTTGAAGATGGTGTCCTCAAGTTGGGCAAGGAGAGCTCATTGAAGAGTGAAGATGGAATAGATGAAGAGAATGATGGAGAACACGAAGAGGAAAACCTGGAAGAGTTCGTGGGAAAAGTTGATAAAAGAACTCTCCATGAAGATTTGGAGCTTGATTTGAAGTATCCTACTCCACCTTCTATCATTAAGGCTCCAAGCTTGGAGAAGAAAGAGCTACCCTCCTATTTACGACATGCATTCTTAAAGGATGAAGGAAGACCCCCCATTATCATCTCCAACAAGCTCTCTAAGGAGCAAGAGGAGAAGGTGCTTGAAGTTGTTAACAAATGGATTAAGGCCATGGCATGCCAAACATTCGATATGAAGGGGATAAATCCTGACATGATTATGCATTACATACACTTGGAGGAGGAAGCCAAGCCGGGAGTGGAAAGGCTTAAGAAGGAGGATAAGAAAAAGAAACATGACGCCCACATCGGGAAGAAGGAGTTCAAGGAAGGTGATCAAGTGCTACTCTAGAACTCTCGGTTAAAACTTTTTCTGGGAAAACACAAGTCCAAGTGGAGTGGACCTTTCAAGGTGGTAAAAGTTTTTCCATTTGGAACACTCAAATTGGAAAGAAGTAATGGAGGAGTCTTCAAGGTGAATGGCTAAAGGTGCAAGATTTGCCTTGGTGGTAATATGGAACGACAAGCGGAAGTGCACTCCGTCACCTCACCCTCCAATGCATGAACAAGGGGAGTAAAGTCAAGCTAACGACTATAACTTAGCATGTTTTCGTATTTGTCTTTATATTGTCATAGTCTACGTGTGTGTTTCTTTTATGTTTGTTCTTATTCTTGTATGATTTTTGAAAGTGTTAGTTACTTCTTTATGGAATCTCTTGTATTTTGAAGGTGATTTGGACGGTTGGATGCTCGACAAGGGATACGGGGGGCGAAGCCCCCATCCCAAACTGGGATAGACCTGGCCCAACGAGGCAGAAATTTCTCTGGACATTGGCGAGAGGGCTTGGCAGACGCCATCTTCCCGGCGTACGCCAACCAAGTTACAAGGGGGCTCGAGCATTCAGGAGTTGGCGTCTTGCTGTAAAAAGGCCATATCTTGGTTCTCAAGCATCCACTGGAGCTAATTCTTGTTGCTATGGAAAGCTAAGAGGTAGGCCTAAAACTTTGTAGTTTATGATTTCTTCTAATTCGTGGTAGAAGGAGTCTCAAATTGAAGGAATATAAAGGCCACTGTCTTGAAACATCTCTGTAAGTCCACTACTTGAAAAAATCTGAAGGCCACGGTCGTGCCCATCAAGGTCACATCAAGGCCACGGTCGTGGAAAACTCTCTGTAAGTCAGCATAGAGGAAAAACGCAGAGGCCACGGTCGTGGCTCGGCCAAGCCAAAACATGCCACGATCGTGGCTCATCATCAAAGGCCACGGTCATTACCCAGCCTGGCGCTATCATTAGTAAATCGGCCATATCTTGGTGCTCGAGACTCGGATTGAGGTGATTCTTGTTGCTATGGAAAGGTAAGAGATAGGCCGACAACTTTGTTCTTTATGACTTCTTCGATTTCAGGGTGAAAGGGGTCTCAAATCTTTGCCAACTAAACCTATTAGAATCCTACCTCCTAAATCCTCCCAATCCACGCAAATGACCGATGGAACGATCCGGATACAACATCCAGCCACCACCACCTTCTCCACCTCAAGACTAAGGGGAGTTTCTTAGCACTTTATTTTTCTTTAATTATTTTTTTTTTAATTTTTGTTAATTATTTTTTATTTTTGTCTTCGTGATGTCTTGAGTTTGCTTTATGTCTTTGTGATGTCTTATTCTTCTTGTTTGTTTGATGTTCTTGCTTGGTTCTTATTGCAATTGTTAGTATAGTTCAATTTGTTAGATGTATGTGTGCTCCCTCCACCTTGAGGACAAGGTGTTCTTCAAGTGTGGGGGTGTGGTTCCACTTAGGAATCCTTTGTATGTTTAGATATGGTTTGTCTTGTTTAGGCAATGATTTGGCATGAATTTTTAAAATTTGACCCCCTTCAAAATTCTTTAACTTATGTTAGAAGCTTACCACACACCTAGTTAGGAAATGAACTCGAGCACAAGGCCTAAGAACTTGTAGAAACCTCACCCTCGGTTGTTTAGACTAGTGGTTTCACTATGTAGATTAGACTAGAGAGTTGACGAGTGACCTTGTGAGGAACTTTGAGCCGAAGGAGAAGACAACCATCTTCATTTATTCATGAGGTGCCTACATGAGTTCGATTGATCGAGGTATCCTATCAGTACTTGACATGGTCTTAGTTGTGTGGTGTTAGTGAATGACGGGGGCTAATCCTTTGAAATTGAGCCTAGAGCTTTAGAGCCAAGAACCTTCACATCCATTGCTTTAACCCATTGAGCCTAGCCATTCATTGATCATACCAACTTTAAGCCTTATATCCACCATCTTCCCGACCTTTGGTCATCCGATTCGAGGACGCATAAGTTTACATGTTTTGGGAAATGATATGTATTGGGTTTAGTTGGTAGCTTAGTGTTCTTATGGGTTAATTCATTGGAAATTTAGGTAATTGAGAGGCCATACAAAGAAGCCGAGTTATTGCCCAGAAAATGCCAAGTTTGTGTTTGTAGAAAGAAACTCCCCTTAGTCTTGAGGTGGAGAAGGTGGTGGTGGCTGGATGTTGTATCCGGATCGTTCCATCGGTCATTTGCGTGGATTGGGAGGATTTAGGAGGTAGGATTCTAATAGGTTTAGTTGGCAAAGATTTGAGACCCCTTCCACCCTGAAATCGAAGAAGTCATAAAGTACAAAGTTGTCGGCCTATCTCTTAGCTTTCCGTAGCAACAAGAATCACCTCAATCCGAGTCTCGAGCATCAAGATATGGCCGATTTACTAATGATAGTGCCAGGCTGGGTCATGACCGTGGCCTTTGATGATGAGCCACGATCGTGGCATGTTGAAAGAAAATAAAAAGATGAAAGAGAAAATAAAAAAAAGAAAAAAGAAAAAAAAGAGAAAAAAAAAAGAAAGAAAGAAAGGAAAGTGAAGGTTGAATAAGGCATCAATAATTGGCATAACTCGTGCTACGCGGCTTTACAAAATGGGTGAATTTTGGGAGTGTGCTTTAGCGATTTATGGTGAAGATGTTTAGAATAGACGAGTGACTAGAGTATTTTGTAACATGTCCTCGGATTGGGTGGTTTAACTACTATCCATACATATTTCCTCACCTTTACCTTAGCCCCATTACAACCGATTGAAAGCCCCCGGTTCACGAGCAACCACACGACTTTGAGACACTGTTGAGTAGGACGTAGGATACTTTGAAAGACATCGATCATGTATGCGAGAGATAGGAAGTTGGCTACTTACAAATCGTGAGCTAAAATTTCCGAACCTCTGAGTAGTTAACCTTCTAGTATCTTTTACATAGTGATAACACTCGGTTAAACCATCGAGTGGTGAGGCGTCTACCGGTTCTTACTCTTTGTGTTTGAGTTGATGTACTAGCTAGGTTGTGTGATGATACTTTTGATGTGAGTTTGAAATTTTGAGGGGAATTAAATTGTGAATTTATCATGCCTAGTCTTGTCCTTATCGTGTTCTCTTTCTTATGTGATTGTGATTGTGTTTGTATGAGTATTGCTTGGGGACAAGCAATGATTCAAGTGTGGGGGTGTGATGAGTGTGAAAACACTCTATCATCTACGTATGTTTTAGTGTCAATTTTCCATTATTTCTAGTATGTTTGTTCGTTATTTGACATCATTGTCTCGTATTATGTGTTATGTTCGTTTTAGTATAGTCTTGTGATTTTTATTGTGATTCTTTCTTGATAGGAGTCTTGTTACGGTAATGGTTGACGTTCGTGTGCTCAGGGATGCGTCATAGGCGATCGGATCAGTCGGGATGATTGGCGTTTTATGAGACCCAAGAAAGCGTGGAGCAGAACTGACCCCTTGCAACTCTAATGCCGATAACTTTCTCATCCGAAGTCCAATGGTAGCAAGCAAGGTGGCGTTGGAAAGAAGACATCGGAGCTACAACTTTGTCTTCATGGACTTCTTCAAATTCGGAGTCCAAGTAGGAGGAAAATCGCGTCTAAAGTTAACCTTCAAATCTGCCAACAAATCTGACGAGTGGGCCAAATCTTAGGATTTGTTTTGGGCCCATTTTTAGGCATGAATAGTGAATTTCGTGGCTGGCACTCCTTTAGCCAAAAACTAGTATAAGTGCCTTCCTTTGATTCCCTTAGTGGAGAACTTTAGACATTAGTGCTCCACTTCCATGTTTTGAGTCAATTTGTCTCCCACTACTTCCACTTTCCCACACACTTATTCTCCACTATCTACCACCATCATTCTCTCTTCCTTCCAACCAAGAAATCTGTGGCTCTCTCCCTCTCTTCCAACCAAATCCGTGGCTCACCATTGAAGGAGAGGAGAAGAGGAAAAACGTGGCCAATCTAGAGAAGAAGGAGAGGAAGCCATTGTTGAAGCTTGTGTAGGAAACTTGAAGGAAGAATATTGGATGCTTGAAGACCATTTTGAGCTTTCTCTTACTCTATCTTTTAATGTTCTTGTTTTGCTTGCTTTCTTCAATGGATGTCTTGAGTTGTAAGATGAACATGTGTGAGTAGTTCATTTGTGGGTTAGGTGCCTTGATGGTATCTACCTAGCCTATGGTTTTGTGGGGTTAATATGCTAAGGTTTATGAACTAGTTAATGTGTTTAATGCCTAATCTTGATTGATCACCTTGATTATGAACTAAGTTAATTCTAATTGCCGGGAGGGGTTAGGATTAACGGACCATTTAACTAGTTAACTAGTTGCCTATTGAAGAGGGATCTCTTTAGGTGGTTAGTTGTCTAAAGGGTGATGGTCATAATCGGTAGTTAGTTAGATTAGTTGGCTAATTAGTTGCGGGAGCGCGGTTTGTTCAACTAAGCCTAATTAACGATCGATTTAGACTAATCAGTCGCGGGAGCATTGATTAGTTGCTTAAGAAACATCCGGTCCATAACACGAACTCAATAAACCCCATATGCCATTTGGTTATTTAGTTATCATTGGCACCAAGCCCACTCTTTCCTTTATTGCTTAAATCTTCTTGTAATTAGTCGTTGTAGTAACCAACTCGTGTTTGGAATTGACACCTCCATTTCTCATTGTCCTAAACTAGCGGTAAAGTCAAATTTGCGGACTAGCTTAGTCCTTGTGGGACGACAATCCCGTACTTACTCATTATTGCAAGAGGGGTGAAAATCCTTCCTTTCAGAGTGCCAGGTCTTTAGTGGGAGCCGTGTTGGTGGAGTTCTTCCCTATACCTGGTTGAGTAGTCGGGAAGGCCGGCTCCTTGAGGGGTGCCGTATTGGTAGTATTCTTTCCAACGAGATGTTGAGAAAAGGGTGGTGTGGTGTCTTTGCCTTTGGTCATCTTAATCGGAGTAGGTTAAACCGCCTTTTCAGACGTCCTCCTAGGTCCCACTAAGTGTGCCAAAAACAATGTTGGGATAAAATGTGACGAGAATGTCGATCGATCTCGTGACGGCCCGGAGTGCTCGTCCCAAGGTCAGTCTAACGCCGAAAGTAACAAGGGTGGCCAAAGCCGAGACTACTACTAACCTAAACTAAGATAAAAGAGCCGAAGCTTGAGAGTAATTTGTATATTTTGTGTGTGATGTCCCTTCTGCTCGCCCCTTATCTTGCTTATATAGAAAACGAAGATCGCCTCAGCTTCACTCTAACCGTGTTGTAGTCGGACTCGGAGTCCTCATCGCTTATCTTCAGCTAGGCCTTACCCTTATCCCGTCTGAACTCAAAGGCCTGGAGCCTATCTCTTTCAATGCTTATCTTCATCTAAAATGGACTTCCAACGCTGATCTCTGCCAAATTCGGATTTGCCTTGCCGGAGTTTATCCTTGTCTCTTAAGAACCTAGGGTATAGAATGTCCCAGAGCTCCTCCAATCCCTTCAAGAGTCCGCCTTAAACTTGGTCTCTTCATATCTTCGTCCACCTATGTAGAGGAAACTAACTCTCTACTTGAGCTAATGGCAATCGGTGCCCCTGTTCGGTACCCTCAATTGGCGCCGGATTTAGGTACCTTCAATCGGTGCCTCATTTAGTGCCTCGTCCGACGTCGCATCTGCTTCAAGTGACTTTTTGACATCCTTCTGCCTCGAATTTGAAGAATTCACAAACTACAAAGTTGTAGCTCTATGTCTTACCTTCATACAGCAACTTGAATTGCTTTAATCCGAGATTCGAGTCAAACGATATGACCTGGAGCCAGATTTGCTTCCTCTACCTGGCGCCAGGTTGGCTTTCCACACTTGGCGCCGGTTTTAGACATCCATCCACCCTGAATTGGCCCAAGTGATGAACTACGAAATTATAGGCCTACCTATTATCTTTCCATAGGCTCAAGAATCATCTTAATCCGAGGTCCGAGTCAAACGTTATGACCACTTTACCAGAGACAGCCGAAGCCCCTTCAACCGCCTTCACTTGGCGCCGGGTTTCCCTTCACCCACTTGGCGCCACACTCTTCTTCCCTCAGTTGGCGCCATACTTGCCTCTGCTCAGTTGGCGCCGCACTCTCCTTCCCTCAGTTGGCGCCAACACTCCTTTGCTCAGTTGGCGCCGAGTTTGCCTGTCCTCGGTTGGCGCCACCTTTAGTTGACGCCGGGTTGGCCTTCCACTCGGTTGATGCCGAGTTCAGCTAGTGTCGAGTTCACCTCTATTGAGTTGGTACCTCACTCGCTTTAGGAGAATAAACGCTCCATTCGGCTTCACCTTCTTGAACTTGTGAAGTCAATCACGCACCCAACTCCCATACTCGCAACCCCAACTTTGTAAATTATTTTGCCCGTCAACAACTCGCGGACCTTCCCCTTGGTGAGCCGGAAAGGTCGGTGGCGGAGACAAGCGCTTTCATGGCAGCAAAGGAGATTAGATTAGGGTTTCCAGGTCACTGTCGGAAGATTGGAAGGACGAGCGGCTTGCAATCTCCTTGGCGACGAGGGAGAGGCTGGTAGTGATCCTCCTCAAGCGATCTCCTTGGCGATACATCCGAACCCTATCTGATCTGATCTGTCGATCTGGACCGAAATCCAACTTTGACGACAACGACAACGACAACAGTTTCACTTGAGGCTTTTCTAACATCTAGGTTTTGTGGTGGTGGGGGTTGTCGACGGCGGGCTGTTCCCGGTGAGTTCCTCTTGATCGAGAGGAAGGAGATGATTTGGCAGTGGAGTTCTGGCGAGTTCTGGCCGATCGAGAGGAAGAGGATGATTGTTTTTATTTTGTAAAGATATTTTGGTCATTTTAATGATAAAAATGAAAAAAAGAGCTGATGACATCAGCAAAGAATCAAAAGTATAATAAAATGAAACACAAGGACTTTAGTGTATATTTTTCAAACACGGGAGACTTTAACATATATTTAAACAGATATGGAGGAATTTGAGAATAATTTTTCCTATAATATAAGTAACTCATAATTAAACACCGTTTCTATTCAGTACTTGATATCTTCAAAACGTCAGTTCAATGGCTTGTGAATTTAAAAGTTTAACAATTTAATACAATTTTGGCAGGAAAAAAGAAAAAAGTTAGCTATTTTGTTAATTTTCACCGAATCATAAGAAAAATGTAGATATTTATTAACCAAATAAAAATATACCCAAATTTGCATTATATATTTGTAATTTATTTCTATTGTCTAGAATTAATAAAATTAATGACTGAGATTTTCATATTTACTAATGACAGTGGTGTTATAATTCATAAGAAGAAATGAAAAAATGAAAGGAATACCATACGATTAAAATACGTTAAAGTATTTCAACCAAGTCCAATAACTAACTAACACCGTTACAAGGCAATAAGAGGTGTCAAGTTTGACTTCTTGATAATACATCAGTATTAAATATTTATTTAGAAAATTTTATCACATTTATAAGTTTCACTCAACTCAAACATAAATTAGTCGGGTAGTGATGTCCGAAGACTTAGACCAAAAATAAGACTTGAATTCAAAATTGTTACAATTTAACAAAATTGAGACTGAATTTGGTTTACCGAAATTTGAGGGACTTGAGTAAACATTCCTTGTCTATTTTTGACCATTAGTGGACATGAAAGGTTGGAGCCCAACAAACACGGACGGCGCGTACCCTTCTTTATACTTGCCCTCTGCCCGTTCCGCAACAAATTAATAAAGGAAAGTTGACCTGTATTAGGCCCAAGATTAAATTAAAGAAACTAATTAATTACCTCCCAATTAATTAATCGCATTTGACCAGTACAAGACACGGAAACGCCAGCTACATAAACCAACCCCGAACCAAACTCCTTACGCGTACTGAACAAACCAAATTTCATGGGCTCTCTTTCTTGGGACGTTTTCTAAAAACTCTTCAATTCGTTTCCTCCTCCTCTCTCTAAAATCTCTCCTCTCTTCCTTCCCTTTTCCAAGAGAGAGAGAGAGAAAAGGATTCCAATTCCTGGGGTTGAAGAATTCCAATGGCGATGGGGAAGTACATGGAGTTGTTGGATGCAGGGGTGAGGATAGCTGCAAGGTTCCATTCTCATTGCCCACAAACCGCCCGGCTCTACTACCATCCTCCGGCCAACTCCGACCACCACAACCACGACGGAACCGCATCGGATATCGGCTGCCGGCCGACCGCTCCTTTCGGGTCTTGTGCTCCTCCTGCCTCCTCCATGGCTGCTCCGAAGGTGGCCGGTGGGTTCGACGGTGGGAAAGAGTTCATTATTTATTCTCTTTGACATTACAGAGATGAAGAAATATTAATTCTTTTGATATAAGTTTTAATGTTTCGAGTCGAAGATTATAGACTCTATTTATAAGTGATTCTTGCATTATTATTTTTAATCAACTCCCACTGGTCCAGAAATATCAATTTCTGTCTCTTCATTGGTTTGTTCTTTCCCTCTGTCACACTTTTTTGGGTAAGATTTACTGTCACCTAATTTCAACTTAATTCGTTGCAGTTTTGTGTATTATAATTGACAATGAATTGTCCGAAAATTGTGCGATACAACCATTTCTTGAAACTATTTAATGAACGATAAAAAAAATTCGAGTTGGATTCAGTGTAAAAATCTAATTTGGAGTTGGTTATTGTCCGAAATTCGAGGTTTCATTCATCGTTAGACCGAGAATTTAATATATCTTCCCCTCAAAGAATTTCATATATCTTGGTCTTTCTATATTACCTTTTTTTTTGGGTTTCCCAATTGAATGGAAACACCTTGTGGGCAGGTGGGATGAATTCGGTTTCATATTATAATCTTTCCCTGGAGGGAATTACATGGCATCTAATTTATTAGTTAACTGCCTCTTAAAAATTTATATTGGGTGTCCATTAAATGACTTGGTCCAGTACGTCTTCCGTTGATGTACGTATGAAATTCCGTATATCCTGAAATTATTTTTAAAATTTTTTGTGGTCTTATCTAACTCAAGTCCCAATTAATTAATTCAACATGTATCTTAATAGCAAATGGTTAAATAAAAAAGAATAGTGCGCTTTTCTTTTTTAATTGGAGGAAGTGTACTTTTTCCTTTGATTTTTTAATATTATCTAGTATCAAATTAACTGAGACAATTAATCTATATTCAAGTCGGGTTGAAAGATGACAAAATATTCAACGCTACTATATTTTCAAAATTTTGAACTCGAGATTTAGTTAAACTGTAACAAAATATTCACCGGCTAATTTGAGTATAATTTTCCGTTGATGAGAATGAGTATAGTGTGCGTTTATACCGTGCAATATAGACCTCAAAAGGTTGATCATTAATACCGGGTAGCAACCAAATGGACCACTATCCGATTTCTTTGAAATAGAAGGACCACCAACGTTGATTTGAATTATACCAATAAAAAAAATCATGTAAATATCTCGTCAATATAGCAATTGAATTGGGCCATATGCAACCCAAAAGTGTTGGAGGCCCGTCATAGAGTATTATAAATTTGTACCAGAATAGAAAGGGGCCGCGCGAAACGCAGGATATAACGTCGTAGTAGTAAGAAGGGAGCAATGGCGGTAGAAGAAGCGGTGGTGAAAGATGGAGGGGAAAGAAAGATGGAGAACAAAAGCTATAATGACTTTTCAATATGATAATTTTAATAGTTTTAATTACTCGGGCCTGAGAATTTTAGGTGTCTATTTTCAGTAACACGACTACACGAGATATCCAAGTATGTATAACCATATATTTATTTATCAAGAAAATATAACCTTATATTTAATCATACTGCAACCAAAATAACTTTTCCAAACAAAAAACTCCTCGGGGTGATATTAAAATACACCAGGGACCCAATGGAAAATTTTCCCGATCACAAAACATAAAATTTTTTTTTGTCAGGAAAATTTAGACGGGTTGGCCTAAACTTGGGGTTCTAGACGGCATTAGGTTTTGTTCTCCTCCTAAACAAAGTTTTGCCATTTTCGCAAGGTACGGAAATTGACCTACCGATTTCTGAAAAACAAGATAGGATCTGTTTATCATCCTACCCAACTTGCTTTGGTAAACATAAAATACTTTGGCAACATGGATTCCTGCCCAAATATCTGACATGCTATTTGACGGATACATGATCCAAGTTGTCACATGCAAGCACATGGACACGGTGGAAGCACATGACAACTGATAAGTCCATCACACTAAGTTTTAAGGATTTGAACTGAACTTGGTCCCTTGAACTTAAGATTAAGAGAAAATTACTACCAGGACTCTGGTATTTGACATATTCACTTTTCACCCTCGTAGTGTTCAAAAATCGATTAAAAACCTTTCTAGTTTGGAAAAATTATACTCTGAGGCCCTTCGCTGATGTCATCCGACATCATCGATCAATTTTTTTAAGCAAATGACTTATATACCCTTATAAAAATTAATTAAAAAATACCCTTGAAAAAATCTTTAAAAAAAAGCTATTTTCAACCTCTTAGATGAACACCAAGATGAAACCCAGATGAACACCAAAATGCAACAAAACACACTAAAATCATGAACACCAATAACCAACTCAGAAATTAAAAAAACTTTCGATTAAATCTAATTAACCACCGAAGAGGAACCAGTCACCGGGATCTCGCCATCGTCCTCCTCGTCCACGAGGCAAAGATCGGTCCAGATTCTAATCGGGGTAGGGTTTTTGTACCTGTTCTTGGTGACATTGGAAATCCCCTTCGTGTTCAATTCCAGGTTCGGGTCCATCTCCCAGCAGGAGACCCACCTGGGCCGGACCCGCCACCCCAAGCTCGAGAGCGAGGAGGAATTGCTCGAGCGGAATGCCCCGGCCCGGCCCCTCAGCTTGGTCTCATCCAAGAACCAGCCGGTGCTTTCCCAGGAGACGAGGACGAGGAGGAACAAGATGGTGTCCGGGCTGGGGTTTGATTCAAACGCGTTCGACCCGGACGAAGGACGGGTCGGTGGAGCTCCGAAAGGTGGTGAGACGGGCATGGGAGGAGGGCCGGAAGCTGTGGAGGAAGCTGGAGAGTGGTAAAGTCTGTGGCATTAAAGTAGAGGAGCGCGTGGAGGAGTGTCCCCACTCGGTTTTGCTATCCGGGTTGGATTTCTTGCGCAAAGGGAAGGTGGTGGAGCTGCCGTGTTGGCTGACGCTCGGGTCACACGTCAC
Organism: Hypericum androsaemum; assembly: GCA_963995505.1. NCBI lineage: Eukaryota > Viridiplantae > Streptophyta > Magnoliopsida > Malpighiales > Hypericaceae > Hypericum > Hypericum androsaemum. The sequence continues at coordinate 7,085,494 of OZ023189.1, forward strand.
GCTTGTGGGGAAGCCGCGGAGGGCACACGCAGAGGGGGAGCTGCGGATTAGCTTGGTGAAGGATAGAGAGGAGGTGCTGATGGTGTCCCGCTGTTAGAATCTGGACCAAATTTGATGAGTTTGGTTCCTAGGTTTGGGTTTGATTTCTGGGTTTGGGTTGATATTAATTGAAATGTTCTTGATGTTTTTGAAGAAGGAAGAAGATAATTTCTGGTTTGATTTCTGGGTTCAAAGAAGATAGCCTTTTTTATTTTTTTGAAAAGTATAACAGTCATTTCAACGAAAAAAAGAGATAAAATATTGACGACGTCAGCGAGGGGTCCTAGAGTATAATTTTGCCAAACTAGGGGGGTTTTAATCGATTTTTGAACACCAGGGGGTGAGTAGCGAATATGCCGAACACTAAAGGCCTGGTAGTAATTATCCCTAAGATTAAACTAAGACAAGGAAAAGAAAGGAATCACGGGGGGAGATTAACTGACAAAACTAATTGAACAAACAGCATTCTAAGCACAATAAGATAGGAACCAATAAACAACGGGAAATACAGTGGCGAGTCTCGAAGCATCAGTCGGATTGGACCATATCTTGACGTCAACTTGCTGCGGTTTACGAAAGTGGTTTGCGAGCAACGAAGAAGAACATCGGCGTGAAGATCTCCCTCCTGAAACGCGAAAAAACGAAAGACTGTTACCTAAACGCGAAATACGTACTTAGGCAAGATTCGAGAGGAGTAGAGATGACAAGAACTGACCTTCCACCCTCATACAGTCCATCAGCAGCCTTCTCGAGGAAAAGCTGCACTCTTTGGCTTCCCTTTGGAGCGAGACCGATGTATTCTAGGGCCATCACCTGAAGAACGTTTTATGTGCCGCTTCGCTTAGCCAGAGATGACGCAACTATGGCTCGATTAACTAAAGACAAGAAGGGCTACATGTTTTATTTCTCGAGAGCACTTACCAAGTTTCTTGTGATAAATCTCCCGACACCAGTGACACGAAAGTTACTCAACGAAACTTGATTTTTATCCAAAGGATAGTACCATGGAACTGGCGAGTCATTTGCCAGATCTTTTGCCCACATTACCTTCACAAAGACAAAAGAATAATTGTCACCCCAACTGATCTTTAGATATCATGGTCTGTGTATTTGTTTGTGTGCGCGGTGAGAGAGAGAGAGAGAGATCCATCTGAACCTCAAAACCAGCTTTCTTGAGGGCTTCAATGCATTGCCTAGTCAACCTGATGTCCGGAAGGCCGTCACCGATTTCAATTTCTTGCTGAACCAACAAATATGTTTGTTTGTAAGCTTATATCAGAAAACAAAATCCTCAAATATGGCACAAAACTAAAAAAAAAGAGCTACCTTGATCTTTTGATGCTCTTGATTTTGAGGATCAAATGAATCCGTCATGCACCATTCAAATGCAGCAAAACATTGTCCAGGCTTCAGTACTCTGTAGATCTCTTTGTAGCAACCATACTGAAATAATCAGAGTCCGAAAACCGAAAGTTAGAATTACCTACATCAGAATGTTGCAAGCTAACATCAGAAATAATGTAACAATTAGGCAGCAACAGAGTACGGCATCAGGAGCATGGCAGGTAGCTTCAATTGCATATACTGCATCAAAGCTATTTTCGGGAAATGGCATCTTCATAAAATCAGCCTGCAAAATCAGCAAGAATCAGAGCTAAACCATTTCATGAGCTCAGCAGTCGCACGTTTATTGACAGTGGAAGTAGGATAAGATATTAAGAAGGCCAAAAACAAATGAAACACTCTGAAGAAGTTGAAGGGTAAAACTAGACCAGTGTGAGTAAACCAAGCATCCAACCTTGACAAAATCACAGGTCTTGTCCACGCCTGCAAGGCGATTCAGTTCCTGAGAACAAAAACAGTTACGACAGTAAGATTTAATTCCAAAATGCGAAGTAAACTATGAAAGATGCTCCTCGATTAACAAGGGATACAGCCATTATTTACCTTCCCTCTTGAAATCTGATACTCGTTGTTGTTCAACCCTGTAACTGATGTTGAACTGCAAAATATGAGTCGGTCAGGACAGTTGCCGGTCGCAACCAAAACAAACAGAACAAAGCAAACACACTCGTGGATGTGTGAAAGATGACAGTAGTCTATTGTCTACGAGCAATATGACTGACACAACTAACATGAATCTATTAGTGACATCAGACTCAGAACTTGCCTGAATCGAGAAATTTCTCTCAGTGGTCCACCAATTCCACACCCTACATCCAACACCTGCAGCAAATGAAATTTCAAACTCAATTTTCACAAAAGCTTTTTCTTCCTGGAGTCCATTATCACAAAGATACCTTCTGTCCGGGCTTCAATCCAAGTTGTAAAGCAAGAAAGTGTTCATGTCGTTTGATGCTCTCACGAAGAGACTCTCCCTTAAATCTGAGTAACAATTGATTATGAGCGACGCTAATGAGATAGATACCATTTACCATGACCATCGGATGAATATAACAAGCCGTTACCTCGGAGCAAAGTGAAAAGACTCTCCCCAGCCGAACTCATAGAAGCTAGTAACAAGATCATAGTATTTATTAACCTGAATCCATCAAGACAATGACTAATTAGAAGGTCAGCAGCATCTAATACAGTAACCTTCAAAGAAAAACATCTAATACAATGCGGCCAAAAAGAAGCAGTGGAGCTTGCAATCACAATTGCTTGGGTCAAGAGCACCAAACTTATTAGAAGAGCTGAGGAACCTCCCCCAGTTATTATATTTTTTGTTCAAATAAAATGATTCTGATGTTCTTCATGAAGTAAATGAGGTTCAAAACAATAACAACAACAAACAACAACCGAATCCGAATCCATAGACTCGATCAATCGATATCATCAAATGGTCCCCAAACTTGTCGTGCATTGTGACAGTATATGCAACTTTAAGCAGATTAGAACAACAACAACAGCAACAACAAACAACAACAACAGAATTTTCCGATGCCAGAGCCGGGTTCCGGAGCTTCCCACTACTAACCATATCGGTGTAATTAGCTTTCCTCTCTTCCTCGGCGCCCCCGTAGTACCCATGATACTTCTCATACCTACATCAAAACCCAAGAATTAACACAAACTCGGCCATTTCGAAAACCCAAAACTCTCATAAACCATGCCCCACATTGATGCACTGGAATGGCTCAAAAGGAAAATCCCATTCAGACAGCATAAAACTATACCCAGATGGTCCCTAAAAGGTCAGTTGAGCAGGCAGTTTTTTTTTTTTGCGGAAAAAGAAAATGCTACAGAAGGTGGTGAGAGTCAAGAGGTGGGGGATGAAAAAAAAGAAACCTACTACAAAGAAAGCTATGAACCACCAAAGCCCTATACGGATAACTAAAGCTAGCTAAATTTGCTGGCAAAATAAATAATTCTATGCAAGCTATCCCACAAGTCGAGTAGGCCCGGATAAATGTTGCCAACACTGGGAACTACTTCCTCCAAAGACAGATTGATTACACAATAAGACTACCCTCCAAAGACAAAAACTTTAAACTTCAATTCCACGTCTTAACATCAATTAAAGTTGGAATTCCCACTAAAACCCACAACCCTAATCTCCACTGCAAAAAAAAACTATCAGAGTTGGTCCAAGGGAGTTGAATTCCCCGTAAATTTTTTGTCCGAACGTTACGAACGAAAAAAACACTATTGCGAATGTACATTGTAATGAGAAGTACACAGAAAGAATATAAAAAAAGGGAAGAATTAAAGAAAGGAATGTACTTTTCGACGGCGGAGAGGACGTCGTTCTTCTCGATCTTTCCACCGACGCCGGAGGCCAGATCCAATGCACCAGCTTTGGCCATCTCTTTTTTAATTTTTTCCCTAATTTGTTTCCTTTCCTTTCTATCTTCTCCACCCGGGGAATAAATATATAGAAAAATAGGAACCTTGCAAGGGAAAGACAAGGTGGCAGTGGCCAGCTCTTGAGTTTGTTTTAAGTCCGGGATACGAGTTGAACGCTCGGACTCTATTTAGGAACCGATTTTGTCAATTATATTTTTTTTTTATTTGTAATTTCTGAATACACACTTTTTTAAAGTTAATCTAAGTTGGGTCTGCTTAAATTTGATTGATCAACTTTTGAGTTTGTTCAAGGAAAAGAGATGTTGAGAATTCCACGTCAGTTAAAACACGAATGGGAGGAAAGTTTATAAGTGTGGAAAATCTACCAACCCATCGTCCTAAAATTTTAAGTTGGATATGGAAATTCTAACATGGTATCAGAGGAGGTTGATCCCGTGCCCATTGTTGAACTCGCATGACCCCATTTCTTGTACTTTGGTGAAGTCAAAGTCAGTGCAATCTTCGACCCGAGGTGAGTCTCGTTTGAGGGGACGTGTTGAGAATCTCATATCGGTTAAAACACGAATTGGGTGCAAGTTTATAAGTGTGAAAAATCCACCAATCAATTGCATTAAGATTTTGGGTTGGATATGGAGATTCTAACAGGAGATAGTGTTTATCATTAAAATAAAAAAATCTGGTATTTGGCTCAAAGTCGGAAAAAACTATATTTTGAAAAGTGACATTAGGATATTGTTATTTTGGTTATTTGTTCTGATAAGAATGTAATTTTGAGATGTACATATTATTAATATTTAAATTAAGACTCTTCCCACAAAAATTATTAATTAAAATTCTACATCGTCATGGATTTATTTTATATAACAAAAAATCATTGTAGGAAATTACGAGTGTCACCTTTTTTTTCTGGACAATGGAAGAAAATTGAAATTTTTGTTAAAAACCCAATTTATATTTTTACCAAACTTTCTAACTACGATACTGTGCCACAATCATAGAAAAATAATAAAATAAACTAAGAGATGATCGAAAGTAATTCGTTCTTAAGGATCAGCTACATTTTGTTACTGAAAGTTTAGATATCAACCTTGTTGGTTTTCCTTCAAATGGTAGCAGGTGAATGTTGGAACTGAAAGGCAAGCTAAGTTCCAAGTCCCAGGTGGCAAGACGGGGGATCCTATCCTGGCTTGACGCTAACGCGAAATATTTTTTTCTAATTTAAATCGGGTCAAATCTTTAAACGATAAGAAAAGTTTAAATTTAAGATTTGTAATTAAATTGTGTACGCAAAATATCGTAAAATCTGGACGTTACGTTTTAAAGAGATCTAAAATTCATGGATCCTTTGGAACTTTATTAATGGACAGATATTGGTAGATGGCAAGTGGAATTCTATAAAGTAGAAAGGGTTCCTTTCCGAAAATTAGAAGTACAAAGTATAGAAGAAAAGTTCTTTACACTTTTTTTTTGGGGGTAGAATCTTTACACTTTGTTTGGGAAGAGAGAACGTGTATGATAAATATAAGGAGGAGAGAAAATGGATGCAAAATTTACCATCTATTTGGTTCTCTTCATTTTAGAGAGAATGCGAAAAGAATTTTTGCTGTGGATACTTATTTATCTCTTATCTTGATTCTAAAACTTGAATACTTGATTGTAGTGGAAGAAATAAGAATAATTTCAAAAATATTAACATCAATATTTTTTTCTAAACCAACATTTTTTTTCATTTTACTACTTACGTTTCTTTCAAATTCTTTTAATTTTCTCCTTCTCCTAAACATACGAAAGATAACATTTTGTCTCCCAACCTTTTGTTATCCGTTTTCTTGCCTTCCATTTTCCTTTTTTTTTCTAACCTGTTTTTCGAATCAAAAGGTTAAAAAGAAAAGGCATATAGACGAAAAGAAAAAGATTTGGATTCAGGGGGGACTACATAAAAATCATCCCCATGGTATGGACTAAATATGGACCTTTAGATTTGATCAAATTATTTTTTTACAGATCTGATGGTCAGAATCTATTGAGGGTATTTTCGAGTTTTTATCCAAGCATACTCATTAGGGTTCCACCATTTTCCTATATAATCCCACAAAAAAAACATCATCTACCTTTTATTTTCCCTCCTTCCCCCCCCCCCCCCCCCCCCCCCCCCCCCCGATCGTTGTTTTTTTTTTGTTTTTCTTGAAGATTTTGGATCGTTGATTTTTTTGGTTTTTTTTTGTTTTTCTTGAATATTGGAACTTTATGTTGGTGTTTGGTTGTTGTTTGAACTTAGTGCTTAAAATTCCAGCAAAAATTCATGGATGAATGATACCAATATTAAGGTAGAATGATACCAATATCATAGAACGATAATACCAATATTCGAGAAGAATGAAACCAATACATTCAAATGGTATACATTTCACTTATAATGGGATACCAATATTGGAAAAGATGAAAACCAATATCACGGTGGAATGAAACCAATATCATAGTAGAATGAAACCAATGTCATAGTAGAATGAAACCAATAACATAGAAGATGAAAACTAATATCATAGTAGAATGAAACCAATAGCATAAAAGATGGAAACCAATATTCAAGAAAATAGAAAGCAATATTCTCATACTCCATAAATTGTATTATTTTGCTGATATTTTTTTAAATTATTTCAATTATTATATTTTCAATATTGTCCACATCCCTTTCAGTGAAGATTACTCATGTCCCCACTGAATTTGAACCCGAAAGAAAAGGGTAGAGACAAGGGTAACTGTACGCTACTATTAATTATGATTTGTTCTGTGCCTAACACGTCATGAAACGCACGTGTCGTAGTTAGCTGTGTCTGTTCCAAAGATTCTCATTGCTCTGACTTCTATGGAAAAAATGTCTGACGCATTTCTCCGAGCTTTTTTCCTGTATAGTGTTAAAATTGTTCTTCTACCTATCTAGCACTCTCGGTAAATATTTTATCAACCTAGTGTTGGGCAGAGAACGGCCATATTTCGGTATTTCACATTACCAAAAAAGGCCAAAATTCTGGCGTTCTTTTCTTGAGCACGGTCATTAAATACCGCTCTCTGATAGAAGTTGCGACTCGCAATTATTTGCTCCGAACTTTTTAAACGGCTTGACTCTGACTTGGCTTACGGTCCACGACTACCAAGGGCCATTTTCTGGTAAGTTATTACCCTGCTTCAGTTGGTTCCAGCTGGTATCCACGGTAACCAACCGCTTTAAATTTTCGGTAGTCCCGAAGTTGTTTGGACATGAACACAGACTTGGTAGCCGTGGACCGTAAGCCAAGTTGAAGCCAAACCGTTTACATCCGTTCGGGCCGGATAATTGTGAGTTGTACATGTTAGGTTTGAATGCATATTTAATGCATTTGGACCAAGCTGAAAGGCCCAAGCTGAAAAACCCAAGCTGAGGAAGGGATTACCACATCGAAAATTGCAAGTGATTTTTTCCTGTTTATAAGGAGAAGCTCCAAGCTGGTGTAAGATTAAATGTTCCACCTGAAGAGCTGACCGAGGCTGCCTGCGAGGATGGTGAGCACGCGCCCGCACCCACGCACGCGCATGTGCGTGTGCGTGTGCGCATGGCGCATTGGACGCAGGTCACAATGGGCGCTTTGTGGCGCACTTGGCACTTCGTAGCTACCGAAGTGACGAGGGGCTGCGAGCGCCTTCCAGGATGGCCACCGAAGAGGCACGAAGGGCTGGAACATCCTGGAGACTTCCAGACTGCCGAAGGGTTGCGAGATCCCTCGTGAAGGAGTGCCAGCATAGTCTGGGCGCACCTGGAAGGATCCAGAATGCCACCGAAGGACCACGAGCGTAGCCAGCCAGCCTGCTGGCCGAACGAATGCACCCCTTCGGAGTGCCTGCCTGCCACTCTTCCAGCGCCTATAAATAGGCCTCTCCCCCTCATTTGCAAATCTATCCCAGCTTCAAGTGCATTCCATAAGCATTGTTGTCTTCTCCTCTCCCCCCCGTTCTTCACTTACAAATAATCCGTCCGAAAGTTCTGGGTATATAAGGGTTCGCCCGAAAGTTTCGAGATACGTGTGCAACGTTCTTGGAAATGCCCAAACAGTCGTTGTATCTTGGGGATGATTGCCGTAGCCCGTACCGCACTGAAATATACGGGGCAATCTCGTCTTACGGAGAAAGTGTCCAACACTTGCCTCGACTGCCGTAGATCCTAATCAAGTACACCGAACCCTCCGAATACAACAATCGTAAGACAAGATTCGTGTACTTGAAGATGGCATCGTCAAGCACCGTAGCACTGACAACGGTACCGGGAACTGTCCACGCCGAAAGGCCAGCGAAGTTCAACGGTACCGAGTTTAAGAGGTTGCAACAGAAGATGACGTTCTATCTGACCACGCTTAACCTAGTTCGGTTCATGAAAGAGGAAGTACCGAAGATAGCGGAAAATGAGACGGATCAACAAAAGATCAATGCTCTCGACGCGTGGAATCATAGCGACTTCTTGTGCCAGAACTACGTCCTGAATGGACTAGACGACACGCTCTATAACATCTACGCGGTAACCAAGACCGCTAAGGAGCTGTGGAGTTCACTCGAGAAGAAGTACAAAATGGAGGATGCCGAGACGAAGAAATTCATCGTCGGACGATTCCTCAACTTCAAGATGGTGGACTCCAAGAAGGTCATCGACCAAGTGCAGGAGTTGCAGCTGATCCTTCACGAGATCCAAGCCAAAGGGATGCAACTCAGCGAGTCCTTCCAAGTAGCTGCGATGATCGAGAAGCTCCCCCCACTCTGGAAGGACTTCAAGAGCTACCTCAAGTACAAGAGGAAGGACATGGGCCTAGAAGACCTGAGAGTGAGACTTAGGATCGAGGAAGACAACCAAAAGTCTGAAGTTAAGCAAGACAAGGCCAACTCTGAGACCACCGTGCACCTCACCGAGGGAAAAGGTGGCAAGAAGAGGAAGAAGTCCGAGGATAAGCAGGAGAAGCAAGAGCCCAACAAGAAAAAGAACAAGAAGATCAAGGGCGACTGCTACAACTGCGGCAAACTCGATCACATGGCTAAGGACTGTCGCCAGTCGAAGAAGGATGACCAAGGAAAGGCTAACCTGGCTAAAGACTCGTCCGAAATGGATCTGTCAGCCGTGGTGTTTGAAGCCAACCTGGTAGATAATCCGAGAGAGTGGTTCGTGGACACAGGAGCTACCCGCCACATCTGCTCGGACAAGGAGATATTCTCGAGCTATATCCCGATCACCGGTCGAAAGCTGTTCATGGAAAACTCTGCAACGTCCAAGATCGTCGGTCTAGGTAAGGTGGTCCTGAAGCTGACCTCAGGAAAGGAGCTAACCCTCAAAGATGTGCTGCATGTCCCGGACATCCGCAAGAACTTAGTTTCCGGCTCACTGTTAAGCAAAGTCGATCTTAAGCTTGTATTTGAGACTGATAAGTTTGTACTGACCAAAGCGGGTCAATTCATAGGAAAGGGTTATCTAGAAAAGGGGCTGTTTAAGATGAATGTAATGACTGTAAATCACACCTTTAACGGTGAAAATAAAGTTAACGCTTCTTCTTACTTGGCCGAGTGTTCTAATTTATGGCATAGTAGATTAGGACACGTAAATTTAAACTCGCTAAGAAAGTTAGTAAGTTTAAATTTATTACCGAATCTAGAGTTCAACCCATCCGATAAATGTGAAGTATGTGTGGAGGCTAAAATGACCAAAGCACCTTTCTATTCGGTGGAAAGAAGTACTACGCCTTTAGAGTTAATTCATACGGACACTTGCGATATGAAACACGTACAAACTAAAGGCGGGAAGAAATACTTCATCACGTTTATCGATGACTGCATGAGATATTGTTACGTATATCTCCTAAAGGGCAAAGACGAAGCTCTTGATGCCTTTAAGAGATATAAGAATAAGGTTAAAAATCAACTCAGCGTGAAAATCAAAATGATCTGAAGTGATCGAGGGGGAGAATATGTAGCTCCGTTTGATGAACTCTGTCAAGAATATGGCATTATTCATCAGACGACTGCTCCATACTCACCTCAATCGAATGGCGTAGCTGAACGCAAAAATCAAACTCTTAAGGAGATGATGAACGCTATGTTGATTAGCTCGGGCTTACCCCAGAACATGTGGGGGGAAGCTGTGCTCTCAGCTAACCACATTCTAAACAAGTTGCCACACAAGAAAAGGGATAAAACCCTATATGAACTATGGAAAGGAAGGAAACCTTCCAACGGTTACCTTAAAGTGTGGGGCTGCCTAGCAAAGGTCGAAGTACCTAAGCCTAAGCAGGTGAGAATAGGACCCAAGACCATTGATTACATCTTTATCGGATATGCGTAAAATAGTAGTGCTTTATCGATTTTTGGTACATAAATCTGAAAAACCCTGAGATAAACGCGGGAATGGTCATATAATCAAGGAACGCAACGTTCTTTGAGAATAGCTTTCCTAATAAGGAAAGGAAAGAAGGAAGTCCAAAGAAAAGGGCTCACGAGACTACGCAATGGTTAAATCAAGAAGATGATGAACCTAGACGTAGTAAACGGACGAAGGTAACCAAATCCTTTGGTCCGGATTATCTAACCTATGCGTTAGAAGATGAACCCAGGACAATCCAAGAGGCATTGTCCAGTCCAGATGCTCCTCTCTGGAAGGAAGCTATCAATAGTGAGATAGAATCCATTATGCAAAACCACACGTGGGAAATCGTGGATCTCCCACCGGGCTGCAAACCTTTGGGATGCAGGTGGATCCTAAAAAGGAAATACAAAGCTGATAGATCAATCGACAAGTACAATGCTCGATTGGTAGCTAAGGGGTTTAAACAGAAGAAGGGACATGATTTTTTTGACACGTATTCACCGGTCACAAGAATCACATCAATTAGAGTAATCATAGCTGTTGCGGTACTCTATAACCTCGAGATCCACCAAATGGACGTAAAAATAGCTTTCCTAAATAGAGAACTAGAAGAGGAGATATACATGGAGTAACCTGAAGGGTTTGTGGCTCTCGGTCAAGAGCATAAAGTGTGTCGGCTAGTCAAGTCACTATACAGGCTAAAACAAGTGCCGAAACAGTGGCACGAGAAATTTGACAGGATAATGCTGTCGAATGGATTTAAGATCAATGAGTGCAATAAATGTGTTTACATTAAGGGCACACCTGAAGCTTACATAATTGTATGTCTCTACGTAGATGACTTACTAATTATGGGAAGTAATAAAGAGGTTATTGTGAAAACTAAGAACATGTTAAAGGACCACTTTGACATGAAAGATATGGGTCTGGCAGACGTCATACTAGGAATAAAAATCTCTAGGAAAGCTGACGAAATTATCTTGACGCAATCCCACTACGTGGAAAGCGTGCTCAAGAAATTTGAAGCTTTTGACAAACCTCCTGTTAAGACTCCAGTAGATTTGAATCTACACTTAGCCAAGAATCGAGGAGACCCAGTATCTCAATTGAGGTATGCACAAATTATCGGGAGCTTGATATATTTAACAAACTACACACGTCCCGATATTGCGTACTCAATTAGTAAGCTTAGTAGATTCACAAGTAATCCAGGGAAGGATCACTGGCTGGATTTGGAAAGAGTTTTACGGTATTTAAAACATTCCATAAACCATGGCATACACTATGCTAAATATCCAGCTGTATTAGAAGGATACAGTGACGCAAACTGGATATCAGATACTAAAGACTCAAATCCACGAGTGGATACGTATTCACCATAGGAGGAGGAGCTGTGTCTTGGAAGTCCTCTAAACAAACATGCGTAGCTCGATCTACCATGGAGTCAGAGTTTATAGCACTAGACAAAGCTGGGGAAGAAACTGAATGGCTCAAAAACTTCCTAGAGGATATTCCGTGCTGGAGCAAACTGGTGCCTCCCGTATTGATACATTGTAATAGCATGTCTGCAATCGGGAGAGCACAAAGTACAATGTACAACAGAAAGTCTCGACATATCCATCGGAGACACAATATCGTTAGAGAGTTGATCTCTAGTAGGGTGATCACCATTAATTACGTAAAGTCCAAGGACAACTTAGCTGATCCTTTTATGAAAGGAATCAATAGAGATCAAACGTACAACGCAGTAAGGGGAATGGGATTAAAATCCACACACTAAAGAACGTCCATAGTGGTAACTCAACCATGATGAGTGGAGATCCCATAAACTTGGTTCAATGAGACAACTAAGTTATGGAGGGTTCAGTTAATCACCTGAAACCTATCTCATTCTCAGAAGCTGCCTAGGTGTTAACCTGCAGAGGTGTGGTAGGGTTAAGCATTACGCTTTTAATGATTCCTATACCTTGATAAAGGTGAAGTATGGCAGGATACTCCTGATAAGAGATCACCTATGTAAGTGTGAAGTGAGTCCGCTTCAAATGGGAAAAATACTTATGAATCCAAGATACGGTCCATGGCCGAAGCTGATATAACGTGAGAACTCAAATATACTAGGGTTATTATTGTGTAAATATTATTGTCTTGGTTTACGCCAAAAGCTGACGGTTCAAGACATCACGTTCACCGAGCAGCGAGTAAATCCGATAACATATTACTAGAGAAGATTCAAAGCCACAAGCTACCTGTCTCGATGCAATAATAACACGTCAGAACTTTCGATTAGAGTCTGCATGCATTAATCATCATTCATGTGGGGGATTGTTGGGTTTGAATGCATATTTAATGCATTTGGACCAAGCTGAAAGGCCCAAGCTGAAAAGCCCAAGCTGGAAAGTCCAACCTGAGGAAGGGATTACCACATCGAAAAGCGCAAGGGATTTTTCCCTATTTATAAGGAGAAGCTCCAAGCTGGTGTAACATTAAATGTTCTACCTGAAGAGCTGACCGAGGCTGCCTGCGAGGATGGTGCGAAGCACCATCCGAGCACGAGCACGAGCATGCGCACACGCCTGTGCCCGTGCTCGCGCATGCGCGTGTGCGTGTGCGCATGGCGCATTGGACGTAGGTCGCAATGGGCGCTTTGTGGCGCACTTGGCACTTCGCACATGCGCATCGTCGCGAGGAGCTGGAGGAGCCTTAAGTATTTTGTCCGAGTCTGGAGAGAGCTGCGTAGCTACCGAAGTGACGAGGGGCTGCGAGCGCCTTCCAGGATGGCCACCGAAGAGGCACGAAGGGCTGGAACGTCCTGGAGACTTCCAGACGGCCAAAGGGTTGCGAGATCCCTCGTGAAGGAGTGCCAGCATAGTCTGGGAGCACCTGGAAGGATCCAGAATGCCACCGAAGGGCCACGAGCGTAGCCAGCCAGCCTGCTGGCCGAACGGACGCGCCCCTTCGGAGTGCCTGCCTGCCACTCTTCCAACGCCTATAAATAGGCCTCTTCCCCTCATTTGCAAATCCATCCCAGCAGCAAGTGCATTCCATAAACATTGTTGTCTTCCCCTCCCCCCCCCCCCCCCCCCCCCGTTCTTCACTTATAAATAATCCGTCCGAAAGTTCTGGGTATATAAGGATTCGCCCGAAAGTTTCGAGATACGTGTACAACGTTCTTGGAAACGCTCGAACAGTCGTTGTATCTTGGGGACGATTGCCGTAGCCCGTACCGCACTGAAATATACGGGGCAATCTCGTCTTACGGAGAAAGTGTCCAACACTTGTCTCGACTGCCGTAGATCCTAATCAAGTACACCGAACCCTCCGAATACAACAGTACCTTGTTCTGGAGAACGATATTTATTGACCGTGCTGAAGCACAGGGGAGTGGATTGAGCACGGAGTGAAGGAATCGATTCCGTACGGTTTGGAGTGAAAAGGGACCGCAGTGGCAAGCGTAGTTATGTGATAATGGCAAGTGCAGTTATGTGATAATGGCAAGCGCAGTTATGTGATAATGGCATGTGTACTTTTGGCAGTGGCAAGTCTCCGTTGATGATAATGGCGCGCGTGGTTTTTTTTCATTTTGGTCCCCCATATTTTAGCATTTTTGCAAAAAGGTCACACTGGCATGCGCAGTTATGTGATAGTGGCATGCACAGTTATGTGATATTGGCATGCACAGTTATGCGATAATGGCATTTGTATCCGGCCTGCGTTTGTGCATGGTTTTTTTCATTTTGGTCTCCGTATTTTAGCGCGTTTGCAAAAAAGTTCCCGCGTGTCTTCATTCCGAACGGTTCGGAATCTGAGCATTCCGTGCCCAATCCAGACCCGAAGCACAGAACGCGAGAGGCAACTGCTGTGTTCCTGCAAAAATTATCTTTATCTTAAATAGTTTTAAAAACTAAACAAATAATAAAGACTCATACACAATCGAAAATCAAAATTTAAAAAATGAAAGCTCTCCCTCTCCCCTATTGACCTTGTCGCCCATGTTCCTAGCGGCAGCAGCCATTTATATGTACAGAGGTAACTGCTACGCTTTTTTTTTTCCTTTCAAATTTTGTACTAAAAATAACATTGATCGTATAAATAATTATTTCCTGTATGCCCAACAAGAAATGACATTGATAGGACAAAGATAACAAAAAAAAGTGTATACTAGAATTACGTATATCGGACAAAGATAACAAATATACCCCTTAAAAAAAGAATTACGTTAAATATGCAACCGGACTATTGGCCGAGAGTATTTTTGGGGTGGAAGGGTTCTGGGCCGGGATTTTGTTCTGGGCCGTAAGATCGTCATGGACTATTTTGTTCTTACATTAATAAATTCTACCTATTAAAAAAATGCAACCGGACCGTTGGCCGCTTTTCGATTTCGATTTCAATGATTTCCATTATATATTTATATTTAGTAGATCATATGTGTTGTATTTTGTTATTTAAATAAGAGATAGTATCTTTTGTAATAGAAAGCGATAATTAATGAGAAATTACCAAAATTCTCTCCATTTTAATTTCTTTGTTATTATTTTTAAAGTACATTTAATTAGATTATAGATAATTTATAATTGTTGTGAAATTCATTAAAAAAATATTTGTTACAATATTCAACAAAAATTTAGGTTGCAAAATTGGAAATTTCATATTGAAATATTTTCTATTGGAGAAGAAAGAACACTAAAATTGGCGAACAGTTGGTAAATACAATAAATGCGGAATCAAAAAATTATTGTGGAATAATAACTTTTGACTATTCTCTCTTCAAAATACTGAAATAGCACTATAGATAAATGAAAATATAAATCATTTTATTGATTTAGGAGGCCGGGCAAGAAGCCTCGATCTCCTTCCTGGTCGGGAAGTTTGAGCTCTTTTTGCGGTGGCGCCGACAAAGCGCAGGTAATTTCTCGGTCGAAAAGGTTCCAACTTTGTCAATTTCATGGCTCTAATCTGGTGACCCAGTTTGTAATTTGAGCTAATTAGGAGAAATTCTTTATTTGTTTCATTGAAAAGTTACATATTTAATATGATCGTCTTCTGGGTTTGATCACTGATAGGATGGAGAACGACGATGATTTTACGTTTTGCCAGGCAAGTTGAACGAACCCCATTTGGTTTTGAGTCGTTTTTGTTTTAAGGTGAAGTTGTTGAGATTGAATTGGTGATGTGGAAATTTCCGGTCTTTTGCAATTGGGTGGTTATAGGTTGGTTCATCAAGTGACCAAGATGGGTTCGTGGAGGAGAATGTTGGTGTTGGTGGTTTGACTATTCGCGATGAGGGTTCGAATGGAAGTAGTGGTAATCAGGGTTTTGGCACTGATTCGGTAGTAGTTTGTCGAAGGACGGTGCTCTGATGGAGGAGAGGAGTGTTGGTTCATTGTCCTTCGGCGTGATCAGTACGTCGGGAGAAGTAGTCTCTAGAAGTCTTGAATCTTCAGATAAGAAGTTGGAAGAGCGGAGAGTTCCGGAAAAGAAGCGTGTTAGCCGTGGAAAAGTCCCTTTCGAGAAGGGGTACAGCCCGATGGACTGGCTTAAGTTGACCCGCACTCATCCTGACCTAGCAGGTATTCCTTGAAATAGCCTTCTTCTAGCAATGAATTTTAATCATCACATTGAGCAGAAGTTGCTCTTCGTACGAGAAGTGATGTTAATATGTTGTCCAATGCAGCTATATTCTGACCTTTCCCCTTGTTTGTGAAAAAACGAACTATCAGGATTGAAGGGGCAATCTAATAGGAGGCTTATTTCATTGAACGAAGTCAAACAACACCAGTCGGAAGGTTCTATGTGGACTGTTTTGAAAGGACGTGTATACAATTTGTCCCCGTATCTGAAGTTCCATCCGGGGGGGGTAAGCATATGACCATGTGTCATCTTCTTTATACCACACTCTTACTCGACAACCATGATTCATGTGTCATCTTCTTTTTTTGGATAGCCCAAATGCAAGATAGTTTCAATAGCTGAACTCGTTCCCATTTCAAAAGGACTAGCTCTGATGTAATAACAAGTCTCTGGGTCGGTAGAATTTGGCAGACGTTTCTGAAGTTTGCGGTCCCCTATTGCCTAGCCTTTTGTTGAGACAATTAACTGCCATAGGAAAGTGGTAAGTCAAGGTTTCCTCGGTGGGTTTTGAGAGTTCATCCCGATAATTTAGCAATTTCTAGTAATCAGTGTGGGATGAAAAAATTAGTGAACTGATCGTGGAAATCAGCTGAGGATTTGGAATTGATTTGATTTGAATTACTCCTTGAATTGATCAGTATGCAGTTTCTAGTTACATCGTGTACTTTCTCGTTCAGCAACTACTATCATCATGTCGAGTAAATCTACCTGTTTTTGAGGATCTTCTTTCTGTTGTTCAACCCGAAGTCATTGATTATTTCTCTTTCCTTGTATGAGATGTTATCATATTCGTTCTTGGCCTGCTTTTCGAAGCTGCTCATTGCAAGTTTGACGGTCGAGCACAGAATCTTGTTTAGGCTGAATCCGTTCCTATCATTCTTTTGAGCGAGGAGTCTGCAGAGTGTATCATTTCCAAAGAAGATGCATAATTGAACTGTTTTGACATCGACATGCCATGTTTTGTTACCATGCTGATAATGTTTCACTTTCAGGTGTTGATATTTTGATGAAGGCTGTAGGAAAGGACTGTACTTCTCTATTCAGTATCCTCAAATATATATATATATATATATTTTTCTTGAACTAAAGTTTATAATATCCAACTTGCTCTGCTTGCTAATTGAACTTACATCAGGAAAAAAAGAGGTATGATTTATGTTTCTAAACTTAAGATCAAATAACAAGTATAAAAGATCATGTAATCTATTGAAATTGGACCTTTACTAGAGCCACTTGGGGCTGAAAACAAAAAAGAACTGCATAAAGTGGTGGGAAACCTTAGAACCTAACATTTTATTTTATTTATTTATGTTTCTGGCAAGTTGAAATAGAACTTAATGCACAAGAAGTGAGTTGTTAATCCATAAACAAGTGTGTTTAATTTAATAGTCGTTATATTTTTTATCTGTTGAAATTATGGGACAAAGTGTATTCCTTAAACTCCCTGGCAGACAAATACCATGCTTGGGTGAATCCAGAGTTCTTGCTGGAGAAGTGCCTTGTCGGTACATTGGATGATGGGCAATGAAGGTATTTATGTCCGAAAATTGATTTACTCGTGGAAGATTCTCCCTAACAAGTCTCCTTCATGGGCAATTTGTAAGTGAGCATCATCTAGTTCACGGATTCGATATTATAGTCCAATACATTAATATACTTTACTCGAAATGGAATTAGACGGCATAATAATATTCGGATATCAGCTCTTTAAAAACATCTATATCAATTATCCGCAAGGTCCATTAACTTTACAATTTTTTTATCCATTTAGGGTATAAACTACTTAAATTACTTGGTGGGTAATCTTCTCTTCTCTATCTTCGTGCCCTCTACTATAAACCAAATTCAAGTCAGCTATAGCTTAATGGTTCATCCCATTCGGCGATTTCGCCTAATACTATGTTTAAAAGGTGTAAAGAAATGGGGGAAGAAATTGTGATAAATCTGTTTAAGAATTTTGTCTGCACACACACATTCAAGTTATATTTTTTACCAAATTTATTCCAATTTCACTCATCAAACCAACCCTAAACGATTTGCCGCTTTTTTCCTTCTTTTCTTTCAATATTTTTTTTTTGAGAATTTTTCTTTCAATATCACCATCAGCAGTTTGCGTTAGTTAGGCACATATATTTGCCTCTCATGTGAAAGGGTAAAGATATTACTTGAAATTCTGAATTTTGAGATAAAATGCATTTTATTTTTATGGGTCAATGAGAAGAACAGAAATTGAACTCAAAATAAATAAAATGACCACATCAACCAAAATTTAATGGAGAAATTTTTTTTAAAGGTAAATTATTATATCATGATATTGTCAAAATTTGAACCTTGGACTTCCTAAATATTTATGACGCTTTGTATCATTGGAGTGCAAGCCGTTTGGCTTTAATCGGGAGAATTGCTTGATGGTATTTTCAGAAGTATGATTTTCCTCTCATGTGAGCCTGGCTCGTTATCATCAAAGTTTCTGTTTCTTTCAATTTAGTCCTTCAATTCAGTATGCAAGAATCAATCTGTGATAACTCTACGTTGGGTTTTACGAATTCATTTCTCTTTAACATATTTTATTAAAAATATTAATGGTCTCAGTATAAGAATCACGGTCCATTTGGGACCCATTAAACTATCTCCCAGAACCGTAAGATGCTGAAATCAATCGCGGATTTCCGGTTGATTGACGTTGAGGTTTTAAGATGATGCGTACCGTGACATGGCGTTAGTCGGTGAGAACACATGCAATATGTCATGGGATTGTTGGGATAATGTCCAATTGAAGATTTCGGGGTAACATGGTGAGAGGGCCCCGTTTTGCAATCTGAGGTTTGATGTGTCTTCGTGCTTCCACATGCGACAATTGACCTCGATTTGCCAACATCGGCAATCAAGGGAATTTTCTTAGTATGTGTAGGGAAAAAAAATTCCGCCGTAGAGTTCGATAAAAAGTAGGGCAAATTACTCTCAGACCATCCGCATTCGTGCCCTGCCTCAACCTAGGTCACGGAATAAACAATTAATTTCTCTCTCATCCACATCACCACAACCCAATTATCCCTTATTCTACCCACATCCGCAACCTGCCCCAACCTAGGTCACAGAATAAACAATTAATTTCTCTCACATCCACATATTATCTACTTCATTTTTATTTATATAAAAATTATATTAAATATACATATATATTTATTCCGTAATTAAGATAACAAGAAATTTTTTTGCCAAAGTAGAGAGAATATGTGTGTAAAAGTAGAGAGAATTTGAGATTGTGTGTGAAAATATGTTAGTGTTGGACTCTATTTATAGAGATTTGAAAATTACAAATTTTTATATAAATTATAATTTTTTCTTATCACAGATAATTCAAAAAAATTTTAACCACATTAATAATATCCAAAAAATTTATTTATACAAATAATATTGTACCAAGTGTAACTAACTAGATAGAAAAGTAAAAAAAATATATATAAACAAGGGTCGAGGGCGAGGGCGAGGGGGCGAATTTCGCCCTCGCTTTATTTGAGGGCATCGCCCCTTTTTCTTTTTGGTTTTTTTTTAATCCTACGTGGCCCAGATTGGGGCTGTAAAAAGGCGTGAATGTGCCTGGTCTCAGGCTCATAGTGTTTGGTATATTTAAGGCTCGTCCCCTTGTATTTTGATAATTGATTAAAAAACTCTCATAATTTGGCAAAACTATACCATGGGGCCCCTAAAACCGGAATTGGAGTTTTTTTCCGGCGAAGGCCCATATGAAATGACTCAAATGCCCTTCCCACTTAAAAAAATTCCAACTTTCTTTTTCCCCTTCCCACCTAAATCTGATACAAAAAGGACGGCGACAAAACAAAATTTTCTTTTGAGAATCTAACCACATACAAAACGGAAATTTCAAATCAGAGATTTAGCAAAGAAAAATAAGAAAAATTAAAGATCCGGAAACTAAGGCAGAGATCGAGGGGTAAATCAGAAATTGAAAGAGTAAACGGAGAGGAGAGGACTCACGGTGGAGGTGGAGGAGGAGGAGGATTTAAGACGGCGAGAATGAGAGGAGAGAGAGGGGCGGAAGGGGAACGCGGTGGACGGAGATCCCTCCTCTCTGGGCGGAGGCTGCTCATGGACAGAGGAGGCAACGCGGTGGGTGGAGATCCCTCCTCGCTGGGTGGAGACAGCTCATGGACAGAGGAGGCAATGCGGGGTCTCTCCCGACCGGTCAGCTCCGGTCTTCGTTGAGCTCAAGAGCCTCAGAGGCGTTCATGGACAGAGCTCGAGGGCTGACGGAGGCGTTCGTGGACTGAGCTCGAGGGCCATGGATTTGTGAGTTTTATGGGTAAATGTTCTGGTAGGCGTTCGATTGATTTTGTTTGATTTTTTATTTTGATCTTGATGTTCTGGATTGGTGTTCTTGATGTGTTTAATTAATTAGTGTTCTTGTTCTGAGTTAATGTTCTATTGTATTTTCTGGGATTTTTTTAAATTTGGTGTTCATGTTTTTTTGTGTTTAAATGTTGAAGAAGAAGGGGAAGAAGAAAGATGGAATTTTTTTAACTGGAAAGGGCATTTGAGTCATTTCAAGTGGGCCTTCGCCGGAGAAAAACTCTGATTCCGGCTTCAGGGGCCCCATGGTATAATTTTGCCAAACTATGGAGATTTTTTAATCGATTACCGGAATACAGGGGGGCGAGCGTGAAATATACCAAACACCAGAGGCCTGAGAGTAATTTATCCTAAAAATATCCATCGGGGGAATTTTTGAGTTTTTCACTAAAATGGAATCTGTTTTCAAAATTTTCTGACTCACATGTTTAAACATGTTTTTTTTATACGTAAAATATTTATTACATATCAAAAAGCTATGCCAATGTACACAAGTGCACTACACCGCTCGTGTGGCTAGTAAAATATTTATTACCTATCAAAAGGCTACGCCAATGTACACAAGTGTACTACACCTCTCGTGTGGCTAGAGAAATTGACTATCTAAATAGCATATGCTAACTAGATAGAAAATATATATAGCACACATCTCATAAACCTCGGCCTTACTTTCCTCAATTATAGTACGTCAATCTACTTTGA
This sequence comes from Hypericum androsaemum, assembly GCA_963995505.1. Taxonomy (NCBI): domain Eukaryota; kingdom Viridiplantae; phylum Streptophyta; class Magnoliopsida; order Malpighiales; family Hypericaceae; genus Hypericum; species Hypericum androsaemum. Next base: position 7,106,420 of record OZ023189.1, read on the forward strand.
GGAAATTCGAGGATTCTCCATCCCATAAAGAAAATAATTTTTTCGCTATAAACTTCACCTCTGAATGAGATTTGTCCAATCTCTCCTGAAATGCCTTGTGCTCTAACACTCGGGCTTCCTTCCACATTTCTTTCGGGGTCCGAATGAAACCCTCTTTTTTTATAAGTAAAAGTTGTATTTTACCAGAATTTTGTCAAAGTGCATCAAAAGAGCCAGATAATGCCTATCACTGGACCCTCAGTGATAAACACTATCTGGAACATATCAAAATATCAAATCAAAAGGTTAGACCGAATAAACCAAAAAATCTCCAAAAAGAACACATAACCAAAGGAACAATTAGGGAGGGTCGAAGAACCAAAAAGGATTTGAACCTCGGGGGGCGACATCCTTAATCAATTGGAGGATATGTGAAGAATCCTCCTCCCAAGAAAGGTCCATCACGAATGAAACCCTCTTTAGCCTTTAGACTTCGTTTTTGGGGCCTAGTACTTCTCCTTGGCATCCATGTACCAAGCCCGATAACTGAGCCTTTAGAATTATCTAGTACGGCCTCCAGTTTCATCCCACCCTTGTTTTGGGCCAAGTCTTCTTCTTTTCCCTCACAATTGGGCCCGTCTTGAGTCTCCTCGTCATAGACCGTCGAGTCCACGTCATCGCAAAAAATAACCAGATTTTTGTAATCTTCCTTCTCTTCCCACGACTCACGAGGTGCCTGGTTGGCAAACGAACTGCTGCAGCAGTCTTGGGGACCAAACCAAGACAGGAAAACCTGACTGCCATCAAAACCTATCCCATCATTTCGAACCTCGGACTTTTCTTCTTCTTCTTCCCCCAAAAAATCTTCTTCTTCAACCTCCGGCGATGCTCCTCCTTCTTCTAGGTCGTCGCTTTCGATGTCCCCCCTAATTTTTTCTCCGTCAGCCACCTTGTTCTCAGTGGGGTATTGTAACTCTTTGCCTTCTGTAACCAGTACGAAACCCGCCGCCTCTTCCCTTCTCCTCTGAGATCGCCGGTTCCCAGTCGAGTCCTCGCTTCCGATTTTGATTCCCCCTTCTAAAGTTTTCAGATAGTGCCTGGAATCATAGTCACCCTTGCATGCCTCCAAGATGTTGATAATGAGAAGTTTCCCATCCACAATGACTTTTACTTGTTCGTTAATCCGAGAGTGGGAATCGGTAGAGATTAAAATCCTGGCCTTGTTAAGTCTGCTCCTAAGACCATCTGCATCAGCCACCCACCCAGGATCACTGAATAAAAAATTAATTTTTCTCTCATCCTTACCCAACCCAACCTCATTATATATTTTCCTACCCACATCAGCAACCTAGGGTCACTGAATAAATAATTAATTTCTCTTTCATCCACATATTATCTACTATCTTTTTTGTTTATATAAAAGTTATAATTAATATACAAAAATGATTATTTTGTAATTATAACAAGAAAAAAATTTATAATTAAGTGACAAAATTAGGATTACAAAAGATGCAATACAAAATTAGAAAGATTTCTTAAATGATAAATTACAAATACAGAATATGCAAATTATTTTTAGTTTTGTTAAAGATAAGTTCAATTTTTTTAACCACACAAATAATATCCGAAAAATTTATTTATACGAATAATATTGTGCCAATTGTAACTAAAGTAGATTGAAAAATAAATAAATAAATATTAGGGGGCTGGGGCACCACCTTAAGGATTGTCAGGTCGCAAGGGGCATTCCCCTCCTTCCACTTTGTAATTTTTTTAATAGCTTTTTAATAATAAAAAAATGGTGACCCCCTTGTGGGGGTCACAGATGGTGGTCTAACATGTTATGAACCTTGATAAAAAAGAGTTAGGAGATGAGTAGAATTATAGATAGAATAGAAAGACATAGAGTTTGTAGAGAGAAAAATGGTAGAATTAAAGAAGGATAATTGATATATTAATCCACTGCATAATTCAAATAAACAAACATAGCAACTTTATACCTCTCCGAGAGGAGGTTACAGCCCTAAACTTACGTCAACGTGGCCAATGCCACTTCTTGTAAAAAAATTGTGTGGAAGTGGAGGGGCGAAAACCCTTAGATATATAGACAAAAATGACCAATTACATCTTATTAAGTGCAAGGCCCCCTCTCGGCCTCTTGTGAGGTTACGACCACCGGCCTCGTCAAAACCCTATCACGAGAAAACCCAGTGGAAAAAATCTGTGATAGGGAAAGAGTGCCTCGGAAAAAAAAGTCTCACTTGACGTGTGGTATATCGCATAACCTGGCCTTGTATCATCACTAGGTAATACAATTCGGAAAGAAAAATCCCCCCTAGGCTTCACGCCATCAACATCACTAGATAAACGAGTATATCGGGGGAGGCTAACTCTCCTCAAATTGTCCAAATACACATCAAAACAACAGTCCAAGGGGGCATCAAAAATAATATACTCGAAGGAGATCTCAAGAGCATGCTTCGATAGCGCATCCGCCACCCGGTTACCCTCCCGCCAGGTGTGCTGAAGGTCAATCTCCCAATCCATCTCTAGAAACTCCCTCGTCCTTGCAATGAGAGTAGCCACGGGGTGGGCTCTATCAACAGGATGTCCGATGCAGAGGATGGTCAGCGATGAGTCCGCCTCCACCAGGACCCTCATGAATCCCCTCTCCTAAGCCAACTCAAGTCCAAGAACCAGAGCCTAGAGCTCCGTAGCCAAGGAGGTGCAGCTCCCAATGCCCTCAGCGAACTCGCATAACCACATACCACCCGTGTCGCGGATGATACCACCAGCCCCAACAGGACGTGGGTTGCCCATCGAAGTTCCATCTGTATTGAGCTAAACGAAGCCCTCCGCAGGTCGCTGCCATGAAACTAGGGGGTGCCCCGAGATGGTACCAGGCCGGAAGGCAGAGTCACTCCTCTAACACCACAACCACCAGCACGCAGTCACAAAAGTTGTAGCCCACGGGGGGCCATCCGTAGGAATGGTGGTGTCAGAAATGTTGGCCCAGAGCCATCGGGGGTGATCCATCTCAGTATAGAAGTCCTGTGGTGGTCGTGGTAGAAAGGAAGCCCATGCCATCTGAGAGAACCTGCAATCACGAGACATATGCATCAGAGACTCTAACTCAGTACCATATCTTGGACACATGTCATCATCAGTAAAGTGCCTTCGAGCCCGCTCTGCATTTATCATCAGCCTGCAATGACAAAATAACCAAATGAAAAATCTAATCCTCTCAGGAACCCGTAAGGTCCAAATCCGAGTCCAAAATGAGTCAGTAAGCGGCATCTCCCCAACCCTGCACAAAATCCTATACAGAGACTAAGTAGAGAAGTGCCCATCCTGAGTGAGACCCCAGGATAACGCGTCCGTCCAAGCTGGGGAGACCTGCAAAAGAGTCAAAGTCAAAGAGCCAATAATATGCGAGGGCAAGAAAGCCTCCAGCCAGAGGATATCCCAACCATCCCCAAGGTACCAATACTCAGCCACCTTCTTTCTGGCCTCCTCCGCGGGGAGACACCAAAGAGGTGCTTCCAGAGAGGAGAGGGAGAGGGAGAGGGCCACAGGTCATCCCAGAAGGACGTACGAAGACTGTTCCCCATATTTTGATGAAGGCCATGGGCAAGGATCGGCCAGGCCATGGCCTGCCAGGTAGCAGATGAGTGCCAAATGAATCCAACTCAACCAGATGAATCCGCTGATGGACCTGGTAGGAGGCCCAAATGAACTCACGGACACAACGGTCCATGTCCCAACAGAGAGCAGCAGGCAAAATATTAGTCTGTATCGTATGGTTAAGGATAGAAGACAGAACCGAGCAAGCGAGTGTCAGACGACCTGCCTTACTTAAATATCTCGCCTTCCACCCAGCCATCTTGCTACAGAGTTTCTCCAGAACAAAGTGGTGCGACTGCCCATGGTCCTGTCTGAGATCGGTAGGGGCACCTAAGTACTGACCCAAATATGAAGTTAGGGGGATACCCATCACATCACTGAGCTGGCTAGCGAGTTCTGAGCCAACATTCTGGGACACCATAACCTTAGACTTAGGCTGACTCACACGCTGCCTCGAGCAATCACAGAAGGTCTCCAGAAGATGACGTACTATTTCGGCCTTGGAAATAGAGGTCTCGCACATGAGAATCAAATCATCGGTAAACATCAACTGGGAGAGAGGGGGGCACGATGCATCAACTGGACAGGGGCCCATCTACCATCCTGTACCACTTGTTCAATGGCATGCAAAAGTCTCTCCATGCAGCAAACAAAAAGGTAAGGGAAAATAGGATTACCCTGACGAATCCCACGGGTAAGGCAGAAAGCATCAGTCTTCCTCCCATTCCAAAGGACCCGTATCGAGGCAGTCGAGACATACTCTATAATCCAGTCGATAAAGGTCAAAGGGAGACCAGTCAGGATGAGCATCTTCTGGAGGAAGTCTCAGCTACGACGATCGTAAGCCTTCTCAAGATCAAGCCTAATAACCATCCAGCCAGTCTCACCCCTTTTTTGGGACATCGAGTGGACCACCTCTCGGAGAATAACAATGTTGTCCAATATATAACGGCTCAGGACAAAGTTGGACTGCATCAGATTGATCATAGTATACAGGAGAGGCTTCAGTCTGCACACTTAAATCTTTGTAATGATCTTATAAAGCACACTACAAAGAATAATGGGCCAGAACTGGATCAGCGACTTCCGGGTAGGGACGTTAGGGAGAAGGGTGATCAAGCTAGTGTTCAGGTGAGGGGGAAGACGACCACTATGGAAAAACTCCTGGACCTGAGCACACACTGAATCACCAACAACCTCCCAGCACTTCTGAAAGAAAGACGGCCTGCTAGCCATCCTCACCCGGGGCTTTGTAAGGCCACATCTGGAACAAACCATCACATATCTCACCACGGGAAATCAGGCTACACAGATCAGGTAACAGAATGTCCTCAAAGGCAGGAAACCCAGATTACAGTAATTGGAAATGATCTACAGTCAAAGAGCAGAGGAATCTTGATCCCAAAGCCACTCGCCATCAGGAGAGAGGAGACCACAAACTCTGTTCCCATACCGACGAACAGTAGTTAAAGTATGAAAGAAATGAGTGTTGCGATCTCCATCAATAATCCACTATTCCCTAGACTTCTGCATCCAAAGGAGTGCCTCCTGATCAAGGATACCCTCCAACTCTAAGCGCAGCTTATCCTCCAGCCAGAGCAGGCCACTCATTACCCCAGCCTTCAGCGACCTCTGAACACCTCCAAGATTAGCAATGCATCTATCCTTACGCCGGAGGATATGTCCAAACACCTCACAGTTCCACTGACGAAGCGTGGGTGTAAGGGACTCTAATACACTGCTAGCAAGAGCTGGTCTCGGCCACTGATCATCAAGGAAGGGCATGAAGTCAGAGTGAAGCAGCTTGGCAACCCGGAAGCAGAACGACCTCTCCCTCCTACTCCCCCCCTCGCACGGCCGAAGGTTAAGGAGGATCAGGGAGTGGTCAGAGGTCACTCGCGGCAGGTGCCTGACTACCGCCTCCGGCCAGGGTAAACGCCAATCCCCATTACACAAAACACGGTCAAGACATTTGGAGACCCGAGTGGAGCTCTCCACTTCTTGTACATGAACTACCACAACTGCACTACTTGCTCTAATAATGGTAATTTAACAACCATGAAATAAACATTACAATCATGACACGTCAGCCACTAACTAGGATCGTGACAAAACACAATACAAATTTTTTCCGTAACATTTTATCAAAATTCGAAACTTTTTTCGTACTATACCATAATATCAAACTTTTTTCATACTTTATCACAGTATAAAAGAAAATTTCGTATTGTGGTAAGCAACAATAAAAAAAATTTCGTATTAAAAGGAACACCTAAACGAGAATAAGTAAAACAGACCAGAATTTGATGAAACTTCGAAAAATTGACATCCCATAGGGTTTTTTCCCCGAGGGAGCCGTTTTGTGCCCCAAAAAGTTTTTCGGACGCCACTTTTTTTATATAGAAAATGTCATTTTATTCCAAATGGTCAGTGAAAATCAAAGTGGTCCATCTTCTCGCAATGTACTAATTGATAAAAAAATTGTTGTACCCGATTAGAAAAAATAATTAGTGTTCTACGCCCACTCAGAAAATTACCACGTAATCGATTGCCGGCGAAAAGTATGTCATGTGTAGCAATGAAAGATGGTTGAACAATATTCATCCATATAGGTTGTATAAAATTACTATTTATCTTAGTGAGTCTAAATTCGATGCTCGTAAATTTTAACTTTTATAACTTTTAGAATAAAATTAATAATATTAGATATTTTAATATTAACTATTTTTATTTAGAAACAGTTTTGGAATAACTGAGTGTTCCACTGGTCACTGCAATTGATCCAAAAAATGAGAAAAATTCATGGTAGATCTCTGGATAATTTTTTAAAACCATATTTTAGAGTACATGCAAACGTTGCGGTTGAATTTTACATAACTTATAGTCAATTACATTTAATATTCACAGGAAAAAGTTGCAGAGGAATTTTGGTCCCCAAAATTTGAAATACAATAAATTTCTGCAAATCTTAATCAAAGATTCGGAAGCGGCGGTGGGTGTGTCTATCTATAGATAGAATTCATTGTTCGAGAAACGCACGTGGCTTCCATAATATTGGCCAGTGGGCCTCAATTATTTATTGCACATGCATGTAGGCCTCCCCTCTCTCATATTAGGTCACATTTATATTTGAAAAAAATGGATTTATTTATTGTTCCTCTAATAATTTAGCTTTAATCATTTTTTTTATCATTCGGTGTGCATATTTTTCTCAGCGTCGGTGTACCAGGTTGTGGCTTCACTAAAAAAATAAAATTGTAAATATCTATCGTTAGAATTAAGAGGCACCAAATTTGTCCTGGATGTGTATTTTTGTCAAGGACTGTCCATGACCGTCCTGGGACACACGTTAGATTGGTCAGTTAGGATGTAATAAGTTGTTCAGTTATGATTAAATAGTTCCGCCAGTTATGATGGAATGGTTCGCCCAGAACGGTCCCGAATAGGTCGCCCAGTTATGATAGAATGGTTCGTCCGGGAACACTTTGTGGAATACGTGTTGAGTTGGTCAGTTATGATACAATAGTTCAACACACGCTGAATTAATCAGTTATGATCTAATGGTTCGCCAAATTATGATATATGATTCGAACAATTATGATAAAATAGTTCGCTTTTCAGGACGGTCCTGAAAAAATGGTTCATAAAGAAATCCGGTCCCGAATTAAGATCCTAACTTCTATCAATTTGGGCAAATCGCTTTTGCACTCATTTGCCTCTCTTTGCCTCTCTCTGCCTCAATTCTAACAACTTTCATCATCGACGACCAAAAAAACAACGTTAATTATTACGGATCTTTTAACAATATTTTTCATTTATATAACTTAAAATCTAACTATTTTAAATAAATCCAATTTTTTACCTCTCCAAAAAATATCATTGCAAATCTCATATCTATGTCTAAGTTTTATTTGTCATAATTACGGAATTCTACTTACCATAGTCGTGGGTTCACAATGGCCGCATTCAATTGAGGTTGAGCATCAAATAAAGAAATTGGCTTTTCATAATTTATTAGTGGGCCATCTACCCTATGATGATTTATTCCTACTGAAAGGTTAAAACCCATTGCATTGCATTGCAAATGCATGCTAAAACTGGGGTTGGATTGGGTACGGAATGCTACTATTCCGAACCATTTGGAATGAAGACACGCAAGGATTTTTTTTGCAAACGCGCTAAAATACAGGGATCAAAATGAAAAAAATCACGCACAAACACAGGCCGGATACAAATGCCATTATCACATAACTGCGCATGCCAGTATCACATAACTGTGCATGCCAGTATCACATGACTACACATGCCAGTGTGACCTTTTTGCAAAAATGTTAAAATACGGGAGACCAAAATGAAAAAAACTATGCATGCCATTATCATCAACGGGGACTTGCCGTTTTCACAAAAATAAATGCCATTATCACATAACTGCACTTACCATTATCACATAACTGCGCTTGCCATTATCACATACCTGCGCTTGCCGCTGCGGTCCCCCTTCACTCTGTTGTTTTCAGAGGTTGGTGTACTTGATTAGGATCTACGGCAGTCGAGGCAAGTGTTGGACACTTTCTCCGTAAGACGAGATTACCCCGTATATTTCAGTGCGGTACGGGCTACGGCAATCGTCCCATAGATACAACGACTGTTAGGGCATTTCCAAGAACGTTGCACACGTATCTCGAAACTTTTGGGCGAACCCTTATATACCTAGAACTTTCGGACGGACTTGTAAGTGAAGAACGGGGGAGAGGAGAAGACAACAATACCTATGGATGCACTTGCTACTGGGATGATTGAAATGGCAAGGGGGCAGGCCTATTTATAGGCTGGAGGAGGCAGGGAAGCAGCCACTCTGAAGGGACGCGTCCATTCGGCTAGCAGGTAGGCTGGCTGCGCTCGTGGCCCTTCGGTGGCATCTGGATCCTTCCAGGCGCGCCCAGACTATGCTGGCGCCCTTTTGTGAGGGATCTCGCAACCCTTCGGCCTTCTGGAAGTCTCCTGGACATTCCAGCCCTTCGTGCCTCTTCGGTGGCCATCCTGGAAGGTGCTCGCAGCTCCTCCAGCTCCTCGCGATGATGCGCATGTGCGAAGTGCCAAGTGCGCCACAAAGTGCCCATTGCGACCTGCGTCCAATGCTCCATGCGCACACGCACATGCGCGTGCGCGAGCGCGTGCTCGTGCTCGTGCTCGTGCTCGGATGGTGCGCGGTCCTAGTTGGCTGTCCTTCCAGGTGGTCAACTTCTTTCCTAGCTAACAAGGGGCTTCTCCTTATAAACTAGGAAAAGTTGGTGCCACTTTCCAATGTGGGATGGCACTTTCCATTTTCCCTTTTGGGCTTTTGGACTTTGGGCCTTTTTTTTTGCTTATTCACAAATCCAACAATCCCCCACATGAATCATGACCAATGCATGCAGACTCTAATCGAAAGTTTTGACGTGTGATTATTGCATCGAGACAGGTAGCTTGCGGCTTTGAACCTTCTCTAGTAATATGTTATCGAATTTACTCGCTGCTCGGTGAACAGTGATGTCTTTAACCATCAGCTTTTGGCATAAACCAAGACAATAACATTTACACAATAATAACCTTAGTATATTTGGGTTCTCACGTTGTGTCCGTTTCGGCCATGGACCGTTTCTTGGATTCATAAGTATTTTTTCCATTTGAAGCAGCCTCACTTCTCACTTACTTAGGTGATCTCATATCAGGAATATCCTGCCATACTCCACCTTTATCAAGGTATAGGAATCATTAAAAGCGTAATGCTTAACCTTACCACACCGCTGCAGGCTAACACCTGGGCAGCTTCTGAGAATGAGATAGGTTCCAAGTGATTAACTGAACCCTCCATAACTTAGTTGTCTCATTGAACCAAGTTTGTGAGATCTCCACTCATCATGGTTGAGTTACCGCTATAGACGTTCTTTAGTGTGTGGATTTTAATCCCATTCCCCTTACTGCGTTGTACATTTGATCTCTATTGATTCCTTTCGTAAAAGGATCAGCTAAGTTGTCCTTGGACTTTACGTAATTAATAGTGATCACCCCACTAGAGATCAACTGTCTAACGGTATTGTGTCTCCGACGGATATGTCGAGACTTTCCGTTGTACATTGTACTTTGTGCTCTTCCGATTGCAGCCATGCTATCACACTGTATCAATACGAGAGGCACCGGTTTGCTCCAGCACGGAATATCCTCTAGGAAGTTTCTGAGCCATTCAGCTTCTTCCCCAGCTTTGTCTAGTGCTATAAACTCCGACTCTATGGTGGATCGAGCTATGCACGTTTATTTAGAGGACTTCCAAGACACAGCTCCTCCTCCTATGGTGAATACGTATCCACTCGTGGATTTGGAGTCCTTAGTGTCCGATATCCAGTTGGTGTCACTGTATCCTTCTAATACAGCTGGATATTTAGCATAATGTATGCCATAGTTTATGGTATATTTTAAATACCGTAAAACCCTTTCCAGAGCTAGCCAGTGATCCTTCCCTTGATTACTTGTGAATCTCTTTAGCTTACTAACTGAGTACGCAATATCGGAACGTGTGCAGTTTGTTAAATACATCAAGCTCCCGATAATCTGCGCATACCTCAGTTGAGATACTGGGTCCCCTCGATTCTTGGCTAAGTGTAGATTCAAATATACTGGAGTCTTAACCGGAGGTTTGTCAAAAGCTTTAAATTTCTTGAGTACACTTTCCACGTAGTGGGATTGCGTCAAGGTAATTTCGTCAGCTTTCCTAGAGATTTTTATCCCTAGTATGACGTCTGCCAGACCCATATCTTTCATGTCAAAATAGTTCTTTAACATGTTCTTAGTTTTTACAATAACCTATTTATTGCTTCCCATAATTAGTAAGTCATCTACGTAGAGACATACAATTACGTAAGCTTCAGGTGTGCCCTTAATGTAAACACATTTATCGCACTCATTGATCTTAAATCCATTCGACAGCATTGTCCTGTCAAATTTCTCGTGCCATTATTTTGGAGCTTGTTTTAGCCCGTATAGTGACTTGACTAGCCGACACACTTTATGCTCTTCACCGGGAGCCACAAACCCTTCAGGTTGCTCCATGTATATCTCCTCTTCTAGTTCTCCATTTAAGAGAGCTATTTTTACGTCCATTTGGTGGATCTCGAGGTTATAGAGTGACGCAACAGCTATGAGTACTCTAATTGATATGATTCTTGTGACTGGTGAATACGTGTCAAAAAAATTATATCCCTCCTTCTGTTTGAACCTCTCAGCTACCAATCGAGCTTTGTACTTGTCGATTGATCTATCAGCTTTGTATTTCCTTTTTAGGATCTACCTGCATCCCAAAGGTTTGCAGCCCGGTGGGAGATCCACGATTTCCCACGTGTGGTTTTGCATAATGGATTCTATCTCACTATTGATAGCTTCCTTCCAGAGAGGAGCATCTGGACTGGACAATGCCTCTTGGATTATCCTGGGTTCATCTTCTAACGCATAGGTTAGATAATCCGGACCAAAGGATTTGGTTACCTTCGTCCGTTTACTACGTCTAGGTTCATCATCTTCCTGATTTGACCCTTGCGTAGTCTCATGAGCCCTTTTCTTTGGACTCCCTTCCTTTCTTTCCTTATTAGGAAAGCTATTCTCAAAGAACGTTGCGTTTCTTGATTCTATGACCATTCCCGCATTTATCTCAGGGTTTTCAGATTTATGCACCAAAAATCGATAAGCACTACTATTTTGTGCATATCCGATAAAGATACAATCAATGATCTTGGGTCCTATTCTCACCTACTTAGGCTTAGGTACTTCGACCTTTGTTAGGCACCCCCACACTTTAAGGTAACCGTAGGAAGGCTTCCTTCCTTTCCATAGTTCATATGGAGTTTTATCCCTTTTCTTGTGTGGTAATTTGTTTAGAATGTGGTTAGCTGAGAGCACAGCTTCCCCCCACATATTCTGGGGTAAGTCCGAGCTAATCAACATAGCGTTCATCATCTCCTTAAGAGTTCGATTTTTGCGTTCAGCTACGCCATTCGATTGAGGTGAGTATGGAGCAGTCGTCTGATGAATAATGCCATGTTCTTGACAGAGTTCATCAAACGGAGCTACATATTCTCCCCCTCGATCACTTCGAATCATTTTGATTTTCACGCTGAGTTGATTTTCAACCTGATTCTTATATCTCTTAAAGGCATCAAGAGCTTCATCTTTGCCCTTTAAGAGATATACGTAACAGTATCTCGTACAATCATCGATAAACGTGATGAAGTATTTCTTCCCACCTTTAGTTTGCACGTGTTTCATATCGCAAGTGTCCGTATGAATTAACTCTAAAGGTGTAGTACTTCTTTCCACCGAATGGAAAGGTGCTTTGGTCATTTTAGCCTCCACACATACTTTACATTTATCAGATGGGTTGAACTCTAGATGCGGTAATAATTTTAAACTTAATAACTTTCTTAGTGAGTTTAAATTTACGTGTCCTAATCTACCATGCCATAAATTAGAACACTCGGCCAAGTAAGAAGAAGCGTTAACTTTATTTTCACCATTAAAGGTGCGATGTACGGTTATTATATTCATCTTAAGCAGCCCCTTTTATAGATAACCCTTTCCTATGAATTGACCCGCTTTGGTCAGTACAAACTTATCAGCCTCAAATACAAGCTTAAGACTGGCTTTGCTTAACAGTGAGCTGAAAACTAAGTTCTTGAGGATGTCCGGGACATGCAGCACATCCTTGAGGGTCAGCTCCTTTCTTGAGGTTAGCTTCAGGACCACCTTACCCAGACCGATGATCTTGGACGTTGCAGAGTTTTTCATGAATAGCTTTCGGCCGGTGATCGTGATATAGCTCGAGAACATCTCCTTGTCCGAGCAGATATGGCGGGTAGCTCCAGTGCCCACGAACTACTCTCTCGGATTGTCCACCAGGTTGGCTTCAAACATCACGGCTGACAAATCTATTTGACACAAATCTTCTGCCAGGTTAGCCTTTTCTTGGTCGTCCTTTTTCATCTAGCGACAGTCCTTAGCCATGTGGCCGGGTTTGCCGCAGTTGTAGCAGTCGCCCTTGATCTTCTTGTTCTTTTTCTTCTTGGGCTCTTGCTTCTCCTACTTATCCCCAGACTTCTTCCTCTTTTTGCCACCTTTTCCCTCGGCGAGGTGCACAGTGTTCTTAGAGTTGACCTTGCCTTGCTTGACTTAAGACTTTCGGTTATCTTTCTCGATCCTAAGTCTCACTATCAGGTCTTCTAGGCCCATGTCCTTCCTCTTGTGCTTGAGGTAGCTCTTGAAGTCCTTCCAAAGCGGGGGGAGCTTCTCGATCATCGCAGCTACTTGGAAGGACTCGCTGAGTTGCATCCCTTCGGCTTGGATCTTGTGAAGGATCAGCTGTAACTCCTACACTTGGTCGATGACCTTCTTGGAGTCCACCATCTTGAAGTCGAGGAATCGTCTGACGATGAATTTCTTCGTCCCGGCATCCTCCATTTTGTACTTCTTCTTGAGTGAACTCCACAGCTCCTTAGCGGTCTTGGCTTCCGCGTAGACATTGTAGAGCGTGTCATCTAGTCCATTCAGGACATAGTTCCGGCACAGGAAGTCGCAGTGACTCCACGCGTCGAGAGCGTTGATCTTCTATTGATCTGTCTCATTTTCTGCTATCTTCGGTGCTTACTCTTTCAGGAACCGAACTAGGTTGAGTGTGGTCAGATAGAACGTCATCTTCTGTTGCCACCTCTTGAACTCGGTACTGTTGAACTTCGCTGGCCTTTCGGCGTGGATAGTTCCTGGTACCGTTGGCAGTGCTACGGTGCTTGACGATGCCATCTTCAAGTACACGATCTCGTCTTACGATTGTTGTTTTCGGAGGTTGGTGTACTTGATTAGGATCTACGGCAGTCGAGGCAAGTGTTGGACACTTTCTCCGTAAGACGAGATTGTCCCATATATTTCAGTGCGGTACGGGCTACGACAATCGTCCCCAAGATACAACGACTGTTAGGGAATTTTCAAGAACGTTGCACACGTATCTCAAAACTTTCGGACGAACCCTTATATACCCAGAACTTTCGGACGGACTTGTAAGTGAAGAACGGGGGAGAGGAGAAGACAACAATGCCTATGGATGCACTTGCTGCTGGGATGATTGAATTGGCAAGAGGGCAGGCCTATTTATAGGCTGGAGGAGGCAGGGAAGCAGCCACCCCGAAGGGACTCATCCATTCGGCCAGCAGGTAGGCTGGCTGCGCTCCAGGCGCGCCCAGACTGTGCTGGCACCCTTTCGCGAGGAATCTCGCAACCCTTCGGCCTTCTGGAAGTCTCCTGGACATTCCAGCCCTTCGTGCCTCCTCAGTGGCCATCCTGGAAGGTGCTCGCAGCTCCTCGTTACTTCGATAGCTGCACAGCTCTCTCCGGACCCGGGCAAAATACTTAAGGCTCCTCCAGCTCCTCGCGACGATGTGCACGTGCTCGTGCTCGTGCTCGTGCTCGGATGGTGCTACGCACCATCCTCGCTGCGGTCCGAGTTGGCTATCCTTCCAGGTGGTCAACTTCTTTTCTAGCTAACAAGGAATTTCTCCTGATAAACTAGGAAAAGTTGGTGCCGATTTTCAATGCGGGATGGCACTTTCCATTTTCCCTTTTGGGCTTTTGGACTTTGGACCTTTTTTTTGGGCTCGTTCACAAATCCAACACACTCCAAACCATTCGGAATCAATTCCTTCACTCCGTACCCAATCCAAAGCCGCTAAAACTAATTGGTTAGACTAAAAAACGCGTCTATTCAATTAATCAGTTGCCCCTTAAAAAGTCAGTAATGACTTGCTTTCTTTTTTAATCCAATGATCGATATTTCATAGTAATAAACCTCTCTCTTTTTTTGGACAAATTACCCCTTAGTCCCTGGTATTTGGTCATCCTCCCCCTCGGATCCCTGCATTTAAAAAACTGATTTTGCCATCCCTCGAATTTGGTTTTTGAAACTCTCGGGTCCTTAGATGACGTCATCGACTTTTTTTTTTCATTTTTGGTCATAGAAATGACTATTATACCCTTTTGGTGATCTTCTCAGGCGAACCCAACCTTCTGGCCATCTTCTCCGGCAAACTCCGGCGACCCTCCGGCGAACTTTTCTGGCAAAATTTTCCGACCAAAAAATCTAAAAACCTAACGACCCTCCTCCTCGTCCTCGCCAACCTCACACTCCTTAAGGCCTCGAACCCCTACCAAAATGGCATTCTCAGCTTCCTCGATGACCCAATGTGCTCCTGGACGACGACGTCGTTGACGATTTCCGACGCCGGTGGGAGGAGCATAGGGAGAGCGATGCGATGACAACAGATCTACCTCCTCTAGATAAACAAAGCTTGCCCAGTTACCGCAGTCTACAGAAGCATTTCCTAGTCGCGGTGTCCTTCTCCCCGTTTCACGGCACGCCATACACCCGCTTGGTGTTCGATCAATTTCCCGACAGACCCTCCTCTCCTCTCTTCTATTTTTTGCTTCCACCCTCTCCCTCATCGCGGCGTCTCCTCTCCTCGCCTCTCCTCTTCTTCGTTGTCTGGTGGAGTACAGGTACATGCGAGGGTTATGAGTGAGGGGCTTGCGTCGGTTGGGCTCGCCGTGGGGGCTTTACCCTACCGGGGATTGATTTTGGGGATGCTCTTCGGGAGGGATGAAGTCGGAATTAGAGTTCGAATTTTTTTGGCAGGAAAAGTTCGCCGGAAAAGTTTGCCGAAAGGTTGGGTTTACCTGAGAAGAAGACCAGAGGGGTATTTTGGTCTTTTCTATGACAAAAAATGAAAAAAAATTGCTAACGTGTGCCAGGGACCCGAGAGTTTCAAAAACCAAATTCGAGGGATGGCAAAATCAGTTTTTAAAATGCAGGGACCCGAGGGGGAGGATGACCAGAAACTAGGGGATAATTTGCCTTTTTTATATTTAGTGCAGTGACCATACACTCATTTACTCAATTAATCAGATAAAAAAACGAAATAATGGCCAAAGCTAACCTCACATTCAAGTGTAACGGAACACCAAAAGAATACTCTAATCCTAGCACAAAAAAGAAGACTAATTTATTTGACAAACTTTTTGTTGAGCATAATAAGTACGTCAAGAATGATTATCTATACTGAAAAAACACATAAACTTCTGCAATCAATACATGCACAAATCTAATAGATGAGGCAGAAGCCTTTTCACCAGGAACATAATGTCATAAATTTAACAAATAATAAGGAAACTAATCTCCAGGTTAAAAAAAATAAGGGACTAAACTTTTACCTATGGTCAGTCTAGTACTATACACTTGAATTAATTGTTCATAGGTCAATTAAACCAAAATTTTTGAGTTCAATAACTAAGATGCAAAGATGTTAAAATTTGATACAGAAATATGTTATCAACATTCAAAATCGTTTCATTTCAAACATAGATTAATGAATTCAATTGTAGAGTTTTGAAATAACACGTGGCCTGAAAGAGAACTAATCAGTCAAGATAAGAAAGAGTAGGAAAGTGACAAGAAAAATCAAACTTTCAGAAAATTTCAAAAATTAACCCGCTATCACCGTTCCGACCTATATCAAGCACCAAATTACCCATTGGCCATTACCGACTAACAAGTAGTTAGACAAGCGGCGATAGTTTATTCAGTTTGTTAAATTTGAGCTCTTAAAATAAAGTAGAGTTGAATATTTATTTAATATTTATTTATAATTTGTATCCATCTCAAATTTATATTAATCGACTAAATAAATTAGAATACGGGCCATGAATTGCGAAGAAAAAGTTGGTTCCGGAAAGCACAGACATAGAGACAAATTGCAACAGAGAAAGATTTCTTCATTACAGTCACCAAGAGTCGTCCCCTCCTAACGTGATTTCTGCTGACAAAAATCTCCCTCTCTCTCTCTCTCTCCACCACTGACCACTCTATAATCCTCGTTATAAATACAACCATTTCCTCCTCAATCTTCTCAGTTCATAATCCAATCTCTCTATTTTCTTCCCAATCTACATTTTGTTCTCCAAAAATGGGTGTCAAGCTCTCACATTTCCTTCCTTTCTTCTTGCTGCTCGTTGGATCTTCTCTTGCAGCTACTTATATGGAAGGTAACTAGTGCTTCTAACTATGGTTTTTTTTTGAATGAGTATATTTTATTAATAAAGAATTCCAGAAAGGAAAACTCGCACTCTGGCGGTCGTAACAATAAAATTCAATGGCAAAAAACATCTTCTAACTATGGGTTTTCCCCTTCGAAGTTCCATTTTTTAGCTTCCCAAGTGAAAAAGATCCGTTCTTTTGAGTTGGGTTGTTGCTAATTATGGCAAAGATTTGATCTTTCTCTTCAGGGTTTCTAAAAAATGGCAACTTTGAGGAGAGCCCAAGAAGAGGAGCACTAAGGAAGACAGTCCTGAAGGGGAAGTACTCGCTCCCAAGCTGGGAGATCAATGGCCTGGTGGAGTACATCTCAGCTGGGCCCCAGCAAGGTGGGATGTTCTTCAATGTGGCCCATGGGGTCCACGCTGTGAGGCTAGGGAATGAGGCCTCCATCTCTCAGGCAGTCACAGTGAAGCCAGGCTCCTTGTATTCCCTCACATTTGGGGCCTCAAGAACATGTGCACAAGATGAGGTCTTGAGGGTCTCTGTGGCCCCTCAGCAGTTTGGGGACTTGCCATTGCAGACTCTGTACAGTAGCAATGGTGGTGACACTTATGCTTGGGGGTTCAGGCCGAAGACGCGAGTCGTAAGGGTCACATTCCATAACCCTGGTGTCCAGGAGAACCCTGCTTGTGGGCCTCTTATTGATGCTGTTGCCATTAAGGAGCTCTTCCCTCCACTCCCCATTGGAGGTATTATTTTGGCTGCCCTACCAAATCTTTACTTCACACCTTCCATATGGTTTTCTGTTGACCAGTTGATTGAACATTTTAGATGGACAGTTTTGTGTTTCAATTGGGTTCTTTTGTGTTCATGCCTTGGATCTCTAGTTCATGATTGTTTTCATCGGCTGCTATGGCTTAGCATGTGATTGCTTGATGTTCTGCACCGTTTGGTGGTGCTTTGGGTTAACACGGGTTAGGTTAAGGAATTCAATTGTTTGATTAGCATTTGAATTCCTACATTTGATCCGTAGTGAAACCAGAATGTAATGCGAAAGAACCTGGCGTAGCATGTGTTTCAATTGGGTTCTTTTGTGTTCATGCCTTGTATCTCTTGTTCATGATTGTTTTCATCGGCTGTTTTGGCTTAGCATGTGACTGCTTGATGTTCTGCACCGTTTGGTGGTGCTTCGGGTGAACACGGGTAAAGTTCAGGAATTCGATTGTTTGATTAGTGTTCGAATTCTTACATTTGATCCGTAAAGAAACCGGAATGTAATGAGAAAGATATCTGCATATGTGTGTATGAGCTTGTTACATCTATCCATGTTCTCATGTGGTCTATACTTGATCTACTGAAAGGTAATCTGGTGAGGAACCATGGCTTCGAGGAGGGTCCACATCTCTTGGTCAATTCTTCCAATGGCGTCCTCCTCCCTCCCAGACAAGAAGATGCAACCTCCCCGCTCCCTGGATGGATCATCGAATCACTGAAAGCTGTGAAGTTCATCGACTCGAAACACTTCAACGTCCCATCCGAGTTAGCTGCAGTCGAGCTTGTTGCAGGAAGAGAGAGCGCGATTGCACAAATCATCAGAACGGTTCCCAACAAAGTCTACAGCCTGTCGTTCTTCGTCGGCGATGCAAAGAATGGATGCCACGGATCGATGATGGTGGAGGCATTTGCCGGTAAGGGCTCATTCAAAGTACCCTTCGAATCCGAAGGGAAGGGGAAGTTCAAGAACGCGAGCTTCAAGTTCACGGCCATTGCGAACCGGACAAGGCTGACATTCTACAGCTCATACTACCATACAAGGGCTGACGACTACGGATCTCTCTGTGGTCCTGTTCTTGATGAAGTCAAAGTCTATCCCATTGCTTAGGGAATTTCTAATAGTGTGTGTTGTAGTGCACGTGGAGGGATTCTGTAATCTGATTCTGGATTCGACTTTTCATGTGCTTTTTTCTCCATCTTAGGCACATGATATGCTTTTGAATGCCTTGTTATTTGGTCAATCATGTTATTTGGTCAATCTTGTTCTTTGTGGCAGGGATACTACTTTCCAAGAATCTATGTAGCGAAAAATTGTGATGGGCAGCTGCGCAAATTTTATAATGATATCTATACAAGTACGAGTTTTTATAATAGATGGTTATGATTTTATCGTATGGTTTAGTTTTCGGTGGGTTTCGCGGATTTCTTTTCTCTCACGTAGATTTAAAGAAATAAGAAAATATTAATAGTCCAAAAAGTATGATATAGTATTCTTCTTGTTAAGATTATCACATTTTTTGTTGTAAGAATGTTGTATTTTTCTATATTTGTAAAACTGTATAATTAAGAACATAGTAAAAAATTATACGAACCGAAAAGTCATAAATGCGTTAAACATATAATATTTGTTATAAATTACGTTTTCACAAGATTTACATTTTGGGTTGAATAGATTTTAACTTATTTTTCATGATTCAGTGAGCTTTTGATGTTTCACATCTCGATCTCGTAAATTGTTTGCGAAAAAAAAAAATCATCACAGATATTTTTAATAATGCTACAATCCTGGGAGTGCTCTACTCACATGGTTTATTTTTTGATTCCTTCTGCCAATAAATAGAATTTGAGATTGCTCATCCATGATGTTGTACCAAACAAGGCCCAAGTATCAACGACAAACATGACGGTTTGAAAATAAAACCTTTTCGTAAATTTAACATTTCAGTGTTACTAAATTAAACATAGCATAGAATAAACATCCATTAAACTATTCGTTTTGACCATATTGAGATACTTTTATTACCATAAGTTCAAAAAAATTAAAGAGGGTCATGCAATTATCAATTTACTAAAAAAATGTTTGATATTAATTGGAAAAAGTAACAATTAATTAATGATTGAGATATTATTGCCAACAGACATAGTAATATTATTATTAATACCCCTCAAAAAAATATTATTAATAATACCACATTGAATTCAAAAGGATAAAAAAGGTACACAGTAAGAGTCAGATTTTTTAAATGTAAATAATCGGTTATTCATAAAAACATACAAATAGTCACATGACCGTTGGTCAAACTCCGCCTTTGGTTTTCGTCCCCAAGACCTCATTATGTATCTTGAGTCCCTTAGATGATTTTCGGCCTCGATGTTTCTGTTGGTTTTGTGGGATGGGGCTGGTCCTCTGTTTTGGGGGAAGGGGCTGATATGTTTGTGTCTATGATTATTTACTGTCCATGCCTACTGCAACAAGTTGGACCCTTGAGAAGGTCATGTTAAGGGATCTATGAATGTCAATTAGACTCGATCAGGGTCTATTTGGATCTAGACACCAATAATTTAAAAGTTGTTAACTTTGATCAAGTCTATATTGAATTTTGCCCACATCATTATTTTTTTAAAAAAGGATATGGACTAGTATGGCTATAGGATCATGTACGGATCTTGTGAGGTTTTTAGCTATAAGGTCATTTTACTTGCTGGTCATGTTGATAAGGCTGCGGTGATCCAGGATGAGCCTTTCACGGAGCGAGGTCCCTTTTCGTCGCTTCCATTTTGCACAACAGATCCTTGATATCAGCTTCCATCCTCATCTTCGTGCTGAAGTATTCCCGATGAGCTCTTTCCATTACCTGGAACCCATCAAACTTCTGCTTTCGCATTTCCTCAGTTTCAACCAACGGCAGTTTAGCGATTCTACTATTGTATTCTTCTTCAATTTTCTCGTTCTTGGTGATCGCAATCCGTCCTCGGATTCTCTTCTGGCATCATCAGCACGTGCTTGAAACATATCGGCCTCCGCCTGCTTAATTCTTACAATGCTCTCCAATTCATCAGAAAATGGCTCTTTTTGGGGTGTCTTAAGTGACTTGGACTTGATAAAAAACATTTTTAATTAAGTTGGTATGAAAGCTAGGAAGCATTTACAAACTTGGAAGAATCACTGTCTAAACTAACATAAGAATGCATTGCACAAAGACGTATCAACAAAAACCCAATGAGACAGATGGAATGAACACAGACAAAAAATCAGGGGAAAAAAAGCCATAATAGAGAACAAAAAGAAAACATCGACTCAAGAACAAAGAACATGGAGTATGACGGCCCGAGAGCGGAAAAGTGAGCTGAAATGGACATGCGGCCATGCGGTCAGGAATGTCATTATGTAACTGTAAACCTCTGGAGTATTTGTCTTAATGGTCAGTTTCGTCAGCTACTGATCAGCAATGTCACAGAGCCGTCTGCCCCTAACATCCTTGCTTGCACTAAAAATCCTCCGACTGCTCAATCACCACGTCCCTCAACCACGTAGGTGATGTCACAGTTCCCTCCCTCTTCGACCGCTCCCTTTCCGACCTAAACACCTTCCCACCGGCACTATTACCATTATACCCCTCCATACTGCCTCCTTCATACCTATCAATCCCCCCAACCCCTTCCCCATCTCCGTCCAATTGAAATTATGCTCGGACCGCTTCCTAGTCATTCTGAGACCGCACCGGCCGTACGGGGAGTGGCCGTAACCATTTTTCTACATTGTCTGAACTTAAGATTGTGATCAAATTTTAATATATTCTTTAGAAATTATGTGATGCATGCATATGATTGTCATGATTGTTTGATATTATGTGATACAAATATATGTAATGTTATTATGCATAGCATCTATACTTTAGGTTGTGATTATCCTGAGAATAATTTATTTTTGGCAAAAAATTTCAGAAGTTCCGAAAGTCTTAGTCTATAGTTAATTAGTCTCAAAGTTTTAAAAAATTGACCTAATTAGTCCCTACAATCAATTTTATCTCAAATGACATATGAGAGCATCAAAATACCCCTCTATCATTTAAAAGCTCCAAAATTATCATAAATATACTAACTTCATCCCCCACAGTAAAAATGTCATCCACCACATTAAGAAAAACTCAGAAAAGAACTAAATCTACTCCGACCAACTTCATCCAACTCAATCGATTAACCGTTCAAAAAAAACTCAATTGATTAACCCTAAACCCAAACAATAAAATTTCTTTCCCATCTCGTTATTCAGATGTACACGGCCGACTACCTATCAACCAACATGAAACCATTTTTATAGAAATACCATGAGAAAGAAACATAAGCTACAAAAACGACAACTATGTTATATTCAATTCGTGTAATTATTAACATTTTATTTAGAAGTAACCAATTCTTTCAATCATGAATTGTCACATGATTTGAATTATTCAAAAGAGTTAATCAATTGGGTCGGATAGAATGGGTGGGTAGACTTAGGTTTTTTATGGGGTGTGTTGTGTTTTTTAGTATGGCGTATAAATTAATATATTTTATGCTGATTTTGGAATTTTTAAAGTGAGTTAAGAGATATTTTGATAATCTCATGTGTCCTTTGAGATGAAATTGCTCATTGAGATTAATGACTTTGATTTCTCAAAATTCAAAAACTAATTAACTAATAATTAGATCTTTCAATATATTATATTAAAACTTAAAAACAACGAATCTCTATCCCTTTATTTTTTTAGTTAACGATGACCCCCTTCGCTCGGATGTAAATTGAGAAATAACAACTTCTCCCCTTCGGTCTACATACCGGATTGAGTGAGGACTAAAGAAAATTTGTCCATAGGCGGGGACTACATTTTGGGCCGTCAGATTTGATTATCTTTAAATCTGATGGTCAATAACCTACCAGGTGATATTGGTTTGCATGCGAAGTGATATTGGTTTGCATGTGAAATAATATTGGTTTGCAAGAAGCTGGTTTGCATGTGTAGTGATATTGGTTTGAGTAATCCCCATAAATGGGGACTAGCCCAGTCCCCACCAAATCCGCCCCCGCCTTGGTCTAGACTGCAGATGGGGTCAAAATTGTTATGAATTGATCAATCGCCACTTCAAGATGTTATACTAATTGAATTAAGAGAAAAGTACACTTTAGTATCTTATAATTTTACGATTTATCACATATAGACATGTAGTCAAAAATATTCTTCCGGTTTCTCGAACATGACACGTGACGAATCAAACAGCTATCCGTGATGAGTTTTCAAAACAACATCGTTTTTGCACCTATGTGGCATGCTACATAGACAAATTATTTAACTGAAATTTGGTGACGTGCCATGATGTAAAATAATCAAAACAATCTCCGATCTCTTTATAGTAGTTCAAAATTCATCTTCCTTCACCACATTCCTCCTCTCTCCACTACAACAATTCATAAGGCCAAAACGCCGAAACACTTATCCAAATCATCAAATAAACAATGAAGAAATTAACCAAATTGATCAACCAAATAAACATTCTTTCGAATTAGGGTTTAGTAACGCGTAATTGAAACTGTTATGAATTCAGCAACTAGAGAACAAAACGCGCAAAAAATATGGACACAAGAGATAACGTGATTCGGCTTAGTGCCTACGTCCACGGTAAGAAATGATAAATTTTATTGATGGATCTGAGTCACAAAGTTATACAAAACCTTATGGTAACATGCCTTTATATAGAGGTAAACCCTTGTACATCAAGTAAGCTATCTAGGTCAAATTAGGAGTCCAAAACCTAGTCCGAATAGAATAGGAAACAAGCCCACAAATTATTTCCTCTTTAATTTCTCGATATCTGTAACAATCTCCACCTTGGCGAGAAATCATCCCGTGGACGAACCATGAAGTTTCATCCGAACTTCAACAAACTCCACCTTGAAGAAATACCGCTACATGAAGAACCATGAGAACTTGAGAAACCAAACCGACTTTACCAGCTCCACCTTGACCATAGATACACCGCCATCAGTAATACCATCTCAACTTTCTCACCACCTTTTTTCGTTCAATCACATGGAGTCAGCCCTCAAGCTCGAGCTTTCGAGCTTGCTTGGCCTATTCCCTCCAATCTCCATTAAACTCCAACTAGCAAGTCTACCTGCTGAAGTAACCTTGCGACCAATAGACGCGTCCTCTATTTTCTGGTCAGTCCCATGCTCCACAACCTCGAACTGCTTCTCCGCTGGACCTTCTTGCCTCATACCAATGCTACGTGCCATAGCATATAAAGGGCAACCTTTTATTCCACCAAGTAGAACCCTCGACATGCCACAAACTCCACCGTTCGGCCTTGAGTGAGATACCCGATTCGCCCGTGGTGCTACCAACGACTTCGCATTCCCCATGCAAAATCTACCCAATACCTTTGACGTGCACGTCTCTTTAGACAACCATAGCGGGAACTTGCTAACTTTGTCTCCTCAAATCTCAACTCCACTCAAATCAAATCATTCATGTCAAGCTTTCGCTCCATCACACAAGAGCTTTTCTCCCCTCGATCGGAACCCAACGATGCGACTCCACCTACAACCGTGTTCCCCACTAACCTGTAGGTATTCCTAGCATTCCTTTCACCCTTCATCACCACCACAGCATCCTTCTCCACCTCCGTTAGCCCGCCTACAACATTATGATTGTACCCACTATAATCCAAGGCTCCTAACGAGATCAAATTCCTCTCCAATTTCGGAACATGCCTAACCCCACACAATTTTCTCTCAACACCATCCCACATCTTGATTTGGATATCACCTATGCCAGCAATTCTACAAGTAGAACCATCACACATAGTCACCATACAAGAGATAACGTGGTTCGGCCTACGTCTACGGTGAGAAAGGAGAAATTTTATTGATGGATCCGAGTCACAAAGTTATACAAAACCTTATGGTAACATGCTTTTATATAGAGGCAAACCCTTGTACATCAAGTAAGCTATCTAGGTCAAATTAGGTGTCCAAAACCTAGTCCGAATAGAATAAGAAACAAACCCACAAATCGTTTCCTCTTTAATTTCTCGACATCTCTAATAAAAACCCTTCCCGTCTTCCTCCCGAGCTCTCGATGCCTATTTGCTGCCCTTCCGATAACCCTAGCAGGCCCACGGTGCCGGTGAATTGTAGTTTCATAATACTGTACCCCTCTCACCTTTTTTGTTTGGGTGGTTTGGGGGGAGATGGTGACTTTTTTGCCATAGCCACCGGATATTTTTTGTTTTGTTTCTCCATCGAACATTGTTTCTGTTGGAGCGGAAAATTAATTCTCGGATTTGTTTGACCATATCTCAGTAAAATAGACGTATCTTCCTACTCGTATATCCGATTGATGCAATTCCAAAAGAAACAAAAAGATAGAACACGGATCTAGAATTTTCTAGTTTGTGACTTCTCCAAATTCGGCGCAGAAGGAGGTCAGACTTGGGGCGGAAGTTTCGGGAGTAGATTTTCTCCTTATTAGGCGGCGGATCTGCTGAACCTATTTTGGTAAAAATACCGTAACTTTCTACTCAAGTATTGGATTGACACGATTCCAAAAGTCACAGAAGGAGAAGACAGAGATCTATAACTTTGTTGTTTATGACTTTTCCAAATTCAGCATGGAAAATGGTCAAATATGGGTTGGAAGTTTCGGGCAGTTTAAGTTTTCCTTATTAGGCCGAGGCTATGTTAAGTTTTCTTGTTTGAAAACGGCCTAGGGTTTTTCTATGAGGCTGGGGCGAGCTTGTTCTATATAAGGAGAGCTAGGTACAGGCATGAAGGAGACACAAACCAAACACCAAATTCTTAGCTTCTTAGCTTTTATCTTAGCTTTATCTTATGTAGTTTCGTAGCTTTTATCTTTATGTTTTTCCCTTCCCCTTCTCCCCCATATGTTCAATAAAGTTCTTGCTCTTCTACCAATTCTTTTCTCTTCTATCTATTCTAATCTTTTTCTTCTCTTCTCTTTTCCCATATTTCTTCTATTTCTCTCTTTCGTTCGAATCACTCTTGGGACGACCACTCCGGACCCGTTCTAAAGATCATTTCTGACGTTCTACCACAATTTATTTGCAACAGTATTTTTGGCACGCTCGGTGGGACTAAGGAGGGCGTCTAAGAAGAGTGATTGTTGCATCAAAACACACGAGTTTCCACATACGGTTTCGAGTCCTTCCTCAAAAGGAACGAAACCGGTCAAAGGTTGTGCTGAAAGAAGATATCCAGCGAGGTCAGTTGACTTTGGAGGGTATTCCGGCCCTTTTTGGAGCCGAATTTGAAGAAGTTTTCTTCATCAAAAGTGAAGATCATTGTTTTCTCTTTCTGTGGATATTAAAAAAACCAAAATCGGAGTTTGTACCAGGACGATACGACCAAAATACTGAAGACTGATTGATCTGTATGATTGAGAAGTCCAGTCGGCTTTGGAGGACATTTTGGTCTTGTTTTCGGCCGAATTAGGAGACGGCTATTTCAAGAAAAGTTGAAGATCTATCTCTCAGCTTTCCAAGAAAATCAAGATCGCTTTAATCGGAGTTCAGACGGAAAAGATACAACCAAAATACCAAAGATTGGTCATTCTGTAGGCTGATTACGAATTTTCGATTTATCTTGTCAAATCATGATCAGTTATGAGGGATTTATGGGGAGCAATGATATTTATGAGAAATGGTATATTCTCATGCAAATGAGGAAAATTGCAGAGGACTATGCAAAATTAACAGAGGAAGTTAGTGCTAAACTCCGAGCAATGAGATGCAATCTCTTTAAGAATGAGAATTCAGGGACTACATCAGCAACTGAGGAAGCATCAAGTGGCGTATGCAAAGTTGAGGACCAAATAGTTTCTGAATCTCGCAATTTTGAGACAAGTATTGAGACGGTCGAACATGAATCGACCGAATATACACAATCTTCTTTCCTTATTGAAGAAGTCGAACAGACGACTAGTCCACAGTTGGCCGACACCACGGCCATCGAGCCTACAAGGCCCACATTTGAGGAAAAGGAAGAGCCATGCCCTACACAAGTCTCATTGGCAACTGAGACAACCCTAAGTGCTGTATCAAATACAAAAGGCATTCTAGGGCCTCCGCCGGCGAAGGGAATCTTTGGGCCTTCACCAGCAAAGGGAATTTTAGGGCCACCGCCGAATCACCTGTTGCGGAGATCCAAGTTACCCTTTGTTCCACGAGTGGTGAGCCACCTTCGCTTGCCCAATTTTGTCCCAACTCAACGGAAAGACACAGGCGGCCAAGTCTACAGTCAGAATTCAATCTCACCCGGGGGGCATGAAGAGTGCTGCAACATTGTAGTCGAAGCTCCTACATCGGCCAAAATTATCCCAGCCAAAAGGCAAGACGTGCTCATGACAAAGAAGATGAAGGATGATAAAGCCAAGTGTTCAACTCCTTCTAAACCAAGCAAGAGTACGGTGAAGCAACAACCTAATGGGCCGGCTCAACCTCGGCCATCAAAGGTTTCAAATTACAGGGAATGTCCTCAAGTCACATGGTCAAAATCGGCCAGCAACAAAAAAAGGGCGCCTGAGTACGCGTGGGTTAAGAGAGACGTGGTCACTCGATTGGCAACCGAGCAAGGAGTTCTCCAGAGAAAGAAACCCTTGAAGGTTTGGGTGCCTAAGGAAGAACTTTTGCGGTCTAAGAAACAACCATGTGAGACACGACCCACAAAGAGTGACTCACCTACAAGGTCTCCAAGTTATCACACGAAGTCCGTGCGAAAGGAGATGCCAAAAAAGCCAAACCCACACTCGGGGGGCAAGTGTCCGGAGTCTCATCGACCGACTCTCACGAAGACTCAACGAAGAAGGTTGGAGCGAAAAATTCAAAAGCAAAGGAAAAAGCTTAGAGACCTTCAACAACAATTGTATGGTCATTTTGATGAAGGACATAGAGCTCCCACTCAACCATGTAGGCCTAAATCAAGCTTTTGCGAGAAAGCCGTGAGCACACGGATATCTCGAGATGAGTGATCAACTACACGCCTACAACGGCTAGGTCTCGATCGGTTTGATGGTACATTCTCCACAAATTTATGGTCTTGCCTTAGCCGGTTATTTTTTGAGTGGAGTTAATTTTCCGCGTGTTCAAAGATGGATACACGTCAACGCTTTTCCTAGCGTCAAAACATTGACGTGTGGGGGGCATTGTTGGAGCGGAAAATTAATTCTCGGATTTGTTTGACCATATCTCAGTAAAATAGACGTATCTTCCTACTCGTATATCCGATTGATGCAATTCCAAAAGCAACAAAAAGATAGAACACGGATCTAGAATTTTCTAGTTTGTGACTTCTCCAAATTCGGCGCAGAAGGAGGTCAGACTTGGGGCGGAAGTTTCGGGAGTAGATTTTCTCCTTATTAGGCGGCGGATCTGCTGAACCTATTTTGGTAAAAATACCGTAACTTTCTACTCAAGTATTGGATTGACACGATTCTAAAAGTCACAGAAGGAGAAGACAGAGATCTATAACTTTGTTGTTTATGACGTTTCCAAATTCAGCATGGAAAATGGTCAAATATGGGTTGGAAGTTTTGGGCAGTTTAAGTTTTCCTTATTAGGCCGAGGCCATGTTAAGTTTTCTTGTTTGAAAACGGCCTAGGGTTTTTCTATGAGGCTGGGGCGAGCTTGTTCTATATAAGGAGAGCTAGGTACAGGCATGAAGGAGACACAAACCAAACACCAAATTCTTAGCTTCTTAGCTTTTATCTTAGCTTTATCTTATGTAGTTTCGTAGCTTTTATCTTTATGTTTTTCCCTTCCCCTTCTCCCCCATATGTTCAATAAAGTTCTTGCTCTTCTACCAATTCTTTTCTCTTCTATCTATTCTAATCTTTTTCTTCTCTTCTCTTTTCCCATATTTCTTCTATTTCTCTCTTTCGTTCGAATCACTCTTGGGACGACCACTCCGGACCCGTTCTAAAGATCGTTTCTGACGTTCTACCACAATTTATTTGCAACAGTTTCATTTCTTTAAACGGAGGCATGCTACCAGGTATATAGAGGTGATGGTGCCGTAGGACGAATGAGCGTTGGTCAACATGTTTGTGCGTTGGACGTGCGCCTGGAACGCGTGGAGTTTGTGGTTTCAATTATTGCACTTAATTCAGCGTTTAATTTCGTGTTTGTAATAAGGCACATTTAAATGCCAATTAGTGGGGGTTAGAGGGGAGGTTACGGACAGGAGGCGTGTGAAGAGGCTTGCCATAATTCTCGCCTTAACTCCTGCCTTAACTCCCGCCTTCTATTTGTATCTGGCGGAGAGGAAATAATGAGGATAGATTTTGAATCCAAAAACGTGCAAGTGAGCTGAGTGCGCTTCGTGCACGAGAATTTCCTACCTTGGCCGTTGGTTGGCTGCTTGTGGACTCAAGCAAACCTTCCATCTTGTTTCGGAAGATCCAAGTGGAATTGTCCATCGTTTATTTCTTTCAACTGTTCGAGCCTCGTTCGTTTGAGGTGTTGATTCGCACGCCTCCGTTGTGCTACATCAAGTGGTATCAGAGCTTGAATACGATCAGATCAATTCCCATATTGATCGAGAGTGAATGCTATCACCTAGTGAGTTTGAGAGAGCCTCATCTACGAGCCGATCCACAAGACTTTGTGATCTCCTGATCCAAGTCTCATTTGTACCCACCTAGCACCACCAAAATCCGTTGCACTATGGCCGATCCTAATGACACTCCAAGACCCGATATGAACCAGAGATTCACTCAAATGGAGGCGGCAATTCAGGCCATCCTTACCCGCCTGGACAACCTCGCGGTGCAACCCCCTCCAGCTGAGGTACGTAATGAACGAAGAGAGGAAGAGGAGGATGTAGATTCTGATGCTACCCTTAATGTGAGAAGGGGAGGGAGAGTGTTGAGGGAACGAGGTAGAGGAGGTGGTAGACACGGTGATCTAGGACGTGCTCCTGGAAGAGAAGTTTATAGGGAGGAATATGAGCGTGGAGGAGAATATAGAAGGGTGGATCGTCCATTCAAAATGAACATAGAGAAATTCTATGGTGATGCGGACGTAGAAGGCTTTCTCAACTAGTTGGACTCGGTGGAAAAATATTTTGATTGCATGCAACTCACGGAAGAACAGAAGGTGAGCTACGTAGCCTTCAAGCTGGAGTCCGGAGCTGCCGTGTGGTGGAGGAAGGAACAAGAGTGTCGTAGGAGAAGAGGAGATCTACCAATCAGAGACTGGCCGACCATGGAGCAAGCCTTGAGGGAGAGGTTTTTGCCAGTGGACTACCATCAGACCCTCTACAGTCAATTCCTTACGTGCACTCAAGGAAATCGTTCGGTGGAAGAGTATATGACTGAATTCATGAGGTTGGCGTCGAGGAACGATGTGGAAGAGAATGAGGATCAGATGATTGCACGGTTTGTTGAGGGCCTCAGTTATGAGATCAAGAGCAAGATGGAGTTTGATACGTTTTTGTTTTTCAACGACGCATGTGCCAAAGCCAGAAAGATCGGGGCTGCCTTGAAGAGGAAGAAAACGCCCTCTATCCGTTTTTCAGGGCCTGGCCAGGCTTCCACCTATTCAAGGGGAGGTGTGGAAAGGAGCACACCCCAAGTTTCCGAGCCTAAACCCCCTCCTAGCAAGCCTGCCCCTGTATTTGCACAAAGAAAGGGAAAAGAGGTAGCCACAACCTCATCAATCCGATGTTTCAAATGCAATGAAATGGGCCACAAGTCTAGTGATTGTCCTAAACGCAAGTTTACACAACTTTGCGAGAAGGAAGATTCGGATGAGGAGGAGGAAGGGGCGTATTTGTGTGCACCCGTGGACGAGGGTGATGAAGAGGAGGAGACTTCTGAAGGAGAAGAGTATTGCGGGGTCATACAGAAGGTAGCATTGACCGCAACCAAGAGAGATGATTCCCAACGTAATAACTTGTTTCGCACGAGTTGTCATGTTGGGAAAGTGGTGTGTGAAGTGATAGTAGATGGAGGCAGCCAGGAGAACTTTGTGAGTAGCAAGACAGTGGAAAAGCTTGGCTTGAAGACCTCACCTCACCCCACTCCATATTCCATTGGATGGGTCAGATCCGGAGGGGGAATCAAGGTCAACTCGAGGTGCACTGTCCCAATCACAATTGGGAAGTATTCTGACCAAGTTGTATGTGATGTCCTTGAGATGGATGCATGCAACATTCTGTTAGGCAGACCTTGGGAGTTTGATAATAAGGTCGTGCATCGAGGCGAAGAGAACACGTACGAGGTCAGAAAAGGGGGAGAGAAGTTTACTTTGTTGCCGAAGAAGCCTAAGCACGTGAAGGGGCAAACCAATGCCATGCAGCTCGTATCTATGGTGACCTCTGTGCACGAGATGGTGAACTACACGCGAGAAGCAGGTTGTTTCCATGTGCTTATTATGACAAATCCTCCAGCCAAGGAAGATGAAGGCTTGGAGTCTCTCCCTGAAGTGGTGCTGGAGTTATTTGAGCTCTTTCCAGAGCTCGTGGATGAAAGCTTGCAAAAGGGGCTACCACCCTTGCGTGACATCCAGCACCAAATTGACCTTATACCTGGCGCAACCCTTCCAAACTTGCCGCACTACCGGATGAGTCCGAAGGAGAACCAAATTATCCGAGAGCAAGTGCAAGAGTTACTGGACAAGGGCTATGTGCAAGAGAGCCTAAGTCCTTGTGGCGTGCCAGCTTTGCTCGTACCAAAGAAAGATGGCACTTGGAGAATGTGCATCGACAGCAGGGCGATCAACAAGATCACAATCGGGTACAGATTTCCCATCCCTCGCCTCGATGATATGCTGGACAACCTGAGTGGAGCTACCATATTCTCCAAGATTGATCTACGAAGCGGGTATCATCAGATCAGAATTCGGCCTGGTGATGAATGGAAGACCGCGTTTAAAACGCGAGATGGTTTGTATGAGTGGCTCGTGATGCCTTTCGGGCTCACTAATGCCCCAAGCACGTTCATGAGGCTAATGCACCAAGTCCTGAAGCCTTTCCTAGACAAGTACGTGGTGGTTTATTTTGATGACATCTTGGTGTATAGCAAGACCGAAGAAGACCACATGGTGCATTTGAAGGAGGTGTTCTCAACCTTGCGAGCAAATCAATTGTACGTGAACCTGAAGAAGTGTAGTTTTTGGAAGAGCCAACTTCTGTTTTTGGGGTTCCGGGTTGGAAAGGAAGGAGTCCATGTTGATCAGGCCAAGATAGAAGTGATACGCTCCTGGCCAGCTCCTTTAAATGTGAGCCAGACCCGTAGCTTTCTTGGCTTGGCATCCTTCTACCGCCGGTTTATTCGGGATTTTAGCATGATTGCTGCCCCTCTCACGGCCCTATTGAAGAAGCAGACCCCCTTCGTTTGGGGAGAAGAAGCTGAGCATGCCTTTCAGACATTGAAGGAGAAGCTTAGCACCGCACCTGTGCTCGCACTCCCTGACTTTGCCAAGCTATTTGAAGTTGAGGTGGATGCATCCGGGCTTGGCATTGGGGCCGTGCTCTCGCAAGAGAAGAAACTTGTGGCTTTCTTCAGTGAGAAGCTTAGTGAAGCAAGATTGAAGTGGACGACGTACGAGAAAGAATTCTACGCTGTTTTCCGAGCTCTCAAGACGTGGGAGCACTACCTTGTTGGTAAGGAGTTCATTCTCTACTCAGATCACAAGGCTTTGAAGTTCTTGCATGACCAGTCTAGGCTTAGCAATCCGATGCATGCTCGTTGGTGTACCTACTTACAGAAATTCCCTTTTAAGATCTCTCATAAAAGCGGAACTCAGAATATAGTTGCTGATGCTTTGAGTAGGAGACTTGCATTGCTTACTGAGTTACGAGGTGTGATTACTGCCTTTGATTGTGTTCGAGATATGTATGAGGAAGATGGAGACTTTGGTGATATCTGGATGAAGTGCAAGGAAGGAAAGGGTGTAGGAGATTATTTCTTGCAAGATGGGTTCCTAATGAGAGGGAATCAGTTGTGTGTACCAAAGTCATCCCTACGTGCTCATGTGATGTAAGAGATGCACGCGGGAGGCTTGGCAGCTCATTTGGGACGTGACAAGACCTTGTCCTCGTTGCAAGAGCGTTTCCATTGGCCAAAGATGTACAAGGATGTTGCTAAGTTTGTGCAACACTGCCGTGTGTGCCAAGAAACGAAGGGAGGAGTCAACAATGCTGGCCTGTACACGCCTTTGCCGATTCCCAATGCCATATGGGAAGACCTTAGCATGGATTTTATCCTTGGCTTACCCCGCACTCCAAGAGGGGCGGATTCTATTTTTGTTATTGTTGACAGGTTGTCAAAGATGGCGCATTTTGTGCCATGCAAGAAGACGAATGATGCAGCCGCGGTGGCAAGGCATTTCTTTAGAGAGGTGGTGCGTTTGCATGGCGTGCCTAAAACGATTGTTTCTGATCGAGACACCAAGTTTCTTGCCAGCTTTTGGAAGACACTTTGGAGGATGTTCGATGCCACGCTCCAATTCAGCACCACCGCGCACCCTCAGACAGATGGTCAAACGGAAGCAACCAACCGCACCCTTGGCAACCTTCTTCGCAGCTTGTGTCATGAGAGGCTAAGGCAGTGGGATCTTGCTTTGCCTATTGCGGAATTCGCGTATAATGGAGCTGTTCACAGGTCTACGGGGAAGCCTCCCTTT
Source organism: Hypericum androsaemum (assembly GCA_963995505.1). NCBI lineage: Eukaryota > Viridiplantae > Streptophyta > Magnoliopsida > Malpighiales > Hypericaceae > Hypericum > Hypericum androsaemum. Next base: position 7,139,580 of record OZ023189.1, read on the forward strand.
GCTTTGGTGTATACAAAGGCCCCTAACCATTTGGTTGATGTCTCCAGCGTGCCACGACCTGTTCGAGCCAACACAAGTGCCCTCGCCTATGCTGAAGACGTGCAAGCCATACTGGAAGCTGTGAAGAAAAGACTTAGCACAATGTACGCTAAGGAGAAAGAGCGAGTGGATGCAAAGCGAAAGGTGCAAATATTTCAACCCGGAGAACAGGTTATGGTGCACTTTCGCAAGGAACGCATGCCCGCAGGCTGGGGAGGCAAGCTTCAAGCACGACGGTTTGGTCCATATAAGGTGCTCCGGCGTGTCAACGACAATGCATATGTGATTGACCTACCGGAAGATCTAGGCGTATCGAGGACCTTCAACGTAGCTGATCTCACGCCATATTTCAATCCTCTTCCTTTGCCAAGCCGTTTAGCTGCTCGAGACTAGCAGGCTCTTAAGGGGGGGGGAGGATGCCGTAGGACGAATGTGCGTTGGTCAACATGTTTGTGCGTTGGACGTGCGCCTGGAACGCGTGGAGTTTGTGGTTTCAATTATTGCACTTAATTCAGCGTTTAATTTCGTGTTTGTAATAAGGCACATTTAAATGCCAATTAGTGGGGGTTAGAGGGGAGGTTACGGACAGGAGGCGTGTGAAGAGGCTTGCCATAATTCTCGCCTTAACTCCTGCCTTAACTCCCGCCTTCTATTTGTATCTGGCGGAGAGGAAATAATGAGGACAGATTTTGAATCCAAAAACGTGCAAGTGAGCTGAGTGCGCTTCGTGCGCGAGAATTTCCTACCTTGGCCGTTGGTTGGCTGCTTGTGGACTCAAGCAAACCTTCCATCTTGTTTCGGAAGATCCAAGTGGAATTGTCCATCGTTTATTTCTTTCAACTGTTCGAGCCTCGTTCGTTTGAGGTGTTGATTCGCACGCCTCCGTTGTGCTACATCAGATGGCTATGCCAAAGCAGAGACATGATGGCTATGTCTTAAAAAATGGGAAGAAGTAATGCCAACTAAAAGGTTTCATGCCTTGTACAAATACCAGTTAAGCAAAACAACGTACAAAGAAAACATAGTACTGTACATAGGGGTGAAGGAGGAAGAAGGGATTTTTTGAACAAATATAAAAAAATTAGAAATTTTTTTGAACATTTTTTACCATGCCACATCACCACCTTGAGGGTAAGATTGTGTTTCGGTGGCTTTCTGATTTAATGAGCATCAACAACGACAATGACATAAATTTTATTTGTAAATAAATTTGAAAATCGAAGAACATGTGACACGTATCTTATTAAAGGAATGGCCTTGCGCCCATCTGGTAACCTATTTTTGTGCCTATTGTTAGAATTTTTATATCCAATCCAAAACCTTAAGGCAATATGTAGGTAGATTTTCAATACTTATAAATTTTTCCACCACAAAGCGATGTAGGATTCTCAACACGCCCCTTCAAACGAGACCCATCGGATCGGAGTTTGCACGGACTTTGTCTTTGCCAACGTGCAAGAAACGGGGGTCGTGCGAGAACAACAATGGGCACGGGATCAACCCGCTCTGATACCATGTTACAATCTCCATATCCAATCCAAAGCCTTAAGATAATGAGTAGATGGATTTTTAACACTTATAAACTTGCCCACCACACTTACAATTAGCGATGTGAGATTCTTAACACCCATCTTGTACGTTATTTATTCTGAGAGAGCGAACATCTTTTACACCTGCAACTAATTTTTGTTGGCATGGAAATGGTTCTAATATTTTTTCCAAATTGAAAAGAGGGGCGCGGGAGAATTCTCGTAGTTGAAATTACAGGAGGGAAAGTACGTGAGAGCTCCATCGATAATGATATCCAAGAAATAATGGCAGGTTTAGGCACATCACTGATATTGAAGTTCAGATGGAAGGTTGCATGGAAATCGAAGAGAATTGAATGCTTTCTACACCTTCTCCGTGATAGTCCGACGAACCGCTTATCTAACTACAACTTAGTTCGAGCGGATAAGACCTTTATCCAAAATAATATGTAACATTAATGTTGTAATGTTCCTCGATACGATCAATTGTCTCCATAGACCAACATGAACTTTTTAAAGTATAAACACGACCTTTTTAAAGTACTTTTTTCTCACTCGCATGTATCTTGGGAAATTTACTAAGAAATCACCCATCGTAAAATTAATATTTTGATCTCTCAAGATATTTAGCAGAAAAGAAAGTATACATTCTTGATTAGATAGTAGAAACAAATCACTTAATACTTTCTTAACAAATTAAGCCTTTTTCTATTCGGAATATCACAATTTTCTTTTCGAACTCAAACTCTAGACATATTAGTTAAATTAAAATAATTAATCTAGATGTAAATGGCTTAACTAGTCTTTGTTGGACAAATATTAGTAAATTATGGCATGAGTATGTAAATACAAATCGTAAGCATATAAAGAGAGGAGTTTAAAGAATGCTCACGATCACACTTGTAGGTAAGTGTGTAACACCTTCGTCTTCAAGTTAGGTTTTCAGATTGAATCCTGGACGAGGCCACAGTTTAACCGTGTGCCCTTAAACTCTTATTACCCGCCTATATGCTTCAGGCCTCCGTGGGTAATAGAGCCCCCAAGGTACAACGCCCAATCCCGAGTACTATAGGAAGCGCTATAGCACACCTTTCGAACCTTTCGTAGCCTTAGAACTCTGACACAATGAAAGTGAGAAATGCTATGCTAAGGAGGGAGAAGTAGAGAGCTCTGAAGAGATGAAGAGCTGGGGTAATTTGGAATGAAGGAGGTGGGCTCCTTTTATAGGCAGCCTTGGACCTCCAACAGCCAAATCCGGATTTAATAGGGCCATTAACCCACCCATTAAATGGGCTGTTACAAGACCCATAAAACCCCCAACATAAATAGGCTGTTACTCTCATGAATTTAAAATTCGAATTTAAATTCAAATGGCAGCTGGCAAGAGAAAGTTCCAGAACGTGGGCTTGTCCAAACGGAAGTCCAAGAAGCCCAAAGGACTTTTTGGGCCTAGGATCGCTACAACAAGTCCGGCCCAATTCTAAAAAGATAAGGCCCTGGAACCTGGAACAATTCCCACAATCCCGCAACCCGCACCCGAGCCCGGCCCGGAACGGGGCGCGCGTGCCGAGCCGAGCCAGGCCGGACGGACGGATGGACGGCGCGAGGAGCCTCTCCCTTCTCCACCAGTTTACCCATGCTAGACTTCTAGTCCCTTATAAACTTGTCTCAGCATGGTGCGCTAACCAATGTGGGATTATGCTTATTTTAATAACAACCATACTACTTTAAAGCCAATTTTTATTCACCCCGAGAATTGAATTTTCGCAAGTGTTATATATCATTACGAAGCTCTATCAACGAGCTTCGTATTGATCTCACAAACACCCAAAATCAATTGGTGTGACCTTCAATTAAATTAGCTCAAAGTTGCCTACTAATTACTTAGTTATTATATTTAATTAGGATTCTCCCTCTAATTAAATATTTGGGCCAAAGCCCAATACACTCACTTGTATTGGGCCATCTCTTCCTTGGTTAATAAACCAATTTTCCAAAAGTCTTTGCAATAGAATAGATTATCGACCACAATTTTCCGTTTTCAGCCACCTAGACTGCTCTAGGAGACAGAAAACTAGGGTTACAGTTGCGCGATAAGGTCCTGGACTTGAAAAAGTAGCCAGGACCAATCTGGATAAAATTGGAGCCATTAGATCATGTAAATTTAAAAAAATACGGATCTGACCGTCAATATTAAGCGGGGGTAATTTTTACTTTTAATACTCTCTTATTGGCCCTTCTCTCCCCCAAATCCTAGGGTTTTTGGAGGCGTTCACTTCCAGCTTCACTCCTCTCTCTCTCTCTCTCTCTAGGGTTGGATGTCAAGGACGCTCCTTCGGAATGGACGGAAGTAGTGCTCCTTTGGATCGGCGCCCCTATCAGAGGTCGGTGGAGGTCGTCGAGGTTGGAGATCGGGAGGTCGTGTGGTTGGAACGATGTCGGTGGACAGCGATTGCTCCTCTGGATGAAGTTCTTATTAAAATCTCTAATTGTGAATCGGGTCTGTTGCGTTCCTCTTCCCTGTACCTCCTAGGTTGGTTGCTATTTTCTGATGGTGAACGAGACGGCGATATGGGTTCACGATCTATTAGTATGCGGAACCTGAAGCTTGAAGGAGGAGGTAGCCCATGTTGTCCATCGTTTCTTGGGTTGTTTTTGTTTTGTACGAGGGATGTAAAGATTCTGTCTTTTATAATTGGTTCATGGTGCAATGGGTTCTCTAAATTGACTAGGATTATGTGGAAAAGGTTGTCTTTTTTGGTGGGTTTCATCTTATGTTAGGTTTCCATGAATATGTTGTATTGGGTTCTTGTTTTCCTTTTCGATTCGGGTCAGATTTTCTATTTATCTTATGACAGGCTTCCATGGATATGGTGAATTGGGTTCTAGTTTTCCTCTCTGGTTTGGTTCAAATTGCTATGGAGGGTTTAACAAGAATTTTGGATGGTTATGTTAAAATGATTTGTACGATTTTTTTAAAATAGTTTGTACAGTTTTCTTAAAATGGTTTCCACTGTAAAGATCGAATGATTTATTCTGTTATGTTTGAATGGTTTTCAATGTTACAATAAAATAGTTTGTTACGTCATGATCGAAAGGTTTGTTCTATTATGATCGAATGGTTTGCACTGTAATGATCGAATAGTTTGTTCTGTTATATTCGAATGGTTTTCAATGTTACGATAAAATAGTTTTCAATGTTACGATAAAATAGTTTTCTATGTCATGATCGAAAGGTTTGTCTATTATGATAGAATAGTTTGCACTGTAATTATCGAATATTTTGCACTCTAATTATTGAATAGTTTGTTCTATTATGTTCGAATAGTTTTTAATGTTATGATAAAATAGTTTGTTATATCATGATCGAAAGGTTTGTTAAAAATACTTATAATAAGAAAGTTAAATAATTAATAAAATAATCGGGTAAACCATTTGATATAACGCCATTTGATATAACAGAGTAAACTATTTGATATAAAAACGCATCAGCCTTTTTTCGAAGAAAAACCCGAAAGGGAAAAAAATTAAAGGCAGCCACTCTACAAATTAAAATGAACATTAAATAATAGACGGGGCCCACTCCTTTGTAGATCCACTCCCTTCCCTTTCTCTTGGTCCCTCCTCCATTCATGTTGCTTCTAATTATATTCTTCCATTTTTACCCTTTCCAGATTGGTCCTGGATACTACTTTCCACGACCCAATTTGGTCCCCAGCTTGGCCGCTAGTCTAGATTCCACAGCTCCTTAGGGTTTTTCCCCCTCTTTTGTACATGGTTTTCGCGATTAATTTAGCTCAAATAAGAAAGCCACGTCGTTTATGAGAGATATAGCTTAGTTTTTACCTTTATTTACTTTGATTGGTGTAACAGAGTACCTTATTCCAGTGCACATTTTTCATATACCAGATACCCACCGCCGCCAGGAATATAAAATTTTGAAGTAAAAGTTTTCTTCATCAATAAGACCCCAATTGGTTACACCAATACAAAGAGAATTGCCCAAGATAGGCAATTTATGTTTTACAGAATACTGCTTCACAATAGCCGCACAATGTATTTAATTATTAGCTGTTGAATCTAGACTAGCGGTTCATATTTTTGGGTAAATTACCCCTTGTTCCTGGTGTTTGGTCATCTTCCATCTGGGGTCTCTTAGTTTCGAAAAATGATTTTACCATTCTCGTATTTAGTTTTATTATACTCTAGGGTCCTTCGTTGTTGTCATAAATGAATATATATTTTTAATCCTAAAATGACTATTATACCCTTGGAATTAAAAATAAAAAAATAAATACCCTTCTTCCCCATCCCTCTCACTGTTGGTATTCGATTTGGATGGAAACAGTTTGCAATTTGAGGAACGTGTTTGTATGGATGGAATCAAAATTTATCATCTGAGGTAAGCGATGACTCGGATTATGTAATTGATGAGGAGCATGCGGTTGACGAGGATGCTGTTGACGATGAAGCAGTTGATGAGGATGTAGTTGACAAAGTAGTTGAGGATGATGTGGTTTTTTAAAAGGTGGGGTTTTTTAAAGAAAAATTTTAATTTCAAATTTGGGACTAATGTGATAATTTACCTCATGCCACGTCAGCAATCAGCAACAAATAAAAATATCCACTCAAGACAATAAACGACATCGTTTTGGCAGACGTGGCGCCCACGTGGACATGGCCGGGCATCTACCCGGGCTGCCCGGGACTCTGAAATGTCTGAGAAAACAAACCACATGGACTGATTTTGGACAGAAAAAATCACATGGCCTTATCTTGGAAAGTACTAAACTACAGGGTACTTAAGTGTACTTTTTTCTTGTTATTTTTATTGGGTTTTTCAAATTTAAGGTTCTTCAAACTTTAATCCTCCGACCTCTCTCTCTCGTATTGCAATCTGGCTTTTTTGCCATTTGGGTCCTTGAACGAGGGAGATTTTTGGCATTAAGAACTTGCAATACTTGACATCTCTAACCACTTGTTGCGAGAGTGGCAGGAGAAGAGACTAGTGAGGAGAGACGAGAAGGGGACCGGTCGCCGCTGAAACTTTTAGATCCAAACTCGGGTGGTGCTTTTAGATTCAACGGGGACTGCAGTCATCAGAGTCCCGACGTCGAAGACAACCAGAAGGACGACACGATCCTCACAGGTGGAGATGAAGTCCAAGGCCTGAGAACATGGAGGAGGCGCTCGCCATCGCCGTCCCGATCATCCTTCCTTGCCTGCGTCAATCTCTCTCTCTCTCTTCTTCTTCTTCAAAACGACGCAGTTATCAAGGAGATAGGGGAAGTATTTTTTTAATTAATTTATTGCAAGGGTATAAAAGTTATTTCATAAATAAAATAATATTAAAATGAATTATGACATAAGCAAAGGACCGAGAGTTTCTAAAACCAAAGACAGGGGACGGTAAAATCATTTTCCAAAACCAAGGGACCCTGGGAGAGGATGACCAAACATCAGGGACAAGGGGATAATTTATCCTATATTTTTTGAAGTAGAAGTTTTATTCATCAGATAAGACCCCAATTGATTACACCAATACAAAGAGAGAATTGCCCAAGATAGGCAATTTATGTTTTACAGGCTACTGCTACACAATAGCCGCACAATGTATTTAATTATTAGCTGTTGAATCTACACTAGCCGCCACGCTGGACCCAATCGCACACCTGTAAACCCGTGTTCTCGGTTTTCTGTCTTCTACTTTTCTTTTTGTGGAAATCTGTCTTCTATTTTTTTTTTGGGTCAAGAATCTGTCTTCTACTTTAGGGTGGCTGAAAACGGAAAAGTCGGCGCCTCTTGGGTTCCTTGTGGTCGACAGTCGATTCGATTGCAAAACCCAGGTAAGCACTTTTTCGAAAGGTAATATCATGGTAATCAAATACGCGGTTCGACTGGCAGTTTGACCGGTCAGACCGTGATTCGAAACAAGGAGCGTACCGGAATTGGCCCCAAAAACGTCAACCTTACGAACCGCCCAAAATCTGGTCGGACTGGGCGGTTTGTCCAAAATTTGGGATCTGTATTTTCTGGTTGGTAAGGTTGGACCAAAAATCATGATTTTTTTAAAAAAAATCAAAAAACAAGAGTTGGTCACTTGATTTGGTCGGAAATTTCGCACAAATAAAAAAGGAAGGAGACCAAAAAAATTAAAATCGAGAAAACTTTATCAATCTCCGTAGTTTCATCATGTATTTGATGATTTTTTGAGGTGTATATGTGATTACATATACAATTATACATATATATTATTAAAAATGGTATTTAAAAAAATTTTGTCCGACCGGCAATTCAACCGGTCGAACCGGTCGACCCGGGATTCGGCCCAAACTTTGGGTCGACCTCCGGGTTGTATTTGAAAACACTGGGTAATATATTATTAGATCACGCCATGTTGGAGAGAAACTCATATCGGAAGTTGCAAGTGACCTGAGCCTGTTTATAAGTGTGGATGATCTACATACTCACCGTCTTCTGGTTTTGGGTTAGATATGAAAGTTCTAACATGGTATCAGAGCGGGTTGATGCCCATTGTTGAACTCGCACGACCCCCATTTCTCGTACTATGGTGAAGTCAAAGTCAGTGCATTCTTCGACCCATGATTCTCAACACGCCAAGAGTACAAGATCAATTGTTTTAATTTAGGAGAAATTGCCCTAAGGTCCCTAATATTTAGTGAAATACCCTTTTTAGTTCTTACTATTTTGAATAACCTTTATGGGTCCTCCTAGTTTGAAATAATGTACCTCTAAGGTCCCTTGCGGATCCACTACTGACATCATCAGTCAATATAATTTTTTTAATGACCATTTTATCCTTTCATTGAAAAAAGGCCATCCTCTACCTCTAGCGGGTCCTAATCTGGGTTCCTCCATTTCAACAATCAATTTCAATTAAAAGATTGCGTTGACCGCTAATGTCAACAGTGGGTCTCCCAGGGACCTTAGAGGTGTATTATTTCAAATTAGAAGGACTGAGAAAGATTATTGAAAACAGTAAGAACTAAAAAAGTGTTTCACTAAACACCAGGGCCCTTAGGACAAATTTTCTATTTAATTTAATAAGCATATGAGTTTGAGCTATCAAAATCACAGCAATATTAAATATATATAAGAATAATTTTACTATCTTTTAAAAGTTTTATTTGCTGAAATTTGAATTAGTTAATTATGACTGTGTCGGTATATAAGGAAGTCAATTCTCTCCCTTCCATCTAAACTTCTATCTCAGTGTTGCCCCTTAAACATTTCATTCGTTGTTCGGTACCATTATCGATGGAGCTCTCACGTACTTCTCCTCTTGTAATTTCAACTGCGAGAATTCTTCCTCGCCACTCTTCTCTCTTTGAAAAAAATATTAAAACTATTTCAAAGCTGACAAAGATTAGTTGCAAATCTAAAAGATGTTGCCATTCCCAAAACAATATTCCACCTTTCTCTAAACTTGATGGCGACCAGAGCAGTTTAAATCTCTTCTATAAACCCACAAGTAGGTTACCAAATGGGCGCAAGGTCATTCCTTTAGCTAAGGTACGAGTCATATGCTATTCGATTTTCAAGTTCAAATTTGTTACGAATAATGTATCTTATTACAGCTAACCTAGTTCTAAAATATAATCTTTTGGAGATTTCTTTTGGATAATTGAGAAAAAAGGATTAGAAATAAGTAGCCTTGCAAAGACATAGTGATTGACTCGTGGGTTTCTATTTATGCAGGCAAATGGAAATCAAATTGGACCAAACAAATCTGCCCTCATCAAGGTTCTGAAATTCTCTGAAGCAGTACTGCCGTTCCTGAGACCACCTGTCGCATTAGGATATGCCGTAGCATTTGGGTAACCTATTAACTTCTTTTCATTTTTCTCATATTTATCTAATAACTAATTAATAACAAAGTAATTTACACTGCCTAGGTTTTTTAGGGAAGTTATTTGTTTTTTAGACTAAATTGCGTATCAATCTGACTGTGTGCATGTATTAGAGCAGTCATGGCTGTTTTGATAAACTTTATTATTTCAAAAAAATACGTAATTTTTATATCCTTTTCATAAATTGTGCAGACTATCGTAGGACATCTTAAAATATAAAATTATACTTTTGCACATTGATTCTTCTCAGTTTTAAGGTTGTAAATTTGAAAATTTCCAACTTTCAAATTTCTTAATTTTGGAAACATAAATTTCAGCATCTATTTTGCCAATTTTTATAAGTAAATTTTTACATCAACTTACACATGCGAGTGATTGAATCATGAATCTTCGTCAATTCCTCTACACCTTGTGCTATTAAACCAAATGTCTTTTGGCGTCTATTTTTCATGCCTCAAGCATCACTAATTGATATCTTCCATACTCCATAAAGAGTTGTACTTAGGTAGTAAATTTTCTGCTCATTCAAAATTAACGTATACAAGGGTTTTGTTGATGCAGTGGTATAATGACAAGAACCTGGATAAGGAATGCTCATCTACTAATGATTCCAAAGTGGGCTCTACTTCTCAAAGCAGTGACCGTTCTTGTTGCATGTGTTTGTACATCTTGCTTCGCAGCTGGTATCAATCAGATCTACGATATTGAAATTGACAAGTGCGTATCTTTTTCTCCTAAGACAATTGATCATCAACAGCGATCGGACAATTAATCACCGAATAATTCTTCTCCTATTTAATTAGTTAATTGGTCAATTAATTGTAATGATTTGATTTTATTCTAGTCCAAATCTAGATGAGAAATCTAGACTAGGTATAAACTTCATTAACTAATTTATTACGTATTTTTAACCCATAAGTTATTGGCTAATTAGATGATTCTTCTGACTCCTGACTTCGATTATTTTGTGTTGCTCGCTAAAGTGGGATAACCGATTAAACTAATACACTGATAGTATGACTGATGACCTGGTTGGATGATTGATGATTGTGTTGTATATTGGAAGACCTCAAGATTTTCCCTCATTGTTTTATGATGGGCAATCAAATAAAAAAATAATGGTTTTCTTTTAATTAATTAATTTATAGGATCAACAAGCCTCATCATCCACTGGCTTCAGAACAATTGTCTATTCGATCTGCCTGGATAGTAGTGATAAGTTCAGCAGTAATCGGCATTGCAATTCCTCTACTTCTACAGTCACAACCGCTACTTGCATCTAATCTCTGCACCTTCACCCTAGCATCATTATATTCTATTCCTCCGGTTTCCACCAAAAGATCTTCCATTGGTGCAGTTGTTACTTGCGCTGCGGTACGTATCACTTTCCTATTAAAAAACATATAACTTACTGTGTATGCATATTTAAAAGGTTCATGGGTTGTATTTTATAGTTTTCACAATATTCCATTGTATCTTAAAGTAATACATACAAATACGCGTTAAATACATACTAATACAATTTAGTAAACTTATTAGTACTTTTATATTCTCGTGCATACATTTACACAAGATAGTCTACCGGTACAAGGTGTTTACGAAAAAATTGAGGCCCAGAATTTAATCCATATTGAGAGAAACATGTGCATCATCTAATTACTTAAAATTCTAGACTATAATTTTTCTGATTAATTACTCGCTTGCTTCCAGTTGTGGTACACATTTTCTCTAGGAATGGCAGCTACGGCAAGAAACATCATAGGACTTTCATTTCAATTTAGGTTCTCTCTCTTCATTCCTCTTGTTATACATTTGCAAAATGAATATATTATAATTTGTCTCAAATTTCTATTAAAATTCTTATTTAATATATTTTTTTATAGAAAAATTGTCCTCAAGTTCTTGGAATTTGACGAAATTATTAGTAGGATCTTTACTGTTTCAAAACCCCCTCTTTTCGTCTTCCAAGTTTGATAAAATAGAACTCTGAGGTCCCTGACTCCGGTACCAAAGAATAACTGTCCAAAAAAAAATTAACTTCTTCGACCTCTAAAAAAATACACTAAAGAACACCAAGAAATACCCCAACTAAAAATCAACAACACCCAATTAACTAAACACCACCAATACCCAATTATCCAGACTGCATTTCTCCTTCTACCTTCTTGGATGTCATCGATCTCGGACAGGACTTAGTGAAACCCTTAAAAAAAATTCAGAATTTACGAAATCTACAGTCACGCCGGCCTTACTTCGACCCGGTGCATCGTCTGCCTCGTCTTCACCTTCGACCACCTTCCCGCTCAAGACTTCGTCTTCAATAAGGTCTCCGCAGACCAGTTCACCCTCATCTTCGCCAACTGCCTTACTCCTTCCAAATATTACTCACACTTTGACGGAACCTGGAGATGAGATTCTGAAATTCAATGGAGAGCTAGTAAAAAAAAAGAAGACGAGTTAGAATTGGCAATAACAATAGCTTAAAACCCTAAAAAAGAATTTTCAAAAACAAAACTGAAAAGGAGTTGGAAACCTACAATGGGTTGGGTCATAATCTGTTGCACTTTGGTGCTGGTGATGGCTCCGAATCTCTTGGGTTCTTATCTTTTCCTTCTTTTTGCCTTTCTTTCTGGAATATGCGTGAGAGAGAGAGAGAATCATTTCTGGAACCTGGTGGCAAGGACGAAGACGATAAGACGAGCTCCAGGTTCGCCGTCGCCGTCGGTGATAAATTAGAAAAAGAGGTCGAATCTGCAATACCCCGCCGCCGCCGGTGTCGCTATCAGAATGGGCTTCCTCGACAGCAGGACCAGAGATGGGGAATACCGGTGCACAGAGGTTCTCAGGCGAGTCACCGCCCCGCTATGACGGACTACTGAAATTGGACTCGAAGACAGAACGGGGGTAGTCCAAGAAGACAGAAATGGAAGAGGGGACGACCGGCTACTGAAATCGGACTCGGACTCAACTGGGGTTTTGTCAAAGTTTTAAATTGGTTAAAGTTTTGACTGGGTGTTGATTTCTGGGTTCGGGTTTATATTCTTGGTGTTTGTTTTTGTATTCTTTTGTATTCTAGAGGTTGAGGAAGATGATTTTTTTTTAACCGAGAGGTAATTTGGTCATTTCACGTGCCTTCTCGCCGGAGATATTTTCCAGTACTCGAGCTAGGGAGCAAAGAGTTCTATTTTACGAAACTTAGAGGACGAAAAGAGAAGTTTTGAAACAGTAAGGACTCTATTGTTGAATTCATCAAATCTTAGAGACCTAAGGGTAATTTGCCCTTTATTTCATACTCAATTATTATGATTGTTTTCTATAACTAAAATGATGGACTTAAAGCCTATCCTTCGGGATGTAGGCCTTATGGATGTAGGCCTCAGGGTCGAGAACACATACGAGTGTCTTCTATTATCCTCTATCTCTACTATCATATTTGTTATGGGTGTTTAATGTCTATGTTTCGTTTATATTGCCATGGCAAATTGGTACTGAAGCTCGGTCTTCAATGTTAGATATTGAACACGAGTCTTAAGAGAATCTGCCAAGATTAGAAACTACAAAAGAGTCTTAAGGTTTGATTTTTGAACTTAGATTTGGGGTTCACTTATTCAATTTTGATGATATTTGATAATTTACGGAGGTGATATCGCTCTAATCATCGAAAGTTAGACCGATTCTGAGCTTTGAAGCTTTGGATCTAGTTAATTGTCACAATGGTTGGGTAGGTTCTTCAGGTGTGGTGAATTGTTTCATCCGTATGGAGTTTAATTTGGCAATGTAAGGGTTAGATTCGAAAGGTTATTTGGTCTCATGGCACAAGTCGACGAATTGACAGATTTTCATAGTTCAATTCCTAATAGATATAATCATGATCTAAAATTTACTTTTTCAAAAAACATAAGGGTTATAGATTTAAGTCTCAACGAGAACTTTGTAGATAATTGTGGTTAATGAGTGTTGATCATTCATGGATTTGGTTCAAAGTGGAAGTTTGGTACATTGTATTTTTCGATTGTTTTGGCTTTGACTTACTTTTTTTATTCTGTAGTGTATCTCTAAATTTTATAGCGTGAGCTTGTTTATATGCAATGTCCATGTAATTGATGTTACGACTAGTACTTGGTGACTTTGTTCAAAGTTTTTTAACTGTTGGAGTTTGCATGGAGGTGATAAAACGTCCAATAGGTTGACGTCTAAGTTGAGGGTCGAGGTTTCCAATGAAGTCCGAGTACTTTATTTTTGTAGAGAATATCAGTATGAAATTATTAAGCATGGTTGCGTGAAATTGTGAGAGTTCCACCATTCTACATGGCCGAAGTATTTATGTGTATTATATCGTCTTTCCTTCGAGGCATGTTAAGGGCAATAGGAGTTTCTCCATCGAGGCATGTGAAGTGGGTGGAAAAAGAACTTTATCCTCGTAGTACTACCAATGACACTATTTTTTTGGTGTGATATTTTTATAAAGAATTTTACCGCATCAGATTTTGAAGATGTAGGTAATTAGGAGATCGCGAGATCTTCTTTTCACATATATTATCAATAAATTATACCTTTTAAAAAAGATGGTTCTTCTTTGGACTCTCGTCTTGTTTACATGCTGATTTTCTTAAGTCATGTTATTTGAAGAGCTTTGGTAAGTATGTTTTGTTGTTGAGATACTCTTTATTGTAGTATCTAGTTTGAGGTAGAGTTTTTGAAACGAATTAAATTTGGATATATTTGTTTCAGAAATTTAGAAGTTTAAGGAGAAAGATGAAGAAGCAATGAGAGAGAGATGAAGGAATGAAATCTTCTTCCAATGTGAATCATCTCTTCTTCTTGTTTACAATTGCCTACAAAGGTCTATTTATATACATGTATCAACTTATGAAAATAGAAATAAAGTGTGGAGGAAAACATGGAGAAAAGTGTGGAGAAAAACATGGAGGAAAACATGGAGGAAAGTGTGGAGGAAAACATGGAGGAAAGTGTGGAGGAAAAGGAGGAGTGTGTAGACCCTAAGAATTATAAGGCCTAGACCCCATATGTTTTAATACGCCCCCGCAAGTTGGAATGTGTAGGCTGCACATTCCCAACTTGGACACCAAGTAGTAATGCCGTTGTTTGAGCAAAGGCTTAGTAAATAAATCTGTGGGTTGGTGCTCCGTAGGAATATGAATGAGGCGGACAATGCCTCGTTGAACCCGTTCACGAATGACGTGGCAATCTATTTCAATATGTTTGGTGCGTTCATGGAACACCGGATTCTCTGCGATATAGATTGCTGGCTTGCTATCACAAAAGATGAGACTTGGTCCCGAGGTTGAGACACAAAAATCTGCCAAGAGATATTGCAACCACTGTAATTCACAACTGACAGAAGATAGGGCCCGATATTCTGCTTCGGAAGATGATCTAGAAACTGTCGGTTGCTTTTTAGATCGCCAAGAGACCAAGGAATTGCCAAGAAAAATAGCATAGTCTGTAATAGATCGTCTACTATCCTCGCATCTTCCGTAATCGCTATCACAGTAAGCCTTAAGCTTAAGATCAGGAATAGCAGAGAACATTAAACCATAGCCTGGATTACCTTTAAGGTAACGAAGAACTCTGAATGCAGCTTTCAGATGACAATCAGTTGGACAAGACATGAATTGACTCAACTGCTGTACGGGATAGCAGATATATGGTCTTGTTGTGGTGAGATAAAGAAGCTTGCCAACTAGTTGTCGATAAGCAGTGGATGTCACTGGTTGATCGGGAGAGATTTGGAAGTCATCATCTTCTTTGATCTCTGGATTATCATCAAGTAGAGTGCCAGATGCATTAGTGAGTTTGCAATTTGAATCCATAGGTGTATCAGAAGGCTTACACTCTAAATAGTCAGCATCTTTCAAGAGTTCCAATGTGTACTTCTGCTGACTAAGATGTATTCCATCCGCCCGACGAGCGATTTCCAAGCCCAGAAAGTATTTTAAATTGCCAAGATCTTTGAGTTTGAATTGCTTATGTAGATGAGTCATTGCCTGTTAAGACAATATCATCAACATAAACAAAGATTGCTGTAAAAGATTGTCCTGTAACTTTAGTGAAGAGAGAATGATCATTAACAGATTGCAGGAAACCAGCTTGAAGGAGAGCATGTGTCAGCTTGGAGAACCACTGTCGACTGGCTTGTTTCAACCCATAAAGAGATTTCTTCAATTTACAGACTTTACCAAAATCAGGAGAGGAAACTGGTAGACCTGGAGGTAGGACCATATAAACATCTTCCTCTAAATCACCATTTAGAAATGCATTGTTCACATCAAGCTGAAATAACCACTAATTATGTTGTACTGCAAGTGCAAGCAAAACCCTCACAGTGGTGAGTTTTGCCACTGGTGAGAATGTATCAATGAAGTCAATTCCATAAGACTGGGTGTACCCTTTAGCTACCAAACGAGCTTTATATCTATCAATGGAATCATCAGCGTGGTATTTAATCTTAAATACCCACTTGCATCCAACTGTAGTCTTGTCCCTTGGCAAAGGAACTAAATTCTATGTGTTGTTGTCTTGTAGAGCTTGCAACTCTGAGTTCATAGCTTGGACCCAAATTTCATGTTTGGAGGCTTCATGGTAACTAGTAGGTTCATGTCCTTTAAGAAGTGCAGTACTAAAAGCCTTATGTGAAACAGAAACATTATCAAGAGTCAAAAATAAAGATAAGGCATAAGGACTAGACCTGTTAACATGTGGAGAATGATTGGTATGCCCGGGTATTAGATTACAGATGTAATCTGCAAGGTATGTAGGGGCCCTTCTAACCCGTGAAGTTTGAGGAGGAGCATCAGAAACAGTAAGTGGTCTCTGAGTACTTGGACTAGAGGAGGAGCTAGAGGAAGAACTAGGGGAAGATACTATGATATCAGATGAGGGACTAGCAACAGGTTGTACTATAAGAGGAGAACGTGAGGGAAAATGACTTGGAAGATTAGATGGAAAAGACTCGGTTGGATCATCTGTAAGAGGGGTTGTAAGAGGTAGTGAAGTGATAGAAGGATCATAAGGAATATAATAAGTTGGATCATACATGTGGCTATTCTGAAAAGGAAAAATATCTTCATGAAATACAACATCTCTAGATAAAATGACTCTATGAAGTTGAAGATCATAAAGTTTGTAACCTTTTACCCCAAAAGGTATGCCTAGAAAGACATATTTCTTTGCTCTTGGATCAAATTTGGTCCTGTTGTGCATAACTGTGGATGCATAACACAAGCAACCAAAGACCCGTAAGTGATCCAATCTAGGTACTCTTTTGAATAAAACTTCATGTGGTATTTTATTTTTCAAAACAGATGATGGAAAACGATTTATCAAATAGGTAGCATGGAGAATACAATCACTCCAGAAGCAAAGGGGTAAATGTGCATGTATGAGTAGTGCTCTAGCCACACTAAGCAAATGTTGATGCTTTCTTTCGACCCTACCATTTTGTTGAGGCGTGTATATGCAACTAGTCTCATGTATGATTCCCTTCTGATGGAAAAACTCTTTCATGAAAAATTCAGTGCCCTGATCAGTGCGAATGGTTTTAATCCTTTTGTTAAATTGTGTCAAGATGAACTCAGAAAAGTATGTGAGGATAGATGCAACCTCAGATTTTGACTTCATCAAGAATACCCATGTAGTTCTAGAATAATCATCAAGCAAAGTAAGAAAATATTGAAAACCATCATAAGAAGGAAGGTGAAATTTACCCCAAACATCAGCATGTATTAAATCAAAAGGTTCATCAGCCATAGAAGAACTAAGAGGAAAAGATAATCGTTTATGTCTAGATAGGTGACAAATCTCACAGTGTTTGTCCACAGTAGAAGAAATGGAAGGAAGGATGGACTGCAGAATCTGTAGCTTAGGGGATAGAAGATGCCCTAACCTAGTATGCCACAAGTCGAATTGGTTATGGATGAGATTAATGGTATTAACTGAGGGATGTGGTCCAAGCACGGATGCATTCTGATGCCCTTCCTCAATTATATATAGCCCATTTTCTTCCTTGGCATTACCAATCATTCTCGATGTCAGAGGGTCCTGTATATAACAAGAAGAGGATTTAAAAGTAAGTGACAAATGAGATTGTTTTAGGAGTTTACTTACAGAAATCAAATTAAAACTAAAAGTTGGAACATAGAGCACATCAATCAGTAGTAAGTGAGGTGTGAGCTGAACTCTTCCTATATGAGTTGCCTTAGCATAATGACCATTAGGTAATCCTATGACAACATCTGACAGGGAGGAATATGAGATAAAAGACTTCAAAGAGCATGATATATGATCAGTGGCTCCAGAATCCAGGATCCATTTACCATAGAACACTGAGAAAGAAGAAAAGGCAATAGGCAAAACATTTTTACCTGACATATTAAAAGAGTGGTTAGGAAAAGATGAAGGATTGAAATTATTATGGGCCACTGTAGAAGCAAGGTTAGCAGCAGGAGAAACATGAACTTTGTTGGGTCCAGCATGCTGAACTATAGCCAGAAGACCATTGTATTGGTCAGAAGACAAACATAGTTTATTCAATTCCTCTGCCAAGTTCTTAGACTCAATAGAATGAGCTTTATGAGTAGGCGGTGCAGAAGGACGTCTGACAATATTCTGTCCAGAAGAAAATAATCCTCCATTTCCAGAATAGGAATTGCCAGAATGAAACTTTTCCTGATTCCCAGACTGATTCCTGAACTTCCAATTAGGTAGATATCCATGCTTCTTGAAGCATTTTTCCACAGTGTGGCCCAAAACATTGCAATAGGTGCACTGAGGCTTCTTGCTGTTATCCCAAGGCTTCTTGTAACCTGAAACTTGAGCTGCAAGTATGCCCTGTTCTGGAAGCTGGCTTGTAGACTCAACATGGTTAGCAACACGAGGCATAGAAGCAATATGATTAGTCCCTATAGAGTCAATAGAGATCTGTCTCTCTTGTTGCTGAACCAAAAATAACACCTTGGAGATAGATGGCATCGGATCCATCAAGAGAATTTGTTGTCTAGTAGCAGCGTAACTCTCGTTCAAACCTTGTAGAAACATTATGATTTGATCATTCTCTCTATACTGGGTGACCACCCGATAGAGTTCATAATTATTGCAGTCAATCACCGGATTGCACTTACAACGTGGTAGAGGACGAAACTGGATCAGTTGATCCCACAAATTTCTGGAGTTAGTAAAATAACTATTGACAGTACGAGCACCTTGGTTCAAAGAATGAACCTCTCGCTGAATACTAGCGACTCTAACAGCATCTCCACGACCAAATCGTTCACACAGATCATGCCAAACATCAGATACATTCTCAAAATATAGAAGACTTTGGTGAATTTCTAGATCTACAGATCTCAAGATCCAGCTAACAATCATGGTGTTGCAACGCTCCCAATTAGCATACTGAGGATTATCAAGAGCAGGGACAAGAGTAGTACCATCAATGAAGCCCAACTTATTTTTGGATCGAAGAGCAAACCTCATATCTCGGCTCCATGCATGGAAATTACTGCTTCCTTCGAGCAGGGGAGTAACCAACGCCACGGCTGTGTTCTCACTTGGGTGGAGATAGAGAGGAGGCACCTGAACTTCTCCTCCCATGTTCTGAAAATATTGGCTAAGTCGCAGAGTTGTAGATTCCGGAGTTACAGATTCTAGGTTCTCCACGGCATGTGGTGAAGTTGCCATTCTTGATGAGTACCAAGAGAGATTTTGGAGAAGGAGTACAAGGTAATTTTAGCTGAAGCAAGAAGTGAGCTACTGCTCTGATACCATGAAAAGAATTAAATTTGGATATATTTGTTTCAGAAATTTAGAAGTTTAAGGAGAAAGATGAAGAAGCAATGAGAGAGAGATGAAGGAATGAAATCTTCTTCCAATGTGAATTATCTCTTCTTCTTGTTTACAATTGCCTACAAAGGTCTATTTATATACATGTATCAACTTATGAAAAGCGAAATAAAGTGTGGAGGAAAACATGGAGGAAAACATGGAGAAAAGTGTGGAGAAAAACATGGAGGAAAACATGGAGAAAAGTGTGGAGGAAAATATGGAAGAAAGTGTGGAGGAAAAGGAGGAGTGTGTAGATCCTAAGAATTATAAGGCCTAGACCCCATATGTTTTAATAGTTTTTAAGTTCGAGGTACATGAATTAAAGTTCAAGATTGAACATGGAGCTTATTTGAAGAAGAATGTTGTGAAAATAATCATGTTGGTTATGCGATGTTTGAGGAGGTTGAGCGATGTAAACACAAGAAGATTATCGAATTTGGAATTTGAATTAAGAGTTTGTTAGAATTTTTCTTAAATTTCTAGATTGTTTAGTGTTCCACTTTAATGTTTTCTATTTTATAGCAAATTGTGAAGATCTCCTATAAATTTGAGATTGAGTTAGGACTTTGTTACCTTTGACTTGTGCTTGACATTGATTGGACATTGGCATTAGGCCACCCAAGAATATGCCATAAAATTTCCAAGGATGATCATTTCATTCATGTGAATATAGACTTTATGGCTAAGCCACATAATCGCATGTCTTTTTATTTTCTCTCTATTATTATTTTTTGTTTTGGGGAATGTCAACTCTATTTAGTTTCCACTCCCTAAAAGAACATTCATGAATTCATTTACAAAAAAATTATAATGTATAATTGCACCTATAAATTTAAAGGATGATTAATTTTCTCTTATTAACTTTACACTTCATTAACTTTGACACACAGCATGTCAGTGATGTTCATAACCACATTCTCCGCACTTTTTACCTTTGCCCTTGGTGCCCTAAAAGATATCGAAGACTTGGAAGGAGACAAGAAGTAAGTTGTTAATTTAAGCTTCTACTTATTGTATGGGATGTTGATTCTTATGGGTTGTGTACCAAAATTTTGCTTTGTGGAATTCTAATTCCTTCTTGTGAAATGATCATAACGCAACATATATAATGTACCAACTTTTGCATCAATCTATGGGCCCAGAAAAGTTGCATTCTTTTCTTTTGGTTTAATACTACTGACCTATGGTGGTGCTATTGCAATAGCTACTCTAATGCCTCAGGTAATCTTATTTTATGTCATATACTTTTAGTTATAGTTCTGCGCGTAAACTATTGAGTTCATTAAAATAGCTCAATATTTATGTGCATTTATCAAACAGGTTTTTAGACGGAGTTTCATGGTACCGACACATATTTTTCTAGCCACATACACGATTATCCAGGTGCGTTTTCATAGGTTTTATGGCTATTTTAACGTGCTGAATTTTTTCTGCCTATATTAGATACTAATATTTTTTGCTTCCCACAAAACTAGTAGTTGAAATCACATTGCCTCCATCCCAATACATATTATAGCATGAGAGACCAAATATATTTTTTGAGCACATTTCTGATATTTCTTTATCAGGTTTAAAATAGTGATGTCTCTCAACTTTGGATTGTTAAGTTTTTCTAGTTTGCGAACTCCAACTCACATGTTACTTACTAAAGCCTACGTCTCTTATTTTTTTATTAAACCCCCATATTTTAGCTAATATATGTAATAACTCACATGATTCTCAGGCTTGGAAGTTGGAGAAAGCAAATTACTCAAAGGTATACCCTCCACTTTGAACGTGAATGTTATTAGCCTCTAAAAATATTTATGTGCATCATCTTAGTGATCGTAACGAGTAGGATATGAAAAAATGTATCTTAGTGATTAGATTAAGGAGGTAGGCGTTATCACAACTACTTGAAAGTAATTACAAAAACCTTACGACTCCTTCCTTAAGTCTAGGAGTTCCTTATCATGCCCCCTCAATGATGAGGTCCGGGCGTGTGTTTGCATGTTGAGCCGAACCGAGCCAGGCGAATAATGCCAAAAGCTCGTCTCATGAAGGAGTGGCCATTGCGTTACAATATGACATTTTTGCCCTTGGATGTCCTTGATATACTTGGGGATGGCGATGGGGTAACGGTATGAGCATGGTCCGTATAAAGGTCCAAAGAGTTTGCAGGATACGACAATCGAACGAGTTAATTTTTAGTAATTTTTACACATAAATAAATTTGATTTTTCATATAAAATTTATATTAATTCATGACATTTCATCTATTACACATCAAAAAATTTAAGTTATATCAAAAAAATTTATTTAAGTTAAATGATAGAAATTCTTTCAAATTGGGTACATCAAGAATTCGACAAAAAATAGAGAAAAGAAAACAAATTGGGTACATCAAGAAGTAAAAAAAAATAGAGAAAAATAACCTTCTAGTGTGTCATCCTTTAAAGTATCTCACAAGCTACTTTTATAACAATATGAATATGTGAAAATTACTCATGAAATATTTGATATATCAATAAAAAATTAACATATACATACTGGATAACTATGGTGAAATAGGTTAAGACCCTATCTACTGTTATGAATTCAGCAACTAGAGAACAAAACGCGCAAAGAACACGGACGCAAGAGTTTAGCGTGGTTCGGCCTAGTGCCTACATCCACGGTGAGAAAGGAGAACTTTTATTGATGGATCCGAGTCACAAAGCTATACAAAACCTCAGGGTAACATGCCTTTATATAGAGGCAAACTCTTGTATATCAAGTAAGCTATGTAGGTCAAATTAGGAGTCCAAAAGCTAGTCCGAATAGAATAGAAAATAAGCCCACAAATCGTTTCCTCTTTAATTTCTCGACATCTCTAACAAGCTCCACCTTGGCGAGAAATCATCCTGTGGACGAACCATGAAGCTCCATCCGAACTTCAACAAACTCCACCTTGATAAAATACCGTCACATGAAGAACCATGAGAACTTGAGAAACCAAACCGACTCTACCAGCTCCACCTTGACCACAGATATACCGCCATCAATAATACCATCTTAACTTTCTAACCACATTTTTCCGTTCAATCACATGGAGTCAGCCCTCAAGCTCGAGCTTCCGAGCTTGCTTGGCCTATTCCCTCCAATCTCCATTGAACTCCAACTAGTAAGTCCACTTGCTGAAGCAACCTTGCGACCAATAGAAGCATCCTCTATTTTTCGGTCAGCCCCATGCTCCACAACCTCGAACTGCTTCTCCGCTGGACCTTCTTGCCTCATACTAATGCTACATGCCATAGCATACAAAGGGCAACCTTTTGTTCCACCAAGTAGAACCCTCGACATCCCACGAACTCCACCGTTCGGCCTTGAGTGAGATACCCGATTCGCCCGTGGTGCTACCAACGGCTTCGCATTCTCCATGCAAAACTTACCCAACACCTTTGACGTGCACGTCTCTTTAGACAACCATAGTGGGAACTTGCTAACTTTGTCTCTGCGAATCCCAACTCCACTCAAACTATTCATGTCAAACTTTCGCTCCATCACACAAGAGCTTTTCTCCACTCTATCGGAAGCCAACGATGTGACTCTACCTACAACCGTGTTCCCCACTAACCTATAGGTATTCCTAGTATTCCTTTCACCCTTCATCACCACCACAGCATCCTTCTCCACCTTCATTAGCCCGCCTACAATATTATAGTTGTATCCACTATAATCCAAGGCTCCTAATGAGATCAAATTCCTCTCCAACTTCGGAACATGCCTAACCCCACACAATTTTCTCTCAACACCATCCCACATCTTGATTTGGATATCACCTATGCTAGTAATTCTGCAAGTAGAACTATCACCCATATTCACTATACCTGAATCAACGAACTTGTAGGTGTCAAACCACCCTCTCTTGGGCGTCATGTGGAAAGAGCAAGCGCTATCCAAAATCCAGGAATCAGAATGCTTTGGACTTGACAAAACAGAAAGAAGATCACCATCTGACCCGTCCGAATGTGAGGCCACATTCACGGAACCTGATCTTTTTTTCTCGCGATCCCGAGTTCTTTTTGGACAATCCTTCTTCATGTACCCTTTTTCTCTGCACTCGAAGCAATTTCCCTTGAACCTCCTTGACCACGACTTGGATCCCTTCCTATCTTTTGCCCCACCACGATCACCATGGCTACCCCTCACAACTAGTCCTTCCGCTTGTTCATCGCCAATTTTTCTTCTTTGATGAAACCCTAGCAGAGCACTTGTGATATCTTCCAAGACCAGGGACTCCTTCCCCCAAGTTAGAGTTGTAACCAAATTTTCGTAGGAGCCAGGTAAAGAATTCAGCAGCAACAATGCCTTGTCTTCTTCCTCGAACTTCACATCAACCTTTCTCAAGTTGCTCACAAGTTGATTGAAACCATTAATGTGTTGGCTCAAATTCGAACCCTCCTTCATCTTGAGCCCGTACACTCTTTGCTTAAGATAAAGCTTGTTCGACAAAGACTTAGACATATACCTTGCCTCAAATTTCTTCCATACCTCAGCTAGTGACTCCTCATCCATGACGTGATCCATCACATCATCCGTCAAGCACAAGCGAATTGTCGCCACCGCCTTGGCCCCCATCTCCTTCCACTCTTGCTCCTTCATCTTCTCGGGCTTCTTCTCCGAGAGCGCGATGACCATCCCTTGTTGCACGAGGAGATCCTTGACACGCCTTTGCCATAACCCAAAATTTGAAGAACCATCGAACTTCACAAGAGCAAACTTCGCGCCGTCCGTCATCCTCCAACCCAAGCTCTGATACCAATTGTTATGAATTCAGCAACTAGAGAACAAAACGTGCAAAGAACACGGATGCAAGAGTTTAGCATAGTTCGGCCTAGTACCTACGTCCACGGTGAGAAAGGAGAACTTTTATTGATGGATCCGAGTCACAAAGCTATACAAAACCTTAGGGTAACATGCCTTTATATAGAGGCAAACCCTTGTACATCAAGTAAGCTATCTAGGTCAAATTAGGAGTCCAAAAGCTAGTCCGAATAGAATAGGAAACAAGCCCACAAATCGTTTCCTCTTTAATTTCTCGACATCTCTAACATCTACAATAGATCCTACCTACAAAAGTGAATCCATATCCTACCCTATATTCACCCAAAGTCCACATATCTTAAATACGTTGGCTATGGGAGTTTCTGCTATCAGTAGATACACTTTTGCAACGTAAGATGCATCTCTTCAAATGTTGGCTTGACTTCTAAGCACAGAAAGTTAGAGATTTCGGCGAGGTCATTGGGCGAGAAATGAGAGGTGAAAGAGCCAATAAATTTTTAGAGGAGCCAGGCATTACCGACACAGTAGCGTCGATTAGGTTATAACACATACATTATTCCAATGATTGGGTTATTTGATACTTCTCTAACTCAACTCTTGAAATACTTATTTTAATTCAATTACTGTCTAATTTCACATATTTTATCCTCTAATTAGTTAAAATATTATTTAAAACATGCAGGAAGCAGGCAAATTGATCTACAACTCTTTATTGAAACTCCTCATTGTCGAGTTTATTCTTTTTCCTTTTATTTAAATAGAGTAAATTTGTACTCCTCAATAATATGAGAGAGATGTGTGTGCTTGTTCACCATCTAATCTCTAAAATTCTCTTCTTTCCTCAACGAGTAGCACCTTCCATTTGTGGAGGAAGACTTTTTTTTTTTCTTTTTAATTTATATTTGTCTATGTATTGATCAAGGCACCTTTTATTTCTTGTTTCTGTCCATGAGCGTTATTGAAATGTTTGTAAACTTTAAATTATAAATCTTATTACACTTTGCATAAGCCAAAGCATTCACAACTATTATAACAATTTTTCAACAATGAATTCGTAATCAAACACATCAATTTGCAATCATGCAAATCCGATAATTTAAAAATAAAAAACCAGACCAATTCTAAAATGACAAAAAACCGTGCCAAATATTGTAAAGTGCCCAACTCCACAAAGCAAGATGAAATATATTATTTCCATGACTCACGATTATATCAGCACATACAAATAACATAAACAAATGACAATAACCCTTACTTTTTATAGGTAAAATGTTTATATTGCTCCTGTAAGTACTGTTACACCTAAACGTGCCCGAAGACATGAGTTACCTGAGCATTTGTCTTTCTTTTTCTTTTTCTTTTTTTCTTCTATTAATAAAGTTTGGTACTTAGAAAAAAAATTAATTCAAAAAACCCCCTGCTCCCACCAAAATATATTTACCTCATTTGTTGCTCTTAATTGTGGAAGCAGCCCTGATTCGTCTAGATGCCATGAGATCGTTAACATCTCAGCCTCCCAATCAATGCACCAGTTTGGAGATCGCTAACATCTGGGCCACCCAATTGTATGCATACCGACTCAGAAGCCGATACCAATAGCCGCTTCTTCGATCGCTTTTATGAAGTCCGAGACTTTCCCCTAGAGTGAACAATTGTTTCACTAAGCTCCTGACCTCTATAGTTGATTCATTCGCTTTATTCACAATAGTAGAGGGGCCCTCTTGCTCAGTAAATTGAGCTATGTACTCACTGAGATTTACCTTTTTGGCAGCCATGTGCGTCATCGAGTGTACACATCTCAGGTATGGCTTAGACGGCCGCCTTCGTCGTCAATTTTCTTGAACGGGTGGACGTTCTTTGCTGGATAGTGGGACTTGTCAAGGTTGGTATTCCTTCTTGCAGACATGCTGTTTTGGCCAGTGGCGGAGCCACGTTTAAACGTGGGGGCAACTTAATCCACAAAAAAATTAATCCACCTAAAAATTAAAATTAGAATACTAATCTGTACTATTATCAAGTTATATTGTTCCCACTCTCGAAATTTTCAGGCTCCGCCCCTGGTTTTGGCAGTTTCTCTCTCTAAAATCTCTCCCTCTCTAAATATGCCTTAGACAAACTTTCTTCGAATCACCGTAGGAATTCAAAACAATGTCCTGTTTGGTTGTTTCGGTGAAGTATATCGTGATGTAGGTTTGTCAAAGCTTGTTTTCTTTCATCACTTTCTTGGATTCTTGTTGTACTTCTATAGCGACCAAGTCAGATTCATTTACCCTTTTTACTGACAATCTTCCCAGCCAATGGTTCCTGAGGACTTAAGGAACTTGTTTGCCAAGTTTTGCAAGTTATTGAATGTTGTTATGCCATACAAGGCGTCGAAGTAGAACTCCGGTTTGGCTTTGTGACAATCTTCATGGTGTTGTTGTCGGACAAAGGAGGATTGGTTCTAATGATGTGACGTTCTCAAGACCATCACGAAGCTCTGGAGTTCAAAGGTGAAAATGCCGACCAAAAAGTCACAGAACATTGGAGAGCTCGAGGGTGCCTGTGATATCTCGTATATGATATGTTCTATGTAAAATGTTTAAGTGATTTGACTTAAACTATCCATACCAATAACGTGCACCTTCTTTTCTGGTACACATATTGAGAGAATTCCAAAATTAAATGCGCTTGGCCTGGAGTACGATCAGGCCTTCAAAAGACCAAAAATACAACAAGTGAGTCCATCCAATGCAAGAAAACTTCAAATAGACAAAAAGACTCAAGACTCGAGGACTTTAGACACGAAAACTCACAAAAACGACCACTAAATGACGTGATGAAATATGCATTTTTCATGCTCATCAAGTGTCATCCATCGATAACAAGATCTCTCTTTGATACCATAGAATGTGCGATAGGGGTAAATTTAGCTAACAATCTACCAATTCTAATCAAATAGTATAGTGGAAAAAAATATTTGTATTGAAGAATCGACAACAAAATCTAAACTACAGTTGGATCACAACAAAAATGACGATGATGGTGGGATTAAAGTAAACTAATGTAAATAGAGTAAATGAAGCAGAAAGTAAATACGAAATGAGTATCAATGACAATGATGAACACGATACCTTATGGAACATTTAAGCGTAAGTTATGGATTTTATTAAGTCCTAACTACTCATATTAATTATGCTAGACATAATAGTAAAAATCATAATGGAAAAATACCCCTCCTATAAAATCCCCTTCTCTCTATAAAAGCCCTAAAAACCTATTTCCGTCCATTCTCCCCCTGTTCCACCGCCCCCTCCCCTTTGTCGGAAGGGTTGACGGGGGCGGTGGAACCCTGCGTGGCGTAGGCTCAATCGTTTTCCCTTGGTCCCTCCCCCTCTCCTCGGACAGTTGGATCGGAGCAGGGGATCTCCCGTGGTGGTTTCAAAGGTTCCGGCTACTTCTCGGCATCTGGTCAAACGGCCTTAGTGATCTCGGCGAGTTTGGTGGGTTCCCCTTCGGTTTCCCCTTCGGTGCCACCATCGGGGTCTCTTTCGCTTTGCTGGAGTTGCCTTGGGCGGTAAAGAAGAGCCGAAAGGCTCACTTGAAGGAGCGGCCGTCCGATCACCTCCATTTTTCTGTCATCGCCTTGGGTGTCGTCGGCATGTGAAGGTTCTTGGTCTCCCCCCCTTCTCTCTATTGCTGCTTGTGCTTAGATTTCTATTGGGCTTGGCTGGTTGGGTATGTGGCGTCTGCCATTCTGGTTTGTCCTGGTGTGGGCCCTCTGATTCGCCTTCGTCTCGATCTCCCTGGTCTCCTCGGCTCTTCCTCCTGTACGTCCTCCCGGGTTCGTGGTTTATTGTCGTCACTTTTGATGGGCGTGTTGCGTGGTAGATGTCGAGGGTTGGGAAGTTGGTTCGGCCGGCGGTGTGGTGGTGCTCGAGGGCCGGCTTAGTCCTTCGACTGCCGTCACCTTTGGCGGTAGGGTTCCTATTTGGTCTGGGTTGTGGGCTTGTACTCGGGTTTGGGCCTTTGTGGGCTTTCTCCCCTTATGGGCCGGCAGACTCAGGCGTGGGCTCCAGACATGGTGGGCTCTTGGGTGGTGGGCCTTTGTTGTAATTTTTGGTGTAACCTTTGGTTTGTGTCTTTTTTGGAGACACTTTTGTAATTTTGATGTAGTGTATTCCTGCCCATTGGGTGATTTCTTTGGTGGGTAATAAAATTTTACTTATAAAAAAATTAAAAAATATAATGAAAAGCATGAGTAAGAAAAACATGACCGAATGAAATATCCTCTAAAATACCAATGTAAAATAACATATGCAAACTTCTGTTTTGACTATATCCAAGTGGGTATATATAACGCTAGGATGAAAAAATCCTAGTGCAGCAAGAGGCCACCAATATAAAAACTCCTAGGCTATAGTCACATCTAGGAGATAACAAAAAAGGACGTAAAAAGTCTATGTACATGCGTGACTTGATAACGTGGCAGTCCAGAACCAGGTGTACCCTACCACTGTCTAATAGTACGCATCCATGTCATAACGTAGAATTGAGTATACACGTACGTTTTCCAGAATTGACGTGTCTTCGTATTTTCTATTTTTGACTCTCTACCTTTCGAATTTGACTTTGCCCATTAAGAAGAAAATGTAGAAAACGTCTTAAGCTTTCCAATGACAAATTTTTTGTTTTAATCTGATGCTTCTAAATATTAGCCCAGAATATCTTCCTCCACCTTCAACCACACCGTCGAGAGCAACGATCAAAATGAGCGAACACTGTCCTGTTTTCTGCAAAAGAAATCCCTTCTCCATATTATAGACTATGTCTAGACTCTCCCCTCCCATTGGCCACACTCAATTTTTTCGTTCTTTGCTGGCTGGATATTGCATATAGATCCTGGTATGCTTCGACAAGTGTTTTTTCGTTTAACCACGGATCTAGCCAAAAGAAGAAACTTGTCCCATCTCGTACTTTGAAGTTAAGAATAGCATAGAAGGAGTTTGAGAGTATTGAGTTCTCGGTCGCCAATTTCTGAATTGATGCTCATAGATAACCAACACCGGAGCAGGGGATAGATAGCAAGGATGATGAGCGATAGTTATAGATCCCCGCAATTATTTGTGCCAAAAAAGATTCCTTACATGCGATAAACTTCCACACCCACTTTAGCAGCAGAGACTGATTATTTGTTCGTATCCTCTCGATCAAACCATGTCGGCCTTCAACAGATATTAGGAACATAAATGGCGACATGGGATCACCTTGTCGCAACCCTCTTTTGAAATTTATAAGCCCCGAAGGTGACCCATTTATCAGAACAAAGGCCCTAGCCGACGTGATGCACCTATTGATCCACTTTCTCCATCTTGGCCCGAAACACATTGCTTCCGTAACTTTGTGTAAATACTTTGAGTTGACGCAGTTAAATGCCTTGGAGATGGCAATTTACGTAATACAACCTCATTGTTTCTCCTTTTTAGATAAGAAATAACCTCATTCACAATAATAATACATTTCGTGATTGCGTCTCTTGTAAAAAAGCCGATTGCTCCACACTTATTACCTTTTGTATAACCTTTTTCAACCTCAGTGCAATTACTTTCGAAATAATATTGTACACACGCCCACAAGACTTATTCGCCTGAGATTGGAGATTTCGGGGGAGCTTGAAGATTTAGGCACTAAGGCAATGAAGGAGGAGGCGACATACTCGTGCATTTGGCCACTATAGAAGAAATCCTCCACCTGGGCGAACACATAACCCTGGATTGTATCCCTTGAGGCCTGGATAAAAGAGAAATTGAACCTACGAGGGCCCGAAGATTTGTCATCATGACAACTCCACACCGCAGCTCTGGTTTCATCTTTGATAGGCATTGAATCAAGAAAGCTGATGGAGGAATTGCTGAGCTTCTTGAAGATAAACTAAGGGACAGATAGCCTTGATTCTTTGAATTGCTTACTAAATTGATTATAAATCTCCCATTTAATTTCCTCTGTTCCTTTAATCATTTGCCTCCAATTCAGATGGATATATATGATATAATTGTTGTTTTTCTTAATTGAGGCCAAAGTGTGAAAAAATTTTAATTATGGTCTCCATTCTTTCCCCCAATTTAATAGAGACTTCTGCTGTCAAATTGTAATACTCTGTTCAAAATATGTTAAGAAAAGTTTAAGTAATTCAATTGTATTATTCATATCAATAAGGTGTCCTTTTTTTTTTGCAAACATCATGAAAGAACTATCCACAACGGGTGATCTCCTAAAAAATTTCTCGGGGTGCGTGTGAGTGAGGGTAAAATATGAAGAAAAATGCTCTTTTGAACTGTGGAAATAGTCGGTCATATTAGACGATGTTACAAATAGTATCAAAATAGGACCTCCACTAATACGGTATGGTTCATCGAGTGTGCACGAACAACAACTAGGCGTTACATATATGGTATAGTTATGCGTTTAAACATATTTTCTCGTTTTCTTTTCCTTTTTCTTCTTCTATTATTTGTACTAAATTTTGCTTCTCATCGGCTTTATGTTTTCAATTTCACTTATTAATACTGGGATTCATACTTGGGATAACATATCCATGTTGAAACAACGATGTGGTTGTTAAGGGTGAGCGATTGATGTGAACGAACTGATCCGAACCGTAAAAATCGAGAATAAAAAAGAAGAGAGAAATCATCTCCGAACCGATTCGATTCGGTTATGGATCCAGACCAAAATTGAACCAAAAAAAGTTGTTCTGATCCGGTCCAGAACCGAGGACCAAAAAAAATCTTGGTGAAAATACAATCTACTGAACAAAAAATATCATGCATCTAAAAATTGAGATATGCAAAAAATAGGGTTTATAAATTGTGACTTCAACCGTCCTAGAAAATATAAAGTTCAAGCCTCCCTACAAAATCATAGCAAGATAAATAAATGATATCTAGAAAAGAACCAACTACCTATTAAAAAATTAGGCATCTAGAAGTCTAAAACTTCTATGCCATTTATTAATTAAATGCTGCAGTTTAATAAATACTGTAATGCTAGATATTTGACGCATGGTGTGAAACTTCATCATCATTCATCTCCACCAACATCAATGATCCCAGAGGGAGCATCCAATGAAGCATGAACAATCTCTGACAACTAACATAAAATTATATATTAGATACTTACAACGATAATAATTTATGATGAAAATAATAATAAAAAATATGAAACTTGCCAAATGCAATTTTCTATTGATTGTCTGAATTTTCTTCCACGTTAACATGAAAAAAAGTTCCTCAAAGCTTTCTTCACAACACAATAATGCTTCCACATTTGAAAGAGCCAAAGAACTCCTAAAATCATCTATCACTCGCCCTCCAATACTAAAAGCAGACTCAGAAGCAATAGTAGAAATTGACATCGGTAATACATCATGAGCCATTTGAGATAGGATAAGGAATCTAATAGCATTTCCTTTCCATCATTGAAGAATGTCAAAATTTGGCATATTATTCATGCGTACCTCTTCAAGGTAAACTTTCAAATCAGATTTAGCAACTTGTTCACTCTCACTATCAAATATTTGATATATTTCCATCATCATGACACTATTTGAACCACTTTTCTCATTTTTAGATGAAGATGCAACATTCAAACTACCTTCATTCCTCTCATCAATAGTCACTAGGGTCAACTCCTCTTTATAATGGTTGAAGATTTTATAGA
Organism: Hypericum androsaemum; assembly: GCA_963995505.1. Taxonomy (NCBI): domain Eukaryota; kingdom Viridiplantae; phylum Streptophyta; class Magnoliopsida; order Malpighiales; family Hypericaceae; genus Hypericum; species Hypericum androsaemum. The sequence continues at coordinate 7,171,366 of OZ023189.1, forward strand.
AAGATTCTTTCATTAGATTAGCCATCTTAGGATCATCATGCAAAAAATGCATCGTGAACTCAAAAAATTTAAGCTTATATCAAGGATCCAAAATAGCCGCTACAAAGATCAACTTGTTCATCTTTTCAAGATTTTCCCAATATTTTTCAAACTTCTCTTTCATCTTTGTGGCAGTCTTACTCATGTCTATATCATGACTCCTCATCCATTGCTTCAAAGTGGTGGTGAGAACAATAATCTTATGATAAAAGAGATTATATGTGACATTTTTAGATCCAGATATCTTCAAAGTCAACACATAAAAATGCTTAAGAAAACTATGGAGTCTCCGAATAAAATCCCAATTACTTGCTTCAGGAACTCCTACTCCTCCATCTGCTAACAACTCTAAGGAAAAAAATCTATCATCTTTTTCAAACCTTTTCCAAACTTTCTTATATTTCAAAGTTGCATTTAACATAAAATATGTAGAATTCTATCTAGTTTTTACTTCCAAAACTAATTCCTCTTTACTTTGATCACCTTCCAAAAGCATGCATTATTTGAATTGACTTAATCGAGCAAGAGAATATTTTACATATCTTATCGAATTCTGACCATAAATTTTGGTGCATCTCTCAATTTTAAGCCATCAAGACAAGCAAGGTCTAGAATATGAGCAACACACCTCATATTCATAAACTCACCACCAAGAATATTTCCCTTCTTTGAACCATATTCATCCTTCAACTATTTTATGGCAACATCATTTGCATTATCAACCGTGATGTTGAAATTTTATCAATCCTCCAAGCACGCAAGATCGTTTCCCGGGGTGGGACTCAATAGTTACAAAACTCAACAACTTCTTGCATAAATTCCAGTCGTCGTCTTATGCACATATAATTGATTTGTTACAAAGATGTCCAAGTATCAGTTGTAAGACATATCCTTTGTTTGGACTTTTTAAGATACTTAAGCAACTTGTCCTTTTCCTCATATTCAATCACATTGAATAATAAACTATGACGGAATATGAAATCTGGGATTTAAAGATGCCACGGAACTTTGAAATCCCACTACATCAACATGTGCAAAAGGCAATTCATCAAGAATAATCATTTCAACCAATTTCTTTCAAAATACTTGTGGGTCGTTCCTCCAAGATGTGACAGCTTCACCTCCCGCTTCAGCTCTTTTCATAGTCAATTCTTTTTGTCTGGACTTCGTACATGGCTTCTTTTTACAGCTTTTATCCACGTGCTTCCATAGCGAAGAAGTCTCATTTTTGTTAGTATCTAAAAAAAATAGAGCTGAACAATGCTTGCATCTCGACTTCCAAGTACCATTCTCATCTTGAAACCTTGTAAAGTCGTTCCAAATATCTGATATGAATGTACTGTCTTTGTTTTTCAAGGTTTTTTTAGTCGTTAGTGTGCTTCGAGTCTTTAAATCTTCATCCGTCAAGAAGAAAGTATAAGAAAAATAAATAATTACTCAATTAACATAAATCCATGATAAAATATCTAAAACATTAAGACTTTAAATGAAAAATAATTGAATAACTACCTTCTGTAAATGTTCATTTTCCTCAATGACAGTCACATTAGTAGGAGCTTTGAACTTCTCCATTTCAAGCTGGAACTATAGAGCACTCGAAGCTGCAATCTTGACAAAAAAGTATTAACCATTGACAAATTAGAAGTTATGTTGTACACTACAAAAAATCTAATATAATAAATTAGCGGCTCAAAGATTATCAATATCATCCAATGTACTACATCTCCAACCAAAGTTTCTATGTGCTATATAATGTATAATGTATAACTGGAAGAGAAAAAAAAGAGATCATGATGGTGCATAACAAGAACATCTCATAACCGGAGAATTGTGGTGGCTAACTGGCGATGACTAACTTGCTGTCAACAAATTTTTATTTTGCTCGTGGCAACTCAAGCATCGATGCTAGTGGGACATAATTAGAACGGAACTCTACTGTATTTAAGTAGTTCAGCATAATGATAAAACTAAATAGAAACATGACCAGAACGAGTGAACATGATCAGGATCTAAACCTAGTTGTAACAAAGTTCTACTAATAAAAAAAAAGACTAATCATAACAATAAAAAACAAGAAATTTTCCTTGTCCCAAACCATCAAGTTAAGTACTTTATTTATATAAGTAATAGACCTACCAAAAAAATTATATAAGTAATAGATTTTTTGTGAAGGAAGAATATATATTTTTTGAAAGTTAAATTTTTACACCATGTCATTGTCAAAGTTTGAACCTTGGACCTCCTAGATATTTACAACGCCTTGTGCCGTTGGGCTACAAGCCCTTTGGCAAGGAAGAATATATTAAGGGTGCAAAGCCAAGAAAACGGAAAAGCCAACAGTTGCACACACATCCAAGTTGCAAGAATTGGAACAGAATCTCTCCTCCCAGTGAGAGCCCCTTTCTCTCTCTCCCAGTGAGAGTTCTTATCTAGGGTTTAATACCCTCTTTATCTGCTGCCGTCGCTGCCCCCACCCACCTCCACCACCGCCATCATCACCACTACCACCACCACCACCACCACATCGCCTTCAGCTTTTACTTTGTCTCTCGGATCCGTCGCTGCTTCCGTCGCCCACCTCTCCATTGCCGCCGTCGCTCATCACCTCTCCGTCTCCATCGCTTTCCGCCGCTCATCACATCTCCGTCTCCGTCGCCCAACGTATCTCATCACCTCTCTGTTTCCGTTGCTCATCACCGCTCAGCTCTCTGTTACTGCCATCGCTCATCACCTCTCCGTCACCTTCGCTCATCACCTCTCCATTTCTGTCGCTCACCGTCGCTCATCACCTCTCTGTCTCCGCCGCTTCCAACCGTCGCTCATCACCTCTCTGTCTCCGCCGCTTCCAACCATCGCTTACCTCACTGTCCCAGCTCGTGGCCATCACACACCGCCTGCCTAGCCTGATCTCCACGGCTGGGCCCTTTTGAGGTCGTCGGCGGTCCTCGGGGAGGATGGTCGCCTACGATCTCCTCCCCGGTCAAATTTCTGTCTTTCTCGTTTAGCTTTTTAATTATTGCTTTCCTGTTCTTGTTGCTTTTTTGGTTTGATTTTGTCTGTGTGCGTTTGCTTTTACTCTCGAGTCACACATGTTTAGTGGTTGCGTTGGGCTTTCGCTTTTTTGATTTCTATTTATGTTGTTGCTTGGATTGTCTTTTGCCTGATTTGAGATCCTTTCGTATCTCAATGACTATTCGATGGTTGCGGGTGGAGAACCTTGTCTCGGTCGATTCACGTCGACCTTGGCTCTCATCTGAGTGTTTCTTGTATGCATTCAGATGCCCTCTTGACAGTGTCTTGAGGTTATTGGCCGAAGCTTGCTTCGGCAGAAATTTGCCCCGGTAGTCGGCCTTCGGGCTTTTTCGAACGCCCTTCACTCCTCCTTGTACCACCCTGCTGTCATCGGACTGGCTTTCATTTTCTGCTTGGGTTTCTTGTCTTCATGTCTGTAATTTTCTTCATTGTACTGTAACTCATTTTATAATATAGCATTTGCGCCACTTTATCCCCGAAAAACAACAACAAAGCCATCGCAATAGATTGTACCTCTTTGCTCGACTTAAAGAGAGAAGTCGTATCACCAAAAAAAAAGAGGAGAAGTCATGGGAAAAATTTGATAAAACCTAAGAAGCGGCTGTCACTATTTATATAGATTATGGCGACCATTAGCCATGTAACCTAATGAAAAATTACAATTTAGTCCGGATCTTTGTGGTTCTCTACAAAAAGATTCAGACCAGAACCGAGAATTATTTTTTGGATCTGATTTTGGACCGAATATTTTGGTTTAGTTTGGGTTGGTTCTATGATTAGGGTTTTTTTTCTCACTAGTGTACGCGTATACCTTGTCGCCGTACGCTAGATTCTGCAATTGGAGTTGCCACCGTACGCTGGATTTTGTGAGTCTCACCATTAGCGTATGCTTACTGCCAACCAGCGTACGCTGCCCCATTTGCCACTATAAAAAAAGTCGCGGAATATTTACGTGTTTTTGTCGCTGTTTTCGTTGTTTCACGGGGCGATTATAACCTAGGAATTTTTTCTACCGACGGCCTCTTGCCCGTTTGTTTTTTTTATCCTAGCTCTATATAAATCCTGTAAGGTCTAGGTCATTTTTACACCACCTCTTTTACATTACATACTCTGGATACTTTGGTGCTCGTTCATTTGATATTGAGACCTTCTTCATATTGAAGATCTCTTTCCTTTACTCAATATTTTTCTTTATGATTTTCATTAGCGTAATATTGAGTTTGATCTATATGAGTAGGGCGTTGTCTTTTTATTAGTTTCGGTGCCCGTATGGCGTAATTGTTAGATTAGGTTATGGATTGAATATCTACAGTAGCAGTTATTATTTGATGAGCGTAAGGCTTAGTTTAATTGGATTATCTGGGTTTTGGATCAAGTTATTGCTACAAGTACCCAAAGGATCCTTAGTTTAGCTTGACCAAGTAAACTCTGAATTTAGTTATTTCTATGAGACCAAGAGGAGATTAGGGTAACAGAATAATCGAATAATACATTTTTAGATAGGTACGAGAGATCTCACTATCGAAGGCTGATCCTTAAAGAGGCGACCTCATAAGTGGGATTAGATCTAGGTTATAGAACTACTTACCGATGAGAGCAGAATTAGTGGCTATGACTAGGTAACGTTCATTTTTGCTATCTAGCTGGCGAGAGCAATAGATAGTCGCATAAGACAACTCTGAATACTAATTTGGTCTTAATAAAATTCATAACTAAAGTCTAACAAGACATTAGAGTACTGTGTTCATCTTTATTATTGATTGAGTTACCGCTTTATTTTTTTCTTTATTTACTTCATCATTCTTGTTGCTTTAAGACATCGCCCAATCTTCCCGTTTTGTGACCAACCATACAAATCATTTTGTCTCGATTTACATGCCAACTACTCAGTTTGAACTTACTTATTCACTATATTATTTGCATAAGTTAGGTTGATTAATAGCTCAATTTACCAATATCATTGTTCTTGGTTACTTTTTCCATTAATAAGTTGTGTCACTTCAAATAATATACAAAACAGCCAATTTAACGTTATTTGGTTATTGTAAGAAGGAAATTTGAAGTAATAGCATAAAACGTAAAAATTGATGAAACTTAATTATTTAACATCTGGTTATTGTTTTGAAAAAATACCTATAAATCAACAAATTTTGTGAGCACAGTGTTCTAGTTTAACCAATTCTCGATTTCAAGTTTTTAGAAACATGACACTGCTAATTATTTGTTGGAAGAGTTTTATCACGGTTCAAAGGTCCACCTAACTTGAATCTAGATTAGTTGAGGCGAGGTTAACAACCTTGCAAATAAATCCAAGAAAAGGAGTAGCCACAATTTTAAAAGGGAAAAGGATATAGAAGTATTCTGTGATTTCACATTTTCGGTTTCAAATTAGTAATTTAGACCCTGTGATTTTCAAAAAAAATTTCGGGCAGGTCTAGGGTAGCTGCCCATCCGTACGCGCTTGAACCACTGTCATTTTTTATCCTACGTGGTGGACACGTCATTATCGTGTTGGTTTAATTTTTCCTGATGTGTAATATGGCAAATTAACTAAACAATCCCCAAATTTTTTTATATATAATAAAAAATTAAAACTCCATCCCTTCCTCCATCATCTTCCTCCCTGCACCCCCCTCCTCTCTAACCAAATTCCAATTTCAAAGTCCTCAAACCTCCCAATAGCTTCTACCCCCGACAACATTTGACAATATCCGAGAGATCACGATAAAGATGATTCGGCGACAAAGATCGAGATCAAGCGGGTGTTGGAGTCCCTCTCATGGCCCGACCCGACTACAAAAAGGCTTACGTTGTCATGCTCAGAACCATCCATATGTATATTCCAAATCAAGCAACGGCCCATTAAATAGCAACCAAGCGTCTCCAAAACCCACCAACTCAATTTCACAAATTTCTTGAGGAGAGAGAGAGAGAGAGAGAGAGGAGAGAGAAGAGAGAGATGATGAGGCAGTAGCAGGACCATCCCACACGGGTTCTGTATGAGCTGTCGGCGCTGGTGCTGAACCTGCTCCGATCGCCAATGCTGTTCTCCGACGACGCAGGGTCGGCACCGAGGAGGAGGAGGTCGACTGGGCAGATGACGGCGGCGAGGTTCACTTCGCTAATGCTTGGGGTGTCGTTGGAGCAGATTGGGGTGGGGATTTCATAGGGTTGTCGTTGGAGCGGTATGGGTTAGTGAAGGTGGAGGAGGGGGTAGGGATGAGAGGATATATATATATATATATATATATATATATATATATATATATATATAAATAAAGGATTATTTAAAAAATATAAATAAATTGGGGATTAAATATGTAATTAACTACATTACTCACTTGTCAGCCACATAGGACCAAAAATGACGTTGTTCAAAGGCCATATAGACGGATAGTTACTCTGGACCTGTCTGGGAAATTTTTTGAAAACTATAGGGACTAAATTACCAATTTGAACTACTGGGTACTCCGTTGTGAAAACGTGAAACTACATGATATTTATCTGTCCTTTTCTCTAAAAAAAAGGAAGAAATCAACAGCCAAGTAAAGTGATTTGACTAGTCGGTTTCGTCTGCCATTCGCGCCACGCGGCTCCTGCGCCGATATGGTTAGTTAGATGGGGAAACGGTGGGGTGGTCGGCCATTTATGGGTAGTTAGATGGGGAAACGGTATTGTATGGGTATTTGGATGGGGCGGTGGTTGCATTCGAGGGAGGTAGAAAAAGACGTGCAATAGATAAGGAGACGTGCAATATAAAAGGCATTCAAGTATGCCCCTTTCCGTGGAACCTACCATCTGGACTTTAATCCCAGTGATGTCCCTCCCTTAAAACCTACCATTTCCATTTGTTCTTCGATATCATTTTTGATGGAACTCCCATGTACTTCTCCTCCTGTGGTTTCCACTGCGAGAATTCTCCCTCGCCACTCTTTTCTATTTGGAAAAAATATTAGAACTGTTTCTACGCCAACAAAAATTAATTGCAGATGTTGCTACTCCCATAACCATATTCCACCTTTCTCCAGATTTCATAACGACCGGAGCAGTTTAAATCTCTTCTATAAACCGAAAAGTAGGTTACTAAATGGGCGCAAGGACATTCCTTTAGCTAAGGTACTTGTCATATGTCATTCAACTTTCAAATATAAATTGTAAGTGTTTTTGAAGACTTAAGTGCTGTGTTCTTTGTTTTTCTCTCACTACTCTCTCACACCCTCCTCTATATAAGGAGAGGATCAAAGTATTCTAGAGGCAGATAGTTTGAGATATACCGTATTTTTGTATTGACATAGGTTTCAGTTAGCACTTTTCCCAATGGTATACAGGAGGGTGGAGATTGAACTTAGAGTAACCCTAATTCAAAAGCTGGTTGTGACAAAATTTTACTTCAAGTTCTAGAGAGGATCAAAGTAATCTATAGACAGATAGTTCTAGAGATAAAAAAGATTGACTCGTGGGTATCTATTTATGCAGGCTAATGGAGATCAAATTGGATCAGACAAATCTGCCCTCGTCAAAGTGCTGAAATTCTATGAAATATTACTGGGGTTCCTGAGACCTCCTGTCGTATTTGGAGTTGTCGTAGCATTCATGTAACTTCTTTTCATTCTCCGACTTTAAGCTTCCAGTGGTCTTATGATTCTTCTCAGTTTTGGCAAAATCAATTTATTACAGTCATAAATTATGGTTAAAAGAATTTTCAAAATATACAACAAAAATAAACAATTCACATTTTTTTTCAAGACTGTGCAGACCGTTGAATATAAAAATGAAGTTTTATCATTTTAATATAATTAGTCGCAACATTTTTCTCAGTGTTTATAGAGTTTTGGTATAGTTTTACTTGTTTATAGTTTTATATTGGGTTAAATACACTTAAGTGCAATGTGACTATTTAAAGTTGAACAAAAAAAATGAAGTTTTGTTGTTCAAAAATTTGGATAGAGAATGCTCATTTAGCAATTTCTCAGTGTTTATATTTTTCTCAGTGTTTATACACTTAAGTTTTACAAAAAAATGAAGTTTTGTTGTTCATTTTTTCCTACCGACGATTGTAAAGTTGAAAATTTGCCACTTTCAAGGTTACAGTGGTCTTACGATTATTCTCAGTTTTGAAAACATAAATTTCAGCATCTATTTTACTTATCTTAATCAGCAACGAATTGATGTCTTACAAATTGTAAGTAACTAATCTTTTGCTTATTAGAAAATAAAGTTTGTCAGAGTTTTGTTGATGCAGTGGTATAATGACAAGAATTTGGATAGAAAATGCTCATCTAGCAATGATTCCAAAGTGGATTATACTTCTCCGAGCAATGGCTGTTCTTCTTGCGGGTCTTTGTACATCTTGTTTCATAACTGGTATCAACCAAATCTACGACATTGAAATTGACAAGTACGTATTTTTTATATAAGTAGAATAATATTATTACTTGTTATGTGCAAATGTGAGTTTGGCTGGTAGAGACGTTGTAGGCTATAGGCGGGAATAGGCTGGACACGTGTCAGCTAGTTATTGGCTGCACGAGGCGGTGGTTCTGAGGGGTATAAATAGAATTGTATGAGGAAGTAGTGACTGGTCTGGAACTTTTACACTCTTGAACAATAAAACAGTTATTCCACTCTTCTCTTTCTCTCTTCCCTTCTCTTTTAGTTCTTCTACCCATTTCTTGATTCTTGATCATAACAAGTTGGTATCAGAGAGAGAAATCCTCAAATTTTCTGGTGAATGACACATAAGAGCATAATGGAGGAGCGCATTCGATCTCCAGAGAATGAGCAACTCATAAAATCTGACCTACGTTGAAATCAGAATGAGGAGTTCAGGATTGTTTCGGTGGCGCAGTGTGAAGCTAGTGCTAAGCTTGACAAACCCATGGAGAAGGTGACCCAGACTGTGGAAGAAATGTCGCTCATGAAGGAGCAGCTGGCGGCAATTTTAGAGGCGGTTAAAAAGCTAAGTGTGGCGAAGGAACATGAAGAAGATATGAGGTCTCCTCTACTTCCCTTGTAACTGACCGTCCTCGTAGTAGGGAAAGAGATAAAGTTCTGAGTGTGGCGAGTTTGCAAAATGAAGTTGAAGATAACTCGCGACATACGGGCGGCCAAGAGAACCTACAACAGGTAAACTTTCCTATGCCCAAGTTAGATATCCCTTTGTTTTCTGAAGTGAACCTTAGAGCTTGGATGAGATGTGAAGAGTACTTTCCTGTCATTAAAGTTCTTTTTTTTTGCGGAGAAAAGGACTTCATAAATGAGAAAAAGAGAACAAGACCAAGGCAACCCTATGACCTACTCCCACTGTATTCCACAAACCGGGCAGTCGGAGTGACGTTCCCGGTCGTCAGACCAGATAAACGTCGTTTGTCCACTAACCCAGCTGTATCCACAAAGTGGCAGTTTGGGGGCTCGGATATCAGACAACAGTCCAATAAAAGAGTGCCTAATCATCTAGCCTCGTGATATCCTGTGCAAGGCAAACCTATCATTAAAGTTCTTGACGAGAAGAAAATTAGTGTTAGTGCATTTTATCTGGAGGATAAGGCAGTTCTGTGGTATATGGCATAGGCATTGGATCATTGGAGGGCGAGATGGATTGATTTTACTGAGACTTTGTGTCTAAGGTTTGGTGAAAAGGGATATGAATCATTAGTGAAGGAATTTAACCAGCCGAGGTAGGAAGGAGATGTTGAGAACTATGTCAACAAGTTTGAAGAAGTGAAGGCCCTGATGTGAGTTGAGAACACATTCTTGTCTGATAGATATTTTACTTCCAATTTCATTGCGGGTTTGGAGGAGGATGTGCAGATCTTAGTAGCAGCAGCAATTCCTTTTCTTTAAAAGAAGCTATAAGATTAGCCAAGTTGAATAATTGGCCATTGGTGCTTTGTTCAAAAATAGAGAGAGTTATAGGCCTGCTAGAGTGGATAACTCAACTAGACCTATGTTGGAAGTGCTAGCAGGGGAAGTGGTTCTGTCAGTGGAAGGAGTAGTGCTGACAGTAATAATGTAGGAGGTGCTACTACCACTGGTGGAAGAAATGTTAAAAAAGATCGTGTATGTTACAAATGTGGAGATAGATACTTTATGTCATTGTCTGTGCTGAGAAGAAATAAAGATTGAATTTAATGTTTTGAGAATAATCTGGTTGGCATAATGGTCTTCAAGGAGATGAAAACATGTTTGGAGATGGTGAGCTAGAAGATGGAGGTGATATTTTGTCTCTATAGGCTATTAAAGCAGTAGACAATGAGGAAAGGGTGGAACCTTGAAGATAATGGGCAACTACCTGATAAGACTCTTATAGTGTTGTTAGATTTATGTAGTACTTTCAGCTTTGTAGATGACGCCATACTGAAGTCTTTGACATTACCAATATGAGCTACTCCACCTATTGTTGTCACAATAGCTAATGGGGAAAAGATGAGTAGCCAGGAGTAATGTAAGAACTTCCAGTGGGAGATGGGAAGATATGACATGGTGTTAGAAACTAATTGGTCATAAGCTAGTTACATGTATATAGTTTGATTTCTGGTCTATGTAAGCAATAATCAAGAGAGTTTAATTGCAAATGAGCAATGATGGGACTATTGCAGCTGGTTTGGCTTGTACTGAATTCCATGAGATGGAGTGCACCTAGCTACATAAGTCATTTGCATGAAAGTAAAGATAGAGTCAGTTCCACGGCACCAAAGGAAGAGTTGAATCCTATCTTGCAGCAATTGTTGGAAGAGTACAAGGATATTTTTGTAAAACCTTCAACTCTTCCTCCACGAAGGGTTCATGATCATGAAATTCCTTTAATTCTAAGAGCTCAACAAGTAAGTATAAGACCTTATAGGTACTCTTATTATGAGAAGGAAGAAGTTGAGAAATAGGTTTAAGTCAACCAAGTAGGAGTTCTTTTGCTTCACCGCTGCCGTTAGTTAAAACAAAGAGGGAATGATAGAGGTAAATTCAGTGATTAATATATCTATCTTATGCAAATAATATAGTAGTAAGTAAGTTTGAACTAAAGGGATTAGATCGAGAATCGATGCAAAAAAGGTTCGCAGAGAATACTTAACAGAGCGGTAGGAACGAATAAATAAAATTGGAATCAGAGAAATTGAATGTGCACAAAGAGTAAGTATGCCCATTTTATTGCCCTTAGCCACCCTTACACAGCATCTATAGTTGCTAAGGCCCATATGGATAATGTTTTTAGGTTGCATGGTATGCCAGAATCGATTATCAGTGACAGGGACACCATTTTCTTAAGCAACTTCTGGCAAGAGTTTTTTCAATTATAAGGAGTACAACTGCGGATGTCTATATCCTATCATCCCCAAACAGATGGTCAAACAGAGGTGGTCAACAGATGTCTTGAGACTTATCTACGATGCATGATACATAATAAGCCACATGACTGGAATGCATGGTTACCTTTGGCTGAGTGGTGGTATGATACCTCTTTTTACACTGCTACTGGAGTATCTCCTTTCAAGGCCCTCTACGGGGAACCACCTCCTCTGCACCTTCCATATTTTCCTGGGGACTCCATCATTGAAGCTGTTGACAGAAGCCTTCTAGCTCGTGAAGAGAATCTTCGCCTCCTAAAGTTTCACCTGCAATGAGTACAAACGAGGATGAAGCAATAGGCGGATAAGCATCGGACATACCATTCCTTCCAGATTGGAGACTGCGTCTGGCTTAAGCTACAACCGTATCACTATACCACCATCTAAAATCGTGAATCGCACAAGCTTAGCCCATGCTACTATGGTCCCTACCAGGTCACAAACAGGGTCTGCAAGGTTACATATACCCTTTGTCTCCCTCTAGACTCGAAGGTCCACCCAACTTTTCGTGTCTCTCAATTGAAGAAGCTCGTGGGAGACTTGATGCCGATGATATCGAAAATCCCAGATGGCTAGCTGCCGGATAAGGAGCCCCAAAACATCCTCGAACGTTGAATGGTACAGTGGAGCGGGTCTGCGCCTATTGACGCAATGTGGGAGTTCTATGACGAATTACGCACCCGCTTCCTCTCAAGTTCCCTGTGGGCAAGGAACTCAAGCGGCTGAGATTGTTGCATGTTTGTTTCTCCGGCGAATTGGACAACATCGGAGAAGAAGAGCTGGCTAGGGCTTCGAGGGGGAATTGGGAATTAGAAGAAGGGAAAAGGAGAAATCAAAGTGGAGCCAGGGAGAACCCAAAGTGGCTAAAGTCGGTTTTAGTCACTGAACCGTCGACTGGGTATTGGGCCTAGTTAAGCCCACCAGTCCAACTAGTTAGGAGGCCTACTTAAGCCGCCAGTTTATCTTTCCTTATTCCGTTTTGTTTTTTACTTTGATGCCAAGGGCAGTATTGTAACTGTGTGTTAGTTCGGTACCATCCTTTAACCACTAAATCTATAGATACCATAAATGGAAAGAGAAAAATATGCTAATTTTGAATACAAACAAAAGTTGTTACCAACCAATTCTCAACTCTCTCTCTCTCTCCCCCTTTCTATTCACCATCTACCTCACGAAACCCGCCATTTCTATAGGATTTCGAAGCTCATTCTTCGCCAAACCCCACCCCCCCAGCACGGGGCGTTTTCCAGTAGCAATATCACGTCGCTTAACATAACAATTAACGTTAATGGTTACTTTTTAAAAGTTTAATAAAAATAATGGTTTCCTTTTTTTTTATTTTGCAGGATCAATAAACTTTATTATCCATTAGCTTCAGGGGAATTATCAGTTCGATCAGCTTGGATATTAGTGATAAGTTCCGCGGCAATCAGCATTTCAATTTCTGTACTTCTACAATCATACTCGTTACTGGCAGCTAATCTCTGCAGTTTCGCCTTGGCATCATTATATTCTATTCCTCCCGTTTCCACTAAGAGATCTACTATTGGTGCACTTCTTACTTGCGCTGCGGTACGTATCACTTTCATATGAGAAAATGTAATTTGCCCTTTTTTTAACAAGTAAATTTTTTATTAAAAATAATCTTCAATAATTAATAATCAAGGGGTTGTATACCATCAAGCATTAATCATCAATAATCAATTTATCTTTCTTGGCAAACTCCTTAGACAAATTTATTAATCATTATCCTATTCTTTAAATTGTCAATTTAAGAAAAAATGAATATAGGAAATAATGTTAAGTTATTCAAGCTAGCGATATGCATGGAGAAAAATTATATTGACTATTGATTATGTTTTACTAAAGAATTTACAAAATCCTCTAGTTGTGTAGAGTTGTAATGCATATTGAAGATCTGAAAAAAACTCATTACTATACCGTTATATTAATGATATACATATATATACACACACATAGTAATGAACATATACAAACTTTGAGAGAGAAACATGGGCAAAAATCTCATTAGTTAAAGTTCCGGACTAGAATTTTCTAATTAAGTACTCGCTTGCTTCTAGTTGCGTTACACATTTACTCTAGGTCTGGCTGCTGCAGCAAGAAACATCATGGGACTTTCATTTCAATTGAGGTGCCCTCTCGTGACTCCTCTTGCTATACATTTTTTTTGAAAATCTTGCTATACATTTACAAAACGAATATATTATACTGGGTCTGAAATTCTTATTAGAACTCGTACCACATGTTATGAATGTAGGCCTTAGATCGAACATCGGTATCTTTTACTGTCTTTTATCTCTACTATATTATTTGTTATGAATATTTAATATCTATGTCTAGATTCTGTTGCCACAATAAATTGATATTAAAACTTGGTATTCAAAGTTAGATATATAACATAAAGTATTTGGAAATCTTCTAGGATTACAAACTCAAAAAGTCCAAGGTTTGTTTCCTCTTGCCACGGTCGTCTACCTCACCATTTAAGCCTACCGTTTGTGTCCTTAGTCTACTCATGGACGATTAATTAACTAAATTAACTACGTATCAAATAGTATCGTGAATTATCAGTGAAGATTCTTAGATTGATGGAATGGTTCACAAAAGATTAGCTTTTACTTGTTTAGGGTTCAAACACCATTGTATTGTTTTGTAAAAAAAAAGACATAAAAACAAAAACAAATATTAAAGTAAACAATTTAATAGTGATAGAGAAGTATGGGCTTCGTAGTGCTTTGGAATAATTTATAATTATATGATTACATATTTAATTTAACTCCTAATAACGAGAGTTTTGATATGCATCTCCCTAACGCTTAAAAAGATGATAAAATCAAATTAGGTAAAGTTGAAGGTGAATAATAAAGATTTTTACTCATTAACTAGAAACAAAATTTTCATAATCTCAATTATGAAATTCCCTCCTTATGAGTTAGTTAGTCATCGATATAAAGATTACTGATTAATACCTATGAACATATTAATTGTATTGCCATTAACTTTAATATCTTTAGTCCATTATTGTTAACTAAAACCATTATATAGTGGCGAGCCTAGAGTTAAAGATTACATGCATAAATTAACAACCACTTCTCAATATGTTTCTCCCATAAGCAATCATAAAACAAATGCCCACAATTAGTGCACCTTACCCATTAAATAAGTTTCGGCAATTCATGAAAATAAAAGAAATTTTTTGATGAACGCACAATATAGAAGAACATGAAGATATAGAGAGAGGGAGAGAAAGCTTAGTACAGTAGCAAAGCTCTTTCAATCTTATCTGCTATGCTCGACCACCAATCAAATTTTTATTTAAAACTCTCATTAAAAATAAAGAAGAGAGTTTTTACTTGACTCTCTCAGAAGTAGTGTCTCTCTCTAAAACCTAGAACCTAAAACAAAACGAAAAAACCTAAGTTTCGGCACCTGCAGGTTAGGCTGGCGAACGCCAGTATATTTAGCGTGCACCTAATAAGAGGCATGCACCAAAGCAAATACTCATCGATCGGGAATAGCGTCCACCATTGTGGTCAGTGTTTATGGGTTGGACACGCCAGGAGGCTCACGTGCACTAAAGTAAACGCCCTTTTATTCTTCTCTCTTCTAGTGATGCAAGCGAGGCGGTTGGCATGTGCCATCCGACTTATCTCTCTCGTCAGACGCTTCTCTCTACTCAAAATACATAAAAATCTATAGAATCTACTCAATTACTCACTATCATGAAATACAATTTGGTAAAATGCAAAAAATTTCAAGTATCAGTGCTCGGGATCGACCAATCAACCCTAGGAGCGCCTATCAGTGAGCGCTAGCATGCTCCCTAGAAGCGTCGAGCATTGGAAAATCATTTGTAACTTTTGAGTAGGACCTTGGAATGAGGTGACTCTTACGGCTATTGAAAGCTAAGACGTTTATCTCGAAGTTCATATTTTAGTGACATTGCCAAATTCTGAGAGAGAGAGAGTAATAATTATGGGTGCTAGTTTCTTCATTGAGCGTCATTAGATTTCTGTAAATCAACAATATCTTTTGACGTGGACTTTAGATTAAGGTAATTCTTCTGGCCATCGGAAGCTAAGACCTTGATGCTTCCATTTCCAAAAGTGACTGAAACCTAGCGCTAGCATCCCCCTTGGGAGAATCGAGGTTCGGGCGCTACCCTTTTGGAGTGCCGGGCTTTGGATTCCAAGTGAACACATCTTGGTAAAATTGTTATAACTTTTTATCCCGATATCATATTGAGACGATCAAATCTGCTGTGTAAAGATAAGACATTGATCTACAACTTTGTAAATAATAGACATCTTTGATTTTGGAGAGAATAGGTGGAAAAATCAGTTATAAAACCCGACGCTATGAGACCCCCATATGAGAGAGTTGGTCCGCATGCGAGATCCTTTTACGAGCGCCATCTATGCAGCACTACCGAGTTCATTTGGATCACTTGGATCTTAGTGCTAGTAACCTTAAGTTAAATATCAAAAGGCCGACTGAAGGTAGCCTCAGAATAAAGGGGAGTGATAAATACGAAGACGCTAAATAAGCATGGGCTCAAGAAGATTGGGTAGAATAATCAATCATAAGTTGTGTAGGGTTAGGAAATTGATATCAACTAAAATACAGCTTTAGGGTAGGATGTCGTGGCTAGTTAGTTTGTGCCATATAAGCAAGGCGTGAGGTAGAGCAAAGGGCACAACAAACCATACACACAAAACCCCGATTCAATATGCTCGCTGTTACCTTTTGTCCTTCTTTCCACCAAATAAAATTCTTTCCTATCTATTCTCTTTCATCTTGTTTCCAAATCCGTTAGATCGCACGTGGGTTGATCACTCCAAATCCGTCTTGAGATCGTCTTTTCTACCATTCTCTTCCATCTTTTCTCCATATCTGGTGGGCAAGTTGGACAAGGCGACAAAAGACATCGAGTTTATTGTTTATGATCAAACCGTCACGTCACGAGAATACATATAGGGACACTTTGATGAAACGATACTCCTCATGGTGAAGAGCTCATGTGTGGTGAGAGAGCAAGCTACAGTTGGAGCAAGTGTTGGAGGTCCCTCAGAGATAGGGCTGGTTCAACTCAAGATCTCAAGGTGTGATACCGCCAGAGCCCCAAGGGGGAAGGAGCCGAAACCCGCCGGCTGGTCCGTATAAATACCAAGTGCTTAAGGTGGGTTCTCAACTTTGTAGGGGTCCAAAGTATGGCTACCTATAGTCGATCCGCACCACCTCGAGAAAACCAAACAAGCGCTACTACCCCTGAAAAGGCTGACAAAGAAGATTGACATATCGCTAGACTCCTTCGACCGAGGAGCAATACGTCACATCCAGCTCTTCGAATTATTTATAACGTGGGTCTCCTCTCTCAAATCAACCTAGAGATTTAGTTCTTCGTAGTCATGACAAAGGTAGAATAAAATTAGGTCTAGTTCTCTGCAATGAAAAGTGCCATCTAAAATAAGTCTAAAGGATTATATATAAGCCCTCCTAAGTGTAAAAACCTACATGGGTCGTCTCCAGTGTCCTAAGCGATCAGAAAACCGAATTTCTAAAATTATTTTTTAAAATTCGCTGATAATATTCTATTAGACCAGCCTTCAGTGTTTTGGTCGTAATTTCCTCTTCCCATCTCAGATTTAGGCGTTCCTTATATTTACAGAAAGATAAAAGAAATATCTTCAATTGTCTATCTAATAGACATCTTCTAATTTGGCTCTGAAATTGACCAAAATGCCCTTCCAAGTAAGCTGTCTCTGCTGGACTCTTTCTTCAAGTATAATTTTTTTTTCAAATTTGCATCATTTTCCTACAATTTAGAACAAAGAACTCATTAGTCACCCAAAACTAAAATGTTTACTAAAACGACACTAATATAAAGACAAGCGTGTGAAAATGACTCAAAATCCTATGTGTTTAATGCGTGTTTTAGACACACATCAATAAACGTAGGCTATAAGGTTGGACACGTATATTGTATCTCTTCTATTTTTCACTATCAGCTTTCTATAATTTATCTTGGCGTATATTAACTATAATTATTTTTTATCCCCCTAAAAGATTAATCATGGATTCATTTATGAAATAAGTCCAATGTATAATTTCACCTATAAATTTGAATGTAATTGCTTTGCTCTTATTTTAACATCAGACTTCATTAACTCTCGCAGCATGCCAGTGATGTTCATAACCATATTTTCTGCACTTTTTACACTTGCCCTTTCTGCACTAAAAGATATAGAAGACTTGGAAGGAGACAAGAAGTAAGTTACTCTAATTTGATCTTACAGTTTTATATTTAATGGTTCAATGCGATGTAATTGATTCCTATCGCTTGTGCATTCCCATAGTTGTATTTTTCTTTACCAAATTGTATTTCCTTCTTATCTATATTTCAATTCATTTTAATCTGAAACGGTCATAACGCATCAGATATGATGTACCGACTTTAGCATCAATATATGGGCCGAAAAAAGTGGCATTCTTTGGTTTTGGGTTACTACTATTGACCTACGCTGGTGCTATTGCAACATTTACTCTAATGCCTCAGGTAATTTTATTTTATAACATGTGTTTCTAGTTATAAGCTCTTGGCTTTAATACCAGATTTAATTGTATGAGATTACTAAATAACATAATATTCTATTGAGTTTATAAAAGTACATCAATATTTTTCTTGTTCTATCAAACAGATTTTTAGACCAAGTCTCATGGTACCCTCACATGTTATTCTAGCCACGTACTTGATCATCCAGGTGCGTTTTCATTAGTTTTGATGACTATTTTACCAATTTGATTTTTTTTCTCACTATAAGTACCAATTTTTTTGCTTCCCACAAAATTAGTATAGCAGAACTCTTCTAAAGTATATTTCGCTCGGACTAAAGAAAAATATCACTTTAGAGAAGTTACCACATAATAGAGTTTTACATTTCTAGTTTCATAATGATTAAAATTGAGTTTCTGGTCACAAAATACCAATAATAAATTTACTGTTAAAATGGTACAACGATCACTAGTATCATTTAAAAAATGATTTAGAAGATGGAAAATGATATAATAAAAATTATTATACAAACAAGCTTAACACAAACTAATAGCTAAAATATTTTTAAAATTCATAAAATATGTAAAAATATATATTTTATAAAAAATATCATTTTATACGAAAGGTGGGAAAACGATTTAGCATTAAAATTTTTTAGAAAAATATTATTTATTACGATAGAGAAATTATTAAATTTTAACACTCGTCCCGTTTTGAGATTGAGATTTTTTATGAGATTAAAGAGGTTATTAATTTAGAGAGTATCAAATGTTACTGCACTTGAAATCACCTTGCCTCCTCCCATTTAAACTTAAATGATACTTTAGTACACAGAATGTTGACTTTTTCTTTTTACCTTGATAAATAAAAAACCATGACACCCTTACATATTTAGATATATTAAGAAATAAAGAGCGATATTTGATTTTCAGATAAATCATAGGAGACCAAATAGCTTTTTTGAGATGATTTCTCATGTTTCTCTATTAGTTTCAAAATAGTGATGTATCTTAGCTTTGAATTTATCAACTTTTAGCTAAAAAATGTATTACTCACATACATTAGTTTGTTTCTTTCTTTCTCAGGCTTGGAAATTGGAGAAAGCAAATTACTCCAAGGTATACCCCTTTGAACGTGAAGTTTAATTAGCAACAAAAAATTTTGATTGAGGAAAAATGACGAAATAGATTTTTTAAAGTAAATTTTTACACCATATTACACCTAGTCATGAATTGAATCTTGAACTTCATCAAATCATAACTACTACTTGTGTTGTTGTAACAAGTGCCCTTTAGCAAATGACTAAATAGATAAAATCAGTCAGCAGTAAAGAGCCATAGGCTTTCCGTATTATATATATTTTTGGTATAATGGCTTTTCATGTTATATTAGTCTTACGCACAGTGAATACATATATACACTTGACAGAGACATATGCTTCTAACCAGTACAACAGAGTACGTTCGGTAAGTATTCTAGACTGAAGAGATCAGCACAGGGCAAGACATGCCGGAATATAATTTTGTTAGTGTTGTCACATGTTCGGAAATGATCATCAACTAGGACATGCCAGGCCATAGATTTTTCATACTTTTCCTGTTAAGCTAACTGATGAACAAATTACCCCTAAAAAAATAAACTAATGAAAAAGTTCTTTTAACATAACAATGGTCCAATAATACAGATTTTCCCTCCTAATTTAGTTGAAATGTTATCTGAATTATGCAGGAAGCTAGCAAATTAATCTACACGTCTTTGTGGAAGATCCTCAGTATCGAGTACATTCTTTTTCCTTTTATATAAATAGAGTGAATGTGTACTCCTCAATAAGAGAACTTTATTAGCTTATTCTCAGGCTGAACTTAACAATTCTCTTCTTTCTTCTACGAGTACTCACCTTCATTTTGTGGAGAAAGACTCAAACAAGGCCACTCTTATTTTTATTATTATTAAGTAAATTTGTACACCAGCTAGTGACTCAACGTGAACATCCGTCAATTACTGCTACTCAGTCACTCTTATTTCTTCTTGTTGTCACATTTGTGCATTTGAAAATTTCTTTTAACTTAGTACTATCAAGTTTCACAGATTTTTTTCTCTTGAATTATTATTTAAAATATATAAAAAGCAAGCAATTTTTTTTTGATAAGTAATATAGCACCAGTAAAATAATTACACTGCGCTTATAAGTACAAATCACCTTCTTAAAATTTACAAGAGATAAAAACACATATATGTAACATTTACATGCGACATGATAGAAGTTCTTTTGTACTAATAAGAAGCAAGCAAATAGATCTGTGCAAGAGCTTCAAATGGGAAGCTTCAAATCACCAGGACCTGATGGTTTCTCAGGTGTCTTCTTTCACAAGTACTGGAATATTATTGGTCCTGAGTTGATTCGAACTGTGCAAGAGCTTTATGCAACTGAATCTGTGCCTACTGAACTACATAGAACTCTCATTGCTTTAATAGTAAAAATTAGAATGCCTGAGCATATCTCTCATTTTTAGGCCTAATGTTTTTACAATTTTGCATACAAAGTGTATTTAAAGGTGCTTACTAATCGGCTTAAACCTTGGATTGGCTTTCTCATTGGTGAGGAGCAAGGCGCTTTTATTTTTGGTAGATGTATTCAGGATAACTTTGTGTGGCACATGAGGGGATAAGGCAGGTAAAAGGGAGCTCCACCTTAGAATATATTTTTTTGAATTTTTTAAATTTTTTTGGGAAAGCAAAAAAATCCCTCAAATCTCAATTTTCGGAGAGAAAACGGAGAGGACGATGCCATTTATTATCTCATGTCATCTCCGTTAAGCCTGCCGCTCGTGACCCTAGTCTACACGCTGTTGTGTGGGTCTGTCGATATAAGCCTTATGGTCGGACCCATATATCCTGTCTTCTATTTTTCTCTATTTTTGGTTTTGGCCCACAATTTCTATAATTAGCTTCCACTCTCCTGAAAGATTAATCAATAATCATGAATTTATTTATGAAATAAGTCGAGTGTATAATTTCACCTATAAATTTTAATGATAATTATTTGCTCTTATTGTAACTGTATGCCGGTGATGTTCATAACCATATTTTCCACTTTTTTCTCTTGCCCTTTTGCACTAAAGGATATCGAAGACATGGAAGGAGAAGAGAAATAAGTTGCTAATTTGGTCATATGCTTATTATTGATTGCAATTGTTTTATATGATGTAGTTGATTCCTATGGACTGTGTACCAAAATTTTGCATTCCCAAATTTTATTTCCTTCTTATAGATATCTCAATTAATTTGAACCTAAAATGGGATTAACCATAATGTAACATATATGATGTGCCAAATTTAGCATTAATCTATGGGCCGAGAAAAGTTGCATTCTTTGGTTTTGGGTTATTATTATTATTTTCCAAGCTATATTTAGTACTAATATTTTTTTCTTCCCACAAAATTAGTAGTTGAAAAATAGACAACTTCATACTCCATCCCATTTATTCTTAATTAGTACTTTTTTAATTAATTATCATCTTTATTAATAAGTAAAAAAAAACTATAGATGGTGATGAGAAGCAAGAAAAAGGAGGTTAGAAGAGAAAAACCTACAACAATTAAGCTAAAAAAAACTACTAGTTGCCTAAACAGGTAACTAGAGACTAGCTAAGTCCGCTGCCAAGATAAATAATTCTACCCAGGTTATCCTACAAGTGAAGTAATCTTGGGTAGATGCTGCAAAAATCAAAAACTACTTCTTTTCGATTGAGAATGTCATCTTCTTCGACTTAGAATAAGTGTTCTTGGCAGGTGGGAGGTAGAAATTATCGTAATACTCAACGTCAAAATCATACAGCTCCTCCTCTATCCAATGTGTCTTTGCCATTTTGACCATCTTCGACATGAATTGTAATGAGGGATCATTAGTATCTAACACCCCCCACTACCTCATTCTCTTTACACCCCAGAATTGGCAATGGTTTTGTAGATGGCAAAGCCGAGGCCCTCCCAAGCGTGGAAGGCCTTAAATCCTAAAGAATTGAGATCCCCTTATCGAGAAATCCTGATTTCAATCCCGTACTCTTAGAACCACTAGACCCCATATTCTTCTTGCGCAAAGATTTAGGCAATACACCCCCTGCAGTAACATAAGTCACCTTTCTAGCCTCAGTCAATTCAGACAAAGCCCGCCTAAATGAGTCAACCTCACCACTCGATGGACTTCCATTTGATCTCGCACGTGCTACATCCTCCGTGCCCAATCTAGAGCTAGAGGAGCTCAAAAAATCAGCTTCCTTATCCACAGAGCGTTCCAAACTTGTGGTGTTAAAATCACTCACCTGATCAATATGAGGCTCCTCTGAAACTGTCCCCAATTTTGTAGTCGAAGGAGCCTTCCTAGCTTAAACGAGTTTAGAATATTGGTATAGGTGTTGATTCCTAGCTTAACCTGTTTCATTCCTCACTATTTTAAAAAAGTTTCGAGTGTAGGTGTTGATTTGAATGCACCGATTTATTCCCTCTTGCTTCAGCTGCTTCTTCGAAAAAGGAAGTTGACATAGAGGAGGATCAGTTGGTGCCAAATGTATGTTGGGTATGGAGACTTCGGAGTTACTGTTCATGTGTAGTAGGCACTATTCATCCGGGGCCAGAAATGTGAATTTTTGGTGGACGATTTTGCCCCTGCCGACACCAAATAGTCCCTAGGTTGTGGGCACTATAAATACCCACTTCTCCGTCACTGTACAGTCTTCTTCTTCCTTGCAGAGACAGAGAGACGTTTCTAGAGAGAGAGAGAAGAGTAGAGAGAGAAACTACCATTGTTGAGCCTGCGTAGCTCCAAAGTGTATATCGAGTGTATTAGTGACATTTCTCCTGGCTTGGTACGCCCCCGGACGTAGATCGTTCAAGATCGAACCGAGTTACCAAATCTGTTGTTCTTGTTTGGGTGTGGGTCTTCTTTATTCGTAGTTGTGGTCGATCTCCTCGTTGTGTTCGTAGATCTTGCTCCGGTATTGTTCGTTGCGTTGTTTGGGTCCACGGGAAAGTGGGTTGTTTTCCAACAACTGGTATCAGAGCACCCAGGTTTAGGGCGTGGTAGGAGCAAGCACGATGGGTGATAGTAAATCTCCCGTGGAGAAGTTCGATGGAGTGGACTATGGGTATTAGAAGATGCAAATCGAGGACTACTTGTACGGTAGAGATTTGCACCCCGCACTTGAAGAGAAGAAGCCTGATAGCATTGATGAGAAGGAATGGGCGTTGTTGGATAGGAAAGCGATAAGTGTGATTCGCTTGTCCTTGACCAAAAATGTGGCTTTGCATACGGTGAAAGCAAAGTCAACCAAGGAGCTGTTGAAGATATTGTCCGAGATGTACGAGAAGCCCTCGGCGGCCAACAAGGTTCACTTGATGAGGAAGCTCTTCAACCTTAAGATGGCGGAGAGTACCTCGGTGTCGATACACCTCCACGAGTTCAATGCGACCATCGCTTCTTTGAGCTCGGTGAAGATTGACTTCGATGATGAGGTACAAGCTCTAATTTTGCTAAGTTCCTTACCCGATAGTTGGAGTGGCATGGTCACGGCGGTGAGTGCCTCGGCGGGGAAGGTGGTACTCAAGTTGGATGAGGTGAGGGACTTGATTATGAGTGAGGAGATTCGTAGGAAAGAGTCTGGAGTAGCCTCGGGTTCGGCTTTGAATGCTAGCAATAGAGGGAGGTTCAAATCTAAGTGGAAGGGGAAGAAGGACCGGAGCAGGTCCAAGTCCAAATCGAAGGATGGTTCGAAGAGGGACATGAGTTCTATTAAATGTTGGAATTGTGAGAAGTTTGGCCACTTTAGAACCCAATGCAAGGCACCAAAGAAGGAGGACAAGTCAGCAAATGCAATAACAGAGGACCACGGGGATGCATTGATCTTGAGTGTTAGTAGCCCATTGGAGGCTTGGGTATTGGATTCAGGAGCATCATTTCACTCTTGTAGCGACAAGGGGATAATGGAATTGTATACCCCAGGAGAATTTGGCAAGGTTTATCTAGCCGATGATGAGCCACTGCAAATTGTGGGTAAAGGAGATGTGAGAATCAATACTCCCAATGGATCATTGTTATTGTTGAAGGGAGTGAGGCACATCCCTGGGTTAAGAAGAAATTTGCTTTCCGTGGGATAACTAGATGAAGAGGGGTACGATGTGACCTTTGGTTGTCGGACATGGAAGATCACCAAGGGAGCTAGAGTGGTGGCTCGTGGTGAGAAGGAAAGTACATTGTACATGACAAGGAACACTCATGAAAGTATTGATCTTGTAGGAGCAACCAATGATGCAGATCTGTGGCATAGTAGGCTTGGCCATATGAGTGAGAAGGGGATGCGGGTGCTTTGTTCAAAGGGGAAGCTACCGGGTCTAAAGACCGTGGACGTGGGTCTTTGTGAAGACTGTGTATTTGGGAAGCAGAAGAGGGTGAGCTTCTCGAGAAGTGGTAGAACTCCTAAGGCGGAGAAGCTTGAATTGGTCCATAGTGATCTGTGGGGACCGGCACCGGTGGCATCCGTGGGTGGTTCCTTGTATTACATGACTTTCATAGATGACTCTACAAGGAAGGTGTGGGTCTACTTCCTAAAGCATAAGTCGGATGCCTTCAATGCCTTCAAGAAGTGGAAGGCTATTGTGGAGAACGAGACGAATCTCAAGGTGAAGTGTTTGAGGTCCGATAATGGTGGTGAGTACGAGCTTCAAGAGTTCAAAGACTTTTGTGCGGAGTATGGGATTCGCATGAAAAAAATAGTAGCTGGGACCCCCCAGCAAAATGGCATAGCTGAAAGGATGAACCGAACACTAAATGAGAGAGCAAGGGCCATGAGGTTGAAGAGTGGCCTCCCGAAGATGTTTTGGGCGGATGCTGTAAACACTGCAGCATTCTTGATTAACAGAGGGCCATCAACTCCTTTGGGGAATGAGATACCGGAGGAGGTGTGGAGTGGCAAAGAGGTTAATCTGACTTTCTTACGAGTGTTTGGTTGTGTTTTCTATGTGCTTGTGGATGCAGGTGATAGGAGTAAGCTTGATGCAAAGTCCAAGAAGTGCACATTCATTGGATATGGAGGAGATGAGTTCAGGTTCCGTTTTTGGGATGAGAAGAACCGAAAGGTTGTGAGGAGCCGGGATGTCATATTCAATGAGAAGGTGGTGTACAAGGACAAGGGAGATTTAGCTGATGAAGTGGGTCCTAGTAGTGAGGTGGTTGAGTTAGACATCTCAAACTCGGGTGGGAGTAGAATACTTGATGGCCAAGAGGCCGAAGTGGAGATGGAGCCAAGATCACCACTAACAGTGGTTCCATTGAGGAGGTCCACTAGACAACGTGGGTCTCCGGATAGATATTCGCTAGCAAACTACTATCTCTTATTGACCGATGGAGGTGAACCTGAAGATTTTGCAGAAGCTCAAGAAAGTGAGCAAGTGAACAAGTGGAAACTTGCCATGGATGATGAGATGGAGTCCTTGAGGAGCAATGGGACATGGGAGTTAGTTCAACTTCCCAAAGGCAAGAAAGCACTGCAAAATAAGTGGGTCTATAGAGTGAAGAAAGAGGCGGATGGCACTGAGCGTTACAAAGCAAGATTGGTTGTGAAAGGTTTCCAGCAGAAGTATGGTATTGACTTTACTGATGTCTTTACTCCTGTAGTAAAGATGACCACCATTCGAATAGTGCTGAGTATGGTGGCTGCTGAAGATTTATTGCTAGAGCAAATGGATGTGAAGACGGCATTTCTTCATGGTGATCTAGAGGAAGAGATCTACATGGAGCAACCAGAGGGGTTCTTGCAAGGTAACAATAAGCTTGTGTGCAGGTTGAGGAAGAGTTTGTACGGGTTGAAGTAAGCTTCAAGACAATGGTACAAGAAGTTTGATGGATTCATTCGCGAGATTGAATTTTCTCGTTGTGGAGCGGATCATTGTTGTTATATGAAGAAGCTGGATAATGGCTATATCATCCTCCTGCTTTATGTTGATGACATGTTGATAGCAGGCACCAGTGCAAGTGAGGTGAGCAAGGTGAAGAATCAATTATCTGAAAGATTTGCCATGAAAGACTTGGGTGAGGCTAAGCAAATCCTTGGGATGAGGATTGAGAGAGATAGAGCTGCAGGGAAGCTATTTCTCTCACAAGCCGAGTACATTGAGAAGGTGCTGGAGAGGTTTAGTATGCAAAATGCCAACCCCAAGTTGACTCCTTTAGCTGGACACTTCAAATTGTCCAAGAAAGACTCACCTAAGACTAAGGCGGAGGAGGCTAAAATGGAGAAGACTCCCTATGCATCGGTGGTGGGTAGCTTGATGTATGCTATGATTTGTACGAGGCCAGACATAGCACATGCGGTGGGAGTAGTGAGCAAGTTCATGAGCAATCCGGGTGAGCAACATTGGGTTGCAGTGAAATGGATCCTTAGCTACTTGAGAGGTACCACCGAGAAGTATCTTTGTTTTGAGGGCAAAGATGTGAAGCTCCTAGGTTATTGTGATGCGGACTTGGGGTCCAATGACCATGATGAGAAGAGGAGCACAAGTGGTTATGTCTTTACGCTGGGAGGGACAGCGATATCTTGGGCCTCGAGACTACAAAAGGTAGTAGCTTTGTCAACCGCGGAAAGTGAGTACGTGGCCGTGACGGAAGCAAGTAAAGAGATGGTATGGTTGCAGAGTTTCTTGGGAGAGTTGGGGAAGCAGCTAAGTGAGAGTGTGCTCCACAGTGATAGCCAAAGTGCGATACACTTGGCAAAGAATCCCGCCTTCCACTCAAGGACGAAGCACATCGAGTTGAAGTATCACTACATACGTGATCTCTTGGAGAGGAAGATCTTAAGGCTTGAAAAGATTGACGGGAAAGTGAATCCCGCAGATATGTTGACTAAGGTGGTTACCTTAGAGAAGCTGAAGCTTAACATGGCTTCAGCGGGTCTAGTAAACTAGAGAAAAGACTCGGCGTACCAAGAGGTGAAAAGGAGAAGGAGGTCATCAAGTGAATGGTGACAAGTGTTGAGGTCAGTCTCCAGGTGGGAGATTGTTGGGTATGGAGACTTCGGAGTTACTGTTCATGCGTAGTCGGCACTATTCATCCGGGGCCAGAAATGTGAATTTTTGGTGGACGATTTTGCCCCTACCGACACCAAATAGTCCCTAGGTTATGGGCACTATAAATACCCACTTCTCCGTCACTGTACAGTCTTCTTCTTCCTTGCAGAGACAGAGAGACGTTTCTAGAGAGAGAGAGAGAAGAGTAGAGAGAGAAACTACCATTGTTGAGCCTGCATAGCTCCAAAGTGTATATCGAGTGTATTAGTGACATTTCTCCTGGCTTGGTACGCCCCCGGACGTAGATCGTTCAAGATCGAACTGGGTTACCAAATCTGTTGTTCTTGTTTGGGTGTGGGTCTTCTTTATTCGTAGTTGTGGTCGATCTCCTCGTTGTGTTCGTAGATCTTGCTCCGGTGTTGTTCGTTGTGTTGTTTGGGTCCACGGGAAAGTGGGTTGTTTCCCAACAATGCAGATGTTATAGAGTTAAGAGTGACCGATCCAACCATCATTGAAGTTGAGGAAAGTACCGCGCTTGCCTTGGTTACTATACTGGAGAACTTTGTATAACAAGAAATACAGCATGTGCTCTCAAGTTCTACAAACTTGGTTAGGGAGCTGGGTACAGTGAGGGATGCTCCTCTTGTCTCCATTGCTCCTGGGTTGGCATAGCTAAAAAATCCCGAGTTGGTAAATAGGGTGATGCCCGCTGCCATTAGTACTCCCGCACAGGACATGGAGGATGTATTCGAGAATGGGAGTTTTGGGTTAAATGATTTGTTTGAAGAAGGGATATGCAGATTGAATACAGAAGCGCTAATCCCTAGTTCACGAGTTCACGAGTCTACAAGTCTGAATCTAGTAGCGCTGCCTCGTTCTCCTACTCTGAGTTCGAGCGATTCTCACAGGTCTGAGAGTTGGGCGGATATGGCAGAGGAAGAGGCTGGGAATGTTGAGGTTAAGAAAGCAGCGTATGTTGCGGCTGGAAGAGTTCTACCAAAAAATTCTTCAAATGCAAAAAAGGTAGACTCTAAAGGCTCCAAGGGCACGGAATAGAAGTCGGGTTTCCTGGGTAAGGGGACACCGATCCTCCAAGGTCCCTCTCCTTCTATTTTTGGATGGGCTTCTACCTTGCCCTCTACAGAATCGTTGTCAATTCCGGGTTTGAAGGAAAATGAGATAGTGGGGGTTTCATACACTGATGAACCTTCGATGTTATTTATGTCAAAGATGGTTAAGGTGGCAAAGACACATTGGATAGAGGAGGAGTTGTATGATGTTGACATTGAGTATTACGATGATTTCTACCTCCCACCTGCCAAGAACACTTGTTCCAAGTCGAAGAAGATGACATTCCCAGTCGAAAAGAAGTATTTTCTAGTTTTGACATCATCTACCTAATATTACCTGACTTATGGGCTAGCTTGAGTAGAATTACTTATTTCGACAACGGACTTAGCTAGTCTTTAGTTACCCGTCTAAGCCACTGGTGGTTTTTAGTTTACTTGTAGTAGGTTTCTCTCTTCTCACCTCCTTCCTCTTGCTTCTCATCACCATCTGTAACTTTTCTTTCACTTATAATAAAGTATTTTCTTTCTGCTAAAAAAAAGAAAAGAAAAGAAAAAAGAAAATTACTTAAGTTCCAAATTCGCTAGATAACTCACATGCGAAAAGTATGGGAGTCCCATAGGATACTAAGCATAGTATTTCTGACGAGGTATAAGCATTCACTTTGATGTTCTTTTGCCCATCTTCTTTGGCATTTTAGTGGGCAACTCATGCTCTGTTAGTTCACCCCATTTATGCTCTAAAAGTATCGACATTGCTCGAACATCAGCCTCATATGTGGAGTCCAAAACTTCAAACTCATTAGTACGGAAACTTAGCAGGAAGTTAACCCCTTCGCGACTAACACCCTAAGCATCTCTATCATCATTTTTGTGAGGTACCTCTCTCATGTATCCCTGTACTTTCGATAATTTAGCTCGATCCTCATTACCAAACACCTCCTATTCCAGATTCTATTTGTGCAAAAGTTGTCCCTTGCTATAAATCACAGTCTCACACAGAGAGATTTCCTCGAAAATACTTATTTAACTCAATGTCACCAAATTCAACTCACTATTTCCCTACTGAAACGGAGTGACCTCCTTCTCACCCGAAAAACAAAGTGACCTCCTATCTAAAAAAGTATTTAAAAATTCAATTTCCAAAACATGATCACGAGTTTTAACTAAAAACATTTAAATTTTAATTTAAGACCGACGGCAAGATATATTAAGTTTACATAAGAAAATTTAAAATTTTAACTTATAAATAAAAATTATTTGTAATATCCCGTAAATGATATATTTTGCCTGAAAGGTCTTAAGTGATTTGATTGGTACTATCTGGATGGGTGACCTCCTCGGAAGTCTTCTGGGATGCGTGTGAGTAAGGACAAAACACGCTGAAAAAGACTTATGTTAGTCTGTGGAGACAGTCGGTCGGATCACGGAGCGTTACATATGATATCATAGCAAAAATGGTTATGGGACTGTTCTGTGTTCTGTCTGGCGCGACGAGGATGTCGCGTATTTAAGAAGGGGTGAATGTGATATTTCGCAAATGATATGTTCTGTATGAAAGGACTTAAGTAATTTGATTGGTACTATCCATACCAACAATGTGCATTCTTTTTTGGCACACATCTTGAGAGAATTCCAAGGTTAAACGTGCTTGACGTTGAGTAGACTCTGGATGAGTGTACTCCTGGAAAGTCTTCCGGGATACGTGTGAGTAAGGATAAGACACGCTAAAAAAGACTCGTGTTGGTCTAAGGAGACGATCGGTCGGATCACGGAGCATTACATTATTATTCAAAGATCAGTTTTCAAATAGAATTGTACAAGATTAAAAATCAACAAAAACTAAAACTAGTTAGAAGCTAAGAAAAAATCCCATAAAATCAACCTTTAGAAAATTTCTATCTGCAAAAGGGGAGTTCCGAAAGGCCAAATCCAACCAAGATCATCCTGGACGATCCAATGGTTTACTCAGTTATGATCTAATGGTCTACCCAGTTTTGATCCAATAGTCTACCTAGTTATGATCCAATGGTCCGTGTTTATCTCGTCCCTGATAAATCGGGACTGTCCCAGATAAAAGGAGTTAGATACAATAGTCTACCTAGTTAGCGAATGGTTTACCTAGTTATGATCCAATAGTCTACCTAGTTATGATCGAATAGTTTACTCTGTATATATCGAATGGTTTACTATCCAGATTACTACTGAATTTTTTGTTCGAAGAACAAATCCGGTCCCCTCCAAAAGACCTAATAAATCGAGGGCGGATTTGGTGGGGACTGGGCTAGTCCCAATTTATGGGGATTAACTCAAACCAATATCACCACACATGCAAACCAATATCACTTCACATGCAAACCGATATTACTTCATATGTAAACCAGTCTCTTGCAAACCAATATCACTTCACATGCAAACCAATACCACCTGGTAGGTTATTGACCATCAGATTTAAAGATAATCAAATCTGACGGTCCAAAATGTAGTCCACACATGTGGACAAATTTTCTTTAGTCCCCACTCAATCCGGTCTCTAATAAATCACTCTAAAAAATTACACCATTACCACACCCTTTTCTCTTTCCTCCTCAAACTCTTTATTATCCCCTTGTAACCAAACACTACCTTCCACTTTCGTCTCCTTCATTTTCGCCACATGGCGTGCATTTATGTGGAAATGGTAGCCTGGTTATCGAATTAAAATTTTAAGGGCATCTATGACGGATTTAGATTCAGTTAGAATTACATAAAAAATATTCTCATAATATGGACTAAATTTGGGCCATTAGATGTGATTTAAAGAAATATTTTACAAATTCAATGTCAAATTTAATGAACTTGCTTACAGAATTAAACTTGGTATTTGACACAATACCTCAAACCCTAAAATAAACCACCCCTCCTCTCTTTTAGCAGCCAATCGCGATGAGACCAATCCACAAACAAACGTTTCCTAAAGATAACCCTTATGATTCGAGCCTGTAGCCCACCTCCTCACCGCCTGCGTCTGGAATATTAAAAATCTGTAGCAGCTTCATTTTGTCCATTTTTGAGGGGTTCATCTGCACTTTTTTTTATCGTAATAATATTCGCTGAGGGACGAATTTGAGATCGGCGAGAATTCTGAGATATGGGAAAAGAAGGCCAAGCGCCTCAAAGATCAATTGGAGGTATTGTCTTTTTTCTTTTTCTTTTGGTTATGTTTTGGTGGAATTTATCAAATACTTAAAATATTTTTTTTCAGGGTCTTGAGTCCAAATACGGTTCCATTGCTAAGAAATTTGCACGGGAGAAAGATAAGCCACTAGATGACAACGAGAAATTAGAGCTACCACCTGTTGAGAAGGTGAGCCTCGAAAAGCTAGAGGAGATGATGAAGAGAGTTTTTATATCGTTGTATATTGTACAAATATTATTTGTATATCGTACCAATACTATTTGTATATTGTACCAATAACTCCTGATTGATATGCATTGTGTGTTTGTTCAGAATATCAGAGCAACATTGGTATAAGAACATCAATATCAGAGTAGAAAGATATCAATATTGGAGTAGAAAGATACCAATATCAGAGTACAATGACACCAATATCATAGAAGAATGAAACCAATATCAGAGTAAAATGAAACCAATATCAGAGAAGAAGGATACCAATATCATAGAAGAAGAAAACTAAAACTGAGAAAAAGGATATCAAAATTCGAGTACAAGAATACCAATATTAGAGAAGAAGAAAACCAATATTATAGTAAAATGACACCAATACCAGAGTAGAAGAAAACCAATATTATAGAAGAATGACACTTATATCAGAGTAGAAGGACACCAATATATAGAAGAAGCAAACCAATATCTGAGAAGAAGAAAACTAATATCCGAGTACAAGGATACCAATATTCCCATAATTGTATTTTCATAAGTTGTATTATTTTCTATAATTATATTTCCATAAATTGTATCATCTTCTGACTTTTTTTGGGATTACCGATAGTGTTGTTACGTGATTTAGGATAATTAAATAGTATTTATTTCTTTTTAAATTATTTATATAATTATATTCTCTAATTTATAGCTTTTTTGTTAATAATGGTGTACCAATATTGTCCTTATCCCTATCAATAAGAACTAGTCTATTCCCTACTGAATTCGAGCCCGCCTACGACTATGAGGAGTTGACTAAATACATGTGCATTACCTTCAATTTCGTGTCTTATAGCACATATATATTTCGCAACAGGCAAGATCTGTAATTTTCTGATTTGTTTGCAAAACAATGAAAAAAATTTGCCAGGATATTTTTCTAATTTCTACATAGAGGATCTATAACTTTAATTTAATAATAAAGAATATTTCTATCCGAAACTATTTTTTAAATGGTCAGGTGTCAAATGAACAAAACTACAACACACTAAAATAGATTTTAGCAAGAACGTTTAGAAGATATTACCAGAAATTAAAAATGAGACGAAACGAAGCGAATGATACCAGAAAAACTAGAACCAATTGATGAGCTTCGAAGAAGGAACGAGAGGAACGAGAAAATGTAACCGTCCAACGTATATCTAGACCTGACCACAGTTCGCATTTGGACGAATTTGAATCGAATTTATTCGAATTCGAATTTATCAAAATATTAAACCATATTCAATTCATCAAAAGACGAATCGAATATGAATTATAAATTTTTGAATTAGAATCGAATTCGAATTATTTCTATAATTTTAATACTTTCTAAAACCTCTAATTTTTTTGGATATTTTGTATATTTTTGTAATATTTTCAAAAAAAATTAAAAACTTTTGCTATTTTTTGAAAAATTCAAAAACTTTGATTTCTGCTTCAAATATTAAAAAAATTAGGAATTAGTGTTTAACATTTTTTGGGAAAAAAAATAAACTAAAGATTGGGCTTGCACTTAATGTACCAAATTAAGTTGCCTACGTATCCTTAGCTCCGAAGGAACCAAAGCCCAAATAGTTCTCTTACCTTTATTAAGCTAACTCACCTAGTCGGATGTGTTTGTGCTTTCACCGGTTGTGGCATCATCGAGGTCGTATAGTTGGTCGAGATTTTCCCAGACCAATTCTTGTTGTCGTCTTTCCGCCTTGGTCCAATCGGCGACCAATGCTTGTGCCTCCAAAGATTGCGGTGTCATTGAGTACCGGTGTTCATCCAAAATATTACCTCCTGCACTAAACGCTTGTTCCACGGCAACCGTCGAAATCGGACAATCAAGCAATTCTTTTGCAACAATTGACATAATCGAAAATTGTTCTACATGGTTGTTCCACCATTCTAATAAAACAAAACTAGAAGGTTTGGCAAATAGAATATCAAATTGTGTGTTAAGATATAAATCAAATTATGAATTGGTTAAACTTATTCCTCGGGGTCTTTTTTATTTTTTCATTAACAATCTTTCCGTAAAACTTAATTTTTTACCTTGTGAGGGAGTGGGAGTTGGTTAATTAGATGTAGTAGCATTATTCATAATACTATATTCACTCATTAAATCCAAAATACCTTTTTTTACATTATTTGTAATTATTACAACATGATCTTCTAGATTAGCAACTTGCAAAAAAATTTCCAAATTTGTGTAATACACATATAATAAATTTTGTAAACCATCAATTTTAATGTTCGGCATAAAAACGGTTGCAATTAAATTAAGTTGGGGAATCTCCTTGAAATACTTTAACCATTTGTTAGCCATTTCCGAAATGCATGATGACAATGCAAAATCTTGGTAAGCGCTACATATTGCCTCCAATATATTACAACATTCCAAAAATAGTAAATGAGATGTAGGATAATAAACACCCGATAAAAGATGTGTAGCATAATTAAAACATTCTAAAAGTTCATTTAGTTTTTCTACAAGGTCCCAATGGTGAGGTTGTAACATAATATTATTAGTTTGATCATTAGATGCAAAAAAATTACATAGAAGTTCTTTGTATGGAAGAACTTCTTTTAACAATTCATAAGTCGAATTCCAACGATGTTGAAAAACTTGTGGAAAACGTTTTGGTTTCATGTTGTTTAATTTGCAAAAAAAAATTCCAATCTTTTAGCAATTTTGGGCGAGCCCAAAATAAATTAAGTGAAGATTAAATATATGACATGCACATCTAATATGAAAATTTTTTCCTCCGAATCGTGTACAAAGAATTTCTAAATCTTTAACCATAACATTATTAGAACTTGCATTATCTAGAGAAATTGAAATATTTTTTGAACTAGATTATATTCTTGTAAAATATTATGCAATATTTTATAACAATTATTTCCACTATGACTATCATCAAAAACTCTATATGCAATTATTCTTTTTTTTATATTATATTTATTATCAATCCAATGACATGTAACACCAAAATATGAATGTGTTTGCCAATGATCACTCCATATATCACAACATATAGAAACTCGACCATCAAAATTAAAGAAAAAAGTTTGTAATTTTTCTTTATTTTTCTTGTATAAATCTTTTACATATCGTGTTAATGTACTTCGTGGAACTTTTTTGTACTAGGATTTAAAGCATTTTGACAATAAGTTGTAAAATTAAGTTTTTCACCAAAACTAAAAGATAAATATTCGGTAGCAACTAATTTAGCTAATTCCTCTCTATTATTTTGATCGGTGTAATGAAATAAAATATTAGGTGTAGTAGATAATTGAGTTTGTGATTTTTCAAAACCAACTTCGTGTGGATGTTTAGTATTCAAATGAATAGTATAAGTACCATATCCATTCCCGGTTTTGAATTCATATTGTTTACCACAATAATTACATGTAATTTTGAAGATACCTTTTTCTCCGGTAGAAATTTTTGTGAAATGCTTAGTAAAAAGTAATTAAGGTGGTCTTTTTACCTTTTGTGGATTGTTGAATATTGAATCAACACTTTCCCATTGACCTTCATCATGGATGTTCATCATTTCTTTCGGAATAGGATAAGTAGAAATCGGTGAAAAATCTGATTCAATAGAATCGTGATGTTCCACACGTTTTTCCTTACCCTTATTTGCTCTACTTGATGACATAATTATATAGTAATATGAGTAATTATATGAGAAATATGACTAATATATCTAATTAGTAAACTTGAGGGAGAATTTATATAGCTCAAATTTTTAATAAGAGAAGTAGAGAATTGAGATTGGAATGTGTAAAATTTGAAGAATAAGAGGTGGTATTTATAGAGTTTGGAAGAAATTCTGAATTTATTAAAAAAAAATTAAAAGAATAAACAGTAAAAAAAAGGTAACCTGGGGATTAAAACGGTAACAAAAAAAAGGTAAGAAAAAAAAGTAATTTGCTCCTGACGATGATGCAAGCACTGACGCAAGCGCTGATGTCAGCGAAATTCAAACCCCCTATTTAAAAACTTCCCGCCCGCTCCCCTCCCCCCCTTTTTTAAATTTTTTACGGTTTCGAATCAAATTCGATACGAATTTAACTCGAATCGAATTCTCGAAACGAATTTGAATTGAATTTGCCGGTTTCACGAATTACAAAAAACTTGAACCATATTCAATTCTTATCATGACGAATTCGAATCGAACTTTTTGACGAATCAAATTATTGTCGAATCGAATCGAATCGAATCGAATCTAATTGAATCGAATCGAATCACTAATCAGATTCAATTCATGGCCAGGTCTACGTACATCTAAGGAAAAAAGGTTTACAAAAAGAAACGTGGCACTCTCTCATCCGCATGCGGTGGGAAAATGTTAATTTTGTCACCGCGTGTCTGTGTACAATTACTAAAAGGCTATTGCGCATTTTGAAACAATTACAACTCAATCAGAGTGGTTTTTGGTATTATTCAATCGAGTCTTTCTGTGTTCTCAATCGAGTCATCCGCCTTCAATAAAACTTCTTCTTCTTCATGGATCATTTTGATCTTCAATACCCTGTGTAAAGTGGACTATGGATGTCCGTAAGTCCCAACTTACTGACAAGAATTTCAAAACGCTGAGTCAAACTCTTGATGAACAAATCAACTAGCTGATACTCAATGTTCATGTGGAAAAGTTTGATCAAGACTTGTTGTACCATCTTACTGACCAGATGACAATCAACTTCCACCTTCCACATGTTTCGTATGCTCGTGGAAGACACGATTCTCAGTAATATAGATAGTTGACTGGTTGTCAGAATAGAGTAGTGTAGGACCTTGATCAACAACTCCTAAATCATTCAATAAATATACCAGCCACGTATCTTCACATGATGTAGATGCAAGAGCTCTATATTCCGTCTCAGAGGAAGATCTAGAGAGACAGAGGGTTGCCTGTTGGCCTTCTAGGAAATGAGTGCGTTGCCTAGATATACACAAAAACTTGTAACTCATCGCCTGGTATCAATACAAGACACTATATGTGTAAGCCTTGAGCTGATTATCTACATCAACTGAGTAAACAGACCAGTACCTGGAGAGTGTTTGAGATATTTAAGACATGATATGTATCCTGGAGATGAGTATCAAGTGGTTTAGTAAGAAACTAATTTAATTGTTGAACCACAAAATTGATATAAGGTCTTGTGACTGCGAGTTACGAAAGTTTGCCAACAAGCCTTCTGTAATGAGATGAATCTTCATCAATATCATAAGCCAAATCATCAACCAGAGTATCAGTAGTGTTACTAAGCTTGCAGTTAACATCAATTGGATACCTTCTAAGTTTGCAACCTAGATGAACAACTTCCTGCAAGATCTCTAGATCATACTTCTTCTGAGCATGCCTACAATACACGAAAACTAGTTTAGTTATTGTTTTCTCATTTTTTTTATCTCAGTGTTATATTTTAAACGTATTGAATGATAGATCTCAAAAAGTTATATCAAATCAGACACAGGATTGTCCCCATCGATTTCAAGGGTGAAAAGTTATGGCCGTTAGAAGTTGAAAAGGAGCATGCCTACAAGGCGCCATAATTATTTTAGTAAATATCTTGATTTTTTCTCTCTTTTTTCCACAGTGTTATTTTTTAAACGTGATGAATGATCTCATAAAGTTATATGAAATGAAACACAAGATTGCCCCCAGCAGGGTCTGGGGAAAAGTTATGGTTGTGAGAAGTAGAGAAAGAGCATGTCTACAAAGCATAATAACTGGTTTAGTAAACATCATGATTTTTCACCTTTTTCAGCCTAGTGTTATTTTTTTAACGTGTTGAATGATGTATCTTGAAAAGTTATATTAAATTAAACACAAGATTTCTCCTACCGGGGTTCAAGGTGAAAAGTTATGGCCGTGAAAACTAGCTTTCGAAATCTATCAAATATGCATACCAGCAGCATTTCTTTCAACTTTAAGTCAAAGAAAATACTTCAACTTGCCCAAACCTTTCAACTTCAAGGTTAATTCAAGATGGTGCTTGGTGGCATCAGTGGCTACCATAGAACTACCAAACATTACGAAATCATCCATATAGACTAGAAGAATTGTCATTGTGGAAAAAGTTTCATTTATGAACAAGGAATAATCATACTTGGACTGAACATAGCTAAAATTGATTAAAATGGAAGTGAGCTTGGCAAACATTGCCTACTAGTTTGCTTCAATCCATAAAGAGACTTTTGCAGCTTGCATACCTTTCCTGAATCTACTTGTGAAACCTACAGATCTTGAGGCAAGGTGATATAGACTTTCTCATCCAAGTCACATGTCAAAAAATATTATTTACATCCAAATATTGCTGATGCCAACCTCTGTGGACTGCCACAGCCAACAAGGTCTAATGTTTGTCATTTTGGCCACATGAATGAAAGTGTCAAAGTAGTCTATTTGTAGTAATTAAGTATACCCTTTAGCCACTAATCAGGCATTATACCTCTCAATACTGGCATCAGACTTGTGTTTGATCTTGAAAATCCATTTTCTGCTAATGGTTTTCTTCCTTGGAGGCAGATATACCAGTTTCTAAGTATGATTTTGTTCAAGAGCTTGTAGCTCTTGTTGCATTGCGTTAATCCAACAATCTTCTTAACAACTTGTTCATATGATAAAATTCTTTGTGGCTAGCATATGACAAACTAAAGGCTCAAAAGCTGGTGCAAGATGAGTTAAAGTGAAATAACAGTGAATATGATAGGGAGTAGAAACCCGACATGGTCGAGAAAATAGAGTAGAATTATAGGAAGGAGACTGACTTGGAAGGTATGAGCTGTAGTGCTGTGGAACTCCGTGGTCGTAGGCCAGTAGATAGGAAGGAATTATTTTGGTCCTGGTTGACCTTCTAGGGCTACATTTTGAGATTGGTGTATTATGAGCTGAGTAGGTTGAGGTTGATCTGCTATTAGTGTAGGTTGTGGAGCTAAATCAATTTATTGAGTCTCAGGTGTATCAAGTTCATTTGGTTGTGATTGTGTGAATTGCTATGAAGTGGTAGGAGAATCAAATGGTCCTAATGAAATAGGATTTATTGGGAAAACATGAAGAAGAGGTATAGTTTGATGGTAGGTTTCTCTGTAGAAAGAATGTTGTTGGAAATGAAAGGTAGCCTAATAGGTAATCTATTGATTAGATGGTAGCATGTAGCACAACATCACTCGAAAAACTAATAGATAAACGAGCTTACATAGTCAAGGCTCTAGCCATGTTTAACAAGTCTTGATGTAATCTCTCCATTCTATCTTTTTGGTGAGTAGTATAAAGATAACTCTGTTCACGTAGATACTTCTAGAACTATAAAAATCCAACATATGAAATTCTTTGCGATCTGTACGAATTCTCTTAATTTTTCTTTCTGAATTTCTACCATATTGTAGAATTGCTCAATGATATTTCTTGCAACAAACTTGTCTCTCATCATATAAACCCAAGCAGATCTAGAATGATCATCCGCTAAATAAGAACTAAACTCTTAGGTGTTGTAGAGGGGACTGTTGAACCAACGCGATGAAGTTGGAATATTAATATGGAGTAAGACGAAGCTTCTCAAGTCCATGATTCATCATTTGCAAACCATCAGGATGAGTTAATTGTTCTAAAGATTGAGTTTGAGTGGAACCAGCAAAGGGCCGATTCCTTGAATTTTTCTGAGAATTATTTGTGAACTTAAAGTTTGGTGGAAATCCATGCTGGAAATCCACAGAAAGTACATATTCGCTTATTCTGGTCATTCAATTTCCTCTTGTAACTGTTCCCAGAAGAATTTCCAGAATTCTTAACCATGTTAGCTAATTCCTCGGCATTAGCTAAACCTGCCAGCACATTGACATTTCCCGTAGTAAAAATCTTTTATTCATGCTAATGTACCAAGTACAAGGTTCTACTCATTGAAGGAATACGATCAACAAACATAATCTGTGATCTTACTGTGTCATAATTCTCATTAAGTCCAATCAAGAACTTGATCATCTGGTCATGCGGCAGATACAATCTATTTGACTCGACAACTTTTACATTCTGAGGATCCCTTCTCTTTATGAATGCATTTAGCACAGAGGTGGGGTTCTCACTACAATGTAGATAGAAGAGTCAGTTTTCACGAGAGTTACCAGAGATGTGAGGATCTGAAGTCGCGACTCTGCGATCTCCAGGTTGCGTATTTCCGACCATGAGAGCTTCCTTGAAGGTAAATCCATAATGGAGTTTAGGTGTCCCTTTGCCTAAAGCAATTTTATGGTTATCTCATCATATTCATTTTATTTGTCATAAATGTTATTATTAGTAATTCAAATGCTACAACTTAATATAAAAGGATGGACTCGAGTTTGAGGACGAAGAGCCATAGCCACGTAACGAAGAAAATTAAGCATAGAAGGGTATTATTGTTCAACTAATGCTTGGAGAAATCTAATAAGATTTGCTCAAAGCATATGCCTATTTTATTTTTCCAAAACTTGGGCAGATCTGTTGAAATTTGTCGAGAAGTGGTGATTTGGGTTGAGACCAATCGCAACACCTTCGAAAAGGGAAAACCTGAAACAACTCCTTCTTCGATGCAAGGACTCCTGCTCAGACCCCATGGCAACAGTATGCACAATAAAGAAGAGTAGAGTATGAGGAAGAGGAGGTCGAGCACCCCGTCAATAGACAATTGACATATGGGGCAACCCAGGCAAGGGCAGGTAGGCAAGTACCTCTAATTGAAGGCTTTGAGGATCTGTCTCCCAGAGCCTAACATGATTACGATCAATGACCTCAACATGAATATAAGGCGGGACATCAAAAGGAGCTCATCGCTGAGGTACTTAGAGACATGGGGATCAAAGCTAGGTGCACCCTACATCCTAGGTTCACCAAGCCATATTCTGAGATCTATGATAGGAAGGCCTTCCCAAGGGGATACCGCATCCTTGACTTCACTCAATTCTCTGGTGAAGACAACAAATCATCGGTGGAATACGTAGCGCAATTTATCATCCAGTGTGGTGAGACCTCAACCAGCGACGCCCTATGCCTACATCAGTTCTCGATGATTCTTACCCAGACAGCTTTCGCTTGGTACATCAGCCTCCCGCCGTGTTCGTTGTGGACTTGGACAGAGATAGAACAAAAGTTCTATAATCAGTTCTACCAGACAGAGCTGACCATAACCATCTCAGATTTTGCCCATATGCAACAACTCGAGGGCGAGTCAGTAGAGAAGTTCATAATCCGCTATCGAACGGTGAAGAATCGATGCCTAACCAACCTATCGGAGTCTGACCTAGCATCTTTGGCCATGCAAGGGCTCATCTTCTGCCTTCGGAAGAAACTCAGAGTTGAAAGGTTTTGAGACCTCTATGAGTTGGCGCAGAAGGCCACCACGGCTCAACAACTGATCAATGAGAATGATAGGAGGGCTGCCTCCTCTAATGGTACTTACTCATTTGACCCTACTCTGGAGATTGATCACTTGGATAGCAAGCATAGTTGGGGAGATGATCTTATAACATAAGAGATGGTGACTGAGCTTACCAAAGGTAAGCCTGATGAGTGCGAGAGCCTCATTCAGAAGAAGGTGATGGTACCCAATGAGTTACCTCACCTCGGTAACCAACCTAATCAACCCAAGGGCCTCAACGAGATCGAAAAAGAGTACTCATTTGATGTGACCAAGGCTGACAAAATCTTTGACAACTTGCTCAAGAATGGCCAAATCACCCTGCCCAAGGGTCACAAGATCCTGGATGAAAAGGAACTGAAGGCGATAAGGTACTACAAGTGGCACGCGAGCAAGTCACAGAATACCGCTAATTGTGTGGTCTTTCGCAACCAGATACAATAAGCGATCAAGGACGGCCGTTTGAAGTTCACTGGGGAGTCTTTACAAACACCTGCCTTCACAGACCCCCACGAGAAGTGAAAAGAGAAGCAATCTCAGACAAGAAAAGAGACCCCCACGAGACCTGAGAGATACACTCGGGGGGGGCAAGGCCCTCGAAGAGATCTGAGGGATACACTCGGGGGCAAGGCCCTCGAAGCGACCTGAGGAAAATACTCGAGAAGCAAGATCAGCATAAGACACTAGGGGGCAAGGCCCTCAAAGAGACCCTCGTGAGACCCTTGGGAGGCAAGGTCAGAATCAAGAGGAGCAACCCACAAGGACACCTAAGTCCTTCTCACTGAGGGTACCAGACAGCGACTAGAAGGTCTACCACCCCTGCATCAAGGTAGATCTCTAAGATGACCCTGATCAACAATGAGGTGTCTTCCATTGACAGGGAGAAAAGAGACTCGCACCTGAGCCACCTGCACCGGAAGCCTTGACAAAAACTCAGAGTTGTCGCCTTGAGAGAAAGGTCCAAGCCCATAAGCAGATTGCAAAGGACCTTGAGAGACAGCTAGCTGGACACAAGGCTTTGATAGAGATGCAATAAGCTATGTTAACCCTTCCCTTGATGCAATGCCATACGGCCTTTGAGCGAGGGTGACCTATAGAAGTCGAAGCCCTAAAATGTGATAAGGGCAAAGCACTGATGTAGGACTCTGATATGGTAAGAACACCAAACGGGGAGTACGACAAAGGTAGATCAGACATGATGGAAATGAGGTACACTGACCTTAGGGAGAAGCTGGACAAGAAGATGTGGGTACCCAAGGTCAAGAGTGAGGTACTCCCCAAAGATAACTATTTACAGAAGGATCCAACAAGCTCACAAAGAGTTCATAGTTGATCTAAACTCATGCTACAAGAGGTTCGGGACCTTCGAGAAGCTAAAGATAGATGATGACCCTAACGAGAAGCCAAGTCCAAGAAATAGCTCTGGTGAAGATAACGAAGCCAGCGATCATCTCGATGGGAAAAAGACCATAGACGCCCAGACTCACTCTTCATGAAGATCAGAAACTTTGAGAAATTGAGGTTAAACGGTAACCTTGACCAGGGTGAGAAGCATCATTGGTCTGATCTCATTGGAGACGATGAAGATGAGAGACTGAGTCAGAAAGTTAGCCCCAGTAACAAAGAAGAATACTTGAGATGGAGAATAAGAAAATGTCACGAAGAAGATGAGAATGAGAAGTTGGAGCTAGAAGATAGCATGAGTGAAGACAACTTTATTAAAGACGATCGGGATCTATCGATCAACATGGTCTTCACCCTACCAACAATCTTTGGGCCGAAAGGGGACCAACCCAGTTACCTTGAGAGAGATGTGATAGAAGAAGATGTGGTTGAACTGAAGATTGGAGACAAAGCCCTCGCTGTGCCTATGATGGAAGACTTCAACGACACCATCACTATACCCAAGCCAACCTAGAACATGTGTGAGCACTTGAAGCCACTTTACATCTCTGCTCAAATCTTCGGTAAGCCGATAAATAGGATCTTCATTAACAATGGGGTGGTTGTTAATATCCTCCCTTATGTACTCCTCAAGAAGCTGAACAGAGAGAATGAGAAGTTGGGTCCAACTGACATAATGATGACTGACTTTTTTGGTAAAGGTACTCGCCCTCTAGGAGTACTCGTTGCTGAAGTCACTGTGGGCTCCGTTACTCGGGAGGTTCCATTTTTTGTCATTGAGGCAAAAACTCCTACAACGGCCTACTAGGGAGGGATTAGATCCATTCAGGCCAAGTCATCCAATCCTCCCTCCATTGGTTCTTAATCCAGTGGAAGACTAACGGGAAGGTGGAGGTTGTAGCTACTGATGAGGACCCCTTCCAGGTGGCTACCAATTATGTGGAAGCGACTTTCTATGATGGCTCCATCGTACCAATTAGTGTGGCATAGAGCAACATAGATGGCTGAATTACTGGATATGTGAGCTCGGTTGAATGGGAGATTCCTTCTTCCGACCGACCTACCAACATTGCACCCGGGAGGCGAGCCCTTAGGCTTACCTTTCATGACTGACACAACGAAAGAAGAGCTAGCAAGGCGGTCGGAGGTCTACGCCTTTAATCACCAATAGCATGTTATAGAAGTTGGGAAATTCGGGTAACTAGCGGTCGCAAGTTAACTGGCGATCGCAAGTCGTCAGCGACAGAAATTTTTTGTTTTATTTTGACTCTTGTTCCAAACTCTTGATTCGACCTAGATAGGTTTCTAGTACTCCTAGAGTTCATCTATTATATAAGAATGTGTTACCCAAGGATTTTGTATGGCTTTGTGACTCGGATCCATCAATAAAAAGACTAATTTTTCCTAGTGGAAGTAGGCATTAGACCAAACCACGTAATCTCTTGAGTCTGTGTTCTTTACACGTTTTATTCTCGAAGTTGCTGAATTACTAACAAGTGGTATCAAAGCTAAGGTTGGAGGATTTCGGATGGTGCGAAGTTTGCTCTTGTGAAGCTCGATGGATCATCAAATTTTGGGTTATGGCAAAGGCGTGTCAAAGATTTCATCGTGCAACAAGGGATGGTCAGCGCGCTCTCGGAGAAGAAGTATGAAAAGATGGAGGAGTAACAGTGGAAGAAAATGGGGGCTAAGGCGGTGGCGACAAGTCACTTATGCTTGGCAAACGATGTGATGTATCACGTTATGAATGAGGAGTCACCAGCTGAGGTATTTAAGAAATTGGAGGCAAGGTATATGTCTAAGTCTTTGTTGAACAAGCTTTATCTTAAGCAAAGATTGTACGGGCTTAAGATGAAAGTGGGCTCAAATTTGAGCCAACACATTAATGGGTTCAGTCAACTTATGAGCAACTTGAGAAAAGTTGATATGAAGTTCAAGGAAGAAGATATGACATTGTTGCTGCTGAATTTGTTTCTGGGCTCCTACAAA
This sequence comes from Hypericum androsaemum, assembly GCA_963995505.1. Classification (NCBI taxonomy): domain Eukaryota; kingdom Viridiplantae; phylum Streptophyta; class Magnoliopsida; order Malpighiales; family Hypericaceae; genus Hypericum; species Hypericum androsaemum. Next base: position 7,215,664 of record OZ023189.1, read on the forward strand.
AATTTGGCTACAACTTTAACTTAGGGGAAGGAGTCTCTGGTGTTGGAGGATATCATGAGTGCTTTGCTAGGATTTCATCAAAGGAGAAAAATAGGAGATGATTAAATAGTAGGACTGGTTGTGAGGGGTAGCCATGATCGTGGAGGAAAAGATGGAAAATGATCTAAGTCGTGGTCAAGGAGGTTCAAAGGAAATTGCTTAGAGTGCGGAGAAAATGGGCATATGAATGTGGCTTTTTATTCGGACAAGTCGGATAGTGACTGTCTTTCTATTTTGTCAGGTCCAAAGCACTATGATTCCTGAATTTGGATAGCGCTTGTTCCTTTCACATGACTCCCAAGAGAGGTTGGTTCGACACCTACAAGTTTATTGATTCATGTATGGTGACTATGGGTGATGGTTCCGCTTGTAGAATCACCAGCATAGGTGATACCTAAATCAAGTTGTGGGATGGTGTAGAGAGAAAGTTGTGTGGGGATAGGCAAGTTCCAAAGTTGGAGAGGAATTTGATTTCATTAAGAGCCTTGGATTGTAGCGGGTATGGCTATAAGGTTGTAGATGGGCTAATTGAGGTGGAGATGGATGCTATGGCGGTGATGAAGGGTGAAAGAGATGCAAGGAATGCCTACAGGTTAATGGGGGGTATGATTGTAGGTGGAGTCACATCTTTTGGTTCCGATGGAGAGGGGAACAATTTCGATCATTTGAGTTTGGTTCGTATGAAGGAGCAAAGGCATGACATGGATAGTTTAACTGTAGTTGGGATTAGCGGAGACATGGATAGCAAGCTATGATTATTTCGTGGAGGCATGGTTAGCAATGAGCCATGGTTGTCTCGAATAAGCATTGTTAGCTAGGCCCCGCTATGGCTATCTAAAAGGATGTACACGTCAAATGTATTGGATAGGTTTGGCATTGGCCAGGTGAAGTCGTTGGTGACACCATGAGCAAATCGGGTATCTCACTCAAAGCTGAATGGTGGAGTTCGTGGTATGTCAAAGGTCCTACTTAGTAGAACAAAAGGTTGCCATTTGTATGCTATGGCACATAGAATTGATATGAGACAAGAAAGTCAAATGGAGAAGCAGTTCGAAGTTGCAGAGCATGGGGTTGACCGAAAAATAGAGGGCATGTCTATTGGTTGCAAAGTTACTTCAGCAGGTGCACTTGCTCTAGTAAAGGTTCGATGGAGATTGGAGGAAATAAGCCAAATAGGCTCAGAAGCTCAAGCATGGGGGACCCCGACCCCTGACTCCAGACCTCGGACCCTCGAAGCCCGGACCCAGACTCGGGACCCCCAGAACCCCAGACCCCTGCCCTAAACACCCGGATCCCCGACCTTGGACACTAAACCTCGACCCTCTGACTCCAGACTCCGGACCCCGGACCCCCGACTTCTGACTCGACCCTCCAGACCCCCGACTCCTGGACTCCGAACCCTGCCCCAAAAATCTTGTCCTCCGGACCTCGAACTCCGACCCCCGAACCCTCAGACCCCAGACCATTGACCCTGAATCCTGGACCCCAAACTCCGGACCCCAACCCCCGGACCTCCGGACCCCTAAACCCAAAATCCGAAACCACAAAACCCTGAAACCGAATAGCACTCGCATCACACGTTCGTCTTTGCTAGTCCAAATAACATCGACGAGTTTATTCCAAATAAAAATCATGTGAATGCCCTTTTCTAATTTTGGGTATTGGGAGAAGAAACTTGCAGAAGTTTTAGGCATTAGTAAAACAAGTCGAGGCAAGAATTAGGATTGAGATAGCGTGACCATAGGATGAGTTAGACCTGGCACAGGAGGGGGTTCCATTGTTGGGCGCCGGATCTGGAGGTTCTGCTGGCGGCCGAAGCCGGCGAGTGTAAACCTGGATAGGCCTACACTCCTATGATAAAATTGTTTGTTCTGATAAAAAGTTTTATTCTATTAGGATCAAATGGTTTGCACTCCTATGATAAAATTGTTTGTTCTGTTTTGTTAAAATAGTTCGTCTGATTATGTTAAAATAGTTTGTACCATTTGATCATAACAGAACATATATTTTAATCATTATGGTGCAAACCATTTGATCATAATAGAACAAACCTTTTAATCGTAAAAGTGAAAACTATTTTTACAAAACAAGAAAAATTATTTTATCATTACAGTGCAAACTATTTGATCATAATAGAACACACCTTTTGATCATTACAGTGCAAACCTGTCGTAATTAATTTGATAATATTAATTATGATTTTTCAGATGAATTTGATCAAAGATTTGTTGACATGGTATGCCCGGTTACATCAAATAGTATATCTGGTTACGTCAAATGGTACGCCAGGTTACGTCAAATGGTATACTCGGTTACGTCAAATAGTATATCCGATTATGTCAAATGGTATGCCATGTTAAATAATTAATTTGATAATATTAATTGTGATTTTGTTCAGATGCATTTAACCGAAGATATGTTAAAATAGTATGTCCGGTTATGTCAAATTGTATGTTCAATTATATCGAAATGTATGTCCAGTTATTAAAAATACTTATAATAATTAATTAAAAAATTAATAATTAATTAAATTATATAGAGAATGATATATCCGATTATATCAAATGAAATGCCCAATTATATCATAGAGTATGTCAGGTTATTAAAAACAGTTATAATAAGACAATTAAATAATTAATTAAATTATTTTACTATTAAAAAATATTTTTTAAGTTAAAAAAAAATAAAAGATGAGCCTGGTACGCACTTAAATAGAAATATTATTTAATTAATTACCCAACCTCCCAAAAGTGACCCGCGCTTCTTCCATAGCACATTTCCCATTTTTATTTTTCTCCATTTTGCCCCTGGTCCACTTGTACAGTAGGACCGTCCTGAATATTGCATCCAGGACCAAATCTGGTCCCATTTTTATTAGGGTGTAATTTTTTTGTTTAATTTAATTTAATTTTTTTAATTTAAATATTATTTAACTTTCTTATTATAAGTATTTTTAATAACCGGATATACCATCCGAGCATACCATTTAATATAACCGAGATATATATTTTAATTAATTATGTCATTTTCTTAATATAAGTATTTTAAATAACTGGACATATAATTTGAAATAATTGAGCATACCATTTGATATAATTGAGCATACCATTTGATATAAACGAACATAGCATTTAATATAATGGACATACCATTCGATATATAATTTAATTAATTATTTAATTCTCGAACATACCATTCGATATAATTGGGCATACAATTTGATATAACCGGGCATACTGCGGCCATAACTATAACGGTCCTAAGGTAGAATCTGATGGGAAAATGTTTCATTTCTTTTTTTCAATGTTTCATCTGATGAGCATACCATTTCATATAATCGGGCATGCCATTTAATATAATCGGGCGTAATATTTAATATAACCGAAAATTTAATATGACCCGGCATGCGATTTGAACTTATTTTTGATTAGATTCATCTAAAAAAATTACAAACAATATTATCAAATTAATTATTTAATATAATATACTATTTGACACAACGAGGCATACAATTTGACAAAATCGAGTATACTATTTGATATAAGCGGGTGAACTATTTTATTGTAAGAATGTAAACCATTTGAATTATATAGAACAAACCATTTTATCATACGAGTACAAACCATTTGATCCTAATAGAACAAATCTTTTTATCATGACATAACAAACTATTTTATTGTAACAGTGTAATCCATTCGAACATAACAGAACAAACTATTTTATCACAGTTGTGCAAACTTTTGTCCAAATAAACGAAAGTTGGGCCAGGCATCGACGCTCCGAGAATGGGATGAGATTTAAATCTGCGGGACTTTACTGTCAGAGGGGAAGTAGTGGGATATAACGTCTTTAATGAAGATCCTTGAAAATAAAAAATCTAACCCGAACCAAAAGAGGAGCGAAACGGCACCGCTAGAGAGGTGTTCGATTACAAGAGCAGATCCGGGAGAAGACTGATCGGATCACGGGGCAAGTTAGCTCTAAGCAATATAACCATCCGAACTTTGACACGTCAATCCCACGAGCCTCTATCGGGATCTTCAATGGCAGCTTTAATGACATACCAGAAATCTACAATGTCTCCAATGGGATAGTGAATGGCAGCTTAAAGGGCCTCTCTCATAACATTCAAGGAATCTGGACCGTGATCTTCAATGGCAGTTATATGGGCACCTTTTACGATATTCCAGAGATCTTTTTTGGCAGCTTTTTTAAAGGCATCTTTAATGAAATGCCAGAAATCTACAATGTCTTAAACATTGTCTTCAAAGGAAGTGAAACTGGGAAGGTCCATGCCATCTTTAATGGCAACTTTAAGGACATCTAAGGAATCTGGACAATCGAGGCGGCGATTTGTTCCTTTATTTTTTATTGTTCTCGATTAAGTTCCTTTGTTTTTCTTAGTACAGTTGTAATCAACCGATCAAATTTTGTATTTAGATTTTAGCATATCATTTAGGCATCAAACTTGCACCATTTGTCCTTTAGCCAAGCATACTAGGAAGTCATTTTCACATAGCGCGTCATTAAAACCAAACGATGTTTTCAATTATTGCATGTCGTTATATGGGATCCATTTCCCATAGCTTCACTTAGTGTTGAAAAATATTTCTTAACAATCGTTGATGATTTCTCAGGTTGCACATGGATTCACCTATTTAGTTCCAAAGATCAAGCTTTTGATGTCTTAAAACATTTTATTGCCATGATCGAACGACAATATAATGTCAGTATTCGAAGTGATAACAGTACATAATTTTTTTAATCATCGCATAAATGAGTTCCTTCACTCCATTGGCATAGAACATGATCATAAATGTATTGCAACTCCACAACAAAACGCTATTGCCGAAAAAAAACATAGACACCCCCTCAACACAGGATGTGCTTTACAGTTTCAGGCACGGTTACCAAAATATTTTTGGGGAGAATGCATTCTCACCGCATAATATCACATAAATCGTACACCGACAAAAGTATTACAAGAAAAATGCCTTTTGAAGTCCTCATTGGCAAACCACTATCTTTTGATCATCTTAGGGTTTTTGGGAGTCTTTGTTTTGTACACAACATTCATCCAGACACTAAACTAGATAATCGGAGCATTCCCTACATATTTCATAGGCTACCAGCGATTACAAAAGCGGTAATAAGGTTTTTGATCTAGTCTCCCGAACAACATTTGTTAGCCGCGATATCATTTTCCACAAACAAACATTCCCAGCCCTTAAACAAACCTTGCATGAGCACAACCTTGTTTTACCCATACATAAACGAGACGACCATATCGCCACCATACCTGACGATGAACTGCCAGATGTACCTACATGTTCTAAGGGAAAACCCAATGTCCAAAATGATTCACCGAACCCACCTTCCATCGACGGCCAGACACCAAACATTACTGGTGCTTCTCCCGTAGCTACACCACTTGTACTGCAAGTGCAATGTAGTTCTTGGGTGCAAAATTCTCCACATTGGCTCGCCAACTTTCACACTGGCCACTCCCCAGCATATTCTTTGATCATTAGTACAGGTTACCCTATATGTCACTTCCTTTCAACTCATCGCTTCGCACCTTGTAATAATTCTTTCTTATCTAGTATCGATTCCAACACCGAGCCAACATCCTTCCAACATGCAATAACTTTCCTGGCCTGGCGAACAACAATTCAAACAGAACTGGATGCCCTCAAAAGCAATGATATATGGTCTTTTACTCACATATCGCTAGGTAAGCATCCTATCACTTGTAAATGGATATATAAAATCAAACGCCATTCTGATGGGACCATGAGCGTTATAAAACTTGATTGGTGGCCAAAGGGTACTCCCGAGTGGAGGATGTCAACTATCATGAGACATTCACTCCAGTGGCCAAATTAGTCTCTGTTCGGGTTCTTATATCCATCGCCATTGTCTGCAATTGGCCTTTCTATCAACTTGATGTGCAAAATGCATATTTACATGATCACTTGTCTGAAGATGTGTTTACTCTAGAAATAGCTTTTAGGGCTGAAGCAAACCAGCAGGAACTGGTTCTTACCCTACGGGTAGCCCTCCTTGATATTGGCTTCCGCCAATCACATGCAGACCACTCACTATTCATCATCAACGACACATAGCTTTGGCTTTCCTAATTGTTTACGTTGATAATGTTATATTGACAAGAAATGATGACAGTCTGCATCATTATATTAAGCTGCTCCTACTTCAACACTTTGGTATCAAAGACCTTGGGCACTTGTGCTATTTTTTGGGCATAGAGTTTGTGTGGTCCAACAACGGTATCTATCTGACCTAGCGCAAATACACATTAGACATTCTCTCGGACGCTGGTTCCTCTGGAGCAAAACTAGTTCAGACACCGATGGAACCAAACGTCAGACGTGCAGGACATAGTGGTGACTTGTACGACAAATCAGGCCGCTATCGTCATTTCATTAGATAACTAATTTATTTGACGGTCACCCGACCTAACATCTCTTTTATTGATAACATGCTTTGCCAATCCATTCAGAAACCACGACTTCTACAATGGTAGGCTGTCAAGCATCTATTATAGTATTTAAAGTCCATATCGGGTCAAGGTATATTTTACTCTTCCTCAAGAAATCTGCACGGGGAAGCATATACTGACTCCAATTGGGCAAATGGCTTTACCACAAGACGTTTGACCACTGGTTACGTCATTACACTTGGTGGCAACCCAATTTCATGGAAGAGTAAGAAATAAAAGATCGTGTTTCCCTCATCTACGAAAGTGGAATATCGTGCCATGGCGTCAACAACTCGAGAATTTTTATGGCTATTCCAGCTACTGGCAGACTTCTATCTAAAATTTACTCAGCCAATTCCTCTATATTGTAACAATTAAGCAGCTCGTCACATTGCTGCCAACCCTATATTTGACCTCACGAATATATCCAATCTAGACGCAGCCTGGGGTAATCTCTTAAGTAAATTCCTTCCTTTCATTGGGAGGTCTATCAGACCTGCATCATCGACAAAATTTCTAAAATATCTTGAACCTTATGAGGTTCTTACTGATGTGTTTTATTTGACGTCTATATTGCAATTAAGTCAAGTTGTCGAATCCATCGAGAGCAGTCTTAAGGTCGCTATATTAATTTGCTAGCTAGATTCAGGATGGATCTATTTTTGTAGTTTATTGGGGTGATATGTGCGCAATCGAAAAAATAAAACTCTATGCTATAAATGGAAAGATGGGTCAGACACCTTTCGCGCAACCTTCCTAACTAAGCAACTAAAAAAATATTTTAATGTTTCATTTCCATTCATGTGTTTATGCGCTTATGATCAGTGACGCACTTGCTTAAATTTCTTGTTTTTATTTTTATTTTTATAGATCCTGTCTTTAGTTATCTATAAGAAAACATATGAAAAACAAACAAAATGACCCTGTTGTTATTATTTAAAATTCTTTTTATGGGTTGGCTTGATGAAAAACAACTTGTTGAGGAAGATGTGGTACGTTTTATTTGATGTCATGTGTTGGAATATTCTCGGCTTCTAATGAATCGGGTCATATTCCTAAACGAAGGGGTGGACTCTCAAGATTTGCCGGTGCCCGCGGTTAATGTCCATCTTTTCGCCTCTGTTGCGACTGTCGATGGGTAGTTAGGAAGGTGTTGGTTTTATGCTAAATTTTTAAACAATGATTAAATACGTTAATAATTGAACCCTGAATTTTGATCAATTCGTAAATAAATTGTGTCATCAGTCCAAATTTCTTTTAGTTCTACTACAAGCCTTCTCTCCTCAAATAAAAGGCCCCACCTTAAAAAAACAGATGGAAGGGTGAGTTGCTTGCTGATATTAATATGGGAAACATTTGGATGGGTGGTCCAATGGGCAATAGAGAGAGAATTAATTTCGAGTGTAAAATCTAGCATATAAAGTGGAAATTAATAATCTTTTCCGGCAAATTCCGGTCATCTAATTAACGTTCCAATCCCAACCTAATAATCTCAGGACCAATTTTTCTTGTTTCCGTGAAGATTTCCGGTGAAAAAGTGGCCGGAGTGACCATACTTGAGTAATTTAGTATAGATTAGTGACCATAAAAAATAAAAAAATAGTTTATTGACCATGAACAAAAAATTGTTAAAATTTAGTGACCATGAATATTTTTTACCCTAAAATCCAGCATATAAGATGGCAATTAATAATTCCATGGTAGCCTTTTGTCTTCATTGTTTTTAAGAGATGATATGGTTAGTTGTTGACCATGTGAAAAGACAGGATGATTGAATCTGAGTGATAGTGTAGGCGTGGTAAGCATGGTGACGTGGTGGCTTCTATTAAGTTGTTTTGGTTGTAGTTGGTAGGGAAACTGTATTCAGTGGGACTTGGTCCAAAGATAACGCTTGTATTCTAATATTGATTTTGTATTTCATTTATACGAATTAAAAATATTATTCAAAAAGTCACTTTTTAAAATAAAGTCACTTTTAAGGATAAATTTCCGCAGTGGAGTCAAAATTTCAGACAATGCCGAGAATGAAGTTGTCAGTTAAAGTATTCCCTGTCTGGGGTTGGTTAGAAACCGCACAAAATATTGCGGTTTTGATTTGCAAAGAAACCGCACAAAATTGTGCGGTTTTGCTTGAAAACGCACGTTTTTGTGCGGTTTCTATCGGCGCCAATATGCAGCTCGGCTCATTCGCTTCTTAGAGGAAACGCAGTATTTTATGCGTTTCTTGGCAACAGGCGTACCCCTTATATATTCACATCTCCGTGAGTGCAACAGGGCAGATAAAAAAAAAATACTTCTAGAGTATTTTTGAGAGAAATGAGTAGAGGAAAAAAGTCCATTGTTGAAATAGACTATAAAATTTTATATGGTCCAAATTTTGACATAAAAGAGCAGAAACGAGATCTATGGAAATACATCAAGAAAACTTCGGAAACTCTTCCTCAAAAATCAGTCAAAAGCAAGTGTGACGATAACTTGTTCAAAAGAAATCTGTGGACGTCCGCCGTTCACTTTGTTAGGACCGAAGGTATTCTATGTTTGTAGCTTCAATTTCTTAATTTTTGGATAATAAAATTTTTATGTTTTGTACAGGTTTGATGATTGAAAATACATTTATTGGGGCAACAATTGAGGACTTCAAAAATACCCATAGTGGTACTACAATTTCACAGGTAATAGTTTTAAAATTATCCTTTAAATTCAGTTTATCTGCAATATTTGATAGTTAATTTTATAGCAAGTATTTTGTAATTGCTTATAGATGGTTGTGTACGTGAAGAGTTTGACTCGTATAGATATCTACACACTCGCCACATTTTAGGTAGAATTAAAATAATTTTTAAAAATATTTAATTATCTTGTGTTATGATAGTTGCTTTACCTTATATATTTCAAAGGATCCCACTGGCAGCATTCGCGGTAGCATAAAAGACTCTACCGGTACTATTGACGCTGGATGTGTGTTGTTGCTAAAAAATGTGAGCATATCCTATGATTATCCTTTTAACTCAATAAAGTTTGAATACTTGTTGACTGGTTTTTGTGCTTCAGGTAAAAGTGAACTCAGACTGGAACAATAAAATTTTTATGGTTACAGATGAGAATGTGATCAAAGTCTTTAAGAAATATGGTGCAACCTCATCAACTTAGCATTGCTATGTCTTGTTGTTATTCAGGAATCAACTTTAGCATTGTTATGTTGTGTTGTTATTCAGGAATTATGCACTTTTAGTGTATTATTTACGATTACTATGTATGGATTATTAAAATCATTGTCAGTCTATAAAACCAGCTTTTATCACCCTGCACGATTATTGTACCTATTTAAAATATCTTTTACAAATACAAATAATATCGATAAGATAAATTAAAATAGTCAAAAACTGACAGATAATACTCTCAATGTTTCATAGATAATAGAATTTGATAAATTAAAATTACAATCCACCGAGTTATTGTTCCACGATTTTAATACAACCAAATCATAAAAATAGAAGGAAATACATCATGAGCACTAACTCGAAGAAAAATATGTCAATAAAGATTAACAGATGAGTCGATATTGAAAAGAAAATAATACACAGAAAATACTGATATGCGTTCATTTATTTATAAGCGACTTTAAGGGCAAAAACTGCAATTTCTATTGCATTTTTTTAATGGCAAAAACTGCACCTTTTTGTGCATTTTTTGTGAAAAAAGAAAATTTTATACCGAAAGATGCATGTTAGGGCTAGGCGGTATTGATAGTAGACTTTTTCGTCTGGTCAAATGAAAAACATGGCTCAGAAATTTACTTTAAAAGGTTAAAGTAAAAACTATTCAATAGCATGACTTGTATTCATTATTTTCAGCATTCACCTATATATGCATGTTAGGTCTACGGATATTTATTAATTTATCTCACCAATCTTAGCCTGTCAATACTTCGTCCCATCACTCTGGATAGAAATTTTACTTTAAAAGGACAAACAAATTACTGTTCAATAGCACGAGTTGTATTTATTAATTGATAAAATATGTATAAAATCTTACCATTTGCCGATTATGCTATCCACGTTAGGGCTAGGTATTGATTAGTCTTATCACTCCAAAAGGGGGTTTATTTCTCCGATAATGTCCTGAATGGGGTTGTTAGTAGATGTTTTCAGTCGAGCCAGAAATCGCTCAGCCAGGGTCATTTTTCCTTCGCACGAAACCGCTGCTCGGGCAGCATTTTCCAATGAAATCGCTCTAGCTGGAGCCTTTTAGCATTTTTTTATACCAAAAACTACTCCGCCTGGAGCATTTCTTTATACCAAAAACTGCCTCCGGGAGTATTTTTTTATGCTAAAAACTGCTCCCCCCGGAGCAATTTTTTCCCCAAAAAATCTAGCAATTCAATTCCTATTGTCCCATTTAAACCAGAACTGGTCTTAACCATTATACATGTAAGCTTGCAATAAATCTCTTAAATTTTTGTCCTAATAAATCTCAGATTCCATTAATTTTTTAACTTTTACATGTATAGTATATATGGTATTATATTACGAAATTAGTTGTTCATATTAAATTCAAGATATAATTTTTTATTTAGAGGTACTTTTTTATTGCAACCTTATCAAAGAGAATTCCAGAATATTATTATTTTTAATAAACATTACTTCCTCTTTATTTTTAATAAATAAGTTGTATAATGGTTAAGACCGGGTTTTGGTTTAAATGGAACAATTAAATTGGTAAAAAAATAAAATGCTCGGAGTGGAGCGGTTTTTGGTATAAAAAAATGCTTCCAAAAAATGCATGTTTACGTGCGGTTTTAGTACATTTTTGTGGATTTTTGTAAAAAATAAAAAATTCCTACCGAGAGATGCATGTTAGGGCTAGGCAATATTGATAGCAGCTTTTTCGTTTGGTCAAGTGAAAAAACATGGATCCGAAATTTACTTTAAAAGGATAAAGTAAAAACTATTCAATAGCACGACTTGTATTCATTGTTTTCAGCATTCACCTATATATGCATGTTAGCTCTATGGATATTTATTAATTTATCTCACCACTCTTAGCCTGTCAATTCATCGTCTCATCACTCTGGATGAAAATTTAACTTTAAAAGGATAACTTGTATTGATTGTATTGATTCGTCTCATCACTCTACCAACTTGATAATACATGAAAGAGAAATTGAATGCTATCCGAGATATGTTTAATTACTCTGCCAACATTAAAAATGCCAATGTGTTTGTCATGAACTGTAATTCTAAACTTAAATTTGTAGGCCAATTTTCGATTCGTCAGTGTGTAGCTGGGCTAAAATTATGTTTATCGAAAACCGCACGATTTCGTGCGGTTTCAGTGCATTAAGAAACCGCGAGATTTTGTGCAGTTTCTTGAAAACGCAAGCACCTCCCGCTATAAATAGTCCGACGTTTGGGATACCATTTAATACTTCATATTTTCTATATTTCATCTTGAAACAGACATTTCGTGATTCCATCCAGAGAACGAGGTACTTTTTAAATTCCCCTTCATGCTTTATTTTAAATTTGAATGAGATATATTAATTTGTTATAACAGCATAAAGAATTCATTATACTGATTTAAGATATATTTTTTGTAGTCCAAGCATGGTAACTGCATTCTTGTTGAGTTATGATGGGAATTATATTAATGGTCCTAATGGTGTGGATTATGTTGGGGGACGGAAAAAAGTGATCAAATTCCAACATCCAGTTACCTATGATGTGCTTTGTGGAGCAATTAGACGTAAGATTGGATTTGGTGCAAATGAATATATAAGTAAGGTGCTTTATAGATTGCCAGTTATATTTGGACCACCTATTCAGTATACTGGTATGGAAGTTTGTGATGATGATGATGTGGGCACAATGATTAATAGTTTGAGAGATGTTCCTGGTTTAAAGTATCTAACACTTTATGTTGAGAAAGGGACAAATGCTATACCACAAAATGAATATACTATTAATGATCAACTAGTTGTTAGTAGTACTTATGATACAGAGTTCATGAGTACTATGCAATACAATCTCAGTGGAGTTGGAACTTCAAGAGTGAATGAACTTGATATAAATTCTATTCCTGAGAATGATCCTGAGGATGATTATCATATTCCTCATGTCCATGATCCGGAAATTCAACTTCCTGTACCATATCATGAAAATGATGCAGTGGAAATTCCATATCAAAACCCCAATTTTGATATAACTGATGACGAAGTTGAGCCAAATTTAGATGGTGATGAGGATGACGACTCTCAGTCATTGGTCGTGTATGATGAAGGCTGGGTTGTGAACAACCAAACAGGAGCAAGAGATGATGATTTGAACGAGGATATGATTTGGGCGACAAAAGTTGACATGATGCAGGCTGTTAAGAGATACTCCATGAAAGTCAGCTGTGACTATCGTGTCAAGGAGTCAAAAACCCATTGTTGGAGTGCTCGGTGTTTACATTCGGATGGAGGTTGTCCTTGGTATTTTCGTGCATCAATTAAAAAAGGTTTTTAGGCGGTTGCCAAGTTCAACTATCCTCACACTTGTTGTGCTCAAAGGGTGTCTGAAGATCATAGGCAACTGGATTCCAAATTTATTGCTCGCTACATACGTCGTCGGGTGGAAATTCAACCAACTATTCCGATTATCTCCATTATTACTGAGGTGCAAGAGAATCTGAAGTTTAAGCCCTCTTACAAAAAGGCTTGGGATGGGAAGCAGAAGGCAATTGCCATGATATGGGGGGGGGGGGGGGGGGGGGGGGCTCGAAAGAATCATAGAACATGTTGCCTAAATGGTTTGCTGCTTGTCAAGCGGCAAATCCAGGAACAGTAGTGGAGTGGGAATATCAATATTACTACACCAGCACCAATGTTCGACTACCTCAAGGAACAAGAATTTTAAAGCGAGTGTTCTGGGCCTTCAAGCCATGCATCGATGCCTTCAAGAAATGTATTCCTGTTTTGCTGATTGATGGGACTTTCCTATATGGAAAATATAAGCAGATTCTGTTAATTGCAACTGCTATTGATGGAAACAATGCTATCATTCCAGTAGCATTTGCACTGGTCGAGAGTGAGAACAATGACTCTTGGCCATGGTTCCTGCTTCAAATTCGACTTCATGTGACACCTCCTTCTGGAATATGTATTATTTCGGATCGTCACGATGGTATCAAAAAGGCCATGACTACTGATGTTTGTGGCTAGGGTGAGTCGTCAGGAGCTGTGTGGCGATTTTGTCTTCGCCATGTTGCAAGCAACTACAACAACAAGTTTAAGTGCCCGCAGATAAAAAATTTAATGAAGGCGGCAGGTAACTCATTTGGAATAGTTACGTACATATACTAATAATCATCATTTGACATTTCCAATATAATGATAAAATTATTTTTTTACACAGGATATAAAGCACAAAAACAAAAGTTGGACAGCCATTTGAATCGGATCAAAGAAGCCCATCTGGAGTCACACCAGTGGATTGAAATTTTGACAAAGGAAAAGTGGAGTTTAGCATATGATGGCGGATATAGGTATGGGCATATGACAACAAATATCGCCGAGTGTGTTAACAAGGTGTTTAAGAAGGTCCGTCATTTACCGGTCACAGCTTTGGTTACTGAAACATTTGATAAGTTGCGGGACTATTTTCAGCAAAGAAGGATAGCATGCTCACAAGAACTTGCCGGTGGTGTCATGTATTCTGAAATGTTGAATACAAGTTTGCAAAGGTGGATTGATAAAGCGCGAGGGCATATTGTGAGAGTGTATAACCCTGAGCAGGGAATATGCCAAGTTACTACAGGATGGGATGCTGTGTGGCAAAAAGGTCGACACGATTTCAAAGTAAAGTTGCTTGCTAGGAAATGCCAATGTGGAAAATTCCAGGCGCTGCATTATCCTTGCTCACATGCCATTGCTTGTTGCATGAAGCTCCGTCTCGACCACAGGTTGTTCATTGATAAGCGCTATACAATGGAAAACACAAGAGATTGTTACGAGAGCTTGTTCCATCCACTTGGAAATGAAGCTTATTGGCCACCGTTTGAAGATTTTGCTGTGACGCTTGTTCCAGACGATACCCTGTTGAGGCAAAAAGGGCATCCAATGAAGAGAATACATAATGAGATGGACAAGACACCTCGACGAGTTGTGTGTTCATTTTGTAATAACGAGCGGCATTCTGCCGCACATTGTACCAATGTTGAGAGTCTTGGATGTACGAGTGGAAGAACACGTCGTGGGCGTTGATTTCTCTAACTATCCCAATTTTTGGGTACTCTTTCCATGTTGTTGGTTTTTCCCAATGGGTTTTACAACAACATAGTTTTAACTAGGCCCGCCACCTTTAAAGTGTCGAAGTAGTTGCTCATTTTATTTGTTCGTACTTTGCTAGCTTTGATGTGTGGTTGCAACCTTTATGTATCTTGTTTAAATGTACTTGAATTTGTAATAGTGTTAAAAATGCTATTATGTTGTATTTGTCAAAGTTTTCTTGTTTGATGCATAATTATTTGACGTTTTTTAGCAGGAAAAATGACGCATTATACTCCAGCCAAAATTTTTAGGAATATGGGTCGGTGGTGGGCTTTAGAAGATGAATTTTATTACCCATTCGACCCCTTGATGATTAACTCACCCACAGTAGCTCGGACAATGGTGAATGAATGGTCTCTTCGTATTAACCAATCGCATTGTCTACGATCGGATGCACGGAGAGTAAATGTCAAAGTTCCACGAGCAATAGCTATCAACATGCCACGCTTCAATGCAGAAAGTATGCAGAGAGCTCTTTTTCGGATAAGGGAAGAAAATAATCGTATTAAGATACGTCTCAACCGATATGAGTGGAAACAGAGCATTAAAGAGTTTATTAAACATGGTGATATACAAAGAGCACGAGAATATATATTTATGCTACAAAATGGCACAAATCCAGTAATGGAATTTGATGAAGATGGCGAGTGCATTACTAGTGAAGTAAACGAATTCGCATCAGATATTGAAATGTCAGATGAAGATAGCTAGGACATTGATAATTTAGTCCTCATCAGACATGTACTCATCAGACATATATTTGGCATGATTAAGAATATTATCACGATGCATATCTGATAGGTCCTTACCTAATATTGAAACTTGCTTTCTTGCCAAATCCAGCATATGATATCGATTTTGGCGTAGCATCATGCAGTTATTCTCTTGACGGATCATGATCAGTGCTAATTCGTATGAATCTATATGGCTTTTTTCCACATCAAGTGACCTCCTCTTCAAAATAGGCGCATTCAACATTCGCAGACCTGCAACAAGAGTTTCAGACTCAGTTACTCGAAACGCCCACTCTCTTTTTAGCCCAGCATAATACTCTCTTCTATCTGTACGACGTTCCTGCATATAATCATCATTAAATTGAGGAAGTATCCACGTCTGGCGATTCTGGTGGTTCATTTGATACTATTTTTTTGGTTTGAGTAAGTCAAGTGCTTGAACTTCTTATTTATAGACTTAAGTTTCTAGGCATTGTTTCAGTAAACGAATAACATTGTTATCATGTGGGTGTGTAGTCATATCACATGATACTCCAAAATGAGAACTGTATAATACTGTGATCACGTGAGTGTGTAGTATCACACGATACTCCAAAATGAGAATTTTGCCCAAAAAGTGCGCACAAACACAAAAATTGCATTCTCAGAATTGTTGGAATTTTTTGCTGACAACTCCATTCTCGAAATTGACTAAATTTTTTGCACCACTGCGAAAAATTAACCACGTTATCTGCCACCTCCATGTTCATGATAATTTATTTTATTTATGAGTCACCTTGAAAACTCACATTCTGTGTGGTCATGCAGACTTCAAACTTTTGGATATCTATCCGGATATAGCGTAGCGATGAAAATAAATTATATATTTATAGGACCTTATTATAGCCCATTTTAGACAACTGACTAAAGAAAATAGCGATGAAACAGTCAACAACAAGGCAGTCACCAATAATTACGGTAGAAAAACAGGATAGAAAAAGAACAGGTTATTGTATCACAAGGGAGGAGGAAAGTGCCATTGGAAAGAAAAACACATAATCAAAGAAGAAAAGTAAATCCATAATAGAATTTCCAAAATATGTATTAAAATGTCCGACATTAATTCCAACAAAATTTAACAAAAGCTAATGCCATTTCCAATTCATATTTCTCCCACTGGTCGTATACGGCTCTGGGGGACGACGCTCTCTATTGCCTCGGCGTGGTTGAACAACATGATTGTCACGTTCCCTTTCCTCATCACTGCCACTTGCCATCTCAATGTCTTCGTTGTTACCGGTATGATCATTCACATTCGTTGTTTGGTGCACATCTGGACTTCTGAAGTTCATAATGCCATTAATATCTCTAACAGACCCCGTGACTTGATTGCCGAATTGTCTAAAAGGCGTGGAAAATGATGACGAATGCCCAGCAAAATTTTGAAAAGCCGGAAGTGCTTGTGTTCCGAACATGGCCCTATAGTAGTTTTGCTGTGACGATTGTCCCCCCATATCCTGAGACTCAAAATATGCCTGCGAACTTGACCCCGGCATACTAGGATCACAAGGTGGCATGTAATCATTCCATTGGAGGGGCAGCATTATAGGAATGCAAGGAATGGGCTGCACACTCACGACCGGTCTCCTGCCGCTTGAAAGGGTTCTCTTACGTCTACCCTGCGGTCTCTAATAACATAAAATTAGGAAAATTAATAAATATAAGAAAAAATAAGTAAGTTAAGTTTGTAACGTATTCTACCTTCTCATCTTCTTCAATTCCATAATCCGCATTGAACTTGACGTTATATGTTTCCTGGGAAACAGGCACATCACGGTAGCGGTGTTGTTCATCAGCAGCACCAAGTGCTGATTTCGCACCACGACGAAGCTCATCGTTTGGGGACATGTGCCTTACCCGCTCAAGTGTATTAGCCTATTATACGAAATGAAGAATCATTAGTATATAATATTTATATGCTAAAGACATCAACAAATTAATTTCATAAAAGAGTTTATACTTACCAATACGGGTTGTATCGCACCACGCGGTGTCACAAAGCAAAACGAGTGTTGCCTATACCAGTCCACGTGTTTACTGTGGAAATGAATATAGGGATCTCCACGAACACCTTGTACCACATGATTGTGCCGATTTTTCCACACTGCCACATGACCTTTAAAATACTCTTCCCAATTCCTATCAGTTTGACCTCTCCGATCTCCAGCGTGGATAGCTTAATGGGGCTCAGTATGCTGTGGGATGTTTTGTCCCATTCCAAATTGTCGCAAAACACGATCCGGATAGTGCCACTCCACATCTTGGAAACAAATTAAAGGCACACGGGCTCGCCACAATTGTACAAGTGTTGTAGGCCACGTGTTCTCGCCGTTGCCTTGTGATTCATAAGGTTGCCAAATAATCTACAATAACAAAACAAACAGACTTAGTTAGTTTAATGATATATAAAAACTACAAGCATGCATTCTCTTTTAAGACAATTTATAATAAGAAATGTAATATGGCATACGTTTGAGTGTTGTAGATCTTCGAGCACGCGTCGAATATCAGGCATTGTTTTCTTAAAAGATAGTTTCATGTTAATGGTCAAAGTCCACCTGCATTAAACAAAAAATTGTCAAGATAACTGGGACAATATAACGAAGACATATTTAAATATTTCAAATTCTCACCTGATGCCTAATGGTTCTAGGTCATCTAATCATACTCGTTCCTTTACAATTATGGGACGACATGGACGAATCCGCTCCCAAGCCCACATACATAGCAAATTTATGGCTCCACCGATTTCACTGCTTTCCGGATTGGTAGCGATACACAATTGTTTGTACAAATGTGATAAACATGCGCCACCCCAGCTATAATTCCTAATATTCTCCACATCCGCGAGCAATGGCAACCAGCAAGTGTGAACATAAGCATCATTCTTTTCGCAATTGAGTTGTGATCCTATCAAAAGCAATATGTTGGCTCTAACATATTGCTTAACTGTGTCATCTGAGGCATCTTCACTTAGATCAGAAGGATTGAAGTTCAACTTCAACCAATTAAAACTTATTGTGTTGCCATCGGTACCTTTATAACAAGTACTTGGATCTTTACCAAGCAGAGTACAGCATAGTTGTAACCACTCCTTAGGAGTCTACAATCCAGTGACTGGCTCTCCATCGATTGGCAACTTCAACAAAACAAGCAAGTCTTCAAGTGTGATGGTCATTTCACCGGTGGGCATATGAAAGGTATGCGTCTACAAATTCATATAATCTTATCCAGATGTTACCAACATCTTATCCAGATGTCGTATATACCCAATATTCCAAATATTCCCAAAACATGTCAAATTCATATAATCTACAAATTTTTTGTTGTTAACTTTCGGTGGAACAAATGCTCGTCTCCGAATTCTCAGTGGTATGTCCAACTCGTCGTTGGTCTCTTCTCCCCGTTGTTTTCTAACCTACAAAAAGTTTTTCACATTAATCAAACATATAATTAAGTCCAAGCTTTTAACAACAACGGTTTAAAAATGTTTAGGAAACAATTGTATACTATACGAACTTCATTATGCCACACAGCTTTTGCACGATGAACATCATTTAATGTTAGAAGTTGCCTAGCTTCTGATGTTCCTTCATGTCCAATAAAATCAGAAGGACGTGGATGTGGCTCCATTTGTATCTAACTGTTACAAAAGCAACACCAATTAGAACTTTCAACCAAAAATTCTTGTTAAAAATGTGGAAATAAAGGAGTAGGGGCGATACATCCAAACAAAGACAATTAGATTAGGTAAAACTTTAGGTATGAATTTCCAACCGCATGCGAGCTATATACAAAACATAAATCGGACTAATTAATTCAAATTTTCTACTACCAATATGCAGACTAGTTAAAATCGGAACCAAAATTAACAAACCCTAACCATAGAAACCCAATCCCCAATTAGAAGCAAATAGAAAAAATTAATCGCTGAAGGGGACAATCAAACGGAATCGCTTGAACCGTGTTTCTTGTCAATCGGAACCCTCCGGTTCTCTGTCACTCGGAACCACGCACAATATTGTGCGGTTTTAAGCAATCGAAACCAAACCCGAACACACCACACAATCGGGAACCAATTAATTTTTTCACAAGAAGAAAACGAGCTAGGCGACTAGCAACATACCTGAGTCGGCTGAGTTTCGGGTCGCAGGAGGTTGGACACGTGAAAGTTGGCTAAGGTGGAGGTTGGGATGGGCAGAGGTTTTTAGGAGGAGAGGCAAAACAATTTCAAGGTGGAAGAAAAATTGGCAGAGAAGGAGGTACGGTAGGTAGGTTATTAATTAAGTTTTATTTTGAATTTACCAATATACCCCTGAAAATTTTCAAAACACAAGGCCATAATTGTAATGTCACATAAAAACAGGTGGCGAAATCAGATGAAAACTTAAAACGCACAAAAATACGCATTTTTTTGGAGGTACAGCCGAGCCGATACCCGGAGCCGAGCGTCGTTCAGCTTGTGCAAGAAACCGCACAAAAACGTGCGTTTTCAAGCAAAACTGCACAATTTTGTGCGGTTTCTTTGCAAATTAAAACCGCAATATTTAGTGCAGTTTCTAACCAACCCCAGATAGGGAATACTTTAACTGACAACTCCATTCTCGGCATTGTCTGAAATTTTGACTCCACTGCGGAAATTTAACCGTGTAATAAGGGGAGAGCGTAGGGTCACCGGAAAAAGTAATGTTTTGTTTTGTAATTAAAACTTGAGCAACTGTAGTAATTTACTTTTTTTTAAGAAAGAACTGTAATAATTTACCGAGGCTTAGTTTGCACGGTGTATTACTGTTTTCTTTCCAAATAAAATATCTACATATTCAAACAAAAAAAAAACACTTGGAGTGCGACGTGGTTCTCCTCGGATTTCTAAGCCTGAAGTTCTCAAATGAGCATATGGAGTGCACCTCGACATGCTCACCACAATATTAAAAGAACAGCGATAGAATATGAATTCAAAAGAGACAAAAGTGTATAAAAATTGAGATAATGTCGGTGCCAAAATTGAAATAATTGTGTATAAAAGAGCCAAAAGTTCTTAAATGAGCATATGGATTGCGATGTAGCCATAAATGCCGGTGTGTACCACCAGATCTTCTTCTTCTTATCTTGCCATATGAGATAATGTTGATGTGTTGCCTGTGTCAATTAAGACATGCAGATCATACCACATCTTGCACCTGAAACTTTAGCCAGCTCATTTTCTGTCTAATTTAGTTGGGTTACTGCAACCAACTTCCCCTACTGTCCGCTCTCTTCAATCCTAATAGCTACTGCAACCAATTTCCCCTACTGTCCGCTCTCTTCAATCCTCATAGCCGAATAAATTAACATTTTTTAAATACTATTATCGTTTATTTTTAGAACTTATAATATAAAAAAGATATTTACTTTTCAATATGAATATTCATATAGTACGACAAAAAAAAAGCAAAATACAGAATATTTTTTCTAATTTTAAGAAAAGATTTGACTTGCAAAAGTAACTCAATAATGAATACTAGTAGTAAAGAAGAAATTAGAATAATGTAGTAACTAGTCTTGATTGTTATTTCAAAAATTTAAATTTTGTTGGATTTCATATCGTATTGTTCTCGTTGCATTCAAAAAGTTAGGTGTAGCCAGCTAAAAATACAACAGTTAATAATTATCTAAAATTAATAAAATTTATGACCCTCTTAACTGCATTCTGTATCTTGCCATACATTACTCGATTGAAACCAACTGCCCTCTTCATCAACTTGCATAACTTAATAGAAACCACACCAACCTTACCCACTGGCCACTGCCCTCTTCATCTAATCTTCCCCACTGCACATTGATATCCCATTCAAATCGCAATGGGCAACCCATCTTCCCCACTGCACATTGATTCTCCAATGATCATTGTTGGAGAATTGTATTTTTTAGTCCAAAAGCGGGAGTTGTCTCAACATTGTTGGAGAATTCGCTTTTTAACGAATCGAATTTGAATTCATATATCCCTAATTCCTCTATTTCACGAATTGTTCGTCAAACCGAATTTCTGATTCGATTGTCCGAATCATTCGTCAAATTATGTGAAAACAATTGGATCAAATTTGAAAATAGGGAGAAAATGAGAGAATTGAAATTACAAAAATCACCGTTTACCCTCCCAATGAAATAATTGAATCTAAATAATTCTATCTCAATTCTTTTATCTCTTTTGATAATTTGATCTCAATAAATATTTTCTCTCAAATTTTACTAATTAGTTATTTTTGTGATATTATTAGTTTCATAATTAGTCATATTATTAGTGATATAATTAGTAATATAATGGAATCAAGAGGAGGAGAAAATAAGGATATTATTAATTAGTCATATTATAACGTATTCACCTAATGTTGGAGATTAGGTTTACTACCTTCCTTATCAGTTAGATTCCTAGTTTGTATTCGACTATAACCGTTTTCCTTCTTTCCTACTTGTGCATGATATGGTTCCTGTTTTGTAGGAGAAATCTTGTTAGCCAAGTTATGTGTATGGCTATATATGCCCCCCTTCAACCATTCAATAAGAATAAGAGGCTTGAATTCTTCATGGTATCAGGGCAGAGATCCGCTACACAAACCCACCTAAATTAAACCTACCCGCCTCAAAGCCCCTCACCCCACCGAAACCAAAAAAAAAGACGACGAACAGATGTCAAAGAATGGCAATAGTTCGGCGGTGGACATATCGTCCCCCTACTTTCTGCACCCCTCAGATAATCCAGGGCAGGTTAATGTGAGCAAACTTCTCAACAAAAGGAACTACGTCAGCTGGGTTGGTAAGATGACCAACTTTCTCTTGGCGAAAAACAAGCTAGGGTTTGTCCTGATGACTATAGTGCGACGCCATGGTCAAAGGTTAGCTGACCATATCGATCGAAAAGGAGGTACGAGGAAGTGTTTGTTATGCAAAAATGGCATGCGAAGTCTGGGCTGATCTCAAGAAGCGATTCGGAAAGAGCAGCGCTCTAAGAGCTTATGATCTGCGATGGTCTATTTCATTGCTGCATTAGGATAAGATGTCAGTTTCTGCGTACTTCTCCAAGCTGAAATTCCTCGGGGATGAGATGGAGTCAATCTTACCGATGGCCACATGTAAATGTGATGCTAAAAAGCATTATGCGGCTGCACATGACCAAGAACGGCTGTATATTTTCCTCATGGGACTAGATGAGGTATACAAAACTGTGAAATCTTAAATCTTGGGCACTAAGCCACCACTGAGCCTAGGAGAGGCATATCATCTAATCCTAGAGGACGAGCAAACTAGGCTCATCGCAGCAGCGTGACAGCCAATCATCGTAGGAGCTTTTAAAACAGAAATGCTAGAAGGAACGATGGTGATTTCACATAAAGGAAGGAAGGAAAGAAAGAGAAAGGAAAGTGTAGTCATTGCCAGAAGACTGGTCATGTGAAAGATCAGTGTTTCAAATTGGACAGTTATCCAGACTGGTGGAAAGAAAAAGACAGGGGTAAGAAGGAACAAGCTGCGACAACGGGAACTAGAAGACTGCCACCATGTGTTGCAAAAGTCGAGGCAAGCCCGATACCAGGGCTAACCACCGACTAGTACGCACCCATGGTAGAAGTATTAAAGTAAGGGGGAGAGGTAGATACTATCGCGGCTCGCAGTGCTGGACCTGAAGTGCACGTGGCTGGTATGACTTTAGGGCAGTGCTCTTGGATCATTGATTTCAGAGCAAAGGAACACATCACTTTTGATTCCAATTTTTTTTTTGATCCATAAGGTAGACTAAAAATATGCCAGCAAAAATCCCAACCGGTGATGATGTACCCGTGGAAGGAGTTGAGATGTTAAACTCTCAAATGGGATAACATTGAAAGATGTTTTGCACATCCCTTCTCTTTGATGCAATCTCATATATGTATGATGCCTGACCAAAGATTGAATTGCTCACTAACTTTTATTGCAGACTTGTGTGTATTATAGGACCTACCTTCGAGGACCTTGATTCGAGTGGGTAGGCATCGTGGTAGATTATACTTGCTCAAGCCTATGTCGAAGGCGGGGGTGGTTATGCATGTCGACAAAGGAGCGTCAGCAAGCATCCGGCAAGAGAGACTTTGGGACCTTCAGTTGAAAAGCTAGGACATTTGCATCACTTATGTATTCATATTAGGTTAGATCATAAACTTATGTGTGACATATGTTTAAGGGCAAAAAAGACTAGGTCCTCTTTTCTGAATAGTACAATCAAGATGGATTCATGTTTCAGTTTAATCCATTGTGATATTTGGGGTCCTTATAAGATGGCCTCTCTTTCTAAGGCACATTGTGGGCGATCATAGTCGTGGAGTTTGGACATATCTTATGCGTAAAAAATCTGAGGTAGCACATTTTCTGATCATGTTTAGTAACATGGTAGAAACACAGTTTGGAAAGAAGGTGTAGCAGTTAAGAATAGATAATGGGCTGGAGTTCTAGTCAAGTATTATGTTGGACTATTACAGGGACAAAGGGATTTTATTGCAAACTTCCTGCCCATACACCCCTCAGCAAAATGGTGTGGTGGAGAGGAAGCATTGATACATCTTGGAAATAGCTAGGGAATTACTTTTTCACTCTGGTCTACCGATCACCTTCTGGGGAGAATGTGTGCTCACAACGGTGTATTTGATCCACCGCCTACCTACACGAGCCACCAACAATAAAACACTCTATGAATTTTTGTTTGGTAAGAAACCTAGTTACACTCATCTGTGATCTTTTGGAAGTCTTGTCTATGCTTATGTCCCTAGTCAATATAGTGACAAATTTTAGGCAAGGGGCAAAAGGGGTGTGTTCGTAGGTTACCCTGAAGGGCAGAAGGGTTATTGACTGTATGATCTTGAAGATGGATGCATATACCATAGAAGGAACATAACATTCGTTGAGCATATACATCCCTTTAAAGAAGATGCATCGACCAAAGACGAAGCTGAATCGCCCAGTGCTCGCAGCAACGAACCTTATGTTGAAGATTTAGAAGTTGTTTCAAGCCCACAACAGCCCCTAGAAGCAGATGGAAAAGTTGGTACAGGGCAAGAAAACCTAGATCAAGTGGTTACGAGTCATAAGTGTATCGACCTAGCTCCATTAGAAATGACAGCATCAGATAATGTTGGGACTGTGCAGATTTTGCCTCCAACTCAACGTAGCACAAGGTCAAAGCAGGCTCCCCGACGATTAAAAGATTACGAGACATGCATACCACACTCCATCGACCACCCACGACCTACCCCTCCTTCCGGGAACTTGGTGGTATATCCACTTGCTCATTTTTTTCGTACTCAAATTTTTCTGACAATCATAAGGCCTTCCTGGCAGCCATCACGCAACGTGATGAGCTAAAGACCTATTTTCAGGTTATCAAAAGTGAACAATGGAGGGACACCATGACACGAGAAATACAAGCCCTTGAAGCTAACAGAACATGGACGCTTGAAAAATTGCCACCTGGCAAGAGAGCCATTGATTCCAAGTGGGTGTACAAAATCAAGTACAAACCAAATGGAGAAGTTGAGTATTATAAGGCACGGTTGGTTGCTAAAGGATATACTCAGATTGAAGGTATTGATTTTCATGACACTTTTGCACCAGTGGCCAAGTTGGTCACTTTACGATGCCTACTTGCTGTAGCTGTCCAGAAGCGTTTGTTCATTACGCAGCTTGATGTGAACAACACATTTCTACATGTAGACCTTGATGAGGCATTCTAAATGAAGCTTCCCCTTGGATACTCTTTGGCCTATGACACACATGTATGTCATTTGCGCAAGTCGCTCTATGGCCTATCACATGCATCACACAATTGGTACCTCTGGCTCATATCGGCTTCATGCAATGCCACTCAGATATTTCTTTATTCCAATTCCGCGGTGGAGATATTGTGGTTTTTGCACTAATTTATGTGGATGACGTGATTTTATGTGGAAGCAAAAATCAAAGAGGTGACTAGGTATTTTGATGTCAAATTCGGAATTAAAGACTTAGGCACATTAAAATATTTTTTAAGCTGCCCGCTCTGCGGATGGACTGGTTTTGAGTCTATGAAAATACACAATTGACATACTCAAAGATAGCAAAAAGTTGGGCGGTCGACCAACATCTTCTCCAATTAAGAAAAACTACCACCTCACTACAACGATGGGTACAACTTTGATCGATGGCATCCGCTATCGTCGTCTTGTTGGGCGACTTTTATATCTCACGATTACTAGGCCAGATATCACATATGTGGTAACATTCTTATTCAGTTTGTAACCAATCCTCAACAAGCACATGTTGATGTAGCTGATAGGGTGCTCCACTACCTCAAGCAAAACCCCAGGCAAGGCTTTTTCTTACCCTCCCTGGGCAAGTCTGTTCTCACGACTTACTGTGATGCTGATTGGGGTAGTTATCCTATGACCCAGTTCTCCCGGACTGGTTATTTCATCTTATTAGGATGCGCGCCAGTCTCTTGGCGCAGTAAGAAGTAATATGTTATTGCACGATCTTCCGCAGAGGCCGAGTATAGAGGCATGGCAGCTACGATCAATGAGTTAATCTGGCTTCGTTGGTTGTTAAAAGAGTTACGCACTCTCCAAGTTGCACCGACAATACTCTTTTGTGATAATCAAGTACCTTTGTATATCACAGCTAATCCATTCTATCACGAATGCACTAAGCATGTGGAAATGGACTGCTACTCTGTCTGCGAGAGAGTCCAGTCCAATGAGATTTTTCCTCGGAAGATTGATAGTGCCGGCCAGCTAGCTGACATTTTCACCAAGGCATTAGGACATCAGTGCTTTCATTACCTTCTTGGCAAGTTGGGCATTACAAAGCTCCATTCGCCAACTTGAGGGGAAGTGTTGGAGATTATGTTTGCTACCTTCTTTATCAGTTAGAGTCCTAGTTTGTATTCGATATAACCGCTTTATTTATTTCCTACTTGTGCACAATATGCTTCCTATTTTGTAGGAGCAATCTTGTTAGCCAAGTTATGTGTATGGCTATATATGCCCCCTTTCGATCATTCAATAAGAATTAGAGACTTGAATTCTTCACCTAATTTTATTCCAGATCAAGTAATGAACGAAGAAAAAGTAGTTTCCTAAGAAACTAAAAGAAATTCAAAAACTAAAAAAAATTGAATTCGGATGAGTTCAATTCAAATTTTACATTTTATAATTCATATAGTAATTCATCCTTGGATAATACGAATTTGATTCGATTCGTAGGTATATCATCTCTCAAGACAACAAGGTGTAACACTAGCCCTGGCTCGCCGAATTGGAGGAACCTGGCCATGCTTTTGCTTGACTACAAATTATATCGCCCATCTCTGGTTTCCTGGTGGACAAAAAGAGAAAAAGCAGGACAAGGATTGAAAGGAGTTGAGGAAGGCTATTCATTTATCCCCCTTATTTTTGGTCTTATAGTACAAAAGACTTGCTTCTAATAATTTAGTACTGTTGCAGAGAAACGAGTGAGATAACCTAGGGTAGTTAAGAATGGTCGTCAGAAGGTTGGCCTAACTAAGAGCTAAAGCTAGAGCTACGCTAAGCTAGGCTATGGGCTAAGGAATGAAAAAATAATTGAGATAAAAGTAGTAGTTGTTGTGTTGGTGATGTCTTCTGCTTCGTTCAAGCCCTTTTTATATAGGACGCCTTGACCTAAGCCTTGGCCTTCAAAATAGGAAAACTCACATTAGGCCGTTTCCAACTCAACCCAACCTAGAATAGGAAAATCTAGGCCGACTTCCCAAAATAAAAAGATCCTATCTCGAATAGGAATGATCAGGTCGTAATGACTAAGCAACCCGGCCTAAATAAGAACATTCGAAACTTTGGCCGAATATTGGAAGATTCGGCTCAAACAACAAGTGGTGATCAAATATTAAAGAATCCCGCGCAAAATAGGAAAAATCTATATGGGTCTAATATAGGAAAATTTCAAACGCGTCCAAGCCAACTTTGTGTAACGGCCAAAGTGTTTGTCTCAAATAAAATTCAACGCACTGAAAATATCCAAGCTAACTGGAAAAGAACACCCGAGGCAGATTAATAGAATTCTAAGTCCAATAGACAGACCAAGTGGACGAGTGGGTACGAGCGGATTGATGAAGATGAGCGAACGATCGAGAAGCAAACGGATCAGCAAAAGCGGATGGATAACCAAATTAAGCAGATGGGAACACGCAAGTGGACGGTCATGACAAAAGTAACTGGACAAAATCAACCGGATGGAAGGAACCACCACTATTTGGATGAACAAAATCAACCAGCAGATGATAGATGCGGCCAAGCATGATGAGCGAACAAAGGTGACCAAACAGGCAGGGCAAGATGGGTAGACAAACACAACCAAGCGGACGAGGCAAGATACGTGGACGAGCAAGACCATGAGTCAGGATAATCCACCTATCCCCTTTGAAGTGGAACAATCCACCTACTCCCTTTAGAGGTGAAACAATCCGCCTCCTCGAGGCGGACTTGGCTTGAAATAGATTTTAGGCCTTATTCCACTTCGAATCTAAAAAGTTGTAAACTTCAATATTGTAGATCTTTGTCTTATCTTTTCATTACTGAAGGAATCAACTTAATCTAATGCCTGAGTCAAACGATATGGCTGATCTACCAAAGTCCAATAGAGCCGAGAACTTGAAAATATGTTGACAACGTTGAGATTATTGTTTTACCTCAACACTTCCTGGAGTAACTAGGCGCAAGCCTCCAATTCCCAGAGTAACTAAGCGCAACCCTTGTCTACCTATAGTAAGATATTCGTTCGCCTTCCCAGAGTTGTAAACCATTTTACCTTCTAGAAGTTGCAAACCCTTTTGCCTTCCCAGTGTTAGAGACAAACTCTCTCGCCTTTGGGGAGTCGAGGACCCCTTTGTCTTCCCTAAGTCAAAAACCCTTTCGCCTTCCCAGAGTTGGAGACCCTTGTGCCTTTCTGGAATCGAGGACCCTTAACCTCCTTAGGTAGGAAAAGTAGGCACAACCCTCCTCACTCCGGGGAGGGAGTAGGAAAAACCTCCTTACTCCAGGGAGGGAGTACACGCAAGTACTTCAAATGCACTTTTGAAAAAAAATCATAAACTACAAAATTGTAGATTTATGTCTTACTTTTTAAGAAAAACTTGAATCCTTTTAATCTAACCTTCAAGTCAAAAGTTATGGCCAATCTACCAACCAGACGCAGGGGCGCCATCTTGCCCCAACATGGCGCATGGCTTTTGAACTCACTCCAGGCGGGTTCCTAACTCCCCCTTCGGCGCCCTACAACTACTTGGAGCACTTCAGCACCTCTCTTCAGCATGGGGTTGGAGCCCTCCAACCCTTTAGAGCACTCCAGGTCTGCTCCAACTTCTTCGTTTCGCACCCTTGGCTTCACTTCTTGACCTGATCCACCTTAGATCCGACTAGCTGTCCAATTTTCGGTGGATTTGACCCATCCACCTAATCTACTCTTTAGTTGCTTTTATTCTTATTATAATGATAATTATCTTTTAAATGGATCACACATATCTGATATCCTTTATTCCTTTCTACTCTTGTTCATATTCTTAACATGGTGAAGTACAATGAAAAATCATTTAAATTACTAACTTCCTCACCAACTTTTTCAGCATAGTTTCACCTGCTAAATTCTTCCCTTCTACCTATTTCAGTTTAGTAATTAGTGTCATTTTTTTTAAACCAACAAAAACGAAGCACAATTTAATTCAAAGAGAATGGGTACAAGAAAGCACTGAACCCATACACAACACCAAAATGCAGCTCCACTAGTTGGGAATTATTATTATAAAGTTTCAGAAATAGATATGAATTATAGAATTCGCATGCGCTCATTTAGAGTTGGGAAAGAAGCGTGGCCATCCTGGGGCGAGGTGAAAAGCTTGCCAACAATGGCTTCTTCCTGGACAAACTGGCCACAGCAATCATGTGCCTCAAATCTTCGTCCATGCCGATCTTGTCCCAGTTAAAGCACTGCATGAGCGTTCCCAACCCCAAGGACACGATATTAGTTCCCATTCCTGCGCCGGGGCAGGCCCTCCTCCCGACACCAAACGGCACAAACACGTACCCGTCTGTGGCGGAGTCCTCGAACCTCTCGGGTCTGAACCCGTTGGGATCTTCCCATAGCTTGGGATCTCTGTGCATGGCCCATGCGTTAACCATGAGTACGGTTCCCTTGGGGATTTCATAGCCTCCAATGGTACAGGCCTTGGTCGACAAGTGAGGTAGCAAGAGTGGGGCCGCAGGGTACAACCTCAAGGTCTCCTTCACGACGGCCCTGAGATAAGGAAGGTTAGCCAAGTCAGATTCATTCAAGAATCTGCCCTCTCCTACGACGTTGTCGATTTCGGCCTGTAATTTTTGGATCTTCTCTGGGTGCTGCATGAGGAGGGTCAACGCCCACTCCAACGTAGCAGTTGATGTCTCGGTTCCGGCAATACACATCATCTGCAATAAAAAAATGTCAATTGGTAGCCGATTATTACAGAGAAATAATTAGAATTGGTGGGAGGAATTCGCTTACCATTGTAATACCCTTGACGATTTCATCGGTGTAAAACTGAGGGTATGTCTCCTGCAAGGCGAGGATGGTATTTTGTTAGCCGAGATGTCATTTTCCACGAACAAACATTCCCAGCCCTTAAACAAACCTTGCATGAGCACAACCTTGCTTTACCCATACATAAACCAGACGACCATATCGCCACCATACCTGACGATTAACTACCAAATGTACCTACGTGTTCTAAGGGAAAACCCAATGTCCAAAATGATTCACCGGACCCACCTTCCATCGACGGCCAGACACTAAACATTACTGGTGCTTCTCCCGTAGCTGCACCACTTGCACTGCAAGAGCAATGTAGTTCTCGGGTGCAAAATCCTCCACATTGGCTCGCCAACTTTCACACTGGCCACTCCCCAGCATATTCTTTGATCATTAGTACAGCTTACCCTTCCTTTCAACCCACCGCTTCTCACCTTGCTATCATTCTTTCTTATCTAGGATCGATTCCAACACCGAGCCAACATCCTTCCAACTGGCAATAACTTTCCCGGCCTGGCGAACAACAATTCAAACAGAACTGGATGCCCTCAAAAGTAATGATATATGGTCTTTTACTCACCTACCGCTAGGTAAGCGTCCTATCACTTGTAAATGGATATTTAAAATCAAACACCATTCTGATGGGACCATGAGCGTTACAAAATTTGATTGGTGGCCAAGGGGTACTCCTGAGTGGAGGATGTCAACTATCATGAGACATTCGCTGGAGTGGTCAAATTAGTCTCTGTTCGGGTTCTTATATCATTGCCATTGTCTGCAATTGGCCTTTCTATCAACTTGATGTGTAAAATGTATATTTACATGATCACTTGTCTGAAGATGTGTATATATAGATTCCACCAAAACACCCTCGACAAGGCGAACCAAATCTTGTTTGTTTACTCTAGAAATAGCTTTTTGGACTGAAGCAAATCGGCAGGAACTGGTTCTTCACCCACGGGTAGCCCTCCTTGATATTGGCTTCCGTCAATCAAATGCAGACCAATCACTATTCATCATCCAACGACACATAGCTTTGGCTTTCCTAATTGTTTACGTTGATAATGTTATATTGACAGGAAATGATGACAGTCTGCATCATTATATTAAGCTGCTCTTACTTCAACGCTTTGGTATCAAAGACCTTGGGCACTTGCGCTATTTTTTGGGCATAGAGTTTGTGTGGTCCAACAACGGTATCTATCTGACCCAGCGCGAATACACATTAGACATTCTCTCGGACGCTGGTTCCTCCGGAGCAAAACTAGTTCAGACACCAATGGAACCAAACGTCAGACGTGCCGGACATAGTGGTGACTTGTACGATAATCCAGGCCGCTATCGTCATTTCATTAGATGACGAATTTATTTAACGGTCACCCAACCGAACATCTCCTTTATTAATAACATGCTTTGCCAATTCATTCAGAAACCACGACTTCTACAATGGTAGGCTGTCGAGCATGTATTACAGTATTTGAAGTCCACACTGGGTCAAGGTATATTTTACTCTTCCTCAAGAAATCTGCACGTGGAAGGATATACTGACTCAAACTGGGCAAATGGCTTTACCACAAGATGTTTGACCACTGGTTACGTCATTACACTTGGTGACAACCCAATTTCATGGTAGAGTAAGAAATAAAAGATCGTGTTTCCCTCATCTACGAAAGTGGAATATCGTGCCATGGCATCAATAACTCGAGAACTTTTATGGCTATTCCAGCTACTGGCAGACTTCTATCTAAAATTTACTCAGCCAATTCCTCTATATTGGAACAATTAAGCAGCTCGTCACATTGCTGCCAACCCTAAATTTCACCTCACGAATATATCCAATCTAGACGCAGCCTGGGGTAATCTCTTAAGTGAATTTCCTTCCTTTCATTGGGAGGTCTATCAGACCTGCATCATCGACAAAATTTCTAAAATATTTTGAACCTTATGAGGTTCTTACTGATGTTTTTTATTTGACGTCCATATTGCAATTAAGTCAAGTTGTCGAATCCAACGAGAGCAGTCTTAAGGTCGCTATATTAGTTTGCTAGCTAGATTCAGGGTGGATCTATTTTTGTAGTTTACTGGGGTGATTTGTGCGCTGTCGAAAAAATAAAACTCTATACTATAAATGGAAAGATGGGTCAGACACCTTCCGTGCAACCTTCCTAACTAGGAAACTAAAAAAATATTTTAATGTTTCATTTCCATTCATGTGTTTACGCGCTTATGATCAGTGACGCACTTACTTAAATTTCTTGTTATTATTTTTATTTTTATAGATCCTGTCTTTAGTTATCTATAAGAAAACATAAGAAAAAAAAAACAAAATGACCCTGTTGTTATTATTTAAAATTCTTTTTATGGGTTGGCTTGATGAAAAACAACTTGTTGAGAAAGATGTGGTACGTTTTATTTGATATCGTGTGTTGGAATATTCTTGGCTTCTAATGAATCGGGTCATATTCCAAAACGAAGGGATGGACTCTCAAGATTTGCTGGTGCCCACGGTTAATGTCGATGGGTAGTTAGGAATGTGTGGTTTTATGAATGCTGATAAATTTTTAAACAATGATTAAACATGTTAAAAATTGAACTCTGAATTTCGATCGATTCGTAAATAAATTGTGTCATTAGTCCAAATTCCCTTTAGCTCTACTACAAGCCTTCTCTCCTCAAATACAAGGCCCCACCTTATGTTTAAAAAAAAATAGATGGAAGGGTGAGTTGCTTGCTGATATTAATATGGGAAACATTTGGATGGGTGGTCCAATGGGCAGTAGAGAGAGAACTAATTTCGAGTGTAAAATCCAGCATATAAGGTGGCAATTAATAATTCCATGGTAGCCTTTTGTCTTCATTGTTTTTAAGAGAGATATGGTTAGTTGTTGACCATGTGAAAAGACAGGATGATTGAATCTGACTGATAGTGTAGGCGTGGAAAGCATGGTGACGTGGTGGCTTCTATTAAGTTGTTTTGGTTGTAGTTGGTAGGAAACTGTATTTAGTGGGAGTTGGTCCAAAGATAACGCTTGTATTCTATTATTGATTTTGTATTTTATTTATACGAATTAAAAAAATATTATTCAAAAAGTTATTTTTTAAAATAAAGTTGGACGCTCCATGACTGTATTAACGAGTGTAATAAGGGGGGAGTGTAGGGTCACCGGAAAAAGTAATGTTTTATTTTGCAATTAAAACTTGAGCAACTGTAGTAATTTACTTTTTTTTATAGAAAGAACTGTAGTAATTTACCGAGGCTTAGTTTGCACGGTGTATTACTGTTTTCTTTCCAAATAAAATATCTACATATTCAAACAAAAAAAAACACGTGGAGTGCGACGTGGTTCTCCTCGGATTTCTAAGCCTGAAGTTCTCAAATGAGCATATGGAGTGCACCTCGACATGCTCACCACAATATTAAAAGAACAGCGATAGAATATGAATTCAAAAGAGCCAAAAGTCTATAAAAATTGAGATAATGTCGGTGCCAAAATTGAGATAATTGTGTATAAAAGAGCCAAAAGTTCTTAAATGAGCATATGGATTGCGATGTAGCCATAAATGCCGGTGTGTACCACCAGATCTTCTTCTTCTTATCTTGCCATATGAGATAATGTTGATGTGTTGCCTGTGTCAATTAAGACATGCGGATCATACCACATCTTGCACCTGAAACTTTAGCCAGCTCATTTTCTGTCTAATTTAGTTGGGTTACTGTAACCAACTTCCCCTACTGTCCGCTCTCTTTAATCCTAATAGCTACTGCAACCAATTTCCCCTACTGTCCGCTCTCTTCAATCCTCATAGCCGAATAAATTAACATTTTTTAAATACTATTATCGTTTATTTTTAGAACTTATAAAATAAAAAAGATATTTACTTTTCAATATGAATATTCATATAGTACGAAAAAAAAGAAGCAAAATACAGAATATATTTTTTAATTTTAAGAAAAGATTTGACTTGCAAAAGTAACTCAATAATGAATACTAGTAGTAAAGAAGAAATTAGGATAATGTAGTAACTAGTATTGATTGTTATTTCAAAATTTTAAATTTTGTTGGATTTCATATCGCATTGTTCTCGTTGTATTCAAAAAGTTAGGTTTAACCAGCTAAAAATACAACAGTTAATAATTATCTATAATTAATAAAATTTATGACCCTCTTAAATGCATTCTGTATCTTGCCATACCTTACTCGATTGTAACCAACCCATCACAATGGGCAACCCATCTTCCCCACTGCACATTGATTCTCCAATGATCATTGTTGGAGAATTGTATTTTTTAGTCCAAAAGCGGGAGTTGTCTCAACATTGTTGGAGAATTCGCTTTTTAACGAATCGAATTTGAATCCATATATCCCTAATTCCTCTATTTCACGAATTGTTCGTCAAATCGAATTTCTGATTCGATTGACCGAATCATTCGTCAAATTATGTAAAAAAAATTGGATCAAATTTGAAAATAGGGAGAAAATGAGAGAATTGAAATTACAAAAATCACCGTTTACCCTCCCAATGAAATAATTGAATCTAAATAATTCTATCTCAATTCTTTTATCTCTTTTGATAATTTGATCTCTATAAATATTTTCTCTCAAATTTTACTAATTAGTTATTTTTGTGATATTATTAGTTTCATAATTAGTCATATTATTAATAATATAATTAGTAATATAATGGAATCAAGAGGAGGAGAAAATAAGGATATTATTAATTAGTCATATTATAACGTATTCACCTAATGTTGGAGATTAGGTTTACTACCTTCCTTATCAGTTAGATTCCTAGTTTGTATTCGACTATAACAGCTTTATTTCTTTCGTACTTGTACATGATATGCTTCCTGTTTTGTAGGAGAAATTTTGTTAGCCAAGTTATGTGTATGGCTATATATGCCCCCCTTCGACCATTCAATAAGAACAAGAGGCTTGAATTCTTCATACTATCAGGGCAGAGATCCGCTACACAATCCAACCTAAATTAAACCTACCCGCCTTAAAGCCCCTCACCCCACCGAAACAAAAAAAAAAAGACGACGAACAGATGTCGAAGAATGGCAATAGTTCGGCGGTGGACATGTCGTCCCCCTACTTTCTGCACCCCTCGGATAATCCAGGGTAGGTTAATGTGAGCAAACTTCTCAACAAAAGGAACTACGTCAGCTGGGTCGGTAAGATGACCAACTTTCTCGTGGCGAAAAACAAGCTAGGGTTTGTCCTGATGACTATACTGTGACGCCATGGTCAAGGGTTGGCTGGCCATATCGATCGCCAAGGAGGTACGAGGAAGTGTTTGTTATGCAAAAGTGGCATGCGAAGTCTGGGCTGATCTCAAGAAGCGATTCGAAAAGAGCAGCACTCTGCGATGGTCTGTTTCATTGCTGCATCAGGATAAGATGTCAGTTTCTGCGTACTTCTCCAAGCTAAAATTCCTCGGGGATGAGATGGAGTCAATCTTACTGATGGCCACATGTATCTGCGATGCTAAAAAGCATTATGCGGCTGCACATGACCAATAACAGCTGTATATTTTCCTCATGGGACTAGATGAGGTATACAAAACTGTGAAATCTTAAATCTTGGGCACTAAGCCACCAGCAAACTAGGCTCATCGCAGCAGCGTGACAGCCAACCGTCGTGGGAGCTTTTCAAACAGAAATGCTAGAAGGTACAATGGTGATTTCGCACAAAGGAAGGCAGGAAAGAAAGAGAAAGGAAAGTGTAGTCATTGCCAGAAGACAGGTCATGTGAAAGATCAGTGTTTCAAATCGGTCGGTTATCCAGACTGGTGGAAAGAAAAAGACAGGGGTAAGAACGAACAAGTTGGGACAACGAGAACTAGAAGACTACCACCATGTGTTGCACAAGTCGAGGCAAGCCCGATACCAGGGCTAACCACCGACCAGTGCGCACGCCTGCTAGAAGTATTAAAGTAAGGGGGAGAGGTAGATACTATCGCAGCTCGCAGTGCAGGACCTGAAGTGCACATGGCTGGTATGACTTTAGGGCAGTGCTCTTGGATAATTGATTTCAGAGCAAAGGAACACATCACTTTTGATTCCAATTTTTTTTTGAATCTATAAGGTAGACTAAAAATATGCCAGCGAAAATCCCAACCGGTGATGATGTACCCGTGGAAGGAGTTGAGATGTTAAACTCTAAAATGGGATAACATTGAAAGATGCTTTCCACATCCCTTATCTTTGATGCAATCTCATATCTGTATGATGCCTGACCAAAGATTGAATTGCTCACTAACTTTTATTGCAGACTTATGTGTATTACAGGACCTGCCTTCGAGGACCTGATTCGAGTGGGTAGGCATCGTGGTGGATTATACTTGCTCAGGCCTATGTCAAAGGTGGGGGTGGGTATGCGTGTCGACAAAGGAGCGTCAGCAAGCATCTAGCAAGAGAGACTTGGGGACCTTCAGTTGAAAAGCTAGTACATTTGCATCACTTATGTATTCATATTAGGTTAGATCATAAACTTATGTGTGACATATGTTTAAGGGCAAAACAAACTAGGCCCTCTTTTCTGAATAGTACAATCAAGATGGATTCATGTTTTAGTTTAATCCATTGTGATATGTGGGGTCCCTATAAGATGGCCTCTCTTTCTAGGGCACATTGTGGACGATCATAGTCGTGGAGTTTGGACATATCTTATGCGTCAAAAATTTGAGCTAGCACATTTTCTGATCATGTTTTGTAACATGGTAGAAACACAGTTTGGAAAGAAGGTGTAGCAGTTAATAATAGATAATGGGCTGGAGTTTCAGTCAAGTATTATGTTGGACTATTACAGGGACAAAGGGATTTTATTGCAAACTTCCTGCCCATACACCCCTCAGCAAAATTGTATGGTGTAGGAAGCATTGATACATCTTAGAAATAGCTAGGGAATTACTTTTTCACTCTGGTCTACTGATCACCTTCTGGGGAGAAAGTATGCTCACAACGGTGTATTTGATCCACCGCCTACCTACATGGGCCACCAACAATAAAACACCCTATGAAGTTTTGTTTGGTAAGAAACCTAATTACACTCATCTGCAATCTTTTGGATGTCTTGTCTATGCTTATGTCCCTAGTCAATATAGTGACAATTTTTAGGCAAGGGACAAAAGGGGTGTGTTCGTAGGTTACCGTGAAGGGCAGAAGGGTTATTGAGTTTATGATCTTGAAGATGGACGCATCTACCATAGAAGGGTTAGCCCAGTGCTCGCAGCAGCAAACTTTATGTTGAAGATTTAGAAGTTGTTTCAAGCCGAGAACAGCCCCTAGAAGCGGATGGAAAAGTTGGTACAGGGCATGAAAACCTAGAGCAAGTGGTTACGGGTCATGAGTGTATCGACCTAGCTCCATTAGAAATGACAGCATCGGATAATGTTGGGACTGTGCAGATTTTGCCTGCAACTTAATGTAGCACAAGGTCAAAGCAGGTTCCCCGACGATTGGAAGATTACAAGACATGCATACCACACTCCATCGACCATCCACGCCCTATCCCTCCTTCCGAAAACTCAGTGGTATATCCACTTGCTTATTTTTTTCGTACTCAAATTTTTCTGACAATCATAAGGCCTTCCTGGCAGCCATCACACAACATGATGAGCTAAAGATCTATTTTCAGGCTATCAAAAGTGAACAATGGAGGGACACCATGACACGAGAAATACAAACTCTTGAAGCTAACAGAACATGGAAGCTCAAAAAATTGCCACCTGGCAAGAGAGCCATTGATTCCAAGTGGGTGTACAAAATCAAGTACAAACCAAATGGAGAAGTTGAGTATTATAAGTCGCGGTTGGTTGCTAAGGGATATACTCAAATTGAAGGTATTGATTTTCATGACACTTTTGCACCAGTGGCTAAGTTGGTCACTGTACGATGCCTACTTGCTGTAGCTGTCCAGAAGCATTTGTTCATTACGCAGTTTGATGTGAACAATGCCTTTCTACATGTAGACCTTGATGAGGCATTCTAAATAAAGCTTCCCCTTGGATACTCTTTGGCCTATGACACACGTGTATGTCATTTGCGCAAGTCGCTCTATGGCCAATGACATGCATCACACAATTGGTACCACAAATTCACTCATGCTCTGGCTCATATCGGCTTCATGCAATGCCACTCAGATACTTCTTTATTCCAATTCTGCGGTGGAGATATAGTGGTTTTTGCACTAATTTATGTGGATGACGTGATTTTATGTGGAAGCAAAAATCAAAGAGGTGACTAGGTATTTTGATGTCAAATTCGGAATTAAAGACTTAGGCACATTAAATATTTTTTAAGCTGCCCGCTCTGCGTATGGACTGGTTTTGAGTCTAGGAAAATACACAATTGACATACTCAAAGATAGCAAAAAGTTGGGCGGTTGACTAGCATCTTCTCCAATTAAGAAAAACCACCACCTCACTACAACGATGGGTACAGCTTCGATCGATGGCAGCCGCTATCGTCGTCTTGTTGGGCGACTTTTATATCTCATGATTACTAGGCCAGATATCACATATGTGGTAACATTCTTATTCAGTTTGTTACCAATCCTCAACAAGCACATGTTGATGCAGTTGATAGGGTGCTCCACTACCTCAAGCAAACCCCCAGGCAAGGCATTTTCTTATCCTCCCTGGGCAAGTCTGTTCTTACGGCTTACTGTGATGCTGATTGGGGTAGTTGTCCTATGACCCAGTGCTCCCGCACCGGTTATTTCATCTTATTAGGAGGCGCGCCAGTCTCTTGGCACAGTAAGAAGTAATATGTTATTGCACGATCTTCCGTAGAGGCTGAGTATAGAGGCATGTCAGCTACGATCAATGAGTTAATCTAGCTTCGTTGGTTGTTTAAAGAGTTATGCACTGTGCAAGTTGCACCGACAATACTCTTTTGTGACAATCA
This sequence comes from Hypericum androsaemum, assembly GCA_963995505.1. NCBI lineage: Eukaryota > Viridiplantae > Streptophyta > Magnoliopsida > Malpighiales > Hypericaceae > Hypericum > Hypericum androsaemum. Next base: position 7,254,765 of record OZ023189.1, read on the forward strand.
AGTAGCTTTGTATATCACAGCTAATCCAGTCTATCACGAACGCACTAAGCATGTGGAAATGGACTGCTACTCTGTTTGCGAGAGAGTCCAGTCCAATGAGATTTTTCTTTGGAAGATTGACAGTGCCGGCCAGCTAGCTGACATTTTCACCAAGGCATTAGGACATCCGCGCTTTCATTACCTTCTTGGCAAGTTGGGCATTACGAACCTCCATTCGCCAACTTGAGGGGAAGTGTTAGAGATTATGTTTGCTACCTTCTTTATCAGTTAGAGTCCTAGTTTGTATTCGATATAACAGCTTTATTTATTTCCTACTTGTGCACAATATGCTTCCTATTTTGTAGGAGCAATCTTGTTAGCCAAGTTATGTGTTTGGCTATATACGCCCCCCCTTCGATCATTCAATAAGAATTAGAGACTTGAATTCTTCACCTAATTTTATTCCAGATCAAGTAATGAACGAAGAAAAAGTAGTTTCCTAAGAAACTAAAAGAAATTCAAAAACTAAAAAAAAATTGATTAAAAAAAAGAATTTGAATTCGGATGAGTTCAATTCAAATTTTACATTTTATAATTCATATAGTAATTCATCCTTGGATAATACGAATTTGATTCGATTCGTAGGTATATCATCTATCAAGACAACAAGGTGTAACACTAGCTCTGGCTCGCCGAATTGGAGGAACCTGGCCATGCTTTTGCTTGACTGCAAATTATATCGCCCATCTCTGGTTTCCTGGTGGACAAAAAGAGAAAAAGCAGGACGAGGATTGAAAGGAGTTGAGGTAGACTATTCATTTATCCCCCTTATTTTTGGTTTTATAGTACAAAAGACTTGCTTCTAATAATTTAGTATTGTTGTAGGGAAACGAGTGAGATAACTTAGGGTAGTTCAGAATGGTCGTCACAAGGTCGGCCTAACTAAGAGCTAAAGCTAGAGCTAAGCTAAGCTAAGCTATGGGCTAAGGAATGAAAAAACAATAGAGATAAAAGTAGTAGTTGTTGTGTTGGTGATGTCTTCTGCTTTGTTCAAGCCCTCTTTATATAGGATGCCTTGACCTAAGCCTCGGCCATTTCCAACTCAACCCAACCTAGAATAGGAAAATCTAGGCCGACTTCCCAAAATAAAAAGATCCTATCTCGAATAGGAGTGATCAGGTCGTAATGACTAAGCAACCCGGCCTAAATAAGAACATTCCAAACTTTGGCCGAATATTGGAAGATCTGGCTCAAACAGCAAGTGGTGATCAAATATCAAAGAATCCTGCTCAAAATAGGAAAAATCTATATGGGTCTAATATAGGAAAATTTCAAACGCATGCAAGCCAACTTTGTGTAATGGCCCAAGTGTTTGTCTCAAATAATCTTCAACAGGCTGAAAATATCCAAGCTAACTGGAAAAGAACACCCGAGGCAGATTAATAGAATTCTAAGTCCAATAGATAGGCCAAGTGGACGAGTGGGTACGAGCGGATTGATGAAGACGAGCGGACGATCGAGAAGCAAACGGATCAGTAAAAGTGGACGGATAACCAAATTAAGCAGATGGGAACACGCAAGTGGACGGTCATCAGAAAAGTAACTGGACAAAATCAACCGGATGGAAGGACCACCACTATTTGGATGAACAAAATCAACCAGCAGATGATAGATGAAACCGGAAAAAATGAATCGATATCATTTGGGCAGTGAAATGCAACTAAGCGGATAAATGCAGCCAAGTGTGATGAGCGAACAAAGGTGACCAAACAGGCAGGGCAAGATGGGTAGACAAGCACAACCAAGCGGACAAGGCAAGATACGTGGACGAGCAAGACCATGAGTTATGAAAATCCGCCTATCCCCTTTGAAGTGGAACAATCCACCTACTCCCTTTAGAAGTGGAACGATCCACCTACTCCTTTAGAAGTGGAACAATCTGCCTACTCCATTGGAGGTGAAACAATCTGCCTCCTCGAGGCAGACTTGGCTTGAAATAGATTTTAGGCCTTATTCCACTTCGAATCTAAAAAGTTGTAAACTTCAATGTTGTAGATCTTTATCTTATCTTTTCATTACTGAAGGAATCAACTTAATCTGATGCCCGAGTCAAACGATATGGCTGATCTACCAAAGTCCAATAGAGCCTATAACCTGAAAATGTGTCGACAACGTTGAGATTACTGTTTTACCTCAACACTTCCCGGAGTAACTAGGCGCAAGCATCCAATTCCCAGAGTAACTAAGCTCAACCCTTGTCTACCCATAGTAAGATACTCGTTCGCCTTCCCAGAGTTGGAAACCATTTTGCCTTCTAGAAGTTGAAAACCCTGTCGCCGTCCTAGTGTTAGAGACAGACTCTCTCGCCTTTGGGGAGTCGAGGACCCCTTTGTCTTCCCTGAGTCAAAAACCCTTTCGTCTTCCCAGAATTGGAGAGCCTTGCGCCTTTCCGGAGTCGAGGACCCTTAACCTCCTCAAGTAGGAAAAGTAGGCACAACCCTCCTCACTCCGGGGAGGGAGTAGGAAAAACCTCCTTACTCCAGGGAGGGAGTACATGCAAGTACCTCAAATGCACTTTTGAAAAAAATCATAAACTAAAAAATTGTAGATCTATGTCTTATTTTTTAAGAAAAACTTGAATCCTTTTAATCTGACCTTCAAGTCAAAAGTTATGACCAATCTACCAACCAGACGCAGGGGCACCGTCTTGCCCCAACATGGCGCATGGCTTTTATTTTTTGAGCCTTGCATCTTCGTCTACCCGCTTTTGAATTATATTTTAAGAGTTTGAGTTCTGGTCCAAACGGTGGAAATTTTCTTAACCTTTATTTTCTTAATTGCCACATGCATTGAGATTTGAGCATCACAAGATGTGATTGTACATGGAAACATGATTTATTATTTGCAGTTTAAAAAAAAATCATTTAATCAACATCACAATATCATATTGCAAATCTTCAAGCTATAGGCACTGTTCGGAGGATTATGGTCTCCACCTGCGCCGTAGTCGATGAGACAACCGTACTCCTTGCCATCACCGGTGGCGTTGCCTTTTCTCCTCAACTCGTCGAGAATAAAAACCATGGTTTTAAGAAACGACCCGGAGGCCGACCCGGGATTTCTCCCGTCCGCCGGGTCAGACCGGTCGAACCACCAGTCGGACCAAAAAAATTTTATTTTTAAAAATTTTAATAATATATATATGTAGGTTAAAATATACTTATTTTTCATACAAAAAAAAACATACTTAATTTTTTATCTCTCCACTCTATAAATCTACTTTTTAAAATTTATTTATTACTTTATAAATTTGTCAAATCAATTTTTTTCCTCGAAAACTACAAAAAAAAAGTCAATTTCGCCCATTTTTGTACTAACCGGGTTCGACCGGTCAGGATGGATCTCAAAATCGGCCGATCTGACCGGATTTGGTCTGGTTAGTACAGACCCCGGTCAAAAACCTAAAAACGACCCGAGCTTGTGCCCGTTTCGCAGTCCAACTGGTCAGACCACCCGTCGAACCGCATTTTTTAAAATCATGATAAAAACAACCTCTCCCTCAGAACGAAACCAACCAGCCCATCTTATCTCTTGATGTCCCATTCAAATCTTTCCCACTGCACATTACTTTGGTTTGGACCACCCATCTAATCAATCAATATCAACAATCAAATCGCTCTTCAAGATATCTGATATGCAACGGTGCACTAAGTATGATGCACCGTACATGGGTAGATGTGAGCTTACGAGGCATAAACGATAAGACCCTTTTTTTCCCGTCGCGCAGTTTTTTCTTATTGGATTTTATGGTGCAAGGTTTTAACAAGGCCTGCCATGTGACCGTGCATATTGTACACGTGAATTCCTTAACCATTCATTACTTTAATGTAAATATTACCTCTATCTGAAAAACTCTACCTTTTAAAAAAAGTCGCTCTTCAAAACCACCCACATAATTTGCAACAAAAGTCACACAGCAGAAAATATGAACTAAAAACGAAGTAATTTATTTCATTTTAATGTGACAAGTTCAAAGGTAGATTTAAGGGCTGACATGAACCAATCTAGTTCTAGTTCATTTCTGGCATGACTTAACAAATATTTCTGCTACTCTAAATGTACAATATGAAGATGAATCTAAAGACGATTAGGAGCTACATATAGTTGTAACAAGTGATCCAATTGGGTCATTAACAAAGCATCGATAAATCAACTTAATGGGTTCAGTTAGATTTTGAGTAATTTTGTGAGGGTTAATGTGAAGTTTGAAGATGAAGACAATGCATTAATATTGTTGAATTTCGTGCCAAGTTTTAACGAAAATTTGTTTATAATTTCTAACATGGGGTAAGGAGTCCTTGGTGTTAGAGTATACACAGGAGCTTGTAGGTTCAATAAGAAACATAAGAGGGAGGTGAATTAGGTTGATAAGTATTTAACCAAATTCTTGCAACTTAGCTTATTCGCGTATTGAGAGTAGTATTGAGATATGTGACATCCGATGTATAGTGGTTCGGCTGAAGTCCAATTAAGCTTACGTCCACTCTTAACATGTCCTCTCACCGTTTTATTACTTTGAATTAAAATAGCAAGAGTACACCTCAAGTTTTCTTGGCTAACTTGAAATCGAACAACCGATAGCATTAAAGGACACCGGTTAGTCACTAACTTCTAGATTTCAAGATTATCTAGAGACCTTTGAATTGGTGCTTTCGTAAATATACTCAAATGAACTTCATATACAAAAGTCGAATATGTATTCTAAGACAATAATTTTCTATGAGTTCTCTTTATCTTATACTACAGTGATTTGAGCTCTCTCTTTATTTTGGTAGAGATCTGAACTCTCTTTTGAATGGATTAAATTCAACTATTCAATTAATTTTATATGAGTGTTTTCTTCTTTTCCATCAACATGTATTTACAGGATCTTGGCTCCTTCTCCCGTAGCTTTGAACTTGCTTGCCAAGCAAGCTTTCAAAAACTTTTTTCTTTCAAGTCCAAGTCCAATTGTAGCCATTGATGAGTAAAGGTTTATTGGTTGCTAATGCTACCACCTCTCCCTCCAAGGCTAGATGAGTTTACCTTTAAATTGTAGACTTCTTGATCCAATAAATCTGTTTGATAAAGACACAAAGCACTCCAATCTTCCCTATTGTATCGGGTTATGATAGTTTAACACAATAAAAAATATAAGCAAGTGTTGTATATCAGACAATAGAGTGATGTTTCTTGGGTAGAATTTATTTCTCCTTTTCGACCAAGATTGATAAAAAAAACTCTTCCCCAAGTTTAACATTTTTAATGCAGAAGGAAGACCTCTTAATCCATCGAATTCCCAAGGTTAATGTTAAAGCTTATGCGCTAGGTTTAGAATCTTTCCTCCTTTGTCTCGACGAGATTCAAATTCAAAATAATTGGTATAATCACTATCTACTCATCTTGTCACGTCATGTCTAACTTAACCAAGTTCTTTTAGCTAATGTTATGAAAGGTAGAATTTTTATTGATGATTAGCGCATTGCGTGACTTGGTATTTATGACATGTGTGGTCTAGATTTAGATTAGAGAGGAGAAAAGTTAATTCGGAGATTAGAGGGTAGATGGGTGTAGGTCCAGTATGCAACTTAAGAGGTGGTGAATTAGATTTGTAACGATTTTCTCGGTTCTTTAGGTACTTAGTTAAGTTTATCAGCGTAATCGAAAATAGGGATAGAGAGATTTGACACCTAATATATAGTAGTTCAGCTTGGCCCACTTGAGTCTATGTCCACTCTTCAATTGTTCTCTCGCATTGCAACCTTTACAACCACTAGCTTCAGGTACCCCGGCTAGCTACCACTTTAGTTTTACAGGTTCACTAGTAATCTCTCAATGCATTAGCTTTAACACGATACGACTAACTATTACTTCTAGATTTATAGGATCTCTAGAAACATTGAACTTATTGTTGCTCTTACAAATGTACTTCTTAGAACTTCACACACAAGTTGAGCAAGTATTCTAAGACAATGATTTTTCTTTTCAAAAAAAATTCTAAGACAATGATTTTCTATTTTGCTCTTTGTCTTAACAAATTTATCTTGAAGTTTGGTCCACTTGAAAGATTCTTTTCATATTATTTAGCATAATAGTTAGAGGTAAAATATAATGGAGAGGTCGAAACCACCATTAAGGAAGGCAAATAAATTTATCACGATTGTGAGAACAACTGAGACCGGCGACGATTGAACATTGCACCTCGAACCAAAGTTTGGTCCATTTGAAAGATTCTTTTCATATTATTTAGCAAAATAATTAGAGGTAAAATGGAATGGGAAGGTCGAGACCATCATTAAGGCAATCCTTGAGACAACCTTGTGCTTATGGATGATAAATAACGATATGTAGCGCCCTTTTATAGCAAAGAAGATGCACAATCAACATGGTCACATCAAATTTGATCAAATTCTGGCAGCTGTCATCCGAATCTTCCAAGCTCTTTTCTCTTTCTTTACCGTTCATTTTTTTCATTGGATTTTTTTAACGATATAATTTTGACGAGATCCACGACAACAACCTTGTTCTTATTGGAGTGAGTGTTTGGGTTTTTTTTCTTGACCTAGGATTGTCAAATTGGTGACGTCTGTGCAACGATTTTGTATTTTGTACTTTGCGCTTGTTTTTCTTGATTTAATAAAATTGTACGACTTCAGAAATAAAATAAATGCTAGGGCACATTTTCTTCTTCCCCGTGGCTAACATGTCATGTCTAGTCTATAAAACCCGATCAATTAGAGTTCTATATGAAGAAGCTATAGAAAGTAGTATCAACCAAAAAAAATTAATTAGCTTCCGATTGGCACACACCCAATACACATGGAGTACTCAACAAACAGAGATAGTTGGAGCGAGGCAATCCAAGCTCAAACTCACCTATACAACCAGTGCTTTAAGTTTATCAACTCCATGTCATTAAAATGCGCTGTTCAACTCGGAATACCGGATGCCATCCATAGCCATGGTGGGTCAATGACCCTTCCCCAGCTTGTGGATGCACTGGCAATCCGACCCCAGAAAGCTCCTCACCTTGGTCGCCTCATGCGTTTCCTGGCCATGCAAGGGCTTTTCGAAATCGAAAACGTAGGTGATCAACATCCGTACACTTCTCCTTTTAGGCATTTTACTTGCTCTCTCTCACCTCGTACTCTTTTTTATTTCAGGTTGTGGAAGAAGAAAGGTACCTTTTAACTCCATCCTCAAGGATGGTCCTAAAGGACCATCCCTACACTATGAGGCCACTCTTGCTAATGATACTAGACCCGGTGATGACCATGCCATGGAATTTCATGAGCGAGTGGTTCCGGAACGACGACCCGATGGCGTTCGTCTCGGCCCACGGGGTGTCAGTTTGGGAATATGCAGGGAAAGATGATCGACTTAACAATCTCATCAATGATGGCATGGGTTCTGATACTCAACTGATTATCTCCATCGTTGTAGATAAGCTTAAAGGCATGTTTGAGGGTGTAAACACCTTGGTGGATATTGGAGGAGGCACCGGAACTATGGCTAGAGCAATTGCTAAGGCTTTTCCTGATCTGGAGTGTATCTGTTTTGATCTACCTCATGTGGTTTCTAGCCTCAATGATTGTGGAAACTTGAAGTTTGTTGGTGGAGACATGTTTGAGGAGGTCCCGTCTGCTGATGCAATTTTAATTAAAGTAAGATCTTTATGGTTTTTTTTTTATTTTTGTGCTAAATTGTGACATTATATTAATGTCTTGAGTTGTTTGTACGTGCATCCAGCCATATACTTATCTCCAATCATATTTGATACAAAACTTGTAACAAAATGCAGTGGATACTACACAATTGGACCGATGAAGAGTGCGTGAAAATACTAATGCGATGCAAAGCAGCACTTGAGAAAAAAGGGAAGGGAGGGAAGCTGATCATCGTGGAGATGTTGGTGGGAGCAAAAGAGCTGGAGAAGGAAGAAGCAGAGGTTCAACTTCAATCTGACCTGGGAATGTTTGTAATGATATCTGGTCGAGAGAGACGTGAGAAAGAGTGGCTGAAACTCTTCTCTGATGCTGGGTTTAGCAGCCACAAGATCCACCCTGTACTTGGTGTAAGGGCTGTCATTGAGGTTTATCCATGATTAAATTGTTCTTGCAATTCGATATTACCGGTGTAATTTATCACTTCTTGTGTTAGTTAACTCTTGTTATCGTTTGTTTTCATTTTGGTTAAGTGGTTTTATCTTTTCCATGTGGAATTTGAATTTGTAACAGTGTTTTATTGTTTGAGCACCTGTTTCTGTACTCTTCTTATATTATGAATAAATTCCAATCACAAAAAAATTGTTTCCTAAGTAGAGACTGTTCGTTCACTAGTGATAAGTAGATTGATGAATTTTGATTAATGGGCAAAAAAGTGTTAGTTAACTGTTTTAAGTCTAATTAACTCTACTTTTGACCAGTTAGTGAGCAGAATCGCTAGTTGATCCACTAAAAACTTCGGGATCATAACATGCGGTAAATTGACCTAATGATGTTGCTCAAGTGGATTACCCAAAATTTTCAACTTTTTTTTGTCTTCTACTTTGTTTCGATAGCGCTCTAGTATTTATTCTTGTTCTACTTGCCATTTTTGTGTGTCTGAAACATGCAAATAGACCCGATTAGCAGTAAAGCTTCCTCTTTCCATATATGCGACAACTATTATTACGAATTTACGACTATTTTTTATTGGGATTCGGCGACCGACTGTATTGCTAATCTAGAGATTTCTTACCGAGAGTTTTTTCTTCGAGCCACTTTTTTACCGGGAGTTTGAAAGGATTCATTAAAGTGAGTATTGTGTCTGCTCATGATTAAAACAAATTATTATTAGAAACTTACTGGTAAAAAAGATGTGCTCGAATCTAATATCAAACTTTTTTTAAAAATCTATTGCAGGACTGAACTCAAGGTACACAACCATCTATCCATGATCTAAATCTATATTCGAATCACATTGTCTTCATCTTGTCATCCAAGTATGTCCGTGAGAACTTTGGTCAAGTGGTCAATACCCGAGCTTGATTAGTGTAGCTTCCAGTTTCCTCTTTACAAGTGATCAATAATCTCATTTGCCATCAGCACACCATCTAGTATCTGCCTCCCTTTAATAAACCTGGTATGTAAACTGCCCAAAATTTACGAAATAACCCTCTTACGTCTGATTGAGAGAACTTTGGCAATAATCTTGTAAAGGCTATAATACGTGAAATTGGCATGAACTCCTTAAGATTCTTAGCTCTTTGAGACTTTGGCACCAAAACAATGAAAGAAGATTTAATGCTAGGGTGTAATCTTCCAGTCCTGAAGTAATGCATCACAAAACTTGGTACATTAATTTCTCGGCCATCTATATTGATGCAAGCAATGTGATTCTGCCTACCATCTTGTGATTCTGATGTACCTACCATCTTGATCCTGATGTAGATCTTCTTCTACCATATTCAACTTGTCCAATCCTAACTCCATGATTACCAAGCTCTGTGCGTTATCATTTTCATCCTCTTTGGCCCAATTTTTCAGTTTGTCCTTGAGTAGCTTCATTTTGTGCACCACCTTGTTTGGTCCATATGTGGGTGGTTCCATCCAATTCACTCCACCAAGCTCTCATGTTATTTTGAAATCGGAATCTGACAACCATTGATTGCTGAACCTTAATGGACGCGGGTCCCAATTTAATTAATCCTCCTTCAATATAACATGATTATGATCTGAAAGTGTCCTCGCAAACCCCACTGCGTGACTATTGGATAATGCTTACCTCATCACCTTGGCAAACTTATCGGTAGTTACATGCCATGTTTATCATGATTAGAATGTGTATAGTTCAACTTAGTTATCTAGTAGTTGTAGCTGTCTTTATCGCATAGCAGCAGTACTTGTATATATGGACATATTCTGAATGGAATAAACACAACTGAGTTTTACCTCAATATGGTATCAGAGCCATGTTGAAACTCTCAAATCAATTCCACAAAAGATCCTGACCTAGCTGATAGCGAATCAATGCTGACGACTCGGGTAGCAGTAGCCCGATTGGGCCCGCGATGGCCCGAACGCAGGCAGCCAGAATGATTCACCATATTTTCTCCACAGTTTTGAGACAGGTCAAGCCTCACTTGTCTCACAACCATTGTCTAGCTCAGGCGACAACTATGCGATGTGGAGAGAAGCAATGATCATGATACTAGACGCAAAGAACAAGCTTTTTTTTTCGGCGGCATGCTCGCACAAACTGACAAGGGGTCTGAATCATTCCCCAAGTGGTGGCGAGCAAACAATTTGGTGAAATCCTAGCTGATCAATTCAGTTTCACCAGATATCGCCGCCAACCTGATGTTTGTGGAGACAGCAAGATTGATATGGGAAGAACTGGCCCGTCGTTTTGCTACTGGAAGTGCAGCTCGAATCTACGAGGTCTCTAAATCGATTGCCAACCTTCGACAATAAAATATCTCAATTGCAACATACTACACATCCCTCAAGTCTTTGTGGGATGAGTTGGAATGTTATCGAATCCATTTTTCTATGCATGTATGCTACTACCTGCACTTACGGATCTCGCCAAATGGACAACTGGGAGCAAGATAGAGATCGGGTGATAGAGTTTCTCATGGGACTCAATGACTAGTACACACATATACGGAGTAACATATTGATGATGAAGTCGCTAACTGGAGTCTCAGATGCTTACTCGTTTGCCTCAGAAGACGAAAAACATCGCTAATTTGCTACAAAAAATTACGTACCTACGCTAGAGCACTCAGCCTTGGCAGCTGTTCGAAGCTCTACTGCAAAAATAGATGTCGTGGCCAGAACAATGATATGTCATCATTGCTCGTAGCTGGGTCACACATCAAGGTATTTCCCAGCCAAGCCTGCCATATACTGTGGTTACTTTAGCATTTGAGGCTACGAGGAAGATGTATGCTACAAAAAGAAAGTGGCTCTTGAAGGTAGCAATGGAAGCTTGTGCGGTGGATCGAACAATCGCGGTGGTAGAGGAGGAGGAGGAGGATGAGGCCGAGCTTTTATCGCGACATCCAGTTCCAACAGTGCCTCAACAACCAAGAATGTTCAACTCACACCTGACCATCTTTAACAGCTCCTAGCCCTCCTACTAAACCCCGCCAAAGAAACTCCTCTCGACGATAATGTCCAATCCTTTCCATGTCTACTGTCAAAATAATCAGATCCATCCACTCATTGGATTCTTGATTCAGGTATAACTCATCACATTACATGTTCCCTTGATAGCCTAGATAATAGCTCACCAACTACATGACCCTCGATTACCATCCCTAACGAAACCAACTTGCCTGTTACCCGTATAGGTTCAGTCATTTTACCAAATGCTATAAATATGTCCAATGTGTTCCATGTCCCTCATTACCAATTCAACCGTATATCAATTAGTCGTCTCACTGGTGATCTAAATTGCTCAATTCACTTCCTTCCCAAACTTTGTTACTTTTAGGACATAACGACAAAGAAAGTGATTAGATGGGGCCGACAGCATAATGGAATCTATATTGCTTCAAATTCTGCACCCAAGTCATAATGATATAACAGTGTCTGAGAACTCCTCCATTGATTTGTGGCACTGGCGAATAGGTCATCCAAACTGCAAACTACGCCCCCAAATTTTGCACTTAGATTCTAGCATATCATTTAGGCAGCAAACTTGCACCATTTATCCATTAGCCAAGCATATTAGGAAGTCATTTTCATATAGCGTCATTAAAACCAAAGGATGCTTTCAGTTATTGCGTGTCGATGTATGGGGTCCATTTCCCATAGCTTTACTTAGTGGTGCAAAATATTTCTTAACAATCATTGATGATTTCTCACTTTTGCACATGGATTCACCTACTTAATTCCAAAGATCAAGTTTTTAATGTCTTAAAATGTTTTGTTGCCATGATCGAACGACAATATAATGCAGTAGACAATGTATTCTAAGTGTCAACACTAAAGATTTTTTTAATCATCGCATAAATGAGTAACTTCACTCCATTGGCATAGAACATGAGCATACATGCATCGCAACTCCACAACAAAATACTGTTGCCGAAAGGAAACATAGACACCTCCTCAACACAGGATGTGCTTTACGATTTTAGGCACCATTACCAAAATGTTTTTGGGGAGAATGCATTCTCACCGCCGCATATCTCATAAATCGTACACCGACAAAAAAATTTCAAGAAAAAATGCCTTTTGAAGTCCTCACTGGCAAACCACCATCTTTTGATCATCTTAAGGAGGTTTTAAGGTGTCTTTATTTTGCACACAATATCCATTCTAACACTAAACAAGATAATAGGAGCATTCCCTGCATATTCATAGAATACCCACCATTACAAAAGGGTTATAAGGTTTTTGATCTAGTCTTCCGAACAACATTTATTAGCCGAGATGTAATATTTCATGAATAAATATTCCCAGCCCTCAAACATACGTTGCATGAGCACAATCTTGTTTTACCAGTACATACACCGGATGACCCTATCGCCGCCATACCTAACGATGAACTACCAGATGCATCTAGGTGTTCTGAGGGTAAGCCCAAGGCCCAAAATGATCTACCAAACACACCTTCCACCGACGGCCAGACACCAAACATTACTTGTGCTTCTCTCGTAGCTGCACCATCTACAGTGCAAGTCCGACATTGTTTTCGGGTATGAAATCCTCCACATTGGCTTGCCAACTTTCACACCGGCCCCTTCACATTACATTCTTTGATTAGGAGTACAGCTTACCCTATAGGTCACTTTCTTTTAACCCATTTCTTCACACCTTGTTATTGTTCTTTCTTATCCAGGATTGATTCCGACACCGAGCTAACATCCTTCTAAAAGGCAAAAACTTTCCCGGCCCGGCGAACATCAATTCAAGCAAAACTTGATGCTCTCAAAAGCAACAGTATATGGTCTCTTACTCACCAACCTCTTGGTAAACGTCCTATTAGTTATAAAGAGATATTTAAAATCAAACGCCATTCTGATGGGACCATAGAGCCTTATAAAACCTGATTGGTGGCCCGAGGGTACTCTCAACGGGAGGGCGTCGACTATCCTGAGACATTTGCTCCAGTGGCAAAATTAGTCTCTGTTTGGGTTCTTATATCCATCGCCATTGTCCGCAATTGGCCTTTATATCAACTTGATGTGAAAGATGCATATTTACATGGTCACTTGTCTAAAGAGGTGTATATGCAAATTCCACCAGGACACCCTCGACATGACGAACCACATCTTGTTTGCAAGATTTGAAAATTGCTTTATTGGCTAAAGCAAGCCGACAGCAACTGGTTCTTCACCCTACGGGCAGCCCTCATTGATATTGGCTTCCGCCAATCACATGCATACCACTCACTATTCATCATCCAACGACACACAGTTTCGGCTTTCCTAATTATTTACGTTGATGATATTAATGACGACAGTCTGCTTTGCTATATTAAGCTGCTCCTACTTCAACACTTCCTTATCAAGGACCCTGCACACTTGCATTATTTTTTGGGCATAGAGGTTGCGCAGTCCAACAGCGGTATCTAGCTGACCCAGCGCAAATACACGTTAGACATTCTCTCAAATGCTGGTTCCTCCTGAGCAAAACAAGTTCAGACACCAGTGGAACCAAATGTCAGACTTCCCGGAGACAGTGGTGACTTGTACGATAATCCAAGCCGCTATCGTCGTCTTATTGGATGACTAATTTATTTGACAGTCACCCGACTGGACACCTCCTTTACTGTCAATATGCTCAGCTAATTCATTCAGAAACGACGTCTTCCATATTGGCAGGCTGCCAAGCATCTATTATAGTATTTAATCTTCCTCAAGTAATTTGCACGTGGAAGCATACAGTGACTCAGACTAGGCAAATTGCCTCACAACAAGATGTTTGACCACTGGTTACGTTATTAAACTCGACACCAGCCTAATTTCATAGAAGAGTAAGAAACAAAAGACTGTGTCTCACTCATCTACAGAAGCAGAATATCGTGCTATGGCGTCAACAACTCGAGAACTTTTATGGCTATTTCAGCTACTGGCAGACTTCAGTTTGAAATTTACACATTAAATTCCTCTATATTGCGACAATGAAGTAGCTCGTCACATCGCTGTCAGCCTTATATTTCACGAAGGTACTAAGCACATCAAAATCGATTGCCATGTTTTTCATGAACAGTTAACTGCTGGCCGTATCTTCCTAACTGCCATTTCCTCCAACCTCCAGTTGGCTGAGAAAAGCACTACCACGTGATCGAATTTATTTTCAAATGTCTAAGCTTGGCGTCCGTGATTTTCACGCACCAGGTTGAGGGCGGATATTGGATAATGCTTACCTTATCACATAGGCATAGTAATCAGTAGTTACATGACATGTTTATTATGATGTAGAACGTGTATAGTTTAACTTAGTTATCTAGTAGTTGTAGCAGTCTTTATCACATAGCAGTAGTACCTGTATATATGGACATATTCTGAATGGAATAAACAAAACAAAGTTTCACTACAAAAGTGGCCTTTGAGTCGCTTCCTAGATAGGCTGATGATATCACGAATATATCCAATCTAGAGGCAGCTTAGGGCAATCTCTAAGTTAATTTCCTTCCTTTCATTGGGAGGTCTATTAGACCCGCATCATCGACAAAATTTCTAAAATATCTTGACCTTTGTGACATCCACATTGCAATTAAGTAAAGTTGTCGAACCCATTGGGAGCAGTCTTAGGGTCGCCCTATTAGTTAGCTAGCTAGATTTAGGACAGATTAACTTTTTAGTTTATTGGGGTGATGTGTACGCAGTCAGAAAAATTAAAGTCTATGCTATAAATGGAAAGATGGAGTCAGGCATCTTTCGTGCAACCTTCCTAACTAGGCAACGATATGGATTTACTATGCTTGTGATGGTCCAGAGGTTTCTATCGTGGTGATGCTTTACTCTAATTGTTTGCACTGCCAAAGGTAGGGTTTCGGGTGACAACTCCTAGCATTATATGGACTCTACAATCTGGTTGTCAGCACGGAAGTCATCGCCTAGCCCTAGAGCCACCACCTCCGACCCAACTCACTAACTCTCTACCCTATAGCTAACTAGCCTTCCTCTTTTCGCCCTCGTACTTTAGGAGTTCATCTAGTCTACTAGCTATCTCTTTCCATGGTCCCCCTTTTCCCTCCCACTTTGGATTCTCACTAGTAAATACGTAAATCAAATTATAATGCTCTTACTATTAACCTTAACCCGCCACTTCTGGATAATTACTATAGAAACCTTTGGATGATGCAATTAAGGTTTGCCTCTTCCCATTCATTCTAATGCATAAGGTCTGTCATTGGTAAGTTAGCTCGGAAGACTCCAGATTTGCAACTTTGAGGCAAGTGGCAGATGCTTTCTTGGGAAAGTACTTCCCCTACTCAAAGACCACCAGATTTTGAGGGAGCTAAACACCTTTAAATAATACCCAGACGAGAGTTTAGCAGAAGCATGGGAATGCTCCAAAGACTTGAAGAGGTCATGCCCCACACAAAACAAGACGGATGATGATCTTCTCCAATCATTTTTTTTGGCTTGACATCAACCTCAAGGGCCACTCTAGATGCCTGTAATGCTTCGTAATCCGATTGACTGTCTCCACAGACCAACACGGGTCATTTCTAGCGTACTTTGTCCTTACTCGCACGCATCCCAGAAACTTCCCATGAGATCACCCATCCTGATCCAACTCCTGGACAAACGCGTTTAACATTGGAGTTCTCTCAAGATGTGTACCAGAAAAGAAGGTGCACCTTGTTGATATGGATAGTACCAATCAAATCACTTAAGCATTTCAGACAGAAAAGATACGCGACGTCCTCGTCACGCCAGACATAACACAGAACAATCCCATAACTATTTTTGCTCTGATACCAAATGCAACGCCCCGTGATCATACCGACTGTCTCTACAAACCAACACGGGTCTTTTCGAGCGTATTTGGTCCTCACTTGTATGCATCCTGGAAAACTTCTCAGGAGGTCACGTATCATGATCCTACTCCTAGTCAACCGCGTTTAACCTTGGAGTTCTCTCAAGATGTGTACCAGAAAAGAAGGTGCACCTTGTTGAGATGGATAGTCAAATCAAATCACTTAAGTCTTTCAGACAAATCATTATCAGGGTATCACATTCACCCTTCTTTAAATACGCGATGTCCTCGTCGCGCCAGACAGAACAAACAACAATTCCAGAACTGTTTTTGCTCTGATACCAAATGTAACACCCCGTGATCCGACCGACTGTCTCCACAGATCAACACTGGTCTTTTCTAGCGTGCTTTGTCCTCACTCGCACGCATCCCAAAAACTTTCCAGGAGGTCACCCATCCCGATCCTACTCCCGGCCAAATGTGTTTAACCTTGGAGTTCTCTCAAGATGTGTCAC
This sequence comes from Hypericum androsaemum, assembly GCA_963995505.1. NCBI lineage: Eukaryota > Viridiplantae > Streptophyta > Magnoliopsida > Malpighiales > Hypericaceae > Hypericum > Hypericum androsaemum. The sequence continues at coordinate 7,271,221 of OZ023189.1, forward strand.
ACAAAAAAAGGTGCGTCTTGTTGGTATGGATAGTACCAATCAAATCACTTAAGCATTTCAGACAAAACAGATCATTAACGGGGAATCACAATATCGCTGCTAGTGATTCTTTTGTAAGGAAACCCCGCTTACTCTACTGAGCGAGAGATTACATGGTAATGCCCCAAGAGGAAGAGAAAGAAATAGACTTGGTGGCTCAACTTCAAACCAAGGTTGCTGCATTGGTGAAGAAATGTCATGACCAAAACTTTCCCTAGCCTTTCAAGCCCTAACGCTCCCCTTTCCCTCCCATCCCTTCGTCCCCCCGGGCCTCGAGCACATTCAGGTGCTGCCGTACGGGACAATTTTGAACAATGATTTTTGTTCCAAATGCATGTTTTTTGTGCAATATGTGGTCCGCACAAGATAAAAAATTGTGAGAGTTTTGTATTAAATTCTTGTCGCCCAAAAAATCAGTCCTAAGACAAAAACTATAGTCTTATTTTTACTATATCACCCTTACATTCTCTTTCTTAAATCCTTCAACCCAACCCATTCCATTCAAACTTCTACGACTTTTCAATTTTAATAAAATTTTGGTGTTTATTTTTCCATCGTTCCTTCCTCTTTTATTTTTTTCTTAGTTCCAATTGTATACATAAGCTATTATAAAGACAATGTCATTTAATTAGTATATATGTATTATAATTTCTCTTAACCATTTCACGTAACGCGTATGTCAGGGATGAACTAAAATTCTCGGCATAATTTGACGATGCACTATTTCTCTTGTATCTTTATTTGTTACGCCAAAAAAATAGATAGTCTAATAACACAAGCTGTTGAAAAATTCAAGAAAATTTAGAATTCAAACTCAAGCAAATGTCGCGGTATAAAATAATTATCTTTAAAAAAATATTTTAATGTCTTATTTCTATTCATGTGGTCATTCGCTTATGATCAGTGATGCACTTATTTAAATTTCTTCTTATTATTTTTATTTTTCTAGATCCCGTCTTAAATATCTATATGAAAACATATGAAAAAGAAACTCAATGACCCTGTTGTTATTATTTAAAATTCTTTTTATGGGTTGGCTTGATGAAAAACAACTTGTTGAGGAAGGTGTTGTATGTTTTATTTGATGTCGTGTGTTGGAATATTCGGCTTCTAATGAATCGGGTCAAAACAAAGGGGTGGACTGTCAAGGTTTGCTGGTCTTCTAGTCCACGGTTAATGTCCGTCTTTGCGTTTCGACTGTCGATCGGTAGTTAGGAAGGTGTTGGTTTTATGAATGCTGGTAAAGTTTTAAACAATAATTACACATGTTAAAAATTGAATCATGAATTTTCATCAATTCGTAAACGAATTGTGTCATTAGCCCAAATTCTCTTTAGCTCTACTAGAAGCCTTCTCTCCTCAAATGCAAGGCCCCAACTTATGTTGTCTATTTTTTTAAGAAAAAAGATGGATGGGTGAGTTGCTTGCTGATATTAATATGAGAAACATTTAGATGGGTGGTCCAATGGGCAGGAGAAGAATTAATTTCGAGTGTAAAATCCAGCATATAAGATGGAAATTAATAATTTCATGGTAGCCTATAGTTTTCATTGTTTTTAAGAGTTGATATGGTTGGCTGTTGACAAAATATGTGAAAAGACAGGATGATTGGATCTGAGTGATAGTGTAAGGCGTGGAAAGCATGGTATTCGGAGGGGGTGACGTGGTGGCTTCTATTAAGTAATTTTTGGTCGTAGTTTTGCCAAGTATGGCAGGAAACTGCATTTAGTAGGAGTTGGTCCAAAGTATTCTAATATTGATTTTTATTTAAGTTTTACGAAATAAAAAAATATTACTCATAAAGTCACTTTTTAAAATAGGAAAAAGTTAATTTTAGTACTTTGTGGTATAGCTCAAAATTACTTTAGTACCCTATGACAAAAAACTGACCAATCGAGTCATACTTATTCCAATTAACATCAAAAAGGTCAATGGGCAGTTGCATGGACCTACCCGGACTTGCCCGAACCATGCTCAGCCAACTCTTCTTCTTCTTCTTCTACCTCCTCCTCCTCCTCCCGAACTCCTTGGCATTATAAGCGGAGAAATACACGAGAGTAGCGTACGTGTTGCTGGCCCCCATATCTTAGAAAACCACGTACCTTGACTTGTTTGGGGGGGTAGCGGTGGAGAGGCAGTAGCGGTAGAGGCAGTCATCGACGAAGGCCTTCCTCGGGCCAAGCTCGAGGCCCTACAGGCGGCGTTGCCTTCCTTGCTCTCCACGCTCCAGCGCCTCCACGCGCTCTCCCTCCAGTGTGCTGACCGCTTCCCCTCCACTCGACCCCAACCACCTCGTGTTCTTCCTCAAGGACCTCTTCACCCGACTACAGATCGACGGCCTCGAGTTCAAGCGGAAGGTGCTCGAGTCTCTCTTGGAGATCCTCCGCGACGATGAGAAGTCGGCGGTTATCATTTCCAAGGAGGCCAACCTCGGATACCTAGTCTCACTCCTCGACTACAGTAACGTCGCCGTTCGTACCTCGCCATCGCCGCTGCCTCCCTGCTCGCCTGCAGCAGCGACGAGTCCCACCGAGCTGTCTTCGAGGAGGGAGGACTCGGCCTGCTCCTCAGCATCCTAGAGTCTGCCTCGACGGTGCTCAAGGAGAAAACCACCTCCAAATCCGGATACCCGTCCTCGAAGAAGAAGGTCCAGTTGGTGGAGTGGCGGTAGCAGTGGAGGCAGTCATCGACCACCAGGAACTGGTTGTAGTAGTAGCCGTCAAACTGGTCCTAGGCTCGCAAGAAGAAGAAGAAGAAGAAGAAGAAGAAGAAGAAGAAGAAGAAAGGGGTAGAAGAAGAAGAAAAGAAAGGAGAAGGAGGAGAGATAGAGAGAGAGAGAGAGAGAGAGAGAGAGAGAGAAGAGAGGGGAGAGGCCATGTCATCAAAATTTGGTGACGTGGCTGGTCAAATTGGTCGGGCAGGGTTTGAACAGGTCTAGGCAGTTACCCGTGGACCTTTTTTAAGTTAATTTGAATAAGTGTGACTTGATTAGTCGATTTTTACGACAGGGTACTAAAATAATTTTGGGCTATACCACATGATAATAAAATAGAGGTTCCATGAGTGTATTAACGAGTGTAATAAGGGGAGAGCGTAGGGTCAACGGAAAAAGTAATGTTTTGTTTTGTAATTAAAACTTGAGCAACTGTAGTAATTTACTTTTTTTTAGAAAGAACTGTTGTAATATACCGATGCCTAGTTTGCACGGTGTATTACTGTTTTCTTTCCAAATAAAATATCTACAAATTCAAACCAAAAAAATCACGTGGAGTGCGACGTGGTTCTCTTTGGATTTCTAAACCAGAAGTTCTGAAATGAGCATATGGAGTGCACCTCGACATGCTCACCACAATATTAAATGAACAACGATAGAATATGAATTCAAAATAGCCAAAAGTGTATAAAAATTGAGATAATGTCGGTGCCAAAATTGAGATAATTGTGTGTAAAAGAGCCAAAAGTTCTTAAATGAGCATATGGATTGCGATGTAGCAATAAATGCCGGTGTGTACCACCAGATATTCTTCTTCTTATCTTGCCATATGAGATAATGTTGATGTGTTGCCTGTGTCAATTAAGATAGCTTTAGATTGGATACGGAGTGAAGGAAATCATTCCGGACGGTTTGGAGTGAAAGAGATGATACTGGCATGTCCCGTTCTGTGATATCGGCATGTCCTGTTATGTGATACTAGCATGCCATGTTATGTCATATTAGCTAGTGTATTTTCAGTGTTTGCGAGAGTGGCATGTTCCGTTTACGGTACTAGACCGATTGATTTTTTTATTTTGTCCCCTGTTTTTCTGCACTTTTACAAAAAAGTCCCTGCGTCCTTCACTCCAAACTATTTGGAATGGGAGCATTCTTTACCCAATCCAATCTCAGAACGACATGCGGATCATACCACATCTTGCACCTGAAACTTTAGCCAGCTCATTTTCTGTCTAATTTAGTTGGGTTACTGCAACCAACTTCCCCTACTGTCCGATCTCTTCAATCCTCATAGCCGAATAAATGAACATTTTTTTAATACTATTATCGTTTATTTTTAGAACATATAAAATAAAAAAAGATATTTACTTTTCAATATGAATATTCATATAGTACGATGAAAAAGAAAGCAAAATACAGAATATTTTTTCTGATTTTATGAATCAACTATTAATTGTTATTTCAAAATTTTAAATTTTGTTGGATTTCATATCGCATTGTTCTAGTTGCATTCAAAAAGTTAGGTTTAGCCATATAAAAATACAACAGTTAATAATTCTCTAAAATTAATAAAACTTATGATCCTCTTAACTGCATGTCTGTATCTTGCCATACCTTACTCGATTTAAACCAACTGCCCTCTTCATCAACTTGCATAACATAATAGAAACCACGCCAACCATACCCACTGGCCGCTGCATCTAATCTTCCCCACTGCACATTGATATCCCATTGAAATCACAATGGACCACTCATCTACTAGAAAGCACTTAGCTATTTAATTTACTTTAACAGTTGGCTTCATTTGGATGACAGCAAGGGTAGATATTTTATGGTGTATGACTTTCTTGTATGAGATTCAAGTATTTTTCTAATTAGTGACGTTGCCGTTGTTGGAGAATTATATTTAAAAAAGTGACACTACAATAAGTGGAATATTATATTACTTATTAGACCATTTTCAACTCAACCCGGCCTAAAATAGGAAAATCTAGACAGACTCCCAAAATAGACAGATTCACCTCCAAATAGGAACGCATAGACCGTGTCAGAAAAATAATCATGGTCAAAATAAGAACTCTAGGCCGCGTTCTCAAAGCATATTCTCATAGTTGGCCAAGCATATTCTCAAAGCGAGCCCACTCGCTTTAAGCTTGACACAAAATAAGTTCCTCTAGCCCAAGACAAGCTCGTAACAACCCAAGCCTACTTCCTCGAGTGAAAGTCCTTTCCTCGAGTCACCTCGTTCTCACCAATGACTACCTCAGCTTCTACCTTGACGAAGAAACCAAGTGCAAGCTTGCGCCTCCTAGAGGGAATACGGGTAAGCCTCCACTTCTCGGAGAAACTAGGTGCAAGCCTTCACTTCTCAGAGTAACTAGGCACAACCCTCCACTTCTCTGAGTAACTAGATGCAAGCCTCAAATTCCCGGAGTAACTAGGCGCAATCCTCGCCTACCTGGAGTAAGATACCCTTTCACCTTCCTAGAGCTGGAAACCATTTTGCCTTCTAGGAGTTGGAGACTCTTTCACCTTTGGGGAGCCGAGGACCCCTTCTCCTTCCCAGAGTCGGAGACCCTTTCGCCTTCCCAGAGTTGGAGACCTTTTTACCCTCCCAGATTTGGAGACCCTTGCGCCTTCCCGGAGTTGAGGACCCTTAACCTCCTCGGGTAGGAGAAGTAGGCTCACTCCAGATAGAGATTAGGTACAAGTCTTCTCCTCACTCCAGGGAGGGAGTACGCACAACCCTCCTCACTTCGGGGAGGGAGTAGGCGCAACCTCCTTACTCTAGGCAGGGAATAGGCACAAGTACTTGAAATATACTTTTGACCATCTTACACACCGAATTTGAAGAAATCATAACTATAAAAGTTGTAGATCTACATCTTTACTTTTCACAGCAACTTGAATCCTTTTAATCCAAAATTTAAGTCAAAAGTTATGGCCAATCTACCAACTAGACGCAGGGGCTGCGCCATCTTGCCCTAACATGAAGCAGGGCTTTCATTTTTTGAGCCTTACATCTCCGTCTACCCGGACGGGTTCACATTTCCACCTAGACCAAAGGAAAGGCTAAGCGGACCCTCATTACCTCTTCCAACCAAGACATGGTGCTACTTAGCATAGGCTCCTTCTCATTGAGAGGAGTCAATGCCTTCGGTATGCCGGCCGAGTGTCTTGCTATGATAAAATAACGCTTAAACATCTGCCCATACCTCAATAATTGCCTTGGTCAATCTTGATCTCCGAGACTTGATATTTTGCACTCCAATAGGTATAAATATACTAGCAATAACAGTTTGATCAAATTATTAATATCTTTAATACAAAAGAAATAAATCTGGTCACGACAACTGCGAAGTTATTGTATTTACGGATCCTTTGGTAACAGCAATTATTGCTGATGATATTGCTATTGCGTAATGCAATTTTACACCCTAGTCTTTTGACGACAAATGAGGATAGAACCGCCCGTCAAACAAACAATTTCGCTTTTGAATTCTATTTTAAGAGTTTAAGTTCTGGTCCGAAAAACGGAAATTTTCTTAACCTTTATTTTCTTAATTGCTACATGCATTGAGAATTGAGCATCACAAGATCTGAATGTACAGGGAAACATCATTTATTATTTGCAGTTTTAATAAAAAAATCATTTACTCAACATCACAATATCATATTGCAAATCTTCAAGCTATAGGCACTGTTCGGAGGATTATGGTCTCCACCAGCACCGTAGTCGATGAGACAACCATACTCCTTGCCATCACCGGTGGCGTTAGCCTTTCTCCTCAACTCGTCGAGGATAAAAACAACCTATCCCTCAGAACGAAACCAACCAGCCCATCTTATCTCTTGATGTCCCATTCAAATCTTTCCCACTGCACATTACTTTGGTTTGGACCACCCATCTAATCAATCAATATCAACAATCAAGTCGCTCTTCAAGATATCTGATATAAATGGGCGCACTAAGCATGAACTAGGGTAGATGTGAGCTTACGAGGCATAAACACTAAGAACCTTTTTTCCTATGGCGCAGTTTTTCTTATTAGATTTTACGGTGCAAGATTTTAACGAGGCCTCTAATGCAACCGTGCATATTGTACACGAGAATTCCTTACCTATTCATTACGTTAATGTAAATATTACCTCTATCTGAAACCTTTTTAAAAAAGTCGCTCTTCAAGACCACCCACATAATTTGCAACAAAAGTCACACAGCAGAAAATATGCACTAAACGAAGTAATTTATTTCATTTTATGGTGCCAAATTCAAAGGTAGATGTAACGGCTGACAAGAACCAATCGAGTTCTAGCTCAATTCTAGCCTGACTTAACAAATATTTCTGCTACTCTAAATGTACAATCAGAAGATGAATCTAAAGACGATTAGGAGCTACATATAGTTGTAACAAATGATCCAATTGGTTCATGCTAAATCCTAGTGTAAGAGTTGGGTTCAATTGACAAAGCATCGATAAATCAACTTAATGGGTTCAGTTAGATTTTGAGTATTTTTGTAAGAGTTGATGTGAAGTTTGAAGATGAAGACAAATTCCTAAATCCTAGTGTTAGAGTTGTAGGTTCAATAAGAAACATAAGAGGGAGGTGAATTAGGTTGATAAGTATTTCATAAAATCCTTGCAATTTAGCTTATTAGCGTATTGAGAGTAGTGCTCAGATATGTGTTGGAAAAACACGGGGGCTCCAAGCAATACACAACACCTGGAGTAAGCAAACACAACAACGAAGCACCAACCAAAAACACAAAGAAATCATAAGGGGGGACACAAGATATTTAGTCACCCGGTTCGACAATAACGTCTACGTCCGGGGACGTCCAAGTCAGGTGCGATTTTACTATTTTTATTCAATGGGGCTTCACTTGCTCTTACACTGAATGATCCACACTCCTGGCCTCTCTACACCCACTAGGGCTTCTCACACACTTCAAATGAGATTTACAATGAGTTTATAGAGGTACACACCCTACTGTGATTAGTGGGTCGGAAGGTGTATAATTGTCCAAGAAAAAATACTTTTCCTGGGCGGATTGCCAGACTCCATGTCCATGGCGCTCTCCAGGAGGAGGCTACTGCCTCTAAGCCTTGGTGGGGTTGGCACCCACTAGCCTTTTGGCTTACTCCAGGCGGGTTCCTAACTCCCCCTTCGGCGCCCTACAGCTACTTGGAGCACTTCAGCACCTCTCTTCAGCATGGGGTTGGAGCCCTCCAACCCCTTAGAGCACTCCAGGTCTGCTCCAACTTCTTCGTTTCGCACCCTTGGCTTCACTTCTTGACCTGATCCACCTTAGATCCGACTAGCTGTCCAATTTTCGGTGGATATGACCCATCCACCTAATCTACTCTTTAGTTACTTTTATTCTTATTATAATGATAATTATCTTTTAAATGGATCACACATATCTGATATCCTTTATTCCTTTCTACACTTGTTCATATTCTTAACATGGTGAAGTACAATGAAAAATCATTTCAATTACTAACTTCCTCACCAACTTTTTCAGCATAGTTTCACCTGCTAAGTTCTTCCCTTCTACCTATTTCAGTTTAGTAATTAGTGTCATTTTTTTTAAACCAACAAAAACGAAGCACGATTTAATTCAAATAGAATGGGTACAAGAAAGCACTGAACCCATACACAACACCAAAATGCAGCTCCACTAGTTGGGAATTATTATTATAAAGTTTCAGAAATAGATATGAATTATAGAATTCGCATGCGCTCGTTTAGAGTTGGGAAAGAAGCGTGGCCATCCTGGGGCGAGGTGAAAAGCTTGCCAACAATGGCTTCTTCCTGGACAAACTGGCCACAGCAATCATGTGGCTCAAATCTTCGTCCATGCCGATCTTGTCCCAGTTAAAGCACTGCATGAGCGTTCCCAACCCCAAGGACACGATATTGGTTCCCATTCCTGCGCCGGGGCAGGCCCTCCTCCCGACACCAAACGGCACAAACACGTACCCGTCTGTGGCGGAGTCCTCGAACCTCTCGGGTCTGAACCCGTTGGGATCTTCCCATAGCATGGGATCTCTGTGCATGGCCCATGCGTTAACCATGAGCACGGTTCCCTTGGGGATTTCATAGCCTCCAATGGTACAGGCCTTGGTCGACAAGTGAGGTAGCAAGAGTGGGGCCGCAGGGTACAACCTCAAGGTCTCCTTCACGACGGCCCTGAGATAAGGAAGGTTAGCCAAGTCAGATTCATTCAAGAATCTGCTCTCTCCTACGACGTTGTCGATTTCGGCCTGTAATTTTTGGATCTTCTCTGGGTGCTGCATGAGGAGGGTCAACGCCCACTCCAACGTAGCAGTTGATGTCTCGGTTCCGGCAATAAACATCATCTGCAATAAAAAAAATGTCAATAGGTAGCCGATTATTACAGAGAAATCATTAGAATTGGTGGGAGGAATTCGCTTACCATTGTAATTCCCTTGACGATTTCATCGGTGTAAAACTGAGGGTCTGTCTCCTGCAAGTCGAGGATGGTATCCACCACAGAGCTATTTACCGCCTTCCCAGCAGCTGCCCTCTGTGCCCTAATCTCGGCGAGCAAGCCATTAAGGAACACCTCCCTCTTCTCCCCCAATCGGATGATCCTCTTTTCTATCCCCCTGTACCCGATAAGCCTCAGCAATGGGATGAAGTCGCATGGCGTCATTCCGACAATAGCGAAAAAGAGGTCCTTGAACTGCTGGAGGAGCCGCTCCTCTTCTTCGGTTTCCTCGTCGCTGATAGGCACGTACCTCTTCCCGGCCGCCACCCTCATGATCACGCCGGATGTTAACAGCGACAACATACGCTGCATGTCCACCTTGGGCTTGCGCCCGTCGGCGGTGTAACGAAGCAACCGGCCAACGAAGTGGCGGATCTCCTCCTCCCGGATGATGGCAGATCTCTGGAGGGCCCTCTGGGAGAAGATCTCGGAGAATGTGAGGCGGCGGAGGCTCTTCCAGAGCTGGCCGTGTGGGGCCCAGACCATGAAGGTGTAGTCGTAGGTTAGGTGGTCGGTGGTGATGGACTTGGGCCTGTCAGCGAAGACAATGTCGTTGGTAGTGAAGCATTCCTCGAAGGCCGCGGGGGAGGAGATCACAAGGACGGGGACCTTGCCCATCCAGAAGAGCAGGACCGGGCCGAGGCGGTTGGAGACTGTCTGGAAGTAAAGGTAGAGAGGGGGTTTTACAAGATGGAGGTGGCCAACGATGGGGATGGCCCGTGGGCTTGGAGGGTAGTTATGTTTCTTTCCAGAGAAAATCTTGTAAGCGACGAAAGAGGATAGAATAACGGCAAGGTAGAAGTACAAGTCCTCCATTTTGTGAAGAGCCAGATTCCAAGGGAATTAAGAGAGAAAGTTGGTGTAATGTACTGTGGTATGCACCGGAGGATTGGGAAACGTCAATGCATTATATAATGCTCCTGCATTATTTATGACAACGCCCAAATGGTATTTGGGCAAACGAATTTGCAAAAGTCTATGAATAATTAGGTGTAAAAATTAATATTTGTTTTTTTGGTGGATGAACACTGAATTTCGGTGCTATTGTCATGATGTAAAAATTAACCAATACAAAAATTATAGAGTGTATGATTGGTTGGAACACATGGTATTAGGAAGTGACACGATGACTTCTGTTATGTTATTTTGTGTGGTTGTTTTATTAAGTAAGGTAGTGACTGGTGGTGTAATCCTTTGTTTTGCAGGTTGTTTTGTAGATAAACCGATAATCGCGTAGTTGATAATTTTTTAGTTGAGATAATTAAGATTTAATACTGATTATATATTTGTATCAAGTGGAATAGCAAAATTGGGTTATTGTTCTTTAAAAAGTATGGATTATTGGTGCACTTGTTAAAATTTTAGTTTTAATTTATAGTTTTTTTTCATTCATATAGCTAGATAATAGAAAAATGCATATTCCGGACACTAAACATGTTGTAAAGTACTATGATATAAGGTAGTTTTTATAATTGAATTTAAAAAAAATTTGGAGGAATAAATTGTTGGGTGTTTGAATGCTTAGTTAAAGCAAATAGCCCAAAGTGTAGGCCCATAGTGAAAAGCTCAAGTTGAAAATGGCATTAGTACATTGGAAAGTGCAATAAAGATTTACTAGTTTATAAGGAGACGTTCCTTGTTAGTTAGGAAATAAATTGACCATCGGGAAAGCCAACTTGGACCATTGCGAGGATGGTGCGAAGCACCATCCGAGCACGAGCACGCGCACGAGCGTGTGTGTATGGCGCATTGGATGCAGGTCGCAGTGGGCGCTTTGAGGCATACTTGGCACTGAGGAGCTGAGGAGCCTTAAATTTTGGCAAATTTTGGATGGGTCACGAAGGACTGGAATGTCTCAGAGACTTCTAGAAGGTCGAAGGGTTACGAGCGAATTTGAAGGGCGCAAAGGCGAATCCAGAAGCTCTCAGAACACCGAAGGGACGCGAGTGTGTTGTCTGCCTACCGAAGGGGTGCCTACGACCTCCGAAGAGCCACGAACAAATTGGCTGGAGAGGCACCTGAAAGGCAGCCTGCCAGCTGGTTGAACATATGTGTTTCCTTGGAAGTGCCTGCCTTTACTCCATCCAGCGCCTATAAATAGGCCCCTCTCCCTCATTTACAACTCACTCCGAACACTTATTGCATAAGTATTAACAATAGTCGTTCTCCTCTCTCCCTATCTTAGAAAGTTCTGAATATCCAAAGTTCGCCTGAAGCTTCGAGGGTCGTTGTGCTATAAACTCGGAAGCAGCCTAGACGTTGTATCTTGGGGACGATTGTCGCATCCCGTAAGTACTGAATACGGGGCAATCTCGTCTTACGAAGAAAGAGTCCAACTCTTGCCTCGACTTAAAGATTCTAATCAAAGACACCACAAGCTCCGCACCATCACAAGTGCCGGTGGTCCCGGGAACTGTCCATGCCAAAAGGCCGGCCAAGTTCAACGGTTTCGAGTTCAAGAGTGGCAACAGAAGATGCTGTTCTACCTGACGACGCTCAACCTGGTCCGATTCTTGAAGGAAGAGGCTCCAAAGGTGGCAGAAAATGAGGCTGATCCACAGAAAATCAACGCCATCGATGCATGGAGTCACAGTGACTTCCAATGTCGTAACTATATCCTAAATGGCTTAGACTACGCCCTTTACAATGTCTATGAAGGTACAAAGACTGCAAAAGAATTGTGGGACTCCTTGGAGAAGAAGTACAAAACAGAGGATGCCGGGATGAAAAAATTCATCGTTGGAAGGTTCTTCAACTTCCAGATGGTGGACTCCAAGAAGGTCATAGACCAAGTCCAAGAGCTACAGCTGATTCTACACGAGATTTACGCCGAAGGCATGCAACTCAGCAAATCCTTCCAGGTGGCTGCTCTAATCGAGAAGCTACCCCCTCTGTGGAAGGACTTCAAGAACTACCTCAAGCATAAGAGGAATGATATGGGGCTAGAAGACCTGATCGTGAGACTAAGGATTGAGGAAGACAACCGAAAGTCCGAAGTCAAGACCAACTGGACCAACTCCGAGACTAAGGTACACCTCACCGAAGGTGGTACCAGTAAGAAGAGGAAGAAGTCCGGGAACAAGCAGGAGAAGTAAGAGCTAAAGAAAAAGAAGGCTAAAAAGATCAAAGGCAATTGCTTCAACTGCGACAAGCCCGGTCACATGGCCAAAGATTGTCGCTTGCCAAAGAAGGACGATCGTGAGAAGGCTAACCTGGCTGAGGACATGTCTGAGCTACACCTATCCGCCGTAGTGTTTGAAGCCAATCTTGTGGATAACCCAAGAGAGTGGTTCATAGACACAGGGTCAACCTGACATATCTACTCAGACAAGGAGATGTTTTGGACTTACACAGCCATCAACGGGCGAAAGTTGTTCATGGTGCTGAAGCTGACCCTCAAGGATGTGCTGCATGTCCCAGACATTCGTAAGAATTTAGTATCCGACTTACTGTTAAGCAAAGCTGGGATGAAGCTAGTATTTGAGGCTGATAGGTTTGTTCTTACCAAGGCTGGTGCTTTTGTAAGAAAGGGTTACCTCGAGAGGGGACTCTTTAAGATGAATGTAATAACTGTAAAACACGCATTTGAAGGGCCTAATAAAGTTATCAATTCTTCTGACTTGGCTGAGTGTTCTAACTTATGGCATGATAGATTAGGACACGTAAATTTGAGCTCACTAAGAAAATTAGCAAGTTTAAATTTATTGTCTAAAATGGAGTTTGACCCAAATAATAAATGTGAAGTATGTGTAGAGGCAAAAATGACCAAAGCACCTTTTCATTCAGTGGAAAGAAGTACTACACCTTTAAAGTTAATTCATACCGACATATGCGATATGAAACAAGTGCAAACTAGAGGTGGGAAAAAGTATTTTATCACATTTATTGATGATTGCACGAGGTACTGTTATGTACACCTCTTGAAAGGAAAAGCTGAAGCTTTAGAAGCTTTCAAGAGTTATAAGAATAAGGTTGAAAATTAACTTAGCACTAAAATTAAAATGATTCGAAGTGATAGAGGGGGAGAATATGTAGCTTTTTTTGAAGAATTCTGCTAACAATATGGCATTATTCATCAGACAACTACTCCATACTCACCTCAATCAAATGGCGTAGCTGAACGCAAGAATCGAACTCTTAAGGAGATGATGAATGCTATGTTGAATAGCTCAGGCTTACCACAGAACTTGTGGGGGGAAGCTGTGCTCTCAGCTAATCACATTCTAAATAAATTGCCACACAAGAAAAGGGACAAAACTCCATATGAATTATGGAAAGGGAGAAAGCCTTCCTACGGTTATCTTAAAGTGTGGGAGTGCCTAGCTAAGGTAGAAATACCTCTGCCTAAAAGGGTGAGAATAGGACCCAAGACCGTTGACTGCATTTTTATCGGATATGCTTACAACAATAACGCCTACCAATTTCTAGTGCACAAGTCTGGAAACCCTGAAATCAACGAGGGAATGGTCATGGAATCAAGGAATACAACATTCTTTGAGAATATCTTTCCTAAAAAAGAAACGAAAGAAGTAAGCTCGAATAAAAGAAGTTATGAAACTACACAAGGCTCTGATCAAGGTGTTGAGGAACCTAGACGAAGTAAGAGGACCAAAGTAGCCAAGTCGTTTGGTCCAGATTTTATAAACTACATGTTAGAAAATGAACCTCGAACAATCCAAGAGGCATTATCTAGTTCAGATGCTTCTCTCTGGAAAGAAGCTATCAACAATGAGATAGAATCCATCAGGCAAAATCACACATAGAAAATTGTGGATCTCCCACCAGGTTGCAAACCTTTAGGTTGCAAGTGGATCTTTAAAAGGAATTACAAAGCTGATGGATCAATCGATAAATACAAATCTCGGTTGGTAGCTATAGGGTTCAAATAGAAGGGAGGATATAATTTCTTTGACATGTATTTTCCAGTCACAAGAATCACATCTATTAGAGTGCTTATAGCTGTCGCAGTACTCTATAACCTCGAGATACATCAGATGGATGTAAAAACAGCTTTCCTAAATGGAGAACTGGAAGAGGAAATATATATGGAATAACCTGAAGGGTTTGTTGCCCCCGGACAAGAATATAAAGTATGCAAGCTGGTCAAGTCACTATACGGGCTGAAACAAGCGCCGAAACAATGGCATGAGAAAGTTGACAGAACAATGATGTCAAATAGCTTTAAGATCAATGAGTGTGATAAATGTGTATACATTAAAGGCACACCTGATACTTACGTGATTGTATGCCTGTATGTCGATGACATGCTAATCATGGGAAGCAGTAATGATCTTATCGTGAAAACTATGAACATGTCAAGGAACAACTTTGACATGAAAGATATGGGTCTAGCTGACGTTATACTAGGGATTAAAATCTCTAGGACAACTGAAGGAATTGTCTTGTCACAATCTCACTACGTTGAGAATGTACTCAAGAAATTCGATACTTTTGACAAACCTTCGGCTAAGACTCTGGTAGACCTAAGTCTACACTTAGCTAAAAATAGAGGAAACCCACTATCTCAACTGAAGTATGCAAGAATCATTGGGAGCCTGATGTACTTGACAAATTGTACACGCCCTAATATTGTGTAGTCAGTCAACAAGCTTAGTAGATTCACGAGCAATCCAGGAAATGATCACTGGCTAGCTCTAGAAAGGGTTCTAAAGTATCTAAAATATACCTTAAAATATACCTTAAACTATGGCATACTTTATACTAGGTATCTAACTATATTGGAAGGATACAGCGATGCGAATTGGATATCGGACACTAAAGACTCCAAATCTACTAGTGGTTATGTGTTTACCATAGGTGGAGGAGTAGTGTCCTGAAAATCCTCTAAACAAATGTGCATAGCTCGATCCACCATAGAGTCAGAGTTTATAGCACTAGATAAAGCTGGGGAAGAAACTGAATGGCTCAGAAACTTCCTAGAGGATATTCCATGTTGGAACAAGCCTGTGTCCCCTGTATTGATACATTGTGATAGCATGTCTACAATCGGGAGAGCATAAAGTACAATGTACAATGGTAAGTCTCGATACATCTGTAGGAGACATAACATCGTTAGGTAATTGATCTCTGGTGGTATAATTACCATTAATTATGTGAAGTCCAAGGACAACATAGCTGATTCTTTGACAAAAGGAATCAACAGAGATCAAATGTGCAACGTAGTAAGGGGAATGGGGTTAAAACCCGCACATTAAAGAACGTTCATAGCGGTAACTCAACCATGATGAGTAAAGATCCCACAAACTTGGTTCAATGAGATAACTAAGTTATGGATGATTCAGATGAATACTTGGAACCCATCCCATTCTCAGAAGCTGCCAAAGTGTTAACCTGCAGAGGTGTGGTAAGGTTGAGCGTCTACGCTTTTAATGATTCCTATACCAGGAAAAGGAGGATAACCAGGATACTCCTGATGGGAGATCACTTATATAAGTGTGAAGTATGGCTGCTTCAAATGGAAAAACACTAATGAATCCAAGATAAGGTCCATGGCCGAAACAGACACAACGTGAGAACCAAAGGATATTAGAGATATCATTGTAAAAATGTATTTTTCTTGGTTTACATAAAAAAGCTGACCAGTTTAACACATCGTGTTCACTGAGCAGTAAGTAAATTCGATAACATCTTACTAGAGAAGGTTCAAAGCCATAAGCTACCTATCTTGATACAATGATATGTTGTCGGAACTTTTCTTAAAAGTGTCAGCATGTATTAATCATCATTCATGTGGGGGATTGTTGGGTGTTTGAATGCTAGTTAAAGCAAATAGCCCAAAGTGGAGGCCCATAGTGGAAAGGCCAAGTTGAAAATGGCATTACCACATTGAAAAGTGCAACAAAGATTTCCTAGTTTACAAGGAGAAGCTCCTTCTTAGCTAGGAAATGAATTGACCATCGGAAAAGCCAACTCGGACCATTGCGAGCAAGAGCACGCGCATGTGCGTGTGTGCATGGTGCATTGGACGCAAGTCGCAATGGGTGCTTTGAGGCACACTTGGCACTTCGCACGTGCGCAATATCGCGAGGAGCTGAGGAGCCTTAAATTTTGGCAAATTCTGGATGGGTCACAAAGGACTGGAATGTCCCAGAGACTTCCAGAAGGTCGAAGGATTACGAGTGAACCTGAAGGGCGCACAGGCAAATCCAGAAGCTCCCAGAACACCAAAGGGACGCGAGTGTGTTGTCTGCCTATCGAAGGGGTGCCTACGACCTCCGAAGAGCCACGAACGAATTGGCTGGAGAGGCATCTAAAAGGCAGCCTGCCTGCTAGCCGAACAGACGCGTTTCCTCGGAATTGCTTCGTGCCCCTTGGGAAGTGCCTGCCTCAACTCCATCCAGCGCCTATAAATAGGCCCCTCCCCCTCATTTGCAACTCACTCCAAACACTCATTGCATAAGCATTAGCAATAGTCGTTCTCCTCTCTCCCTATCTCAGAAAGTTCTGAATATCCAAGGTTCGCCTGAAGCTTCGAGGGTCGTTGTGCTACGAACTCGGAAGCAGCCTAGTTGTTATATCTTGGGGACGATTGCCGGAGCCCGTAAATACTGAATACGTGGTAATCTCGTCTTACGGAGAAAGAGTCCAACTCTTGCCTTGACTTAAAGATCCTAATCAAGTACACCACCTCTGACAAACAACATAAATTTAGTGGCAAAAAAAACCAGAATTAGTGAAAACATGCATATAAACATGGAAACATCTGGGAATGAATTTGTAATTTGAGTGGTCATAATCAAGTGGTTATAAAGTGGCAACCTATTGTCAACTAATAAGAGTTTTTTTTAGTTAAATAAATGCTTTCGATTTCGAGTTCGAGTTCGGAATAAAACTGTATATTTTTTGAAACAGTATAATTTTATTGCCTACCATATTTACATGGTACAGAGTCAAGCCCAAAACGGGAGACATGTAAGAGAACTCTCGAAGTGCCAAGAACACAAACAACCACAAACTGGTATTACAATCTAGTGTTGCACTGCAGCTAATAAAATCATCTAGACCCAGAATCAGGAGCCCCTAAGAGAATCAAGGTAGTGCAAAATATCCCGGGTTTGAAGAGGTGACAAGAGGCCAGACCAAGAGGCCCACTCCAGCCACGATCTTGAAATGGAGAAGATGATTGAATTGGCATCAACCCTTGATCCGGTTATGGGCGAGCCAAATCTCCTAGCACGTTGCGGCCAAGCGAGTGAACCACAGCTTCTTCGAGAGAGCGCCAGACAACAGACCAAGCCAATCATCGATGAAGCCCCAAAGAGTGCCTCTCATACACCAGGAAAGACCAGACTTATTAAGGAAGAAGTTCCAGATTACACCTATCCGAGGGCATTCCAAGAAGAGGTATAGCGAGGATTCGAACACACCATCGCAGAGAGGGCATAAGTTATGAATTCAGCAACCATGAGAACAAAATTGCACAAAGAATAAGGAACAAGAGAATTACGTGGTTTGGCCTAATACCTACGTCCACAGAGAGAGAGGAGAACTTTTATTGATGAGTTTTCGAGCCACAAAACCATACAAAAAACCTAGGGTAACATGTCTTTATATAGAGACAAACCCTTGGTGTACAAGTAACCTATCTAGGTCAGATTAGGAGTCCAAAACCTAGTCAGAATAGGAATAGGAATAGGAAATAAGTCTTTCCTATTTCTCGCCATCCCAACAATCTCCACCTTAGCGAGAAATCATCTCGTGGAAGAACTATGAAGCTCCACCCAAACTTCAACAAGCTCCACCTTGACAAAACACCACCCCATGAAGAACCATGAGATCTTGCAAAACCAATGCGACTCCACCGACTCCATCTCGGACCATAAATAACTGCATCAATAAGACCATCTCAACTTTCTCTTCACCTTTTTCCGTTCAATCACATGGAGTCAGCCCTCAAACTCGAGCTTCCGAGCTTGCTTGGCTTATTCCCTCCAATCTCCATTGAACCCCAACTAGCAAGTCCACTTGCTGAAGCAACCTTCCGACCAATAGATGCGTCCTCTATTTTTTGGTCAGCCCTATGCTCCGCAACCTCGAACCGCTCTTCTGTTGGACCTTTTTGCCTCAAACCAATGCTACTCGCCATAGCATACAAAGGGCAACCTTTTGTTCCACCAAGTAGAACCCTCGACATGCCACGAACTATACCGTTCGGCCTTGAGTGAGATACCTGATTCGCCCGTGGTGCTACCAACGGCTTTGTATTCCCCATACAAAACCTATCCAACACCTTTGACGTGCACGTCCCTTTAGACAACCATAGCAGGGCCCAGCTAATAATGTTTCTCTGAGACAACCATGGTTTCTTGCCAACTATGCCTTCACGAAACAACCATAGCTTGCTATCCATGTCTTCGCAAATCCCAACTACACTCAAACCATCCATGTCAAGCCTTTTCTCCCTCATACGAACCAACCTCATATGACCTGAGCTTTTTCCCACTTCATCAGACCCATTGATGTGACTCCACCTACAATAATGTTCCCCACTAACCTGTAGGTATTTTCTTTCACCCTTCATCCCTACCATCGCATCCTTCTCCACCTTCATTAGCATACCTTTATAACTATCACTGTTATAATCCAAGGTCCCTAATGAAAAGAGATTACCAGGATGCATTGGACTTGATAAGACAAAAAGCCAGTCAACATCCGACCCGTCTGAATATGTGGCCATGGTTGTGGATGCCGATCCCTCCTCGTTGTGTTGATCCCTAGTTCATCCTGGATAGTCCCATTCATGTGCCCTTCTCAGCACTTGAAGCTACTTCCATTGAACTTTTTTGACTCCGACCTGGATCCTCTTCCACAACCCAGCTGGTGGCTCCTCATCATCAGGCAAGCACAAGCAAATCTTTGCTACCGCCTTGGCCTCCAACTCTTCCCGCTCTTGCTCCTCCATCTTCTCGGACTTCTTTTCCGAGAGCGCGATAACCATCCCTTGTTGCACGAGGAGATCCTTGACACGCCTTTGCCATAACCTGAAATTCTATGAACCATCGAACTTCACAAGAGCAAACCTCGTGCCGTCCGACATCCTTCAACCTTAGCTCTTGATACCATTTGTTATGAATTCAACAACCATGAGAACAAAATCGCACAAAGAACACGGAACAAGAGAATTACGTGGTTTGACCTAATGCCTACGTACACTGAGAGAGAGGAGAACTTTTATTGATGAGTTTCCGAG
Organism: Hypericum androsaemum; assembly: GCA_963995505.1. Lineage (NCBI taxonomy): Eukaryota > Viridiplantae > Streptophyta > Magnoliopsida > Malpighiales > Hypericaceae > Hypericum > Hypericum androsaemum. The sequence goes on from OZ023189.1 coordinate 7,290,700, forward strand.
CCACAAAGCCATACAAAAAACCTAGGGTAACATGTCTTTATATAGAGACAAACCCTTGGTGTACAAGTAACCTATCTAGGTCAGATTAGGAGTCCAAAACCAAGTCAGAATAGGAATATGAATAGAAAATAAGTCTTTCCTATTTCTCGCCATCCCAACAGCATAGAGCCTGCAGATCATCCACCATCCTAGTTCTCTTTAAGTTATCTCTGGTCTTAATCCTGGCTGGAGATTCATCCAGATGAAACACCCAACTTTGTATAGGATCAATTTACTGAAGCCGGAAATGAAAACGTTGGGGGCATAGAAGGAGAAGCCATTAAACATCTTGTTGTATAGGCTGCTAACAGAGAAACCACCATACCCGTCCAAAGACCAAGTGAAGGAATGAGAACTACCAGAAGGGTTGGGCACTTCTGAAAGAACCCTCCGCATTTCAACAACAACATCCTCCTCCCAGGAGCGGAGGTCTCGACGCCAATTAAAGGACCAGTGCCAAACACCTCCAGACCAGGTACCATAATCAGAGACCGTGGCCACCTTATTAGAAGCAATATTGAATATCCTCGGGAAAAGACTGTGAATAGGCGCACGTGAGGCCCACGGGTCAAGCCAAAAGAACACCTTATGTCCCCTGCCAATGGAGACACCAATACATGTCCTCATAGAATGTGCAATAACCAAGTCAGAAGCACCCAGTTTCCATATTGAGGCCCACGACCACCCAGCTTTTTGTTCACCGGAACACGAGAGATAAGAAAATTAAGCAAGTAGTTGGGCGACCCGTGCAAGCCAGCAATGACCCAATCCCACAGGGCATTCGGTTCAGTCAAGTATCTCCTAGCCATTTAAGGAGTAGAGAATTATTCTTTAGATCAAGCCTTGGGATCCCGAGGCAACCTTACCGATTGGGAGGCAAATTTGATGCCACGAGATAGAGCACTTAACAATAGAGTCCCCACCCATAGGAACTAAAGGAATATTGGTTTGTATGTGTAGTGATATTGATTTACATGCGTAGTGATTGATTCGCATGTGACCGTGATATTGATGTGCATGTGTAGTGATATTGATTTGCGTGTAAAGTGATATTGCTTTTTTTGGTTAATTAGAGTTTGCTATTTTATTTATATAGGTTAGCTATCTATTGTTTAGAGAGTTTATAGATTTGATTATTATCAAATCTCGAGGATTTTATTGAGAGAGCGTTTTACTTTCGTTGCGGCTGAGCCGTGTTTTTAATCTCTGTTTCTTGATTCGAGCAGTGGCACACTCAAATCGTCCATCGAGACCACCCTATAGAGTTAGGCGTTGCATCGTGCCCCTTTCAATCTAGTATTATCCCACACAGTTTTTACATCGGATAAATAACATTCCTTTAGTTTATTTTCGCTTTCGATACCCTGTGTCACGTGGTATCAGAGCTTCGTACTGTACAGAGTTCAATCCTTATCCTTGTGTAAAATTTGCATTTAACCAAAACTCTACCCCACTGCACATTTAGATTAATTGATTAAAAGTTATTCTCAATTGGACAAGAAATCTCTAGTTCGAGCAATTGGAAACATAGCAATATGAAATAAAGTATTTTTTTTACCCAACAATAAAAGGCATAGTAAAAATTGACAGAGTCAGGCTCCAATCTCTATGGGTATATATAGATTAAAATTTTAACTTTACAAAAAAAAACACACTAGACTGGTGTAGTTGGTTGCCGTAACCAATATTTTTTAGAACTAAACGGAGAAGAACCGTGACTAGATTTCTTAAATAATATTGTTTACCAATACACTTATTAAAATATTTTTTTTGGTGGGGAAAATAATTTATTAAGGAAAAGAAAAGAGAGTACAAAAACACGAAAAATCTAAGACCTACCCCTACTGATCCCACATCTCGGGCAGTCCAAAGGGGTGGTAACCCATGATCAACAGACTAGAGAAGAGTTCGAAAACTCTAAGACCTACTCTGCTAAAACCCACAAGTTGGACAGTCAGAGTGACGTCCCTAGCCAATAGGCCAGGAGGTCGCCGACTATCCACTAACCCAGCTGAATCCACAAGTCGGCAGTCTGGGGGCCCAGATATCAAACAGCAGTCCAATAATTGAGCGCCTACAATCCTAGCCCCGAGATATCCCATGCAAGGGATGCCACCCACACTCCCACCTCGGGGAGAGAAGAAAAAACAGAAATCCCACATACCTACCGTGTGTGGTTGCAGCCGGGGGCCTTTGTAAAAAACTCTGTCGCTGCCAAACGGCAGGGAAAAAGAGCGCCTAAAAACCCGTTAGAACTGCAAGTACCTATTACAAGAGTTAAGCAGAATCAACCTCCAATCCCTAACACCCCTGCACAAACTCACAGAAATCATGAAGTGAAACGAAAGTGTGGAGAAATAGATAAGTCCTGCACTACATAACGAAGCAGGAAATCAGGGGCATTCGACCACCACCCATCAAAAAAAGCTTAGATAAAGCATCGGCCACCGCATTTCCTTCCCGGAATCAACCTGAACTCAAAAAGAAAAAATACATAAGTAGAGTCAGTCTCCAGCCAGAGCTGATGCCAACTCTGCACATGCGCTGTCTCCACCGCGATGAAAGCTGCAATCATCTCTGCCTCATAAGCATAATTAACTCCTAACTGCTTCACAAAACAACCCTGAACAAATCCCCTATGATTACGAAACACTCTTGCCGCTGTAGATGGGCCAGGAGCTCCTCGAGCACTACCATTAGTGTTGCATTTAATCCAACTTGGAAGAGGACAGGCCACTTAACCTCCAAGACTCGGGGAGCTCTACTGGGCTTGCCAGAAACTTGTAAGGAACCTAAAATAAGCAACTCCTCGTGCGAATTAAACATCTTACCAAGCACAAGTTTCCCAGATTCAGCCACAAGAGCCTTAATTTGAGCGATCACCGAAGGGGAACCCAAGTTGCTATCCCTAAAAATCCTGTCATTCCACTCCATCCAGAGACTCCACATACAAGAGACCACACCTACTCGCCAAAGCGCACCCAATTGTGGGCTAAAATGTCGTTGTATTGCCCAATCCAGCATGACAGATAGAAGCACCCCATTCCATCGTTGAACATAAAAAACATCAAAAATCTGGCACCAAACCTCTTTATTAAAATTGCACGTGATGAGGACATGATCCATACTTTCTTCATTGTTCAGGCAAAAATAGCAAGAAGAGGGACCAATGAAGCCCCTACGTCGTAATGAACCTAACGTGGCGAGGCACCCTATTAACGCACGCCAAACCGTCAGTGAACGCCTCACCGGGATGAAGGAAGCCCAAATCCACTGCCCCAGTTGACTTTTGGAAAAGCTGGCCGTAAATGGTTAGATGCCAGCTTAGCTGAAACCATGCCATCTGATGCATGAGACCAAATGACCTCATCACTATCGGGAGGGCCCACCCTGTAAGCTATCATATCTGGAACAATGTTAGGGACTTTATCTCAAAAAATTTGATGAATATCCATCTGCCCTCAGACCAATATTCTGTAACTGAATGGAAACAGAGATGTCGGAGATGATCTGGAATCTCGAGCCTGTCAGCCAGGACATAACCAAGCCAATTATCTAACCAGAATCTTGCTGTAGAATCCCCTCCAACCAAATAAACCATAGAAACATCTGTAAAATAACTTCTAGTCCCCTTTAAAATAGAAGAGCGTATATGTACCTGTAACTCCCTCTGATCTGATCTACAAAGTCTATCATGAAGAACACCACTAAAAGAGGATGAACCAAACAACACATCCCAAGTTAACTGCGTAAGAAAAGCCTTATTCATCTAGAATAAAGATCGAAGACCTAGCCCTCCCTCCTTCTTAGGTGCAGAAACCTTGGCCCAAGCAACAATATATGCTCCTCTCTTATGGATGTCACCTGACCAAACAAAGTTACGAATACAGGATTGAACCTGCTTCAATAGTGCAACAATAGTTTTTTCGATGGGAGGGAACTAGTTTTTGCCTGCCTCCACTTTTCCTCTCCTCGGGGATAATCCGTTGTCGCTTCTGCTAGCTCTCCACCATGTTGCCTGCCACTCTAGTCCTCATATGGCTCTCCCATTTGGGGGACATAGTTTCATCTCACACGGGGCTACTTTTCCCTACGTGGAGATGGCAGCGGGGAACCCTAATTTTGCTCATCATATTTTTACATCCCCGGAAGCTTTGTGGGCTGCCTACTGCAACGCCGGGCAAAGAGTGACGTTCGGACTCCCGTCGCTGATCTCAATAACCCCTTTCAGCCAGGTCCCTTAGTTCTTGTATAGTAACCTTGTATCTCAACAACTCCCCATGCAGGTTACGCTTGATGATTCCACATAAGCCCTAGTCGCGGGGGCCGTTTGCGATCTACTCGCATTGGCGTCATCTCCAATTTCATCCGTGCTAGTGGGCATCGATTTTGACCCTGTTGATAGGGAAGTACCGTCGAACACAGGTTGTTCATGTGCTTCAGTTTTCTTGCATCAATCTTCGTTGCCCAATTTATCGTAGGTACAAGAGCACGGTAGGTTTCACCAGCAAGTACAAGATCGGTGGTGGTTTCTTTGCCAATTTCTTCATCAAGTTTTGGTTCGACGATGTCAATAATTTTCCCATTATCAGGACTGCTCATGCAGGGGTCACCCCCGCCAAGTTCCACAGTCACTGTGGTTGGGGTTGACCCCATTTTAAAGGAAGCATCGCTCTCTATGCTTAACTCGCCTTCGGTTTTACTTTCTGACCAGCTCAAACAGGCTTCTAGCTCTTTTTCCCAGGAAGCTGGTGGTGATGCCCAACTTAAGGCACGAAACGAGTTGCACGGATGGTCGTACCTAGAGGAAATGTGTGTTTCGGGTCCTTCTCGTTCCCCAGCCTTGGGGGATGATCGTAGTCTGTCTGTACAGGGGTCCCTCTCTTCGTCACCTTGTCTATCGGGGACTGAGATTGACCCCATTGGTAGGGAAGTTCCAGGTGATTAACAATGCTTATGAAGATTTTATTCGTAGATGTTCTCAGTTATCTTTGCCGCAGGGAGTTCTGGAGGTTGTTCTAAAGGCCTTCAATGAAAGGTTCAAGACATTAAAAAATAATACTTCTAATTTAGAGGGGAGTACTAGTTCTCTGGTAGTGCAGTCAAGCTTGCCAGAGAGACCGCAGGCAGGCCAGTCTACAACCTTGGATATAGATATCACGGTCGAGGCTCAATCCCCCCGCCCCCGCCCCCCCCCCCCCCCCCCCCCGGTAGTTGGGTGGCCTTCCTATGCTGCCCTAGCATTATCCCAGCCTAGGGTTGGTCCTATAACAGTAATAACATTTGTTGTAGTTTGCTCAAAAAAGCGATCAGCTGTTTGCGAGTCTTTTGGAGCCCATGCTTTTATTGGCCGTTTGGTTATTCCTAAGGGTTCTAAGCCTTGTTCCTCTTTTGAATTGTGAGGGGCTATTAAAAAGGCTTGGCGGAATACAACATGGAGTATGCTCTCACTTGGTTTGGGTTATTATGGTTTCAACTTTAAATCTTCATCGGACAGGGAGGCAGTGTGGAAGTCAACTGCGTGGAAATTGCCTTATGGGACACTTTTCCTTCAATAATGGGTTCCCAAGTTCAAGCCTGCTAGATTGGCTACCTCTCTGGCAAAGGTTTGGATTAAACTAAGCGTTCTTAGCATAGAACTTGTGGCTTCGGACATTGTGTTTGGGTTGGCAAAAGTAGTTGGTCTTCCAATTCGGGTGGATGCAGCTACTCTGGATCGCACCAATAGCATACTAGTTTGAGTCTTGATCAAAATGGACATGTCAAAACTGATTTAGGATAAGGTTCTTCTTGAGTTGATGGGTGAAAGTATAGTTGTTGATATTATATATGAGGAGTTGCCTAAGTATTGCGATCATTGCAAAGTCATTGGGCATCAAACTGCTTTTTGTCATAAATTACATCCTCAGGTTGATGGGGAAGTAGAGAAGAGAAGGGAGGTGGCCCGTGGCAAATGGGTGGCTCAGGGACCGAGTACTTCCAAGCCGGGTGAAACTCAACAATTGGACGTGGGTGTTCAGAAGAAGGTATGGCAGAAAAAGGCTTCTCAAGTTCCTACGGAGGAGGGTAATATCACGACAACTAGGGTGAGAGTTGTGGCTACTGCATGTTCGCTTGCCCAAGTTGTCACATCGAATCTTTTTGATGTGCTTGGTTTAATTCAGGAAAATGAAGCAGAAGAGGGATAACTTGTGGTGGTTAATAGTTCAGAGGCTCTCCAAAATGAGGAGGTGTGTCGTGAGGCTCAGGATGGGAGTATAGAGAGACGAGATGTACAGCAGGGAAATATTGTTGTTTATGATAGGGAAGGGAACAATTCGGGTGGCAGGGAACATTTAGCTGGTTCTTTGCCAGGTGATACAAGCCCTCCAGGGGCGGTCAGCTCACATGGTCCTGAGTTGGATCTCGATTTGGGTGGTACGGACCTAGTCATTGCAGTGGGCAGGACTCCTTATGGCGAGGTGGATGGTTACTTGGGATTTCTAATCTGAATGAGGTCTCGCAAAATGAGGTTCAACAAGAATGAATAGTTGTTAAGCTACATTTTGATGGTAATCATTATATAGAAGTTAGCATGTTAGATGACAGACTTCAAGAGGTTAGGATGCAGACTAATTAGACTAGTATCCTTCATGGGGTTAGTAGCGGTCAACTTCCATCAGAGTAACTCATGGCTTTTCAGAGTGCTTTACCAATTCTGGGCTAAGAGTCTCTTGATCTGAAAGTGGTCACCTCAGGTTTAGATTATATTCAACTTATGGACGCGATTTCTAGTCAATGCTAGGCAGACATGATTGAGAGCAAGACAAAGAAGACCAAGGGTATCAAGCCGAGGCATATGCTACTACGGTCGAATGGGCCATCAACGGAATCTCTCCCCAAAAGGGCGTAATGGATTGTTTATTTTGGAATATCAGGGGCATTAGGAATGAGCAATCCCGTTCCCAATTAAAGGAGTACTGCTTGAAGTACAAACCTCAATGGGTTGCGATTGCTGAGCCCCTAGTTAGCATTGATTCAGTTTCTTACAGGTTTTGGAGCTCAATGGGATATCGGCTGGTGGGTGTGAATAATAGGGGTAAAAAAATATCAAATATTTGGGTGTTTACGAGGCTTCCGATGGGTTCAGAGGTGATTATTACAGCATCCAAATAGATCTTGCTGATTCGTACGATGATCAAATAAACCAGTGTTCTTATTGGCTTTGTCTATGCACATGTTTGCTATACTCGGAGACGTGAATTATGGGAAGAGATCATGACATTTCAGGATAGCCCTATGCTACTCATTAGGGACTTTAATGCAGTTCTTAAGGCCCATGAGAGAAATAGTGCACACCTACCCAATAATAGCACCTGTGTTGATTTTCAGGCTTTTATGTTTGCTGTAGATTTAGTGGATGTTCCTCTTGTGGGTAGTCAGTACACATACTCCATTCGTAGATATTCTCACAGATATATGGAGTCATAATTAGATAGGGCTTTGGCTTTGAAATCTTTTTTGGACCTGTGGTCGGTGGTCAAATGTAGAGCACTTCATCAAAATATGTCAGATCATAAGCCTATTTTGTTATCTTGTGAAGAGAGTAGTAGTGGTACGGGTCCTCATTCTCTCCACTTTCAATCTATGTGGCTACAACATTCTAGTTTTTAGGGGGAGGTTCAATCTTTTTGGGAGCAACAGATTAATGTTTGTGATCACATTACCTTGGTGATGGCTAAGTTGAAAAGACTTAAGGGGGTTCTCAAAGCTTGGAATCTGGATTTTTTGGTGATGTCAACAATCGACTGGTTGTTGCATCAAGCAGGCTGGCAGAAATTCAGGAGCGTATTAGTGATCAGGGACCCTTGGATAAGCTTGTTCATGATGAGGAGGGCGCACTACGGGATTACAACAATATCTTGGATCAACACAACTCTTTTCTCAGACAGATATCTAGGGATAAGTGGCTTAAGGATGGCCATAGGAATAATGTTTTTTTCATCGGAGTGTTCAGATTCGCCGTAGTCATGCTAGGATTGCAGCTCTGATGATAGAGGGGGAGATGATTGATGATAAAACACGGATCATAGATCATATTATTTCGTATTATCAAAGCTCTTTACGAAAACAGGGGCCATCTCAGATTCTCAGGAACTTATTCGGCGGGTTATTCCTTCGGTGGTATCTCAAGGGAAAAATATGGAACTGACAAGGGTTCCTAGTAAGGAGGAGATCCAAAATATTATGTTTGGGATGAATCCGGATAGTGCGCCTGAGCCGGATGGGTTTGGCGAGATTTTCTATCAGCATAATTGGTCAGTGGTGGGTAAGGATGTGCCACAAGGTTTGAACTCTTCCTTTGTTGCATCAATTCCCAAGTTTTTTGGAGCGGTAAGGATTGAGGATTCTTTGACTAAAATTTTGGCAATGCGATTAGGGGCTATTGCGAGTTCGTTGTTATCTAATCACCAGTTTGGGTTCGTACCGGGCAGGCGTATTCAGGATTGTATCGTTTGGCCTCAGAAGGGGTAAATTGTTTGGACAGGAGAACTTCAAGCTGGAATATGGCCATAAAAATTGATATCCGTAAAGCTTTTATACTTTGAATTGGGACTTTTTGCTAGTGGTGCTGCGACAATGGGGTTTTGATGGCCGATTTGTTTCTATGGTAAGAAGTATCCTAGACTCGGCTAAATTAGCTGTGTTGGTTGATGGGGTTCTGGCATGCTACTTTAGCTGCTCTCGAGGAGTGCCTCAGGGCGATCCTCTTTCGCCTTTGCTGTTTTATTTGGCTGAGGAGGTGTTGAGTAGGCAGCTTCAGGTGGCTACAGAGACAGGTGAACTGGTAGAATTTCAGGCGGCCAGGGGTAGATTTCCCTTTTCATTTATTGTTTGCTGATGATGTGATGATTTTTTGCAAGGCTACAAGAAGTAATTGTAGTATTTTATTGGACATCTTACACTTATTAAAGTATTTACAGATATACAAATTGACATCCACGACCAAATATATAAATTGACCTAGTAAATATTTGGATATTAGTGTCGGGCCAATATATAATTGGAGGTTCAGTATTTAATTTTAGATCGATGTAAAATGGTGTAATTATGTGTAACATGTTGTAATGATTTTCTTGTTTCAACTTCTTGGATTAAGATTCCACATATATTTATGGTTCCCTTAATTTATCTGATAAAAAATCAATACCGACATGACAAGTTGTCAAAACTGAAAAAAAAACGTTGTCTACCCTAAATGGTATGGATAAGACAAATAAATTGCATGCCGACAGTAGCTGAAGAGTATTATTATTGGATTTGGATCTTAGTTAGTTTAAAAGGTTATTATACAAATATAATACGAAAATATGTGAGTTATTTTTAGAATAAATATTTGAAACGAAATTAAAGTGTAAAATATCATAGGGGTTTTGTGCAGAGTTATTTTGCCGGTTTGGATGAAGTGCAACATTGATAGCAGTGCCCGGGGAGCTCTTGGTTTGGCAACTGCAGCTGGAGTCTATTGCAATCACAGGGGTTTTATGCAGGGATGTTTTGTGAAGCAGATGGGCATTGGATATGCTTATGAGGCGGAGTTGGCAACGGGCCTGCAACCGGTGGAGACAGCAAACGTTCTGGTGTGGCACAAGTTGTGGCTTGAAACTGATTCGAGTTATGTTTTTTTCTTGTTTCAGGATAGGTGTATTTTTTTCCTTGGAAGTATAGAAACTGATGGTTGTATGTGCAGGGTATGTTGAGAGACATGGAGTTCCAAGTTTCTCGTATTTACAAGGAGGGAAATTTTGTTGCGGATCCTCTAACCAAGTTGAGAGTGGATGGTTGGTGGATCAATTTCCCAGATTTTTTGCTGAGGTATATTGGACGTGACTTATCATTATTACCGTATTACCGATTTAAGACATGATGTTCGAGATGGAGATTGTGGATAGTGTGATTGGCTTGGCTTCATGGCCGGTGGGCTGGTGCTTCCTTGGCCGCGGACTCGTTTTGTAATAGGACTTGGCAGTACTAATGAGATTTTGTTGCTCTTTTTCTCTGTCATTAGGCGGCAGTAGATGTTTTTTTACAAAGGCCCCTGGCTGCAACCACATATGATAGATGTGTGGGGTATGGGTGTATGTATGCATCCCTCGATATGAGTGGAAGGGTGGATCTCTTGCAGGAGATATCTCGAGGCTAGAGGGATAGGCGACCAACGTTACTAGGCTATAGTCTAGTCGTCGGCCCCATAGACTACCAGATTGTGAGTACAGCTAGTATAGAAGATAGGATGACGTTCCCTGACCTGCTGGCTAGGGGCACCCCTCTGATAGCTCATATGAGACCAGCGAAGATAGATTATAGGGCGGTTTGGCTCTCCTCTAGTCTATTGATCAAGGAAATTTCCTCTTTGACTGTCCGGGTTGTGGAGACAGTGGAGATAGGTCGTAGAAAATTTTGTATATTTTCTTTTTCTTTAATTTATAAAGTTCATTTTCGCCAAAAATAAATAAATCGTAAAGAATGGCATATTACTCCAAAATTACGGTATCTTTGACTTCTGAACCTGATTTTTGACACTTCCCTTATAATACTTATATTAAAGTTATCAAGAAAAAATAATTAGTTTTCTCTATGTGATTGAGTATACTATTGACGTGTGTCTAAAACATCTATTAAACGCATACGATTTTGAGTCATTTTCGTACTTTTGACTTTATTTTAGTATCATTTGATGAGTGTGTAAACGCTCATATTTTGTCGTATATTTTTTGCGTTTTTAATCATGATTTAAGTTATTTTCATTATATCATGTCAAGTCCTATGATCATTTTAGTACATTTGTGTTTGGGAATAGATTTCTACCCATTGTCATATTTTGTAGGAAAATGGAGCTCAATGAAGGCTATTGGAGAGGTGATATCGAGTTTTTGAATACATCAAATGAGATACCTTTTGAAAGCTTGAAGAGAGATCTACATTTTGTCTATTATAGTCGAAGCCAAATTCGAAGTGGAAGAGGGTCAAAAATATAAAATATGAAGATTCGACGAAGCTGATCAGCAACTCGGCGAGCGCCAAATACTTGGTGGGTGACAAGTCCATTTCCTAGAGTTCCATTGGCGGGCGCTAACTCCACTGGCGGGCGCCAGGTCAGCTTCGATGACAATTTTTCTCAGACTTCTTTTTAGATGGGGACTCGATCTATTTCGGTTTGCTATGACTTTTGGCCTCTTATTTCGGCCCTAGGATTTATATTATATTATTTACTTCATTACTTGGCTAGCAAGTCTTCGAGTTTAGGAAAAACTCCTCTAGGTTTTCATACTCTCTAGGTTAGTCGTTTGGCTATATATAGGACATAGTCTCTTAGGTTTAATTCATACTTTCTACAGCAACTTTGAGACAGCATTTGGGGAGATCAATAAAGTCATAATTACGTTCAGCTTCGTGGAGGAGATCGGCGAGGCTTGCTCGAATGACTACGCCTCCTCTTTCCCTATACTTATACTTTTCGTTATGATGACCTATTGATTTCTCTTGCTTTGTTAATATGCTTAGCGAGTAGATTTCTTTAGAGTGCGATGCCCTAATATGTGATTAATTGCCTATGTTGATTTATCGTTCAAATATCTTAAGTATTAGTTGTTAATTGGTGTACTTAATACTTAGCCTAACTTGATCACTTAGGTTATGATTAGAGTTGATGAGAGTGGACCGAGAGGCACTCAAATTAATGGAAAAAATCAATTAACATGTTCTTAGGTATTAATGAGACGTCTTAATATCGTGAGAATAACCCGTTAGGAGCGATCTTCATAATTGGATTAGTCTAGTTCTAGGTCTAATTGATGAGCGAAAGCGTTAATTAGTAACCTAGGTCTTTGCTAGTTTGGTTTTATCTTTTTAATGAGCGAAAGCGTTAGGAAAGTACATTAGAACACTCCGGGTACTAATTAGAGCTTCATAAGAACCATAATCTCGTCATAGGTAGTCAATCTATAGGGTATCGTGCTCGTTTGTCTCCATCGAATTTACAACTATTTTATTTTCGTACTGCTTAGTTTACTTTCTTTCAATCCATTACCTACCTTATAAATCTCTTAATTCTCCCACTTCACATAATTAATTATTTTGATTTAGTATTCCAACCCTCAGTTAAGAATCTTACTTAATCACTATACTATTTGGTTGTGCGTTTAACTGTTCTCAATTTTGCGTACATCATCATTCTTGTAAAATTTTTAGTTTTGGGTGACTAATGGGTTCTTTGTGCTGATTTGTAGGAAAAGGAGACAAATTTGAAAAAGAATTATGCTTGAAGAAGGAGTCTAGTAGGAACAGCTCACTCGGAAGGGCATTTTGGTCAATTTTGGAGCCAAATTAGAGGACACCTATTAGACAAAAAATTGAAGAACTTTCTTTCCTCTTTTCATTAATATAAAGTACGCCTAAATCAAATTTCATTGATGAATATTCGGGGAAAAATTAGAAATTCCATTTTCTTCATCATTGAGGACTCTAGGACGACCCTTGTAGGTTTTTAAAGTTACGAGGATTTATACAAAAGCCTCTAGACTTATTTTCATGGCACTTTTCTATTCCAAAGAACTAGACTTTTTTTTTTGTTTTGAGAGAGTAGACCCAAAAATTTCGTTGTGAGGATCTTATTTTATAAATTGATTCCAGTAGCATTTGTTTATTCTTTGTGCTTATTCTTGTTTTTGAATGATTTGCGGTTGTAAGTTAATTTTAGAACTTATGTTGCCATTGATTTTTGATTAGCGGTTGCAGTTATGAATTGAATGAGGAGCAAGATTAATTCAGCGAGCAATAGTCGTTACCAACCTAATTAAATATGAATAAGGCTAGTTTGTAGATACCAAGATTTTGAATATAATTGCTAAGAGTAGGAACATCCGTTCTTAATGCCATTGCCAAATAGAATTAAAATCGGTTGATATTCTATCTATTAGGTAGTAAACAATTAGGTAGGCGGTCGTTTGGCTTGTTGATTATTGATGTTTGTGGTCTCTTTGCGATTGCGGGAGATTTTCACCGACTTGCTGCTTCTATTAGATTATATTTTATGATCCAGTGATCAACCAACCTGTCGTGGTACTCCGATCTCAAATCTATAGCTTTCTCTCATTGATTTTTACTCTTACTAGTCTCTTTTGTGTTCGTTAATTTCATTTGATCTACAATCTTGCAAAATCTCCCTTTTTACTTTTGTTTTAATAGTTAGTATTGGAATTGTATATGCTGTGTATTATCTTTTCCTTTCTTGACTAGAACTTGTTATGGTAGTTGCTTCCTAGTTAAATTAGGTTATTTTTAGGTTACTTGGCAGCCAAGTCGTTGTGTTGTAATTCCCCTATATATTGAGCCTATTGGATGTAAATAATATTATTCAGAAAATTTTATATGGTATCAGAGCGCGTTGATCCCGTGCCCATTGTTAAACTCGCATGACCCCCATTTCTCGTACTTTGGTGAAGTCAAAACCAGTACAATCTCCGACCCGAGGTGAGTCTCGTTTGAGGGATCGTGTTGAGAATCTCATATCGGTTAAAACACGAATAGGGGGAAAGTTTATAAGTGTGAAAATCTACCAACCTAAAGCCTTAAGGGTTTGGGTTGGATATGGAGATTCTAACATGGTATCAGAGAGGGTTGATCCCGTGCCCATTGTTGAACTCGCACAACCCCTATTTCTCGCACCTTGGTGAAGTCAAAGCCAGTGCAATCTTCGACCCGAGGTGGGTCTCGTTTGAGGGATCGTATAGAGAATCCCACATCGGTTAAGACATGAGTGGGGGATAAGTTTATAAATGTAGAAATCCACATCTCGTTTGAGGGATCGTATTGAGATTCTAACAAATGTTGTTAAATTTTGTACCAAATTCCTATGGAAATTTAGTTATAATTTCTAACGTGGGTTAAGGAGTCCTTGGTGTTAGAGTATATCATGGGAGCTTGTAGGTTAAATAAGAAACCTAAGAGGGATGTGAATTGGGTTGATAACAATTTTAACAAATTATTGCAACTTAGCTTATTAGCGCATTCGAGAGTAGTGATGAAATATGTGACACTAGATGTATAGTGATTCGACTCGGGTTCAATTAAGCCCACATCCACTTTTAACATGTCCTCTCACCATTATATTACAGCAAGATTACACCTCAAGTTTTCTTAGCCAACTTGAAACGGAACAACCGATAGCATTAAAGGACACTAGTTAGCCACCAACTTCAAGATTTTAAGATTATCTAGAGACCTTTGAATTAGAGACACTGATTTTCTATGAGTGTCTTTGTCTTATACTACAGTGATCTCAGCTCTCTTTTGAATGGATTAAATTCAATTCTTCAATTGATTTTGTATGAGTACTTTCTTCTTTTCCATCAACATGTATTTATAGGATCTTGACTGCTTCTCCCGTAGCTTTGAACTTGCTTGCCAAGCAAGCTTTCAAAAACTTTTTTCTTTCAAGTACAAGTCAAATTGTAGCCATTGGTGAGTGAAGATTTCTTGGCTGCTAAGGCTACCACCTCTCTCTCCAAGGCTAGATAAGTTTATCTTTAAATTGGAGACTTTTTGATCCGTATAAATTTGTTTAACAAAGACACAAAGCACTTCAATCTTCTCTATTTGTTTAACGATAAAGCATATACGCTAGGTAAAAGCCTTTATCATCCTTCCTCCTTCGTCTCGGCAAAATTCAAATTCAAAGTGTCATTTGTATTGTATAATCACTTTCAAAATCTACTCATCTTGCCACATCATATCTAACTTAACCAAGTTATTTTAGCTAATGTTTTGAAAGGTAGAATTTTTATTGATTCTTAAAAAAAAAACTTTTATTGATGATTAGCGCCTTGAGTGACTTGGTAGTTATGAGATGTGTGGTCTAGATTTAGATTAGAGTGGAGAAAAGTTAATTCGGAGATCATAGAGTAGATGTGATAGATAATATGAGCAATTAATGGGAAGTGCTTTGTGAGGAACCCATGGTCCACCCAGCATTTATGAATGTGTAAGACCATGACTTAGCACATTTAAAAAAATATGGATGACAGTTGCACTGATGGTCAACACTACTGACCTTAGATCAACCAGTTCACCAAGTTGGATTGGCCTCACAAGTCCAAACTGTCCAAACAAAACTATTTTCTTGAAAAAATAAATTCTTTGAGTTTTGTTAGATTGAAAGTGATTAAATTATGATTTTAATACTTATAAATTGTAATAAAATGATATGATAGTTACAATTATTTCTTATTTTTGTGTTAAATTAAAATTAATGAAAGCATACTTTTTATAAAAATAACATCTCGTCTAACGAGTGGTCCAACTTGTAAAAAAAATGGAGGAAATTTTGTCGCCTTCTGGTCCGTTTTTAAAACATTGCCCAAGGTAGCAAGGGAGATTCCAGTTCGGAGGGGGTCATAAGTTCGTATAGTACAAAAAGACTTACTTCTAATAATTTACATCTAACTTTTCTTCACCAAAAGAAAGTTATGAAGTTCCGGAATATATTTTTGAGTTTATCATTATATAGATTTGTTTTTATTTTGATAATTCAAAGCTTAAGTTGTGGATTGGTTATAAGAAAAGACTAGATTTGGTATCATTCCAAGAATTTTTACTATGAATAACCAATCCAATTTCGAATGACTCTTATATAGTGATTTTCCTACTTGATATTAACATCCTAACTTTACCTTTTAAAAAATACCACAAAACACCTTAGGTTAGATTTTGGACTGATGGATTTTCATGCAAATCGAGATGAAAGTGGTTCGCAAATCAAAAGCAATGACAAGGGAAACACACAATTGTAAAAGACAATGAGACAGACAATCGAAATAACAAAATCGGTTAATAACTTGGTGACTTTATCAATGGTAAAGATGAGCATGATACTCTCAAGAGTTGCTAGACATTAACTATTGTTGGTAACATCTGAAAGCAGAACAAGTGAAGCTTTTGTTACATTTAACAGTTTGCGATTCATTAAATTCATTAAGTCCATGGGCAGGATATAAATATACTCTAGTTTTGGGTGTTAAATTCTTATCTATT